>JANCRA010000002.1:57823645-59023645 GCA_024362935.1 Setophaga petechia
GGGACATTGCCTGAAGTCTTTGATCCAAATAGCCTGCTGGGGAAACATGTCTCTGAGCTAGGCTGAAACAACACTGGGAACACTGTCTACAGTTCTGGGTACTCAGGGCTAAGTGGTTACACAGTGGAGGAGAGAGATAGGCAACTTTCATTTTTTCTTTGAGACTGTTTTAGTCGTGGTCTCCCGGGATTCTTGAGCTCCTTCAGGAATAAACCTAATTCACAAAGAATCTAGAGGGAACTGGACACTTTGATGCCAGACTGGGGGCCATTGCCTCCAGAGAAATGGGGAAAACCCTTTAACTTTCATTAGGAATTCCTTCACTGTAAATCTTGGGCTTGCTTCTGTTGGGTGACCAGTGCCATTAACTTGGAGTATGCACTTTTCAGTGTATTATCTATCTCTTTGTCTGCTTGCTTGCTTGCAATGGAACAACCAAGGCTGCACAAAGCTATAACGTTTATTTCTTAGGTTTTCTGTACAGACTGTGTGAGCTTAAATCTGTGAGCTCTCTATGTTCCTATATTTGTTGCATTTGGAATTTTAAAGCTTCTCACCAACATTTTGGAGGCCTGTTCCTAGGCCTGAATTTTGCCATTTGATGTGAATCATACATGCTGCATCTTGTGATGCTATCAGGGTGGGAAATAATGGGCCCTGTAGCCTCAGTGAAGCTCACAGAGAAATTCACTCATGGGTGTCACAGAAGCAGTTTTCTCAGTCCTGTGATATTTAGTCTAGAAAATCTCCATGTAGAATAAGATGTCACGCTGGATTTGTTTAGTACCTCTGGGCTTCAGTTATCTCTGAACATCCCATGAAGCTTTAGGGTCACAACAAATGCTGTACTGCTCCCAGGCAAATGCAGCCAGACTGGAGTTTGTTCAGTGGTCATTGTGCCTGGCTCTTAAAACACCAAGCTCACGTTTACATATTCACTGAGACACAGTAATAACCACATTATACCAGCGTCTGTGTATCTGACACACCCAGTGATTTGTTTGCAGACTTTCCCACACCCTCAGAGTTGCTACTTCTTGGTTTGGATCATTTTTACCATGTCTGTGTCAGGTGTCTTTTTCTCTCCAGATATTTTTGGGCGCAGCTGATTGCAGCAGGTCGAGAGGACAAGACAAGTCTGCCTTTTGCAGCTCACCTGTGTTGCACCATTAGAGAGCATTAAAGCAATCAGGCAACTGGGCTGATTATTGTAGGCACCTTCCAACTGAGATGTTCTAATTTTACTTCTATTCTACTCCTGCTTATGGAAGGTTTTTTGTTGCTATTGTTAGACTTGGTTTGCTTTTTTTTAAACATTTTTTTTTAATGTGTGGCTTATACCCATGTGTTTACCATTGTTCATTCTTTTTGCCCTCCTTTCTTCATGCAGCCGAGGAATATCATAGCACCGAGGATCCAAGATAGGTATAACTAAACCTCACCACACTGAACCAGTGGGCCAGCAAAGGCCTTTTATATTCTTACTGTCGATTGGTATCAGAACAAGGATTTTTTTAGACTTCTTGAAATGGTCTTTCCAATGTGTCAGAAATCTGTGTGGTTATATTTATCAGTATTTTATTACTTTTTTGCCTTGTTTGACACATGTCAGCTACTGAAGGTTCTCTGCTGTAAAATGCCTCAGAGGTGACTAAGTGGCTCCTTGTCCCGCCTGCTTTGCTAATTGTGCTGAGCCAAGTAGTATCTGTTGGGTACGCAAGCATGGAGGGTGAGGAAAGGAACTCAGGGAAACTAATGAGTTGTAGGTAAGAGCTATGATGCTATTTGGCCAATAATTACAGGCTGCAGACTTCACAGGTCCCAAAAGCTAAGCAAACTCCATCTTGCTTAATACTTTGATGAAATACTGTAGGGTATCTGAAGCAGTGCTAATCACTTAGAGGCACATATCAATTTGGAATCAGGTCTAAGAACAAAATCTGGGGAATTTCATATTGTAGGATATCAGAGCTTCTTGTCTGTGCTCCACAGTGCTTTTGAGCACTAAACTAGTAATCTGTGAGGAAAAAAATACAACAGTTTAGACTATCAGAAAGTATAACTTATAAAATAAAGTAACAATTTTGGTCAGTGCTTTATTTGGTTCAGCAATATACATAGTTCTCAGATACTTATGATTAGGTACACTAAGAATATACACAGCCTAATATAACGGACTTTGATTTCTAGTTTCTTTTTGTCTTATGGCTGCTTTTTTCTAATTCAACGCAGATTTTGAAGAAACTATTGTCTTCCAAAAATTGTTAATATAGATGGTCCCTTAGACTCCTCTGCTCTGTGTTTGGGAGTTGGATTCTACTGGTACAATTACATTATAACATTTACAAAAATATTTCTTATCTGTTGATGCTTCAGTTTTTGTGTTAAAAATGTATATAATTTATGATGCAACCCAAACCACCACAGCTCTAACAGATTTTGGCTTTAGCCTGTAGGGCTTGGGTTTTTCTTCAGAACTGGTGAGCATATACATCACCAGTTGACTTCAAAAGAAATTGTGGGTGCAGAGGCATTCAGTCATTTGCCCAGGGTCATAGTGATGGTCAGGATCAGAGTTCCACAGGGCAATTCCTGGCTCCAAGTAAATAAACACACATGCCAGACTGGCAGATACTTCTGAGCTGTGCAGGGATCTTGTGTAGCTGCACCTTTAGAAGTGGGTCTTGTCTTTCATGATCAGATTTAAACAGTTACACTTTTATAAAGAAAATAGCTATTGCCACCTGTGCAGTGACAGTAACTACCAGGTGAGTAGGAACTATTGTACACCATTGAAAGCGTCTTTTCAACTGTAATGATTTTTTTTGAAATAGCACAGCTTGGGAATTGCTTGGAATGCTCCCTCTGTGTTGGCTTGACCTATCTGCTTTAAAAGTGTTGAGCCAGTGCTTCATTTTTTATCTCATATACCATGACTGACCTTGTACCAGAGATGCGTGCGAACAATGCAGCAAGCCCTGCTGGTTTTGGTGGTTATTTGGGGGGGGTTTTGTGGTTTTGGGTTTTTTTTGTTTGTTTGTTTGGGTTTTTTGTTTGTTTGGGTTTTTTTTTGTTGTTGGTTTTTTTTGGGTTTTGTTATTTTTTCCATATCCACTGCAGTAAGTTTAAGGCTTACTAGAAGATTTAGCAGCTATAGAAAGGAGCATGTTGGAGTGCCATCACAGCCTCATTCTTCCTTATAGTGTCAGCTGAATTGGCTAGGGAGTCCTGACTGCACCTTTTTGCAAAGTCCATGGGCTCTCATTAGCACACTCCAGGGACTGGGGCGCAACGTGCTGAGCAAAACCTCCACATACTTCAGGAATAATGTAATCTGGTTTTTTGTCTGAGATCTAAACATGATTTATCTAATGGTGATTTAGAACTTAAATAGAAGCAAATCTGAAGAAGTGGGCTAAATATTTTTCTCATTTAGCTGAGTTGTCTAAACACTGGGGACTAAGAGCTTATGCAGAACCTTCTAACACTGAGTGAGTCAGGCATGATTATCCCTCTTTTAGAGAGTACTGAGTCAGAGACATGAATTGGCTTGCCCATGCCCACACAGAAATGCACAGGTAATGTCAGCGTTACAAGTTGGTTACTCAGAAGTGCACAGATGTGCAACATGTATCGCACTTCTTTCCACCCTAAGTGCTGTAAAGACTGCTTGCAAGGTCACAGTCTTATCTTAATAACTTTTCTGAGTATGGGTTTCCTCTTTCATTGTGATTTTCTATTTAATATAAAAATAATCACCACTAAAACAAAGTATTTCGACATACACATTTTTGTCATCATTGAAAAAAATCAGTTCCTTGGATCTGAAAATATTTGTACCTGTAGGATGTTCTTTTATTGGCTCTTCTGGGTAAACCTGTACACACTGGTGAAAAGTGGGAGAGAGCATATTAAGATTTTTAAAAAGGATTGAAGAAAAATTTTCCTGGCCCTAGCAAAGTCCTAGCAAAGCACAACTGAAAATAAGAGGACAATCAATTCAAATGAAACCAGTAAGTTCTAAAGGTTCAGAAAACTTCAGGTGGATGCTGATGCTGAGACTTGGGTTTCCTGTCTCTTGACAATTTATGAATACTTTTGTCTCTCCCTTAATGCTGGGCATAACTGTTTGTGTCAACTTCCCTGCGTCCCAGAGTAGAATCTACAGGCCCTTTCCTTTAAAGCTTTTGGAATTTACATAACCCTGCAATTGTAGCAATGCAAAATGTGGCTCTGGTTATAATAACAAGGGTTTAGGGAACGCAGGGAGAGATTGTAGCAGCAAAGGCATAAAAGTAAAACAAAACAAAACTCTACATGCTGTTTTAATTTTCAGCAGCCACGTGAGAACTGTCCTGCAGTTCCCTGCTATAAATAAATCTCTGCTATCATAGGAAGACAAAAACCAAAACAGTTCACATTCCTTCCAAATTTTCTTAAGGTTATAAAAAATAAAGGAATGGTAAATATTTCAAAAGCAGAGTGTGTCTTTGCTAAGGAATGTCAAATTATTACTCAAGGGGGTTGATATTTGCATTAAGTAAAGAAATTTGGCATTAAACCTCTCTTTCCCTGTTCCATCTCTGCCAGGTCTTTTAAGAAAACCACTTAGGACTGCATTTAGAAAGTTTGCCAGGCAATGCTTCTTAGAACTCCATGCATTCACTGCCTTAGTATCAGCTGAGGCAGGAACTTCCTTTGAGATGAATGAGCATTACACAGAAGTATATGACTGTTGCTTCTTGTCAGATGTTACATCCTAGTTCTTTTACATGGTGTGTTAGGAAGGTGTAGACAAGGATCACTCCATGCATAGTGAAATGCTATGGCACTGATAGATGTAGATGTGAATACAGAATCAAACAATGCTCTCACCAAAAGCAATACTATAAGAAGAAGCAGGTCTGCTTGATAAATAAGATTAGAGTTATTACATGTGGCCAAACAAAGATTTGGTCTCCTGTTCAAATCCAGTTTTTTCATCAGAATGACAAATCGTTACAATTGCAAATGTTGTAGGACAAGCTACCTCAATTTTACACTCAGGGATGAAAAGATTTAATGCCATGTGAATTGTGTGACTAAGGATAGCTCTTCAGGGAATATAAGGACAGACTGAATCATGAAATGGTAACAAGGACATGAGTGGAGATAACCTTTAGCAGAGAGCCCTAGAGTAAACAGGCCCACGTGAGGGTTTCTGTACACAAATGAGGTGAAAAGATTTTGTCGAAACTTTTTTCTTAGAAGGTAGTGATGCCTTAAGTTTTAGCCAGTCTAAGGCAACAACCTTAGTTGTTGTGTGGTGAAGTCCCAAGCAGTAAGACTGGAGACTATGAAGGAAATATCAACACCAGCAAACTGGAAAGGAATTGTAGTGTACAGGGAAACTGATTTAAATTGATCCTGAGCCGTGGTATTGATTTGACTGGGCATGAGGTCTCCCAGAACAGGATATATTTGAATTTCTGAGTGCTCCCCAAAAAAATAGGAAGGAAAGCTGCAGCAGAGGATGAGTCTGATGTTGCTGTGAAATGATTCTCCAATTATAGGATCTGTTTCACACTACCCCATCATGGTAGTGGACCAAAAAACAGCTGTGAGCTTGTGGGAAATAAACCAGAACTTTGGTAGATGTCTGTTAAAGATCAAAAAAATGAGTAAACACACCCCTTCTTCGGACAACTGGAGGAGGCTCATGACCACCTCAATGTCTTCTGGAAGAGCAATACCACAGAGCACAAGAAACCCAGGAGGTTTTTGGAGTGATAACAATTTCCTAACACAGATAATGGTTGAGCTGAAGAAAAGAGTCACTCTACTGGACCTGGCATTTACAAACAAGGAAGAACAGACTGGGGGTGGGAAAGTTAAAGGTAGCTTAGGCTGGAGTGACCATGGGATGGCAGAGTTAGGATCCTGACAGGAGGGAGCAGTACAAAAACCAGGATAACAACCTTAGAATTCAGAAGAGCAGACTGTGGCCTGATTAAGATGTCTTTGAAAGAATTCTATCAGACTTGGCCCTGGCAAGAAGAGAGGCCTGTGAGAGTCCAGTGATTTTCAAGGATCACCTCTTTTAAACTTGAGTTCCTCGTGATGAGCAGGGAATGAAACAAAAGTGTCAGGAGGCACATGTAGGTAAGCAAAGAGCTTCTAACTAAATAGAAAAGGAATTTTACAAGAGGTGGGAGTATGGTCAGGTGGCTTGAAAGAAATGTAGAGTCACTATCTGAATGTGTGGGGATGGGATAAGGAAAACCAAGACCTACCTGGCCTTGAGTCTGCTAAGGGACATACAGGACAACAGAAAGGGTGTCTAAAGGGAGAAAAATTGCAAAAGAAAGAAGAAGGAAAAAGCAGACACACTGTGGAATAGTCTAGGGAACCTGGTGGCAAAGGCTCAGAAAAGGATGAGATGCTCAAGTCTTCTTCACTGTAATCTTCACTGGAAGAACTCACCTTGAGAAATCCTATGCCTGTCAGACCTGTCAGCTACAATGTATGGAGTAAGGAACACTCACCCTTGATTAATAAGAATTGGATTGGATAATATTTAACTGAACTGTACAAATAAACAAGTAAGTCCCTGGTACCACACAAAAATGCTGAGGGGCCTGTTTAATGTCAATGTGAAGCCATTCTTGATTAGCTTTGAAAGGTTATAGCCCCTGGGGCTGATTCCTGAGGACAGGAAGAAAGTAGTTGTTATTTTTATCTTTAAGAGGGACAAGAAAGGTTGTCTGGACAGGGTGGGGAGCCTCCTCTCAATCTCTAGAAAGGTGAAGGAATACACCGTCCTAGAAACAAATTCCAAACATATGAAGGACAAGAATATGACCAGCAGTACTCAGCAGAAGTCCATAAGGAGAAATCATTCCTGACCATCCAAATAGCCTTCTATGATGAGATAAAGAGAGACTGGTAGGTGCTGTTTATCTTGACTTTAGTAAGGCTTTTGACACTTTTACATAATGTCCTTATTGACAAACTGATGAACTATGGACTAGATAAGTGATTAGTGACATGGCTTAGTAGCTAGCTGAGCTGCTGGGCTAGAAAGGTTGTGGTCAGCAGCAAACAGATCAGCTGGAGGCCACACAAATAGATTATCCCAGGTTTGGTTCAGGGATACAAAACTGTTTAACATCTTCATGAATGGCCTGGGTGATGAGACTGACTGTACCTTAACCAAATTTGCTGACAACATAAAACTGGGAAGAAAATTGATAGACCAGATGGTTATACTGTTGTTTGGAGGCATCTCAACAGGAGTCTCATGGAATTCAACAAAGGAAAATACCAAGCCCTCTTCTGAGGAGGAAAAGCCTCATGCATCAGTACAGGCTGAGGCCAACCAGCTAGAAATTAGCCTTTTGCAAAATGACCCAGAGTTCAGGTAGGCAACAACTTGAACCTGAGTCTGAATGTACCACTGTGGCAGACAACAGCCTTGGACAATAAGAAAAACTGTCAGCAAGTCAAAACAAATTATCTTTTCTCTCTGCTCAACATCTGGAGTGTTGTGTTGAGCTCTGGGGTTCTGCAGGGCAAGAAAGATACTGAGTGCAATAAGGGGCTGCAAAGATGGTTAAAGGACGGGTATGTCTGACATAGGAGGAGAGAATTAGAGACCTGGGACTGCTTATCAATATATATGAGTACTTGTTGATGTGAGGAGTAGAGAAGATGAAGCACCACTTCTCTGTGATGCCCAGTGGCAAGACGAGAGTTGATAGGCACAAACTGAAACATAGTAAATTCCATTTAAACATAAGAAAAATAATTTAATGTGTGTGTGATCAAAACACTGAAGTAAGTTGCTAAAAGACATTATGGAGGCTCCATTTGTGGAGATACTCAAAACCTGACTGGAGGGGCTCCAGGCAACCTTCTCTAGTTGACTCCTCTTTGAGCCCAAGGTTTGGAGGAGATGATTGCCAGAGGTCTCATCCAGCCTTATCTGTTCTGTGCTCTGTGAATACCTATTTTTTTTTTTTCTCATGGCTGAGTCAAAGCAGCTCAAGAATTGTGATCATAGCTGGCACTTACTATTTTGGTCCAAGTACTACTTGTGATGGACCGTCCCACATCTTCTTAAAATGAGTGACACTGGAGCAAAAATCAGGATTTGTGGTGGAAGGTTTTTGTGGAGTGGGGAATTTCTTCCTGTCTTATATACAGTTTGAGGTTGGGTAGAGGAATTCACTCTTTTGTGATTCTAATGTGGTGTCTTTCACCAGTATCAAACACTTACAGGGGGTGGGGAGAAGAGAGAGAGACAGAGCAGCCTGAATTTGGCTGATATTGATAGCCCTGTGTTAAAGTTGATACTGTTACTTCATGGGGTTAATGAGGGAAAGCAAAGCCCTGTTTTTCTGTTATCCCCCAAAGACTACAGTTTCTATGAATAACCTTAAGGCGCACATGGAGAAATTGACAAGTCTAATGATGTTTCTCCTTAAGCAGTTTAGTTAAATACCATGGGAAGCAAACAAGGAAAAGGTCGCCTTAATGGTATTTCCTAAAGTGGCAGTACAGCAGCATTTGTGGAATGTCCTGGAGCACACTCATTTGGCTTTAATAAAAACTAATGAAAAAACCCAACAACAAGAAAATTAGCCGAATGATAAAAGCAAATAATTCAAAACAGATTTCCTTATAAATCCTGGAAATCATCTGTTTAGAGCATCTGATAGAAAGAAGACAACACCAATAGTTCTGTACCATCTGAAAAACATCTTTTGTTTGTTAATCACACTATGTGCAGAAAAAGGTGTTTCTTTTTCTTTATCAATGATCACTTATGATCCCTATACTCAAAGTTAATGTATAGAGTAACAAATCAATTTGTCTGCAGTGCAGTTGCAATCAGTGTTGAAGATACAGTGGAAAATGTGAGATATTCATATTGGATTTGATTGTAGCATATATTAAGAGCACTGCTGAGTGCTTCAGTGAAGAAGACTTGTCCTGCACTGAAAATAAAAGAGACCATATAGGAACCTCTGTACATATTTCTTTTGTAATTTCATTTGAAAATGAAAAAACATTGGAGATACTTTTTATATTGAGAGAAAGCTAAAAAGAACTGTTTATTTGCAATTGTTTCTCTAGACGACCATCTCTGCAGTCAAAGCAACCAAAGAGGGGCCCTTCCTACACAGGGAGGACCTGAACTGAACAGAGACCTGCAGAGACAGAGAGAGAAGAGTGAGTCAGAAACATCACAGATCATCCAGGTTAGTACTGATTTGCACATGGGGAATGGAAGAGGAACAGAATACCAGGAAAAAAAATAGCTATCATTTTATCTTCTTAAACATGTATGATGTGTCCTACATTCACCAGGCAAGAGGAACCTTCTGCATACTTCGAGGTGGTAAGATGGTTTTTCAACTTTAGAGCAAAGTTACAGCAAACAGGGCCTCATAAGCCCCAATAAAGGAAAAACAAAGTGTATTTAGAAGCAGCACATATCCTAATGGCATAAAAATTGTAACCTCCAATCCCATCTGTGTTTTTACCTCATCACCATTTCAGCAGAACAGAACTGGTATCTAGGCTCTACTACAAGACTTAGTCATACCATTACTCTGTCCGAGGGCCAATTTATTAACTTGGTTTTGATTCTAATTATAGTCTAAACTGGAGGCATTTCTTGTGAGTTAGTAAATAGACTTATTGGAAATGATAGTTTAGTAACATTCTTCATTTTATGCTCCTTCTTCCCTTCCCTTCCCTTCCCTTCCCTTCCCTTCCCTTCCCTTCCCTTCCCTTCCCTTCCCTTCCCTTCCCTTCCCTTCCCTTCCCTTCCCTTCCCTTCCCTTCCCTTCCCTTCCCTTCCCTTCCCTTCCCTTCCCTTCCCTTCCCTTCCCTTCCCTTCCCTTCCCTTCCCTTCCCTTCCCTTCCCTTCCCTTCCCTTCCCTTCCCTTCCCTTCCCTTCCCTTCCCTTCCCTTCCCTTCCCTTCCCTTCCCTTCCCTTCCCTTCCCTTCCCTTCCCTTCCCTTCCCTTCCCTTCCCTTCCCTTCCCTTCCCTTCCCTTCCCTTCCCTCCCCTCCCCTCCCCTCCCCTCCCCTCCCCTCCCCTCCCCTCCCCTCCCCTCCCCTCCTTCCCTTCATCCTTCCCTTCATCCTTCCCTTCATCCTTCCCTTCATCCTTCCCTTCATCCTTCCCTTCATCCTTCCCTTCCCTTCCCTTCCCTTCCCTTCCCTTCCCTTCCCTTCCCTTCCCTTCCCTTCCCTTCCCTTCCCTTCCCTTCCCTTCCCTTCCCTTCCCTTCCCTTCCCTTCCCTTCCCTTCCCTTCCCTTCCCTCCATACTTCAGTGTGTTGGTCTATTAAGAATTTGTGCATCCAATTTGTCTATGAAGCCTAATTACACCTAGTGTCTCATGATTTTCAGTATATATATTTTTTTTTTCTCGTAGCCTTGCAACAGTGATTTACAGAGACAAAACAGTATGAAACCTTTTCTTCCCATGGTATTTGCACTTTATGTGAAGCAACACTGTGAAGTCTCGTGACCCAGTTCCCTACTGACACCAGCTCTGCAGCAGTATTTACATGAGTGCAGTGTGACTGTGGAGTGTGGCTGAGTTAAGAAGGTGCCTGATGTGAATGAGTAGGGCAGTAGTAAATCAGCGGTCAGGGCTCAAGCTCTGTCGTCCTTCTGATGAGCTGAGCAGTAAGTTTCCTGTGGCTGTCTCCATAGGCATGACACTGTGTCTCTGTCAGTATCCTAAATAGTTTCCACAGCTGTTAGAACCTCACAGACACCAATACAAAAAATTACAAGTGCTAAACTCAGATTGTGTCACGTGAAACAAAACATGATGTTTGGCTCGCAGGTCCAGTTTTCTATATGTGTATGGTTATGTATTCAAAATATACAGATTTTCTCCCCGTAATTTTAAAACATTATTATTTTACCTATTTGAAGTCTTTTGAAAAGCTGACTAATTAATTCCTGATTAGGTACATCCCTCTAGGTGACCAGGTTCTTCTCTGGCAGTGCAGTGGTCCAGGAGCAAACAATGGTTTGAGGGGCTCAGTCTCTGCGCATGACATCTTGCATAGAATCAGGGCCACTACCTAGTTAAACATGTGCTGCTCTCCTGGCATACACCAAGTTTCCTTCCGGCTCAGACTGCCAGGATGGAATTAAAGCTTGCAGAACCTGGGTGTGCCCCTCTTCACTCAACTGCTTCACAGAGAAAGAAATGTATTTTTTGTCTCCAGAGCAACTCTGCCTTCTGGTAAACACATATGTGCTACTTAGCACTTCACCGAAAGATGGGTGCTCTACATTCCCTGTAAAATGAATCCTCCTGCTAATTACAACAAAGACAGTTTTCTTCTCTCTTGCCCTCACCCTCACAGTCAAGCAGATTTCCAAGAAAGCAAGTCAGCATCCTTTGCCTAGAAGGAGCCACCTTTCCGTAGGAATATTGTACCATTTCCAGGACTCCTAAGCATACAAGAATTCCTGTAAAGAAGGTCAAGTATCCTTTGGGAAAGTGTGTGTCACAAAGTAGGACAGATTTCATGTGATAAAAATTATGTTTAAGAAAAATCAGGGCAGGTTAAAAGTAGTGTAAGAGAGGGAGGGCAAAAAACCCCAAAGGAAAACAAACCAACAAAAACACAAACCCAAGCTAAACTAAAGCACCAAAGCCCCCCAAGGCAAAATAAAGAGCTTGGCTATCAAATACTGAAACTAAATGTCATTTGCAATTAATTGCTATAATAAGGTCAACTGCCTTCCTAATTGATTTCTGCTCCTTACTAGGGGATCAGTGCTGCTGATTAGTTTGCATGTAAACTTGCAAGAATATGAGTAATCAGAGTTTAGCAAGACACACCAACTGAAACTAATTCTTCTAGGTCTTCTGCAAAGAATACACAGTAAACAAATGTTGTCCCCTGTGCAGCATCACTGATAGTACCAGGGTTTTTTGCTCCACCTGCTTTTTTTCCACTGAGATGCTACAAAGCAATTAAAAGAACGCAGAACTGGGTATATTGAAATAATTTTCAAAGGAAGTGAGATTTCTTGGTAGAATAGGAGCAGTGGGACAGCTCAGTCACCAATTCTGCAGAAAGGAGGATATTTAGCTGGAGTTCCCTGCCTGCTGAGCAGCTGTTTCAGGATCCAATAGCAGCCAAGTATCATTTTAAAAATCCCAAGGCTATTCTATTGGCACTAGGGTCTTAACATGCCTCTGTCAGCTTACAGACCACAGAGTTACAAGGGCAGCTTAAAAACTGACATTTATTCTTTCACTTTGGTTTTGTGTCAACCAGTAGTCAACCAGAGTAAAAGATCTGGCCTAGATCCTGTATCAGAATAAGAAGGGAAAATAGCCTTTCCCTTTTTCCTTTGTTCCTTTGATAGATACTGCTTGGATTTTTCCTGGAAGTCACGGAGATCTCTGTCCTCATAGTTGGAGACTGGCTTTACTTCTTATTGTATTAATGCCCTTTTCTTGGTTGGAACAAGACATGTTGATCTAGGTAATTGCTGATTAAATGATGGTCAATACACCTTCAGGTATTTCCTAATCATTTCCAAAACTTAAAAAGGCCCCCCAAGCCCCTCCCCTCTATGCAGCTAAACAAGACCATGTGCATATACCAGGGGAATAAAAATGAAAACATCCCCTGATCATTCAGAGCCCAAACTCTATTAGTGGAAGTTTATGTTGCAGTGCAGCTTAATCAGGTTGGATTCTTTTTCAAAAAGGCAAAAAAATCCTTCAAATGGAAAACATTGAAGTATGTCACTAAGCAGATCATTATTGGAACAGCCTCCTAGGGACAAGCTCAGCTGCCTTAGTTCACATATTTAGTAAAATGTAGACAACAACATATTCATAATAATATTTGTGATACAGGTCACCTGCCTGCATACTGCATCTTTCTGTAAGGTGACCATTTGGTAGAACAGAAATTTTTAAAATAAAAATTATTCCTCTGGAAGATGGGAAAATATATACAGAATAGAAGGAAGCAATCAAAAATGATGGGAAAGGCAGAGGAAGATTGCAATAAGAGGGCAGAAATCAATGCCCTCTAATTTGCTAAATGAAATTCAGCTGAACAACTGTTTTTCTAAAGCTCTGGTCTGTGAAAGATATCATAAAGAAGTTCAAAATGGTCATAAGGTGTTAGGTGTGAACACAACACAAATTTCTTCAAGGGAGGCAAATGAAGCCATGATGAAGTTGCTGACTACAAATATTTACAGTTGTCAGGGGCTGGTAACTACCTTTAATTGCCTACAGATGATCAGAGTTTTAGTGGCAGGAAATTTAATCTAATTCTGCCTGATTCTGACTCTCTTGCCTTCAGGGATGTGGGTTTGGGTTGGGCTGTTATCTGAAAAAAGAGATTCACTTTGAAGATATTTGAGATACACCAAGCAAAACTACAGGGAGAAAAGAAACAACTCCTGTAAAAGTTTCATGCTTTTTTACTTTTTACTTCCAGCTGAGGTAAAGATGACTCACTCTCTAAAAGGTCCTAAGCTTCTTCTTTTTGAAGATTAAATGCCTTTCCTCTTTCCACAGATGTTATCCAAGATGCAGCAAATAGTGATGTTCTCCCCTTTCCTTTCCTTTCCTTTCCTTTCCTTTCCTTTCCTTTCCTTTCCTTTCCTTTCCTTTCCTTTCCTTTCCTTTCCTTTCCTTTCCTTTCCTTTCCTTTCCTTTCCTTTCCTTTCCTTTCCTTTTCCTTTCCTTTCCTTTCCTTTCCTTTCCTTTCCTTTCCTTTCCTTTTCCTTTCCTTTCCTTTCCTCAGGAAAACAACACCAGCAATAAATCAGATGCAATCTAACCCTGTCACAGTTTCACTCAAATATCTGCCTGAATATACTCATGTAAATGTATACATACATGCGCAAAGGTGTACGTACATTATGGTTCATCAAATGCAAAAAAAATTTTGTGGCATTACAAATTACAAATTTTAAATAATAACGAACGTTATTTCAGATGAGCTTTGTCCAAATCCTTACTTTTTAAAAGTTCAAGGCAGGTTCTCAAAGTGATGTATCAACAATATTAAAGATGTTGGTTAGGTTAGGCTTTAATCTGAAAAAGCATATCTACATATATATATATACGCATACATATATATATACACGTGTATCCCCTGTATATATATATATATATATATACATATATACATATATATACATATACATATACATGTATCCCTGAATTGAAGCGTCCTTATTCATCTGGCAGTCAGTGAGAGTGGAATCCAGCCTTTGGATTGGACAGTGTGGTTTCAGCCTAAAGTTAAAATTAATTTTAGGAGGATTATATAAACTAAACAAATGTACATGCATTTCTGTTGTTTTCACTATACATGCCTCATTTCAGGTCCTCAGCAACAGGGGACAGAATTTTGTGTTGTTCATTGGTAAGTGACAATAGCGATGGATCCACCACCACCTTACACCCAATGTCAGTGTACAGCGGTGTTACTACTATACTGTATTTCAGACTGGAGAGGTGCTCAAAATGTTGTGTGGCATTTCAGAAACAGCAGAGATGATGTGAGGGTAGGAAAGTGCTGTTAGTCCTGTACCCTGTGGTAACTGAGCTGCTGACCCTGTGGCCGCACGGGGTGGTGGTGTCAGGCAAGGCACGCAGCCAAGCGCACAGAGCCGTGGTGTTTACTCTCACTGTCAGATGGAGCAGGCAGCCTGGCACTGGGTGCCCCTCACAATGGACACTTTTGTTGTTAGATTAATATACCCGTGTCCTTTTGTTTTGATGAGGGATCTAACAAACACTTCATATCTACAGAGGTGGAGCAACATCTCAGAGAAGCTTTTGCTTCTCTCTTCTTAAAGGAATACAGTTTTGAGTAGCAAACTATTTGATTTTATATGTCTCTTTCCCCTTTTCACTTAACTATTCTGGACTATTATTTATACATAAATAATACTACAGCTTCTTTGGTTTTGACCTTGGTCTTCAGAACCTAGAAATTCTTGTGAAAATAGGTGATTTCTTTAATAGTTTTATTCCTAAATTGAGAAGGACCTGCCTTTGTAAGTATGTTTGTGCTGCCTTGCAAAGTAGACATTATGTGATACAATGTTCAGAGAGACAAACACACCTTTTTCTTTTTTGGCACCCTTGGCAGGACTTTTGGTTTTGCTGTCCCCTATAAGCTAAGACACCAAAATACCTCCTATTAATTGTCACTTCTTGTGCAAGAGGAATGCTCCACTGAATCAAACATTTCTGCAAACTGCAACACTTTTCAGTTTTCTCTGTGGTTTCTCTTGTTCAGTATTTAATAATAAAAAACTGGATTCACCATAAACTTCTATTCCAAGCAGTTACTAATGCAAGTATTGAATTTATGTAACACCAGAATTTAATATACCTCATTGTAATTGAGCGAACAGAGTCACAGAAATAATCAGTTATTATCTAGTTTCATTTACTGGTGACTAAATATTGAAGCATGCATCAGAATTCAAATTCTATGTCCTTGTTTAATATACCACACATTTCTCCTACGGCCAGTAATAGAAAACAGGAGTTGTGCTGCAGCCATGAGACAATGCTCTGTCAATGGAACATCCAGATGCTGCGGTGAGAGGGGGCCAGCTTTCACATGGGATTATGAGGAGAGTAAGGAGCAACATATGTAAGGAACTGCAGATATTCCTTTTTCATCTTAACATTTATGGTTATGAGATCATTCTCACAGTGGCACAAGCCTGTTTCCTGCTGGCACTTTCTGGTGTTTTGCATGTTCTTGTTTTGTGCGTGTGGAGCAGCAGAGCATCACTTTAGCTTTGCCCCAGCCCCCAGTTTCTCTCCATCACTGGTATCTTTGCCATTCAATTTTCCATCCACTGCAGCACCTTACCCTGTTGTCTTGTAGACAGACACTGCCTGCTTTGAACATATCAGAATGACCTTAGCTACAGCACCAAATGGATGACCAGCTTTGTCTTAAAGATGGGGGTTTCATTAACTTTTAACTAATGGACAAGGGCCATTTATCTTTGCTACATTGTGCCATAATAAATGGTTCAGTGTGGACTTGTGAGCAGGGAGATAGCCCTGGTAATGTGAGCAAACCTAACCCCTGTGTCTCTGGCCTGCTGCTGCAAGTTAGTTTCTAGGCCTCGATACAGGTCTCAGTCTCCAGAACCTTTGCTGTAGAAAGGAGAGGGATGCAAGAGAAGGAACCAGTTAATCATTCCCAGGTCTCCTTTCAGGCCTTTTTTCCTCTTCCAATGAGAAACTGAGAAGTTAAGAGGTGAGGAGGAGGGAGGAAGGCAGTTAGATGGAGCTCAAAATGTGGAGAGCAGATACAGTAGTATGTGGCATGCAGAACAGGGAAAGAGGGAGTAAATGGGGAAGGACTTAGAAGAAGAGATGAAAAAAGTGGTAGCTAGAGAAGTGAGTGGCAAGTGAGAATTAATAGACCAATGGGAATGTGTGAACAGAGGGGAAGACTGATGGAATTTTAAGATCTCTTCTACCCTGCATCCCATGTAGTTTGCATATGTAAATAATATAAAACTTTCTCAGGCTTTATGCTGAGAAAGGCAGGAGCATAGTACAGCTCATACTAGAGGAACTCTGATGGGTCCCTGTGGTTTCATAGAAGGCTCATAGTGCTGAGTATTGTAATTTAGTCATGTGGCCAAATAGCTACTTTGCTTACAGGGCAGAAGGTATACATGCCTGTAGTTAGTGGGCACCTACTGAGCCTGTTTGTGATGGACCATTATCATTTAAATGGTTGCATTCAATTTTTGGTTTGTACCCATGTTCTCCTCCATAGGACCAAAGAAACAGAAAGACATTGCAAGCAATTTTGTACCTGTTCTGTGCTTATTGTGCATTGATTCAAGTGAAGGCAGAGAGGAAAGGACAGTGGTGACTTGGCCTCATCTTGTTTGGTTTGGCCTGCAAGTTTGAAGGCAGCATTTTCCCCCTGTAACTTGTTTTCTCTGGATATGTCATTAAAGAGACACATATCTGTGTGTGTATATATATATGGCTTTGCCTTGTGATATGTGTTGATTGGTATTGTCATCATGAGAGTTCAGTTATTGCAACAAAATGAATGTCTAACACATACAAAGAGCAAACCATATATTTCCATGAGTTAAAAAAAAAAAAAAAAAAAAAAAAGAGATTTTGCAGATGGTGTTACTATCTCTGTATTTCAGTGTTTCTATTTAACAGAGAATGCGGTTTCTTTCACAGCAGACAGCAACACACACGAGGCAGACAACTTCCCAACACTAATCTAGCTATTAAAATCAGATACAGTCAAAAGTGAAGTCAGAAATTAGTGAACATGTAGAAACAGTGGTCTACACGGGATTAAAGCTATCTGGAGAATGAACGGAGAGGAAAAACTAGGAAATGAGGGCTTTTTATTCAGTTAAATCATATCCTCTCCATTACAGGGAACAAAATCTATTAAGGTCAGACTGAGCCGAGTGCCAGGGGAAATCCCTCATCCCCCGTTGTTTGGGGACAGTGTGCCGCAGTGGAAGTCACGGAGCAGGAGGCTGGCGAGGGCTCCCCGCGGAGGTGCCTGCCGAAGCCGGGACCCTGCGCCCGCTGCCCGGGGACCCGCGGGGACCGCGCCGGCCTCGCGGGGAGCGCCACGGAAGGGTAAACCCCGCCACAGCTGGAAGCCGTGAGCTGCGGGGGAGAGCGCTCCTGTTCCCCAGGCAGGCAGGAAAGCGTGTCTCGGTCCCGGCGGCGCTGAGCCCCGCTGGCTGCCGCCCGCAGCGCCCCCGAGCAGCGGCGGCGGCCCCGGGCCCGGGCGCTCCCTCGGGCCGGCGCGGGGCCCTTTAAGAAAGCGCAGCACAGTAGCAGGGGCCGGCCCTGCCTCCCGCAGCCCGCAGCGCTGGAGCGGCGCTGGGGAATGGGAAGCAGTTCCTGGTCCGGCTCCGAGAGAGCGCACGTAGCAGCAGCAGCAGCAGCAGCCGCTGCAGCAGGAGCAGCAGCAGGAGCAGCAGCAGGAGCAGGCACCCCAGCTCCGCTCGCTCGGCAGCATCCAGCGTGGGGATCAGCGCTCTGCCCGGCTCCCTGACACGGGATGGACGTTCCTGAGCACTGAGCTCAGCCGCTGTAAAAAGCAAGTAGGAAAATATACATCTGGATGAAATTGGTAAGTCAAACTAGAGTCACATCCTCTTCCTTGGACTGCAGTTTTCCAGTCTCTTAATTTGTAAAGTTCTTTTCAGTTTTTTTTTTTTTTTTCTCTTTTACTTTTAAACAGCAGTTGGGAAAACATAGAGGCAAAATAAAAGTGTAAAAAAAACTTTGACGATTTGTCAGTGTTTGTGCTCCTATTTTTGAAATCCTCTTTCCACATAGAAGCTTTGCTGCAGGAGTGAGGAAGGAAAACTAGCAAGTGCTGTTTTATGTCGGGGGACAGAAAACTAGTAAAAGTTGTAATTGGCTTTTCCTTAGGACATGATTAAAGATCTAAAAAAAAAAAAAAAAAAAGAAAGAAAGAAACAAAAAAAAGGCCAACAAAACAAACCCCAACTTTCAAGAAGCTTGAAATAATGGCTTGTCATTTACTTTTCCAGAGTAAACACAAGTCTCGTGTTGAAGTCTTAAACGCACTGAGATTTGTACAGCAAGCAGAAGGAACTTTAAAGAACTGTGCTGTCAGTGTAAATCTGGATGCCAGAGCATTGCCGGGCAAATGTTGTGTATATTTGTTTAAATTTAAGGAACGACATCGTCAGCCCTTGGAGGGCAGAGGCAGGCGGTGCCATTTCCCCCGTGGCGGACAGAGGGCGCTGTTGCTGCACCCGGCATCAGCCTCCCTGGAACGGGGAGCTGCTGGAAATCCAAGGGAAAATCGAGTGGAGGCGAGATGTTTTAAACCATTAAACCGGCAATTGTCCACACGAGCGCAGAGCTATAGTACGTAGCATCCAGATGGAGCAGCCAATGCTTTTAATTTTCATTCCCTTAAGTTTTGGGGCCAGTTTTTTTGTTTGATTGTGTTGTACAAGATGATCTGAATTACAAAGAGAAATATATTAGAGCCTGGTTATGACCTTGTTATCTC
This sequence comes from Setophaga petechia, assembly GCA_024362935.1. Lineage (NCBI taxonomy): Eukaryota > Metazoa > Chordata > Aves > Passeriformes > Parulidae > Setophaga > Setophaga petechia. The sequence goes on from JANCRA010000002.1 coordinate 57,842,732, forward strand.
TTCTGGAGTGTGTTGTGAAGTCATACTGGATCAAGAAGGGAAGGGAAACTGTGGAATCTCTTGACAGAAATGTTACTTCAGTAGTGGTGTAGAAGATGAGGAAGGACTGTCACTCAGTGTTGATCACGTTGCAGGCTGGAATTGGAAGTCTGACATGGGAACGTATCCTTTGTATCCAGTACAGATGTACAGCAGAGATCTACAAGTGACTAAGACTGAGAACCCTAATGATTGAATGGCATATTGTCAAGTAATTTGGGGAAAGGGGAGGAGTCATGTCCAGGTGTACAGCTTTTCTCGCAGAAGCTCCAATACTGCTACAAGAGTCTGACAATTGTGCCATATTTCACCCATATAAACAAAGAGTTAGAAAATGCAGCAATAATCTGTTCACACCTTTGTGTGTGTATACTTGCTTTACCTGGGGTGGAAAATATTCTTCATTGTGGAGTAGGAATTTAGGTTTACTTAAATCAAAGGCTTTAAAAGGAATGAAGATATTATTTTAACTAATGTAGCTCTCTTGTAAGTAGAGAAGGACCAGAGCTGTCAATTTCCCCTCTGATCCAGCCTCTGTTAGAACTTGATGTTTCTATTGTGACCCAGGGCTTTGGTTGTGCCTTGAACAAGACTTTTCTGTCTGACTGTATTCTTGTTATTTACAAATCAGTTGCAGTGAAGTGGAAAGATTTGCAGGTTCTCAAAACCTTAATGTGAGACATGCTGGGCAAAGCAGATTAAAAGAACTGAATGACCATATGGAACACAGTCATTCTGGCTATCAATTAGTATGCCTCATTGAAAAATTTAGAGTTCTACTACCTCTGCTGAATCAGTGGAGTGTGTGAAGAGAAGACAACTTTCTTACCTGCAAGAGAGAGTGAAACACTTATTGTGCAGCGGTGTGTCTTTGTGATGTTAATAGCTTTTCAAGAAATAAGCAGCCATTTCTTTATACTTTTTATGCTTTATTAGACATCCAGATATGAATAACCTGTAAAAATGATTTATTGGATCAGAGGAAAGAGTTCCTTCTTTGGTTCCTCTCTGAACTAGCAGGCATTAGTCAGGTGTCTGTCTGACTACTGCCTCAGTAACTTATTGAGGAATCTTTTTCACTTCCCTTCAAGCAGATTGCAAGTTCATTGAGAATGATAGCACTATCAGACATTCTGAGGCATATTTGAACCTAGCAGATGCTTGCCTTCGTAGGAGACTAATTTATGCAAAGTGTCACCTCCACCATCACTGATGTCAGCTAAGCTCTTTAAAGTTGCATCTCCCCGTTATTTGTCTGCATTACATTTAGTATGGTAACTGTAGTTGTTTCAGTTTAATTCTCCTAATTGCCTATATTTCAAATTAAAACATTTTCTTCACAAATGGAGATGATAGTATGATGTGCCAGATCTGATTTTTACTGTGTTGTTTAGAAATTCACTTTAATATTTGTTTTATTTTGCTCCCAAGTGTTTTGCTTAGAGTTACTTTGTACCTGGGAGTCAACACTGTAAGTCTGTCTGTGGCTGATAATGAGATCATGCAGTTAACTCCTGCGGAGTTCCAAAAACATTAGCTTAATATGACATATGCATGTGATATTTAAAATGTAAAGGGATCCACCACCTGTATTTATGCTAAATTAAAGAGATTAATATTCCTTGAATAGCTTCTCTCATTAGAGACCATTAATTAATCCTTTTACCTGCCAGTTGATACTTAGCAGGCTGGCAGTGCTATAAATTCTGTGACTGCCATTGGAGCACTGATCTACTACTTGCTTACACTGACAGTAACTCTGCCAAGTGAGTTCAGCCAGAGCAAGACTCATGATTACTCAACAAATTACTGTGAGCTTGATTTCTAATATAATTTTCATGTCATTGTTTCTCAGAGCTTCAAGTTAATTAATCTTTGAGCAACTTATAATAGTTTACTTGATGAAGCCTACTGGAAAATCCTTTCTCTTAGAATGTTGCCAGCCTTATGAAGTGCTGGATGTTACCACAGGTTATGAAGGCTTGTTGGTGCTCACACAGCTGTGTTGAATTTGGCCTTGTTCTTTGTTGCAGGTAAAGCCTCTTTCTGCTTTACATAACAGAACCAGGATCCCAACTTAAAACCCCAGTGTCATATCAAAGACTGACTGTGCTGGTAACATAGTAACTTGCTCTTTCCTTCAAGTAGAGATTTTGTAGTTTTTTATACTGAGCTGTGATAGGTGTGGTTTTATGTCTGATTTATTTGTCTGTCTCTACTTTAGCTTTTGGAATGCCACATTTTCCATTACACGTGGGACAAGTTTATCTGTACAAGTGGAGACCTCTCAAGATGTTGTCCTGTGCAAGATCAAAACATGTTAGCTTGCACAGAATATGAAGGAAAGCAAATAAGATTTAATAGCTCTGAAGGTGGATATGGAAAGGAATTAATGCAGGAATGTGTTCCCCAAAGAATATTTTCAGTGAAACAGATACCTCTCTGAAGCTAGTTCTGACTATCCCAGGGAGACTACGTCAGATCTGTCAATAATCATGTGGATAAGCATCCTCCAAAGAATTAATTTATTTTCAGAAATGAACATTTGTACAAATTCACAAGTGTACATCTGCTATTTCATGTCTGAGACAATTGTTGACTGACATTTTCCTTTTATTATATGTAATTCCAAAGTTCTTTTCTTCTTCACCAGATTAATTGGAATCCTTGAAAATTTCAATCTCTCTTTAATCTAAATCTGTTGTTGAGAGTATTATTTTTTAAATGTAAAAATAATAAACAAGAGGTCTTTAAAAATTTTTAGACACTCTACCACTTTAGTTGTGCCTTCAAAAACATGGTAGTGACCGAATGTATCATTAAATTATCACATTTAAATACTGCATTGATCTTGCCAGCCAGTTAATCAAGCAGTGGCAAAATCCCTTTTGTTCTTTATGCTACACCCTGAGACCTGTGAAATAATCCTCTGAGCATTTGGCAAAAGTATGTAGCAAGTTGATGTGTTTTGTAGCATGAAATGAGGAAAAGAGGTAGGAATTTTTAGCTTTCTAAGGACCAAATAAGGTACTGCTGAGATTTCTCCGTCCTCCTTTTTCATAAATTCAAGAGACCATAGATTGTAAAAGTTCCATATGAGAGGGAAAAACCAAGGTGGCAGCTGTCAGTGCTGTTATTTAGTAAGGGCTGCACTTCTCAGTGCCTCATTGGAGGCAAAGAATAAGTTTTATACTCAGGGCTGATTTTTACCATCTTGTCAAATGGTCCCTTTGGGGAGGGAATGGGGTGGAGTGTGGCAGGGAACTGATTCACAGTGCAGCATATGACTTTTGAAATGGAGTGGTGATTAAAAGCAGTTCTGAAGTCATCTGCATCACTTTTAGTTTCCTACTGTCACACATTGTTCCATTTGAGGAATGTGACATGGTGGGAAAGGTGTACGGGCAGAAGAAGCATCAAACAATGAAATCTCTTTTATGCCACGTTGTGTATAATGTAATATCCAGGGCAGCATGAAGGCCCATGGCGCTCTTTGCAACTGCCCTTCCCAGTTCTTTTCACTTGAGCTTCACTTTTTTTCTCACCTGGGTGTTTTGTCATTTAGCCAATATGCTGTGTTGTGCATGTCTAGCTCTGCAGCCTCTTTCTGGGTGTGTATCAAGATGTATCTGTAACTTTACCTACATCCCTTTATTAACTGGCATGACCATATACTTCTGTTTATTTTGAAATCCATGGAAAGTACATGAAGAAACACTGTAATTTTATTTCTCCATGAGAATCTTTTCCAGCAGCTGATGAAATCCAAGCTCATGCCATATGAAAAGCTCTTCTGTTATCATTTGCAGTTGATTAAAAAAATAAACGCCAAATCCCTTACAGCAGTGGGTTTATAAATACTGTGTGTGTTTGCGTGCATGTATGTGCATGCCCACACCAGTGCTTCGCTCTCATGTGCCTTTGACAGCACACTGGAAATTAGCATACACTTTTAGGTTCAGGACTTGATGCAGAGTTACAGACGTGGATGGAGGAGTTTGTTTTAGTACATCTTACAGTAGCTGAAACAGACCCAAAATAAAGTAAAAGCTTTAGTGTTTGCCTTAAGATGGCAACATTTTTGTTGTCTTTTTTTTTTTCCTAAGAAAACATGCTAAAGTCTCAATTTTTATCTTTTGGTAGGCAAGCAAAATATTTTTTCTGGCAATTTGATACTTTATTAAAATGAACACTTACTTGATTAAATGTGCCAAATTTGTGTGTGCTAAAAGGCAGGAAGCTGGATTTGCTGGAATAGAAAGGTGCACTGGCAGCTGGGGCTGAACTACCTCTTGGCACCCTATCTGTCCATTAAGTACAGATCCCACTAAGCTGAAGGATTGTTGTCTTTGAAAAATCTTGGACAACTTCACTGGGTGAGTTAGGTTTTTTTTGCTTTGCTTTTAAGAAGGTAAAATTAATTTTTTTGGGTGAAAGCTGTTAAACTGACGGATTTGGAAGACCACAGTCTCTGTTCAGTCACAGAATAAGCAGTACCTTAAACCATGGCTGAGTCACCTTCCCCAGTGCTGCTCTCTAGTTGTATGCTTTGGGTCCGTCAGTCGATCAAACCCAGCATTTAACAATTAGCATCTTTCTGTTCAACTTCTTTTTGTATTTTTGTATTTTTTTTTTCTTGGCCAGCATTGTCAGATACCTGGCAATGAGCTGACTATTTAGATTTTGAGATGGCTCCTTCTTGACTCTCATTAGGTTTTGCTGACAGAAGTCCCTATGGATTGTTTCGTTTCAAGTGACAAACTTGCTCGCTTATCAGGATAGCCTTGATCAATTCATTTCACATGAGCAGTAATCAAATGGGGATGGTTTTTGGTCATCATCCAGAATGGATTCAGCCTAGTGACCTGGTAGAAGGACATATTGTATTCCATTACCAGCCCTGTGAATCATTCAATCTCCCAATTGAATGTGGTTTTTCAGTACTCCACTTGCGTTACACAAGCCTTGTGTTTTTAGGCTCTGTGTTCTTTTCCTGATTCAGAGACCCTTTGGAAAGTTTCATGTGAGCTTTTGCATTAAGCTCATCTAGAAATCAAAACCTCTGATCTACAGATGGTTTCTTTCAGGGTGGGACAGAGGGACTGTGTGGGACAGTGGCACAAGGTTTGTTGTATTCCCTGCAATGATGTGTAGTAACTGAAGTGTAGATATAGTATTTTTTAAAAAGAGATACTGTTTTAAATATTATGCAAACTTTATATTTTTATGTTTGTATATATGTCTGCTTCCCGTTTTCCATGAGATTTAATCATGTTCTCTAGGAAAAAATTAAATTTCTCTCTATGGAGAACTTGATCATAAAAGTATATATTTGTACTGGAAGCTGTTTTTCACTCTTTGTGCTGGTTATTTTTTAATGGCACACTGCTCAGGTTATAGAGTGAAACTTGGCCAGGTAGTTCCGACTTCCTGTTTCTTGTTCACTTCCCTAACAGTTCTTTCATCGTCTAATACTATAAGCATTTTGGTTGGAAGCCCTTCAGGGATTTATTTATATTGAAAAAACCTTTTTTTTTCCTTTTTTTTTCCTTTTTCCACTTAAGAAAATATCCAAAACCAAACAAGGACTTCTAGTGATGTTAGGTTTTAAGCAATAATGTGATGCTTGCCAACCATCCAATGTCATGTTTAAGGTGGCTGACTTGTAGGTGAAATTAAAATGGAAAAATGAAAACTTACTCTAGACAAGCTGTTTTTTCCCAATTTCATTTACTTTTTCAATGCAACTTAATTAGATGGAGGGAATGAAACTACTACAGTGCTTCAACTTGGAGCACAATAGGGACAACAAGAAAGTAGCTGTGAGAGTTTGGAGACTTAGAGTCATGCTTGCTACTTTATGTCCCAAGGCCCAGTCAATCAAAATAGCTCAGAGAGAAATTTCAGTTTCTCAGCTTGAGAACAATATGACATGAATAGTCAGGCATCTAATGTGCAAAATTCTTTAGGAAAATACAGCATCTCGTACCTCAGAAATATTTGCACTCTCTTGGAAGTCTTGTCTCTCATCTTTATGCAGTGATTAACAGACATCTTTTCATATTTCAGAAGAATTTGCTAGTCTGCACAAGGTGATGTAAGGTGTTTTAATAAAAAAACCCTCATTTTTAATGCTCTTGCATGTTTTAACGTGATTTATTTGGGAACCAGAGGGAAGATCAACAGGAGTAGAGTTCTAGCACAGGGTACCTGCAATATGGCTGGTTTTCCAATTCAGTCTTTAAGTTATGTTTTTTTTTTCCTTCCTTACTTAATTTACAAATCTCTTTGACACCAAAAGTATGCTAGACCAACAGGGGAACAGTAAATCATTCTCAGCCCTCAGAATTTCTTGTGGGACAGCAGTCACAGGGAGCTGGTGGGTTACCAAATACATATAGAAGACATTGATCTAGTATAGGGACTCTGCTTCTGAGGACCACTTTGTATGGGACATAAATGAAAAATCAGCAGAACAAACCGGCACCACCAAAAGAACTTCTGCATTAAACATTTCTGTTCTCTGCTTTTTTCAAATGTAAGAGATCAGATATGGTAAACAGTGTTGATGTGTGTGGACAGGGTTAGATAGCTACTGCTGTACAACAGTATGTAATAAATGATGTGTATAATAGAGTATATATGTTGATGAATAATGGATATATGCAGGCATGACAGTGATCATTGCTTTGTAGTTGTATAGTTTGAAAGGCCTGAGGTGGATTTGATTCTACACATGGCTGCATGTGTGGAAGGGATATACATGAAGTTATCATGCTACTGGCTTTATTGAGCCCCTTATCCCAGTGTCTGAAACTGTGATTTGTTATGCTGTGATATGATCCAAAATAGAACCACAATTCACTGTAGTGGGTTCTTTCAATCCCCTGGGAATGTTTGTCTGGCTTAAATGCATGAAACTGAAATGTGTAATACAGAGCAGCAGCTTATCATGAAACTGAAATGTGTAATATTGTGCTGCAGCTTATAGATCAACACTGACTCCATTTGTGGGAATGAATGAATGCCTCATGTTTGATGCGCTACAGGAGAGTTCACAGATGATTTCTTACGTTAGAGTACTGTATTTTTCATGCTTTTTCAGCTTCATGTGTTTAGTGTTTTCCTGTGTGTAGAATAGGGCTGCATTATCCTGGGCTTTTCAATATAGAAAGAGAATGTGAAGAGTTTTCTCCCTGCTGACTCTTTAATGCTTGCAAAGACTTCTTTCCAGGAAAACTTAGGTAAAGTCTGAAAAAGACGGGTGATCAGTTCTGTACCCATCCACATGTTTCTCAGCTATGAAACATCTTTGTTTCACTTGAATTCTTCCTGTATTATTTTCTTTGTTAATTTTCTCACTTATTTACCTCTTTTTACGGTTCCTTTGACAGCTTTAACCCCTGGATGCAGGTCAGTGAAGATAATTCTAACAGTGTAGTCAACTGATTGTATGGTAGGTGGGGAGGTTCACCTCCATCCTGCTCCTTGCAGGTGATCATAGATATCACAGAACTTTATTTCTGTTTCCCCTATGATCCAAAATTTTACCTGAAAATACGTAAGTACATACAGGTGAATAAATGTTACTCAAAAAAACTTCCATACAATTGCTTAATAAAGAAAGCAGACTCACCCTTATTCTAGCTGCCCTGCCAATATTCCACTTTTAATGTACCTTGTCTCTAGTTTTTATTTATTTATCTATCCTGTCTTGGCTCAGCAGAGGATGATGTGTGCAAGACTGAAAGAGACCTCCTGAGTCACAGAGTACACCATTTCTGTAATTGCAGGAAATTATGTTGCAGGATTTTCTTAGTTAATTTATTGATCTCTGTCTCGAATGGCTTTTGCCCCTGTTGCTTCCTATTGGGAAGCCATTCAAGAACCTCACTCCTCTGATGTTTATAAATCTGCTTCTCAAATTTCCAAACTAAGTTCGTTCATAACCTGTTCGTGCCCGTTTGGTTTTATGCAAACATTACTCTCTAATAGTTCTTCCCTTTTCTTACAATCCTCCTGTGATCTAAGAGGATTCTTATCTTTCTCCTTCTTTTTTTCCCTAAGAGGGAAGATAATTAAAATTGTGCATCTCTTCATCATGTTCTTCCTCATCAGTATAATTTTATCTTGGTTTGATAACACCTTTGCACTTGAGAGCTTTTTAGCCTTGTCAGACAATTCTCAGACAGAAGCAGAAAAAGGTGGCTGTTTGCGTTTTCCAAGACAGACAGTATGTGTAACTTTTTGTTACGTGTGAGTCCAGGAGGGTGAGAAGGGAAGAGGGAGAATGTGGCCTGCATGTTTCTGCATCTGTAAAAAGCTTTCACTGGGCACTTTGTGAAGAATGATTTGGGTTTGAGGATCTGGTGCCTGGGATAGGTGAAGACATCGATCCAGTTCTTTTCATTCAGTCCAGCTCTACCATTATTCTATAAAAACCTGCTTGAAACGAGCAGCTGATAAAACTTCTGGAGGGGATGCAGCTCACAAATGAGTTTTGGAGGGCAACTTTCCAGCTGTTTCCTCAGAAGGAATGAGGCAAGCAGCTCCCAGAGCCCCAGACAAATGCCTGGGATCTTTGTTCTTCAGAGTGCATGGAGAGTCCCTGAGAAGAACTGAGAGGCCAGAGGCTGATGGAGAGATGAAGCCAAAGGCCTGCAGTGGGAACCTCCTGCTGTCAGAATCCCACGCTAAGCTGCTCTTGAGGGCAGGCATGGAGGGGAAAGAGAAAGCTGAGTAAGGTTTGCTGTGACCTCAGTGTATTCCCATGCAACTTCCTTCTCTGGGCAGTCCTTGATGGCATCATTCACAAGATTCTTCCAATGTCCTTAAACTCAGTAGAAAAAAACCATGTAGTTCATTCAGCATGCTGCTCTATACTATCCTTACCACGATGCTACTGATCTTTAAGCAATATGATTTAGGATGAATGTCTCTTACAAGACAGCTTTTTATTTAGCAGAGTGTATCAAAACCAGGAATTTTTGCAGGGAAGTACCAGTCTCAGGCAAGATGTCTGAAGCTTACTGGGAAATTTTGGTGGACAAAAGGACAAAAAGACAAAAGACTGAGAGGAGAGAAAGCCAAAACAAAAGGTCTGGCTCCAGTATCGCAGCACACAGTAGATAGTAGGTAGGCAGAGCAGACAGTGTGAGGGTAGTGGGACTTCTGTTCAGATCTGTCATCTTAAGGAGACTATAGTGGTTCAGAACTCTTTTGAAATTATTGTCTGTATTTTTCTGTGTATGTAGAGTTTTTTTTCTTTGGTTAACAAAGAAATTTTTTCATTGGCATTTTTTCATTAATTTTTCCAAGAGCAAGTTTTCAAGTATACCTTCTTTTATTGCCTCTGCTGCTACTGTAGCTAAGAGCTATGCACACACAGCTTGCTGTATCCTGCACTCCTTGTATTGCCTCACTGCTGTGATTTTACCAAGTGAGATAACTCTGGAATTTTCCTGTGTGGGCACACAGTTTATGGTAATTGGGAGTGGGGCTGCAGCTGAGCCTCATCCCCAATGGGCACAGCTGTGAGAAGCAGGTGAGCAGCATTGACAGCAATGAGCCATGGGGTACCCAGGGGCACTGACCAACCACCAAAGGGAACAGAGGGCACACAGGTGCAATGCAGGAACATGAGGGGTATAAAAGGCTAGGCTAGAAAACAAGAAGGGCAGACACTTGCAGCCTTCTGAAGTGGTGTGATGTTCCTCTGTATGGGCAGATAGTTGAAGCCATCTGATGAGGTAAGGTGTTACTCTGTATGGGTGAATGCTAAAGCCTTCTGAAATTGTCTGGTGATACTATGTGTGTTGTGGCCATCTCAGCTGTGGCGTCTGCTGTGACACTCTTGGAATTAAGTTCCTGGGACTGGTGCAAAAGAATATTTGGGACTTGTTTCCGGATCACTAATTCAAATTAATCACTGTTCCTCTTCTCTAACAGATTTGTTTAAGCAGTCTTAATAATTCATCACGTGAGGTGCTTATGCTTTGATGACCATGATTAGATACATTTAAAATTGACTTTGATTGTATTCCAAGAAGCAGAACCAGTATCTTACTTTTCTCATCCATCCTAATGAACTTCTTCAGGAAGAATCTAAATTTACTGGTGAAGAATGTCTCTAATCAGTGCCAGCATAGAATGAGTAGAACTAGCTGGAGGTGACCTGTACCTTTTCAGAACAAAACATACCCTTTTGTTGTACAAAAAGGCTTGTAGTCACTAATTGGTTCTTTGTTAGTTTTTAAATAGGAATGGTGATGATTGGCCCTGTATGTAAGAAATTAGTCTGGTTGGTTGAAAGTCTTTCAGTTTTTTAGCTCCTGTACCCTTATGCTTTGATTGCATTTTGTGATAGTCTCCCAAGATGAAGTGACATTAATTGTGCTATACATACACCTCTCTTCTCTCATTGGAAATATGTGACAGAACTGGGAGAGGATGCCTGAATATGGTCTCTGTGTTATCCAGGCACTCTTCCTCCCATGGAGGTAACACAAGTTTTGCACAGCTCCTGTGGCTCAGTTCAGGAGGCTCAGTGAGGTTCTGAGCCCTGTGTGCAGGCAATAGATGCTGAAGGAGTTCTCAGGACACTAAAGAAAAGAGGGTGATTATGCTGTTGATACTTGGTTGATACTTGCATGGACTTAGGAGGCTGAACTTCAGCCTCCTACTGAAATGTGGCTTCCATAGGACTCTGATCAAATATTAATAAACAGGCCCTCACTGTTCTCTCTTTTTGGTTCCTCACTTGTTGCACAGAAACAGAGAATCATGAGTCTGAGTTCTGCTGGTAATTCTTGTTAGAGCTCTTTGGTCAGGATTAGTTGTGATTTCTCAGTCTGTAATCCTGGGGAGAAGGTTCATACAAGACAGGCAGAGCCAGAAATAAATATGCTTTTAAAAGGCCATATAATGTCCATAGAAGGAAACAAATGGCTGCATTCAGTTTATAGGAATGACAAAATACTTTGCTATTACCTTCCACCTGTCAACACCCTCCTGGTAAATGTGATACTGAATACATTTAACAGGTTCGAACTCTGCAGGCTTGGTGATGAACATTCCTGCTGTGTTTTCTTTAATTTCTTAGTGAATGTATACATTTGTGATACACTGAGTGTACTGTGCATGGTACTGTAAGCCTTGCTTGCAAATGCAGCTCAGTTGTTTGTCTAAATCTTGCAGTTGTCATATTCGGTCATAAGGCCAAGGCAAATGACCAAAACAATCCATTTCCAGTGGATCGTTTTGAGGAGGAAACAGACTGGGCACTGAGCTCTTCTCTGTGGTGGCCAGTGGCAGGATCTGAGGGAATGGCCTGAAGTTGTTTGTCAGGGGAGGTTTAGGTTGGGTATCAGGGCAAGGTTCTTCACCTGTAGGGTGGTTGGGCACTGGAACGGGCTCCCCAGGGAAGTGGCCAAGGCGCCAGCCTGACAGAGTTCAAGAAGTGTTTGGACAATACTCTCAGGCACATGGTGTGACTTTTGGGGTGTCCTGTGCAAGGCCAGGAGTTGGTCTCAGTGACCCTGGTGGTCCCTTCCAACTCAGGATATGATGATTTTAGGAAAAGATGTGTGAAAGCTTTAGCTTTCAATATGTGAGCAGTGTGTAAGCATACAGCATCGTTAGTGCTGCTGAAAGGAGGGTCTCTTTTGAAAAGTAGTGCAATAGCTTTGCTGTGATATGAGAAAGAATGGATAGCATGCTCTTAGCAGAAAATAAATGCTTTTTAATTAAAGAGGTCCTCATATAATGAAAGCATTCTGTTGTGTTTTTTTTCTTTACTATCTAGCACTTCATATATAACCTGGATGTAGCCTGAACAACAACCTGATAGTTTGTTTTAAAAAAACAGCATCTCCATTTATTAAATCAAGATATAGTGCTTTAAATTGAAAAGCTAGTTAAATTGTCAAAAGAGAGTATTATGAAGGTTTCATTACTAAAGAGGCTTTCAGTTACAATAATATTTTTAGTAGCACTGTTTTTAGACTAGTTTGGGGATTTTTAGGCTCTCTGGAATTAGCAACCTGAGATTTCATTTCCAGGTGATTTTTGTCCTGGTGTTCAGTGGGAAAATTTTTCAATCTGAGTAAGGACCTTCTGCTAAATGTTTTTGTTCATGCCCTTTTTGTTACCTTTCCCCATTGTGTGTTTGAGATATATTCGTGGGAGCTTTGTGTACAGCTGACTTCATGGTCACTTCTGATGTGCTTCCTGGTGACAACACCAAAGGCGTTTAGTGTTTGTAAAAGGCTGGGTTGCCCTTGACTTGTGGACAGCAGCCGGTGCCAAGTATGGAGTCAGAATGGCCACACCTGTTATCAGGTATGGAAGTAGGAAAAATCTCATGGTAGATCTTATGCAGGATTATATTTAATGTGTGCTATATAAAGATTATGCTTCTGAAGCACAACTGATTTTCACAGTTATATGGGAAATTGACTGAATCTTTTTATGGTGGCTAAGCAGAGTTGGCTGTCAAACCAAGCTGGCCCAAATCTGGTTCTACTGGTATGGTTTAGAGCTTTTTTCAGACTATTTGTTATGCAAGACAGAAGTTTAGCTGTTTCAAAATTATGATCTCCTCGATCAATTACCTGCTGGGGTGACCCTGGCTGCAGGCCAGGTGCCCACCACATCTACTTTGTCACACTCCTCAGCTGGCCATGAGAGAAAATATAATGAAAGGCATATGGATTAAGTCAGTGACAGATAACTCACCAATTACCATTATGGGCAAAGCAGACTCAACTTAGAGAAATTAGCTTAATTTATATCAAATCAGAGAAGGATAATGAGAAATAAAACCAAACGTTAAAAATACCTTCCTCCCATCCCTCTCTTTTTGAGCTTAACTTTACTCCATGTTTTTCTACTTTCTGCCTTCAAGCAGCACAAGGTGATGTTCGTCGCACATTGTCTCTGCTGTTCCTTCCTCCTTAGGGGAAGGACTCCTCACACTTATCCCCTTCTCCCATGAGGGGTCTCACACATGGGAGACAATCCTCCATTTACTTCTCCAGTGTGGGCTACTGTATTTGTGAACTGCTCCAGCACGAGTCCTATGCAGTGTCATAGGTCCTGCCAGCAACCTGTTCCAGTGTGTACTTCTCTCTCCATGGACCTACAGGTCCTGCCAGGATCCTCTTCCAGCATGGGCTTCCTATGGGGCCACAGTCTCCTCTGGTCAACCACTTCCTCTAGTGTGGGGTCTTCCATAGGCTGCAGGCAGGTATTTATTCCACAGTGAACCTCCATGGGCTGCAGGTGGATCTCTGCTCCCCCATGGACTGCCATGGGCTACAGAGGCACAGCTGCCTCACCACAGGCATGCAGGGGACTCTGATCCTATTCCTGAAGCACTTCTACCCCTACTGCCTTTGGGGTCTTCCTTGCTGTTTCTTGTGCATAGCCTCATTCCAGCTGAAGTTGCTGTTTCACAGTTTTTATTCTCCAGTATGTTACCTGAGAGCCACAACCAACATGGCTGATGGGCTCATGGGCTCAGCCTTGGTCATTGCTGGGTCCGACTCGGAGCCAGCTGGCATTGGCTCTGTCATACACAGAGGAGGCTTCTGGCACCTCCTGTGAGAAGCTGCCACTGCCCTGACACACCCCTGCCAGTGCTACCCAAACGCAATAGAGTCTAACATTCAGACCTCGTTTTCGCTTGAAAATATTTATACAAGGAGCCGCCTTCTTGCTAGATGTCCTTCCTGTAGAAGACAGAGATGAGGAATATATGTAGATAGAACTGTTAGTTTATGAAAATGGCTTTAAGCTGGTCACTGTTCTGATTCTTCTTGTGAAGTAGGAGTATTGGTTTTCTGGAAATGAACTTGTCATTTTAAGACTGCAGATGGGTACAATTTCCTTAATTGAGTTTTTTCACAATCAGCATGAAGTTCTGCCTCTGATCTTCTTTTACTCATTACCAAGTCTTAATTTGTAGAGTTTCCTTTTTAAGTGGTTTTAAATGAAGCTCAGCTTTCCTGAGGCAGGCTTCAGTGACACTTTCTGGGCACTGTTTACTGGGTCTTTTCTTTATCAACACTAACTATGCCCTGCCCAACCTGTCTGAACACAGTCTAGTTCCGGTTCTATAATCAGAGAAGTCAAAATTGATGTCAGTTTAGCTTTTTTTTTTTTAATAAGTAAATATCTCTAAGTGGCATCTATGGACCCAACCTAAACAAAAAAATCTTTCTTATCCCAATTCCTTTGAACAACCCAAAAGCAGCTCTCCTTTCTTCTCTCATTTTTAACTTCAAACATCATTATAATTTAATGAGGAACATGTTCTCTCTTATGCAGACAGAGATAATGATGAGTAACTGATGGTACTCCAGTCTACCTTTCCAATGGAACTTGCAGAAGAAACTATGCACTACTGCACTCTTTAGTTATTCTTCAAGAGAATAGCAGAGGGCCTTGGGGCTCCTGCCTCGCTGATTCTGTGTTTGGCTTTGGGATAAGGTAGGAGGGAATGTAGTTCACTGGTAGGTCAGAGGATGCGTTACTTAGATTTCTGGTTCATTAAGTATATCTTTTGGGTTTGTTGGTGTAGTGTGGAATAGCAATGTGTGATTCTGAAGACTGACTCGCTGCCCAGCTTTGAATCATCTGTCTATTCTGGGTGGGATCCAGACCTCATCAGAGTTGGTGCCTGCACTCTTACTTTGGCTTCTCTGAAAGTCTGTTCTGTCACAGTCCATGTGATTGATTTCTGTATAATCATCTTTTTGGGGCTGATTTTTTTATCATATTTTCCCTGTGTGTTGCAGATGCATGTGGCATTTTCCAAAAACTGACAATCTGTTATCTCTGAGTCTCTTCTTTCTCTCCCTGCAAGAGCTGGTAGCCTTAAACTGGTTGACTCCATTGAATTAGGGAGTTTTTAGGATGAAAGAAATATAATACAGCAATAGAAGTGGTGAATTAGCTTGAAAGCTTCCTTCCTAATTAAAACAGATGAAATTCATCTCTCACATTCTTTTGTGTGAATGTAAGATTCTTTGTTTAGGTTAGAAGATTCAAAATGTTCCATGAAAAACTTTGACTCCTCGCTTTTATCTTGGGTGGCTATACCTATGCACATGCATATATACAGATGCTGCCTCTGGGCAGTCCATGTGCAATTACCTCACCTCTTCAAATTATGCTGTACAGGAATGTTTTTCTCCTGCCTTTTTCTTAGGTATCAACTGTCACCTTAGTTAGAACTTAGGTGTCTGAGTTGTCCAAAATGAAAATTTAGGGTATTTAAAATATACTCCTTGGTTTTTGGTACATTTTATTCAAAAAATCAGAAAAACTTCCATAAACCCCAGATGTCTCAATGTTATTTTTTCCTCCTTCACTTTTTTTTTTTTCCCCCCCCATCTGTCACATTGATGGAATTGGTGCATGGAGTAAGTAAAAGTGACCTAGGCAGACTTTTCACATCTTTGTTGTCTTCATATATTCCCATTTCCATGGACTTAAGTTTCATTTGAAGGATCCTCACCTTCTCTGTTGGTTCCAAAAACCTTGAACTAAATTTTTCCCTTGTCATGTTAGAGATATTGTCTTGCCTCTATGATATTTTTGTATTGAACTATGCTCTGCTGAAGCTTCACAGGCATCAGATTCCTTGCCAAGTAGTGAGAGAAGGGTTTTTGAGAGCTCTGGCTCTGAACAGTACCACTGCCTTTCCAGATTACAGGGCCTGGCTGAATTTTACAGCCTTAAAATTCATATTCATCTCCTGTAGTTTTTTTCCCATGGACTGTTATCTCTTGAGTTCCATATTTATCTGGGCCTGAATGACTGTCTGTCATTGCCTCATGGTTTTAAATCTGTCTCATTCTTTACTTTCAGCTGTCTGTTCTTTTCAGGGGCTGTCTTTCTACTGAACTTGAACAGCTACTGTTTTTACTTATCCATGTTTAATGTTCTGATTGGGACCTCTTGGAATATTTGTCCTCCCAGAATTTTTGGCTCTGGTTACTCTTCCATTATCACCTTTCTTCCTTTTCTTCTGCATTTGACATTTTTCCCAGATTATGCTTATCTCTGTGCATTCAGGCCTCCTATCTCAACCTTCCATCCAGAGGAATAGTATAAATGGTTTAGAATTGCCAGAAGTTTATTCTTCCTCAGGAAGAAAAGAACTCTTCACGTGTCACCTTTTGAGACAATCTAAGACAGTCTGTGATAAAATAGCTGAGAAATACCACTGCTTTCATGTCCTACTTCACAGAACCTCATTTGAGTGGATGAATTTACAAAGCTTGATGTTTTAAACAGGTACTTGCTCTAGAGAACATCATCAAAACCTAAACAGTAAACTTATTCTTGGCCAATAAGTTTTAATCCTGAAGTACTTATAAACAAGTAGTTGAAATGATATTGCTGTGCAGAGGCAACACCAGTTGATTCCATGCTGTGACAGGTATGGTACTGAATGCCTTTTATTCTCCTTTTCTTCTCTCTCTGACCATTAATATGCATGTTACCTGATGCTGAAATGAAGTTAGGGAAAGCAACATCAACTTTCCAGTGTGTTGTTTTGGCACCACAGTTTAGGATGGGAAATGCAGGACGCACACAGACAGATCTGAGCTAACTTTAATCTGTGGAGCTTAGAGATCAGTGGCAGCAAACCTGGGTTGTCTTGAGCTTGAAAACGTGTTAGCCTCCTTTATAAGTAACCTGACTTCTAAGCTGGCTTAGCTTTTACAAAAGCCTCTGCTGTGATCCCTCAGTGCTGTTTTACCCGAGTAACCTAAATTCAAGTTAGAAGGCCATGACTTAATGCAGCACAATCAGACCTTTTGTTAAAGCTAGAAATAACCATAGTTTCTCATATACCAAGTGGATTTTAAAATACCTCACTCTCTTATGTCTGTTTTCATATTTCCTTAATTTTCCTCTGCAGGAAAAGTCTCGTGTTCTTCCTATACGTCAGTTCCTCTGTGTGCCCATATCTGTGCAGCTCTTTGTATCTTGTAGTTTCAGAGATGGGGTGGTCTATAGCCACATGTGTCATAACCCCTTTGCAATAGCCTCGTTAGCCTTCACCAACACTGACCCCGTCATCTGATTACTCCAGCTGCCTCTGCTTCTTTATGGGCAGAGCAGGAAATGCATGGAGGAGAGTTGGAAGTTAGTCTCTAGAGGCTGGCAGAGCAAAGGGATGCTCTGTGTAAACTTCAGTGGTCTAGACTTAAAGACTGGCAACTGGGTATGTTTGCTTGGCTCCAGATGTGCAGCTAAAAATCACAGTAATGTAAATACTGTTGTACTGCAAGCAGAGAATCCAAAATCAATAGTGATGAAGCTGAAAAAGCATGGACATGAACACAGGTGTAAATGCCCAGTCCTGTTGTCGCTGAGAAGTGTCTTTGCTAATACCATTGGTAATAGCAATGATTATACATTGAAATTTTCACAACGTACAAAATCAACTGCATGTGGTTTTTTTGGCAGTCTTGGTCCACATAGATACTTCTTCAGGAAGTAGAATCTCTTATGCACTCAGCTGGATGTTAAACCTCACATGATTTAACCAAATCCTTGGTTTAGGTCATAGGCTTGTGAAAAAGCCCAGATTGAAAGGGACCTTGAAAAATTATCTGATCCAACCTTTTACGGAAAAGGAAGCCTAGATGAGATTATCTAGAAAATTTTCAAGATTATGAGTTGCATCTTGAAAACCTCCAGTGACAGGGTCCCTAGTATATCCCTGTGGAGGTTGTTCCTGTGATTGACTGTTTTCACTGTAAAAAATATTGCTCTATATAATTCTTACATCAAGATTAGCAGGGTTTTTTGTTTGTATTTAATGGCTGATTCTGCTAAACTTCAAGGATAATCCTGTGTAGATTTTTCCTTTCCCTTTCCTAAAGACTCCTTTCACCTTTACCAAACTCTTGGATACAATTTTCCTCCCTTTTCTTCTCCCTCTTCCTTCTCTCTGCTTCCCATTGTAGCAAGGATCATGGACAGCATGTAACTGAACTGAAAGTGGAACAGTTTCACAGTGCACATTTTTTTTCCTTAAACAGCAAAGGATACTTCTGGAACTGGATGGTCTGAAAACATCCCTTTGATACTGAAACCTGGTGCCCTTCTGCAGGACTTTAATTTTTTGGATTTTTTTTTTTTTTTGTTTGCCCGTGATCCTTGGAGTGCTTAAGAGTAACAGTGAAAATTTTGACCATCACCTTTATATTATGCCTCTAAACACAAAGGTCTTAAGAAAAAGCTACAACTTTACACTTTTTACAGTAAGAAAATGCTTAATACATTTTTTTTAATATGGCTTTCATATCTTCTCCACTGAAGCTGTTCCAAAGCTGTCATCCTCTGTAGAAGTGGCACAGAAGTGATAGTATGGCAGAGAGACAGGCATTAAAAATAGCATGACCCAGGAATCATTTTCTGCCTTCTGTGGTGTCTGAGCTTGGAAAAATTGTCCAGATTGCTTGCACTCTGCAGGCTTCAGAATAAAAGGGACTTGTGCTCTTTAACTGAGCTTTGCTTAGAGGACAAAGCAAATGAAAGTGCTGCTTGTGTGACTGAGAGCAATGCAGCAAATTGGAAAATCTGATAAAACTGTTCTTCTATTTGGACTTGCTCTCAATCCCTTGATAAAGTGTTCTTTTCCTCTTGGTACCTGTGGTTAAATGTATATAGGAAAGAATATCTGTCCTCAGTTTTGCATTTTGATCTGAACATTTTGGTGTCATTTTAACCCTGCTAATAAATCAGGAGTTTTCAATAGCAGATCTGCAAGATTGGCATAGATATTATTTCTGCGTTTTATTTTTCAGTGTTTTAAGCAATGCATAGTGTTTCTTTTTCTTTGAGTCTAAGCCCAAAAAACTCACTGAAAATAACCAATCCACCGGAGCTGGATGACTGGAAACAGGTTGATGAATAACTGTTATCCTGTAACTGTTTTAACAATGAGGCTTTGTAGCTTCAGAGAGCCCTTTCTTCCCAGATCTGTCAGGCCATTGGGCTTAGGATGTATCAATATTTGGCAGTGGTAGGTTTCTGTAACACTTGATTTCTGCTGGGAGTTTCTTGCCTCTTCAGAGTTGGCAGAGATGACCAAGTCATTGTGTCTTCCTGCTACAGAGCATTTTTTAGCTGGGGTAATTTCTTGTCACTACAATGCAAAACCAGCTTTTAATTCTGTGCCTGGAATTCCAGTGGTGCCTGCTAAAAACTACTTTAATGTCTGAGGCTCCTGTCATTCTGTTAGTGGTTTAGAAGTTGGAGGGATAGGAACCTGTGGCACAGCTTTGGAAAACTGGAGATTAGATTCTGTGGTTTTAGGGTCACTGAAAATCTTAGATTGGTAGCAGTAATCGGCAGGCAGTGTACCTGTTCACATTTTCAATCCTTTGTTTCGTTAGAATGCTTTAGAAAATAATTAATTTCTGTGAAGGAAGACAAATCACTGAAAAGCACTATTTGGGTTCCTGTTGAAGTACCAGTGGCTTAAAAGCATAGAGAAGCCATCCAAGATCCACAGTGTCACTTCAAAGCCTCAAATGATGCTGACATATACAGCAAAATGTACATAACCCTCCACAATTTCTATCAGAAATTATTGGATTACTTTATGAATGTCAGAAATTCCAGGTTATTAATAGAATTGAGGGCAAACTGGTTAAGAGGCTGCAGAAGCGTCTGTCTTCCACAGTCATCCGCTGACCTCACTGTGGTTTTGACTCTGCTGGCGTTCAGAGGAACGCAGATTCCCAAGTTTTCTCTTGGGGGATGGTTGTCCCACGATTAAAGCATCTACAAATCTTTCAGGGTCTTGATCTTCATGGTTTAAGCCAATTTTGGTAAACTTGCTGCTTATACTTCTAAAAAAAAAAGTAAGGAAAAAAAATTAAAAAGGGAAGAAAAAAAGGCTAGAGCTGTTCCTGGAATATACTATGACTTCATGTCGGCATGAAGTGCCAACATGCATGTGGAATGGAAGAGTAGCAAGAATAATGACTTCTGCAACTTGGGTGGTATTTTCTACATGAGAAATATCACTCTTTTCTGACTGCCAAGCTATTTTACTCAGGCTTTAAATCTGTTTTGTATGCAGGGAAGAGGTAAGACATGCATGTGTGTGCACTTGTGTTTCTGCCTTCGTCCTGCCTGATCACACGTGTGTGCCTGAGTGTGTGAATAGGCAGCCAGTCCCTTCTGTCCTGGGATCTATGGACATGTGCTCGTGCTCTTCCTCACGGATCTGCAAACTTCCTACTGTGATGTTGTGCGTGCACGTCACTGGACAAACCCACAACCACATCCAACCTCTCTTCCTTTAAACAGTGGGAACAGGCAGTTTTTATTTTGAGCAGAAATCATGTTTCTGGAACCTTAAACATGCTTTGATGTTGTTACTGTTTTTAAAAATCCTTACTCAGCTGCTGTGTTGTGAAATGTGGCTCTGTGAGAGTCTCCTGACTATGAAATATGAGGATTTTTTTTTTTTTTTTGCTGGTCAGCAGTGGGATTTTGTGACCTCCAGCCTATATCTGTACAGTACATCTTGTGTGTGTTTGTTAGTGAGATAGCACAGTGCCTCCAGGAAATGCATTCTTTTGCAGTGGGCCATATGGGTAGCTTTGCATTTTTATGATGAAGATGGGAAGATAAGGTTTGTTGCTTACTCTTTTTCTTTCTTAAAACTCTTACTGTATTTTGTTGCTGCATATAGTTGAGGCATCCTAAAAGATGCCTGAGATAAAGCAGAATCCAGCCCCTTTACAAGCACTTTGAACAGACTATTAGATTTCTTTTTTCAAAGTTCAGAAGGACTACTTTTTAAGTCTTGGCTGTTGCTAAAAAAAGGAAATTAATTAATAGCAAACCTACTAGCCTAACATCAACAGGTAAAAAGTTCAAGACTGAAGAAGTTTTCAACCATATCAAGATGGGGCTAAAGGAAATTTAAAAGAACCCCAAATAGTCTTTCATCCAAGTGCATACAGGCACTCATCCTATCTTTCAGTGCAGTGTTCCTAGGATGTCAACATGAAAATTATAAGCTTCTATTGCTTTAAATATAAGGGAGTAATTTAGGTAGTTACTACTTCCTACTCAAACACATACAGGTTTTGGAGGGAGCGAAATGTTCACATTCTAAACCATTATGTTTCAATCGGAAATGGGAAATTTATGTGGAAACTTGGAAAGTCTTTTTCAGTTCAGGGGAAGTAATTACTGCTGTAATGGTGCAGAAGGCTGTTTCTGACTTCTATCTTACAGGTATTGCTAGATGTTGCTTAAAGGTAGGCAAAAGGACTACTCTGTGGCAGATGATAGAGAGGATGATGCTATGTGCCAGCATGAGAGGGAAAGATCTTTATGGCTGTTTCTAAAGTCTATTGATTTATAACTTTTAAATTGTTGGTCACTTTAAGCATACACCTGTGTAATTATTGGCCACTTCATTTTTTGATCCTTATTTCAGCTTTGCTTCATTTTCCTTTCTTCAATACATTCTTTATGGAGGAACTGCTGCCCCCAAGCTAACAGTTGGGCTCTCAGTCTCCCACTTAAATTTGACTGATTAAGAAGCAGATAAAACCCTTTATTTCTGTATCCCTGCACTTCCATCCATGTTCCAAATGGTGTTTTGCTCTCTTTCTCCTTACAGGGGCAGTGCTTAAATCTCTCTCTAGCTACTGGGAATAATGAGCGTTCTCATGGCTTGTTCTCTCTCTTCCTCCCTCTCTCTTGCTGCTCTCTCTTTTCCCTCTCTCTGCTTCTCTCTCTCTCTCTCTCTCTCTGCCACTCTCTCATCTCTCTCTCTGGAATATTTTCAAACCATGCATGAAGTGAACACAGAAAACCAGAACTCTTAGTTCTCCAGGACATCCCTGTTTTCCTCATTGAGAGAGTTTTATTGCAGTTGATAATCCAGGACATTTCTCAAGATGTATTCATGAGTTACTTGTACAGCCAAGTACAATGTTCTCTGTGTTTTCTTTAACCCATCCCTGGCTCCATTGTACATCTTTTTCCTTCTGACCGCGGTGGGGCCTGTATTTCAGGACCTTGTATTGGCAGCAACTGCAACAGAAATCAATATTAAATTTGTGTAGAAACAGTAAAGTTAGAAAGTCCTGTTACAGTAGCAAAATGTAACACTTTAGCAACTGTGCCATGGGGGACCGAGTAATCATTTTCGCTGGAGTCTTGTCTTTGATGGAAGCCAATGCATATTCCCCTGTATTCCTTGCACATGTTACTTGCCAGTGTCCCTGCTCTCAACTTCTGGTCAACTTACATCTTGAAGAATAATGATTTTGGCAAGGGAAAAAGAAAAGCATTATGCTGAGGAAAAGATGAGCTAAACTTCATGATGTTACATCCTAGTCATCCTATACAAATCACACAGTTTAAGGTTTCCATATTTCTTACTTAGCGGTAGAGATAATCTTTCTTCTCCATTGTCCTGCAGTCATTTGACATAGTTAGAGTTTAAGGAAAATATCTCTTTTCTTTACCTTTATTTATTTTTTTTTTTCAAATTAAAAGGTGGTGGAGAGAACATGTTCTTTCTGACTCCTGTTCAAGGTGCACTTAAATCATGAAGGTTACAAATACAGTTTCTCATAGCCTTTTTTTTTTTTTTTTGCTAGTTAAGGTGTCTGTCTTGCATCTCTAGGTATTTTTCTTATCCATGGTATACCCATAGTCCATATAGGAATTCTTTGTCCCTGGAAACACTTGTCTTTGAAGATCACGAACAGTTTATACTGGGAAGAATGGAGGAGCCTACCTGGTTTTTTCAGGGAAGAATCTACATCATTATTAAGTAGAACTTAATGGGATTCAGAAGAGTAGATCCAGAGTGCTTTAATTTTTTCAAAGCAAATTGTAAGAGGAGACCCTATCTTTCTCAGAACATTTGGTCAGCGTGGCAAATGAGAAGGATCAGCTGAATAGGTCAAAAGGAAAACCACTGAGTTCAAGTGGCGTTGATGGGAACAAAATAATGCCATCATAAAAATTGCTGAGAATTGTAACTTGTAGCTGTCTTGAAGAGTAAGCAAATTTGGGTCATGTTCTTGGCTTGTTTACACCTTGCATCCCATTGGAGACCAAGGGCACCTTTGAAATGCTAAGAAAATCCTACTGAAGTCAGACTTGTTTTTCTATGAGTAAGAAAAGAATTTGGCTAGAGGCAGCAAACTTGTAGCTATTTGCTACAAGTAAACCAAACTTCTTAGCTTTGTGGTAGTGTAAATGTTTTCTGATTGCTTCAGTCACAAATACATACTATACTAGAAAGAAAATTACATTTGAGCAGTATTCCTAAATGTTTTGCCTGCAATATCTGAGAGTCAGTGCTATCTATACCTGATCAAGTACAATTTGGTAATCCACCAGTGAGCTGGCTCGATCAGTGGATGTTTGCTAAGCTGCAGAAAGAATTCTTGTAGTGAAACTTGGATTTTACAGGTTTCATATTGTGTTACATTCACACAAGGGCAGGGGACATTTCAAAGCACTGAAGTCCAATGAATTTTGTTGTAGTCTGATGGGGTGATTTTTGTTGGAACTTTTATTTTTGTCTTTTTTCTTTCAGCTCACCGCTTTCCCCCAGTCCTTTGCCCCTGAAAAAAACCACAAAGAACCAAAACCAACCCTGTCTTGTCTTCTTGGATTTGTTTCTCCTTTCCCATTTGTAGTCTTTGGTGCCCCACACTAAAAGAATTGCTGTGTTTTCTATAACTGAGCAGTCCTGCCATACCACTATACATGCAAAATTCTGTACTGCTTTCATTGATGGAGAAACACTGGGTTTTGGAGAAGAACATGAAAAACACCTTGGGAACCAAACTTTCTTTGCTGTTATTCAGTGTAGTGGAGGTCACAGAATGTGATTATTATCACTTCTGGAATCTCTCCTATGCAAGACAACCAAACAATGAAAATAAACCCCTAGTTTTCTGCATTACTTGGTTACTTTAAAGCAAACTATTGATCCAAAAATCAAGCTGATCTTGAAAACAGGACACTTACATGCTGTTTGTTAATCTTCCAATACTGCTTTGTATAGGTGAAGTGTTATGGTTTCTGATTCTCGTTCTTTATGTGGAGTTAGGAGAAAGAACACTCCTTTAATCATGACGTGAAACTAAATTCATTGATGTTTATAAAGCATTTGCTGATCCTTGGTTAGGAGAGTCAAGGAGTACAGTAATGTGAATGGTTAACAAACATGAATTGATGAATGTCTTTGGCTGTTGAGACATCTCCTGCCTATTGTCATTGGGAGCCAGGGAACAAACCCCCAACATTATACCATGCAGTGACAACTCTGTTTCTACCTCTATGAGAGAGAGTGAATCAGAAGTTATTAGGTGAGACTCTGCAGTTTTTGCTCTGCAAGAGTTCATTTTTCATGATTATAATGTGCCATTCTGACCTTCATCTAACAGGAATACCTTTCTGTCAGGTGCTGGGTAGCATGACCTGTACATTTATCCATAAAGTGTGACATTTAGAGCCAAATTTCTGTATAAAACAAGTCATCACCTGACCACAGAGGAGAACAGTACTTACTGGGGGCTTTTAGTACTGATGTGGGGCGGGAGAATGCTCTTTAGCAAGGGGGAATAATGCAGAGGGGAGAAGTACAGCCATTTTTCTGTACCTGTTTTTTCTCTGCCATCTTTTTTGAATGCTCAGATTCTTGGAATGGATGATCTTATGGCATAAACTCCTGTCTGTATAGATATTGTAACCAATAAATAGCAGCACTAATCT
Source organism: Setophaga petechia (assembly GCA_024362935.1). Lineage (NCBI taxonomy): Eukaryota > Metazoa > Chordata > Aves > Passeriformes > Parulidae > Setophaga > Setophaga petechia. The sequence goes on from JANCRA010000002.1 coordinate 57,867,566, forward strand.
GGTCTGGTGAATTCAGTGCCTCATATCTTGTATGGTTTGAGATAGTTCATGCCATTATCCTGATACCATTCTGGGTGGTCCAGTATTTAGCAGTGTTTTGGGAAGGTGTTGCTATGGCTATGTGATTGCAATCAATGGATTCAAAGGCAAACTCCTCCCCTCTGAAGTGAATATGGTACAGCTGATAATGCAGAGCAAGCATAGGAGAATGCATTTGGGGTGAGAGAATTTTTGATGCTTTCTCTGGGCCTCATGCCTGGCCATAGAAGATGTTGCCAATGCAGATTTGACTCTTATTCTTTATAGCTAAGCTCCAGTGAGGAGCTAAAGGAGAAGCTGCCACTGCTAACAACGAACTTTCAGTATAAACAAACTGAGGATCTGATACAGAGTTTGTGGCAACAGTACTAACTTAAGGAATAAAAGCAGGACTGGGGTTATTTTTAATGCATGAGATATTATCACTGTTTTACTGCTTGGAGGGGAAAAGGTCTAGTGCTTGGAGCCTTGTCCAAGTGGGAATTCAGACTGGACAATGCATTATTGGGAGTTCCCCAAGCACTCCTTAGCTAGGAAGGCTGTCCTGGTGTGTAACTGTTCCAGTGCACTGCTTTGGTAGGAGGGAGGGTTTAGCTTCAGTGTAAACACTTGAGCTTTGTTTCTTGGGAATAAAGTGTTTCATTCATTACTGAATTGCAATTTACTCCTAAGCTTGGGAGAAAGATGGAAGTGAATATAGTGTCAGTTTCTTTTCTCAGGGCTGAAGGCAGACATGCTACAAATGGATCCCTACCCTATCTCCTCAAACTTACAGCCCTCTCTTTGGCTGTAGAAACCACGGATGAATGAAGCCTGAGTAATCTGGCTCTGGAATGTGCAACAGGGCAATGGCATACACACATATGCATATCTCCATACAGGAATAACTGAAGATGTAATGTTGCCTCTGCTTTATCTGTGTGTTGTTTTGAAAGACTAATGTTCTTCTGTCAGGCAAAGATGGTGGTCAAGGATGACAGGATACAGGTCAAAAGTGAGATTTTCTGCTTGTCTTTGAAGCTGTTCATGTTCTGCAGGTGACATGATGCACTTGCTCTGTGCTTACCTGGTAGTTTTAGGATGTCTGCAAGAATGAGCTTTTGAATTATGTGTACCTGTCAATGGTGGTAAAACCAGAACTTCAGTGATTAGCGTGAAAGCACATGAAGGGCACTGAACTGCTGTAATACTTCAACTTGCACTCATGCAGAGGAATCTACCAGAGGAGTGTGTGTGGGATGGCTTGCATCTATTGGCTAGAAAGTAATTAAATAAGGCATGTTCCCATTTGAAGACTTAAAGAAATATAAGGAAGAGCACCAGATGTTGTTTCTGCTAACACATGCTGAACAACAGTGAATGCAACTGCAGCTTTGCTAATGCCATCTGCCATTGCATTTTAAGAAATTAAAGGGTTCTGGACTGCCGTAGTTCTTCCAGCACGTGTAAGCTAACTGAGAGGAAAAATAATTCCTGTTTACTCAGTCAGTGCATGGACCCCTGGTGTACCTATCTTTGCCTGTGTCTCTATTCTTATACCATCATTTAGCACTGTTTTTTGGACAGATTATTCTATTTGCTCTTCTCTGCAAGATATCAGTTCATAAAACAAGCTGAAGAATGTTAACAAGGGATGCTTCTCTGACAGCTGTGTGATAGGCTGCTATCTTGCATGTGAAGAATATGCATGGTGTCCTCCAAAGCTTGTGTAGACACAATCCATGTGCCTTGTGAGGACACAAGGGAGTCATGTTGTAAGCCTTGCTTTCTATGAAAAGTAGGATCTGAGCCCAGTCACAACTTCTGGTTTGCTGGCTTTGTGCTTCTCTCTGAATTACACTCTCATAATAACTGAAGGACAATTTAGGACAACTGAAAGAAGTTTTGATCTAAGTACTTCTCGGGTACCACTAAATGGACTGTAGACTGAGAAGAGAGGGGGGCAAATATGTGGTAGTATGGAAAAACACATTTTGGTTTTTAATACACTGAGTTTCTTTTTAAATTTGAAGAAAATATTTGAGACTACCAATAGGTGTGTTCTTGGATGTCCTCTGTTCAGACCCAGACAAACATGGCACTAATCGTGCACTGGTAGGTTTTCTGTGTGCTATAAAAAAAAATGCAGTAGAATAACTCTTCTAGTTATTTTGCATGAACCGAGGAATCACAAAAGCTTTCTTACAGAAAGTTGGGGTTGGATAGTCCTTGTTTAGGCAGCTGCACAGAAGTGTGCGTGGCTTTGGCACATGCATATAAGATGTATCTTACTGTGCTGCTAGCTGTGGAAATTTCTGTGGGTAAATAAGATTTCTGTCTCAAGGGCTGTCCATATGGCCCCTTTCATCAGCACTAATTCCACTTAGATTAACTGCACAGCACAAATATGGGTCAAAGCCTGGATTGTTGGGAGAATGCGTTCCCGCTTGCAAACTGCTTCCCACAGAAGTACTTGTTGGCAGCTGAGATCATAATGCTCACACTCCTCACAATAACCCACTTTGAAATGTATTTAGAGAGGGGTCTTGGCAGTCTGCTTGCTGCTTTTTCATATGAAGTGCAGGCCTTGGTTTGCAATCCCACTCAGCACGTCAAGGCATTAGCTGTGGGCTGCCGTCTTCTCTGACTTTATCCAGCACGAGGCAGGGCATCTCTGCTAGAACTAGCAATGCTAACCACTCCAGGTAACAACTTTCCTCTCTGCCTTTAGCAGGAGGAGAGGAACTATCTTGGAAGTACTGCATTATTATAGAATTAAACCTGCTGGGCTGTTCCTGTGAACACTATGTCCTGACTGCGGGTGATGAAAGGAGACCCAAGGGGAAGAAGGAGCAGATCTCATGGTGTCCCTGGCTCACATGTGTCCATTGTTACACTGAAAGTTGTTTCTTGCTTTTCTTTCTCCTTTGTCTACTCTACTGGTGGCAAAGGTGGTGCATTGCAGACAGTCATTCCTAAAACTGTAGCTAGTTTTGTTGTTTCCCATTGTGCCAGGACACATTATGGGGGAATTATAAAACTTAGCCATAAATGGTGTGCTTTATAAAGTCAGGATCAAACTTAACATGTGAATAAACTTTGTTTTTTGCATCTGAAGTGAACTTCAGCACTAAGTTCTACTGATGCATTATTACGTTTTTCCCAAATTCAGCCATTCACAAAGAGAGATGCCTTTCACCCAGACCTGAAGGTGCATTAAGCACAGGCTACCCGAAGCAAATATAGGTTAGAGACCAGAACCTGCCCCCACTGGTCTGAGTACAGAAGATTATTTCAGTGCCACTAGCCTTCCCATGTTTGTCACCACTCTCTTTGCTTCTGCTCTGGTTAGGCAGACTATTGATAAATGATTAGGAAATAAGTCATGACATCAGAGAAAACTGTCCCTTTAGATGCTGAGGGAGGACTAGAAGGACATGCAGGTAACATGGGCATGGTTTTGATGACAAGAGACTTAGTTTGATTAGGAGATTTGCATGCCTGTTTCTGGGACTAATACTGTAGTACAGAACTAAGGGATGCAGTGAAGCTTTATTCACTGGAGCTAAGGGCCCCATGGGTACAGACCCAAGGCAGATGTTTGCTTCTTGCCTCTGCTACTGACTTGAGTTTTAGACAGTCACATTTTGCATGTGTGTATAGTGCTCCACTCATCCACCTTTGTAGACTAAAGTATTTATCAAGCACCTTAAAATTCAAGTGGACAGAGCAAAGGTAGGTGCAGTTTTGAGTAGATGGTGAATCCCTCACCTTTTTTCTGGCCTTATGGTCTTGTGCCAGTATGAGGTGTCCTCCCACCCATTTAGTGAGAAAAGGCAGGGTGTTCACTGTGCACGTACACAGGCTTCAGTGTGCATCCTGACTTGAAGCAGTACAGGCAGAAATCAACATACCTGAGGAAATTGTGTTTAATTATTTTAAAGCATTCATAAATGATGATAGCTACTTGTGCTGCACACAGTCACGCTTACAAAGGCATTTCTGGCACTTGTAAAAAATTTGGTACAGAGAGTTGTTCTAAAACTCTGAATGGTTTGCACAGCCTAGAAGATGAACAGTCTTATAAAATGATGTATTTCCTATGCATGGTTGTAAAACACTTTAGGAACATTAAATAACAAATATTTTTGGGCTAGATTGTTTTGTTTTCTTTATGAGAATGTACTTTTTTGGAAGCCTTTTACTGCTGTTTTGAGACCACCATACTAGGAACTTTCTTTAGTATTTTCCCATTTCTTTCTCTTGTAAATGCAGGGAGCAGAAAATATTCTTCTGGCATTTGAGCTGCAGTTATTTTGAGTGGCTACAAACAGAGGGAAATGTGTTTCTGTGGTAGTTACTGCAGAGAAAGAATTTTGCTGAAATGTCTCTCCCCCACCGCCCTTTGGTGGCTGCAGAAAAGAAGCCAGTGTTTGAGGCCCCAGCTCTGTGCATCTGCTGGATCAGTTTAAGGCCAATTTCCCCCCAGCCCCCCTCTGCCCCTCTTTCCATTAGCAAACTAGATATAAAACAGAAGCCATTGGATAAATAGGAAAAATGTGTAGCAGAGGAAGCCCTTGTGATTAGGGAGCTGTTAACCAGTTATTTCATGTCCGGCTTTCAGTGTATTTATAAAAATGATGCTATTCAGTGACACGTCGAATTACTATAAATGGTATTGGCTCAGTTGCTTTCTCATGGAAGCCAACTTGCAATTTATTTTTAACTCGGGCCCACTGATTATTTTTAAAGTTAGTATAGTATTTGTTAAAGATGCTAAAGTGGCAGGCAAAGCATGGGCAATATACATCAAATTTGCTCACAGCCTGTCTTGCCAGTGCACTCCAGAGTCCTCTGAAACCTCATTAGGAGAGAGCAGCTCGGTCAGTGCCTGTCCATTTGCTGCCTGGCTGTTCTGGGGAGAGGGCTGATTGATGTGATTTCTGGCAGCTGCAATGCTTGGTTTTGTGATGTGGAAGCTTGTCCATTAGGACCTGGCCCAAGACCCAGTAAACCCCTCCTCCCTCTCTTTTTTTTCCATTGATCGCCAGCAGCCGTCACATCATTACATGCATTTATAATGTCCTTGTCGAGACTTCACTGTGTACACATGGTTTAAATCAACAGCTTCCCAAATAGGGGGAGCAAAAGTACCAGAACTCCCTACCTGCCTCCAACAATGTGCTTGTAAACTTCAGGGACAGGGAGAAAGAAAAATACAGCTCGTGGAAAAGTGCCAGGAGGTTCTGAGTCTGGAGTTCACACTATGCTTTGGACAAAGAGGCGAGTCTTGCATCATGGTCTAAATGTGGTGAGGCTTTGCTTCCACACAATTCTCCTGGAACAAATTTCATAGAACAGAAAATCCTTGCAGCAGCAGTGGGACCTGAAGCAGATTCTCAAAGCTGTCATTGCCATGATAAGGCATCTGCCAGGTCTGGTCCACTTGGGGAATGGTGGCTACTAATTGATACCTAGAAGTGTGGAAGGAGACCATTGCAAGCCCAGAACATGGGTCTTTTATCCATTGCTTTATTCAGGGAGTAGATGGCAGTTCTTACCACACTTTCTGGAGTTTCCAAATAGTCTTCAGGGCTATCAGTCTTAGTAAATGAGATACCTGTGGGACTAAGCATTCTACAAAACTGTCTTAAAGACAGCTCTGGCCTGGGTTGTGAATTGAAGATAAGAAATCTTACACAACTGCTAGGGAGCCATTTCAATGCTAATTGAGTCCCCAAGAGCAAGCATTCATTCCAAAAGCACAATCTTCTATTTTCCAGTTATATTCCCCCAAGAATTAGTACCTACACAGTAACTCTACTCTGCATAAAATGGCAGCACTTGAAATCGAAATTGAACTAACACTTCACTGAAATACTCAATAGAGTTTTTTACACTGGGACAAAAGGAGTATGCAAGCTTTGTATTATCTTTCCCTTTGTTTTCTCTGATTCTGAGAGATCCGGTGCATCATAGAAAATGTTGCTTCTAAAGCATTCAGCCTGTTCTTGGTAGCCACCCAATTTGTGTGTCTTGAGAGGTTCTTCTTCATAATATTTATATTTGATAGTCTAATTGGAATGGAGAGGACAGCATTTGTTTGTACATTGCTGGGGTGAGAAGTAGAGAGTTTTCAGTCATACCACAGGACAATGTTTTTATTAACAGGCTGTTTTCTGGTCTGGAAATTCTATAACCTACTTAGAAATGAGTGTCTCTTGGCTGAGGTTTAATAGTAGATGCATTTGTGATGTCTCCTCTGATTATTCAAGTATTGCTACTTAAGTAGGTGAAATATAATTAAGAATAATTGAAATTAATTAGTTTTGACTCATCTTTGGTTTTACAGATACCGTAGTTGACAGCAGAATTCAGTCCTTGTATCTGACCAGGAAATGGCTTTGCCTTGTCCATGTCTCAGTTTCATCTGGCAGATAGAGGGATGATTATGTTACTTTGAACTTCTGTTTGACAAAACATAAAATCCTTTTCTGTGAACCAGTACCCCTTCCCTGCTTGTTGTGTTTAATTCCTTACTGATTAATTCCTTGTTTAGCAACTTAAAAATTGAAAGACCCTTCCGGTGTGCTCACTGCTTGCAGGGACTGTCTCAGTAGAAGGCGTCCTCTGGTAGGTAATGGAAGTATAAGGAAGAGGAAATAAGATAAAGTGAAAAGTCAGACCATACTTGGTTCAGCATCCTGGTCACAACCCAGCATGGTTGCTCTGGAATCCTGCTGATGGAATGTCCTGACATTATGGTGTTTATTTCTGCCACAGCCCTGAAATGTAAACAGGACATCGTTGGATGCTAATTCAAGGGACTGGAAATGACTGAGAATCCTGGACTATTGGGCTATTGGTGGGACACAAGGAAGTGAATTTTAAAGGAGGATTGGCATTTGGCACTATCAGTGTGCGGGACCACACGTCAGAGGAGGTGTTTTCAGGAAGGGTATCTGACGTATGTTTATGGGGAGGAACAAAACACAGCAGTAGTGTCAAAAGAAGTGCATCAAAATATGCAGAAATTGCAGGACATTTGTCATGTTAGGATGCTCTCAGCATTCCATACTAATAGGGTGAAAGATAGTTTGCCTTCAGCTTGAAATAAATAACAGAATAAATGGTAGGTTATCGTCGAGGGATTTATTTTCCTCTGCACCTTATAACACAATAGTGAATTCACCCGAGGAACGGGAAAGTAGAAGAGATGTGGCTAAGTTACATCTCTTGCTCCAGCCCAAGAACCCAGAGGGCATGGATAGGACGTAGCACAGTCAGGGAAGTCTTGGTTTAAGTGGTTTAGTGCACGCTAAAGTTGGCTGTGCTTCTCTTGGGCAGACCAAAATAAATGAATGGATATTGAACTCCAGTCATGGCTCCCTCACCCATGAAGTGGAAATGGGCACATATAACTTGTGTAGGATGGTGCCTGCTGAGCTGTGTTTTGGTAAGAGTGAGATGAGCCATGACAAAGCTATCACCATGTGCTGTGAGGCACTTGAGACTCACATTGCTGGAAAGAGGGCTGTGCCCCACCTTTATCCTGTTAGAAGGCTGTGACTCTTGCTAGGACCAGCTGCTAATGCCTCCTCTGTAGCACCCCTCCTAGCAGTGAAGACAGAACTGTGTTGTAATGAGTATAAAGGGGGTTCTTTATTGAAACTGCTAAATGCATACAGACCCTGTAATTCATGCTGGCTCTCTGGCTTCCAGACTGGCTGCCTGATGTTGCCACACAAGGTCTCCTTAAGTCCTGGTCTGGGTCTGTAGCAACAAAAGAACTGACTAAAGAGAGACTCAAGTTTTCTGTGCTACCAGTATTGTTCACTGGGTTTTTGCAAAGACTCTCCACATACTCTGCTGGATGCATTTTGCAGCAAGGCATATTTTTTTGTTAGATATCTTCCAACTGTTTTCACAAGTATCTTACTGGCACAATTGCCAGTGTCGATACCTTTTTAGTGAAGTGCTTGGAGCCTCTGCTAGGCTGCTTGGGCTGGGCTTCCATCCGGATCAGAAATTGGAAATTTATTACTTGGAACTGGTTTTTAAATGTGAAACTGACACCAGTTTCTTATTACTTACCAAGTCCTGAGGGCAGACTAACATTCCTGACGCTGCTGTAGGTGTTAATGGTTTCATCAACTCAAGAAGCAGGGCGCCCTGAACTCTGCTCTTGGCAGCTAGTAAAGAAGGGAAACTGACTTTCAAATATTTTGTTTTTAAAGTTGTTGTGGTTTTTTTATGATGTTTACATTAGCAAACTGGAATTTGTGGGACGGTCTTTTTTTTGTTGACTACTTAGTTCCTAGAAATCAGATTGATAGTAAAGCCCCAGTAGGCTGCTGGAGCTGGTCTTGTGAAGTACCTCTGCAGATGCAAGAGAACAAGAATCTGTGAGTGGGCCTACTGTGGGTACAGGCCTATGAGTTTCATTTACTTGGTATGTTTTCTCTGCCTCAAAGTAATCAGGAAGGGTATTATTATGCAGACACCAAGATTTTTTTCTATATTGCTTTCAGTTGCATGCAAATAGCTCAAAAGCCTTGCTCCAAATCTGGAGAGATTCCAGGATGTATTTTTTTGGTTTGTTTTTAGAATATTTTTTGTCTTGTGCTCTGCAGATAGATGGCATTGTGAGCAAGGATGAAGATTTAAAATCTGAATTAACTGGTATTACTCTGGGCTCTGCCATGCAGTTGCTGAATGATATTAAGCAGACCATCATTTTCTTCATACCTGTATTGTGATAGTCTTTTATCCCGCCAGCTTGCCATGAGAAATAACTTCTGTTTTAAACTTGACTGACTCCTTTGATCCAAGAATGAACTGTATTTCAAGTGACCATTGTATATGTGACAGACTGCTGCAGAGGTCATAAATGGAACATTTACAGAATTTAACATTGATTAGTCCCAGGTATTGATAGATGAGACTCAAAAGCTTATCCTGTAGTTATTTATAGAGGTGCTTAAAAGGTAACTTGTTGATCACTATTTATAATTAGCTATACAGAGAACATTTGCTGATAGCATTTTCAATCTAGAAAAAGTAACTCAGGGCCCAGACTCTGGGAATTGAAACTTGGCAGATGAAACAATTTCTAAAGTGAGAGGCAGTTTGCTGAGAGTTGTGGTAGATTTTCTACTGCTGGAAATCTTTAAATTAAATGAGATGCCTATTGAAAAGTTATATTGTACTTCAGGCAGGAATTAATTTATAGCAATGTTGTGGCTTGTGCTATGTATGAGGTCAGACTAGCTGATTGATACAACCCTTCTAGCTTTATAGTTCATAAGATTTTTTTATTGGATTGGTGAATGTAAGTCTCACTGAGGCCCATGGAAGCCAAATAAAGCTGAGGCCAAGGTTTTACACTGTCGCCTTTCACATTCTTCATGATTCCAGCCTCTATTCACTTGTTGCCCAGCTAACATAGAGGAATATCTTTCTGTTTTGCTTTTATTTCCTTAGCACTGCATGGTTATCGCTTAGCTTGCTACTAATCTGCAGTGCTTTCCATGCATGTTTTAAAATTGTGGGATGTTTGCTTGTTTTCTTGAAATAGGATTTGAAAAGTGATGAAGTCTGAGCAGATCTAAAAAGCACATCATGTTGTGGACACAACTGGAAATTCCTGCTCTGCTATCCTTTTGGCAATCATTGATACAGAGTAGTAATTTGTATTTGTATTTACATTGTTTTAGTTTTCCTCCCCCAGCACTGTAGCGCACAAAACTGCTCAGCAAAAGAAAGAGTTCTTGGCTACCCCATGTTATGTCAGAGAGAAAGATTTGCTTTTAATTTCCCACCTGTATCTTTTGGTACAAGGGAATGAGCCCGGTGGGTTTAGTTTATTCTGTCTCCCAGAATAGGAGTGCTGTGCTGCCTGTTGAGAGTGGAGGACAGAGCTCAGGGGTCAAGGAGAACTTCCATGTCCTCAGCTCAGTTGTTGCTGTTGCTGAAGGACTGTGGCTGGTGGTAGCCTAGGGGTGTTGGAGAGGACTTGACTGAGTGACTGTTCTCAAAAGACAGACTAGGTCTCATATGGTAACTGTCCATCTCCCTGACTGATGCTGGTGGTCAGGCTTTCAAAAGGGCTCAGTATGTCTCATGCAATTTTTTCCATTGAGATTTTCTCATTGAAAAGGTCTGTACTCAGAATTGCCAAATTTTGAAGAAAACACAGATTTTCCCAAATGTTTCCACATTCTTATGAGAGCTGGATATTTCAAAATGTGTGATGAATCATGCCAGAAACATGTATTTATTTGTAACTATTTATTTCTCTTTTTTTATGCTGGTGAATGCTCTGCAATGGTGATAGATTTTTCTAAATGCTTTTCTTTATTGTATTCATTTTTTTTAGTAGAAGAGGAAAATATTGGTGAAAGGGGAAATGTCTTTGTTGTTCCTTTTCTTAAAAAAACCCAAAAAAACCTCAAAAGGCATTCCCAGCACTAGAATAGCTTGCACTTTCTTTCAAAATAACTTTTTTTTTCTTTTTCAAGCCAACTCTTTTTCCTTTTAACCAGGTCTGTTCAGTAAGCTGCACTATTTTGAATTTTTGCTTCCTGTTTTTCATTGAAATGGAAGCTGGTTAGTTTTGTGAAAATTTGTTCTTGAGGCAAGAGCCAAAGTCTCTTTAAATTCTAATTATAGAAATTCAAAATATCTTGTATACACATGGCAAGTGAAGTTTGCAGATTGTATGTATAATTCTCTTTTTGCAAGCAACAGTGGTGAAGAGTGCTAGGCTGGAGTGCAGACTGATAAGTGCATTTAGAGAAGGGATTTCCTGCATGTCCTCTAAATAGTAAAATGTTCCTTTTATGGCAGACAGTTGAACGGAAAAAGTATCCACTAATTGAGATGTTCTCTTCAATTAATCCCCATCTTGAATTAATGCCTCGAAGGGCCACATATGCCTTTAAGAGGTCAGGCTAGCTGTCTTTGCAGGCATCACTGCAAGTCAGCCTTTAGAACTGTTATACTAAATTCTTCTCAGTTCTCTAAGAGTAACTCCATGAAACTTGGACGTGGCTGGATAAGCTCAGCTGCCGCATGCGATAGGCCTGGCCCCAAAGGATGTTGGGCAATTTTGCTGGAAGTAATTTCACTCACAGCATCTCCTGGGTATAGTCTAGCAGGTGAGTGTCCTGAAGAGACCAAGCAGCTGGGGGGTAAAGATTGCCTGAAGAGAGAGAACACCTGGCTCGTGGTCCTTGGGGGGCTGTGTTGTTTTTCTGGTGTGGGGTTGGCACGCAGTTCTAGTTTAGGACAACCTGAAATGTGAAGGGTTTTCTTCTTTTTTTTTTCCATCTTCTGAGATAAAAATCAACCTGTCTTGAGGGGGAACCCTTCTGATTTTGAAACAGTGTGAAAAAGATCTCACACGAGGATGGGAGGCTTATCTGATAGACAGTGTGTGCAGTGCAGGAGGGCAGCAAGTCTGGGCCAAGTGTGCTCCCACTTGGTGCATGATATTTTGGTGAATAGGAGAGTGTGCTTGATTTCAGGGGAGAAGCTTTATCTGTAGCATTAGTGCATTAATGTGGGAGTTAATAACCTTTCCTTCAGACTTGGCTGGGAGGAGGTGTGCAGTACCTTGTATGTTTTGGGAGGGCTACAGGCAAGAGAATGTAGTTAGAAAGTAGTACAGGACAGGGAGTGTGAAAGACTGACGATGAGCTGCTGGCTACTGGATAACTCTCTCTTTCAACATCATGGCCTCTCTAGCCAGGTTTCTGTGGAGACAGTCCCTGGGACATAAACTGTCAGATGTTTGGGGAGCTATATGCTGCAGAGCAGGAAATCATTCAAATTCCTTATCTTCCACACAACAGGCTCAGCAGAAGTCCTGCCAAGACAGCTTGCACCAAGGCCTCAGGGAACAGGGCTTGACCTCTGAGAAAGGGGTTTTCTGGGGCTTTGCTTGCAAAAATTGAATTCAACTACTTTCTAAGCATTTGCCCTGAAAAAGCTTCTGAAGTGCAAATAATAGGTGGTAGTGGTTAGCAGTCCTGCTGTGGCTAAAATCCCATGTCGTTCCCACAGAAATCAGTGGTCAAACATCCGCTGACTTCATTGGAAGCAGCAGAGACATGCAAAGTGAAAAATTCTGTAAAGGCCTAAACTTCTGGAGAATTCAGACCAAACAGAAGATTTTTGTTTTGCTTTGATTTGTTTTATCACTAGTTACATTACCAGTTACAAGGACTTATTCTCAAGCAGGGGAGTAATAAGACTGTAGACTAGAATGTGCAGGGAATGTCTTGGAGCAATGTAACAGCAATGGCTATTACCTTAGCTGGTATGGGAACCAGTAGATGTGCAAGTCCATTCTGTCAGTGTCACCACTTGTGTTAATGTAAGGACAGGGTCTATGTTGTGGATAGCACTAGAAGTGGGAAACAGTAGTTTGATAAGTCTTACCAGTCAAGAGCTTTTCATTAAGGTTGCTTCTACTGGTATTAAATTGTTTGGGGATTCACAACTTGTAATGTTAATGACAAAATTGTGCTGTCATTAATATTTTATTTTGAAGAAAGTTGGGGCAGTGCAGTAACAATTTGTGAAGACCTTCTACAAATATGAGGAGTCTTTTTTTTTGGCTGACTGACGCCCTGTCTGTGAATTTTTGTGCTGTGAGAACATAAGAGTTTGCCTATGGGAAAATGTCCTGGTATTTTTATTTCTAACACATCTCTTCTATGCATGGTTCTTTGTTCTACAGTTTGTTTGTGTCTGTCATGAGCAGACAGTGGCACAAGAGAGAATTTCTGCAATATTCTGTTGTCATGCAAGCAGTCTAGATCTGTACACAGGAGTAAATTCCCTGGACAATTACATAGAGCTGTAAATATTGGTAAGAGGGCTTATCTGGTAAGAGGCCTTTTGGGAAATTTGACTCTTTGCTTCAGAAACGTGCACTCTTTTCTGTGGTGCCCAGTGCCACTATGAGCCAATGAGCATGAATTGAAGCCCTGGGAACTCCATCTGAACACAAGGAACTTTTTCCTGTGGAGGTGTCTGAACACTAGTCCCAAGCAATTTGGCCTGGCTGGCCCTGCTTGAGCCGGAGGCTGGATAAGGCACTCCTGAGAGGCTCCTTTCAGCTGCTGAGATGAGTATTGCAGCATTTTCTTAGGAACTGGCTACTTGCCTGGCCCAGCCTTGTATTGAAAGGAGCAGCAGGAGTCATGAGTATGTGTTGTTACATCTAGACTGGGAACCACTTCCTAGTGCTTTCCCTTTCCTCAGCTTCACTAGGTGTATGGTGTGTGTCTCTTGGCTTTTGACCATGTGAAAATTTTCAGCATGTGGCTTCTGGGGCCAGGAAGTTGGGTCTTCCTTCAAGAGGAATCTTGGTAGTACATACACATTGGTTCTAAATTTCCTCTTTAATCCCTCTTGCAGATGGCAACTTAATCTTTTTCTAAAATGGGATATTTTGACTAGTTATTTCACACTTTGTCTCTTCCTCTCTTTCTTTTTTCCCCTCTACCATTTGCTCAAAACTTGTTTATCTGCTTTTGAATCAAAGGTGGGTCTTGGCTCACCTAGCCACTACCCTGCTCCAAGAGTTGTTTGGTTTGCCTCTTAAACCTCCCAAGAAAACTTGTCAGATCTTTATTGTTGATTTGGAAGTTGTTTGCACAGAAAAGCTCTTTGTAAGTGTGTGAAAGAAGCACTTTCTTAAGAAAGACGGACACAAATTTCCTTCAGTGAGGTTGAAGGCCATGTTTTATTTTTTATCTTCAATCTTCCCTTTCCCTCCCCCAACCCCATTTCTTCCATGTATTTAATAGAAATTGGCCTCTACTATCTGGTAAAAGAATGTGGATGTGTAAGTTTTGATACCTTTCAGACACGGACAGAATAAAATGTGTTGTTTGGGGTTTTAATGTCCTGATAATGGAAAAACATGGATTGAAGCATTGGAGCCTTGTGAGATGGGGCTCTGTGGGGGATGTAATACTGGAAAGAACTCTGACCTTTGTCTCATCTAACTCAGACGTTGAGGACTCCAAGATGTTCCAGCTATACTGCTGAGCTTGTTCCAGAACTCTCAAGTTTCCATCCCACCAACTTTTGGATCTTAGGAGCTAAAGCAGTTAGTCACCTTTGCAACCTTGTACAGATCCCTTCCCCACTTGGGAGTACTTAGGAGACTGCACTGAAGAAGGAAGGTGAAACACAGCTGAGCAGGAGAGGATTGACTTCAGAGGGATGTACATACACATCATTAGTCTTTTCCGCATGGGATAAGTTCTATTTTCTTTAAGGAGTGTTGAGATGCAGGTGGTATGGAAAGGGAAAAAGAGGCCTGGACCTTTGAGATGGACTTGTTTAAGGAAAATTTTAGCACTGTGACCCTAGTGGGGTTGTGCATCCAAAATGCTGGAGGAGAGCCATAACACAAACCAGCGTAAAATAAACTTGCTGTGCATGTTTTCATACTTACATCCCGAGCTACTTTTGGTGTGTTTATCAAAACATTGTGGGCTTTTGGGTCTGCCTGATGGTGGGAACAAGAACAAGGAAGTGAGAGAAATATATAAATGTGGACTGTAATAAAGCCTTATTTTAAACCCTCTATCTTTAAATCTCCTCACTGAAGAGCTTGGCTAGAAGAAGATTGGAAAGAAGTGTTGCAAAAACCTGTGCTCTCAATGCTCTAATAAAACTAGAGGAAGGGAATTTCTTCTATCTGAATATTTTCAAGCTGGAATGCAAACCCTTTTGCTTTATCTAGAGAGAACAGAGGCCTTGAGCTAAGGTGGAATATTTTGCTACAATGGCAGTCAGTGAAGTTTGACAGAGCTGGCAGGAGTCTGGACTGAGGCCGATTCATTGTTTTCAGGTAGCAAAGGAAGGCTTCCATGGAAGTTGTGTATTTTACTCTTTTAGAACTGCATTGGGGGTGATGTGTATTTGGTTTTGAAAGCCTGGACACATTTACTGTGAAGAATTTCCTTGTACTGAAAACTAGGGATATGTTACCAAAAGAGTGAAAGAAGCTTAGAAGTTAAGTATATGTTAAAGCTGAAGTTAAAGTATATGTTCCACTGCTCAAAAGTGCTATCCATTTTTAACATGGTTATTCATGAGTTACTTGTGAGACCTCAGGACCAGCTGAATAGGAGGACATTATTTTACTATTCACCAATAGTCTGGCAGTGCCTTGGTGTAAGAATGCCTGCTTAATGTTTGTGGATGGCTGGTGCTAAACATCTGATATGGCTGTTGAGCAGCTCCTGAATGTTAGTGTGCTGGCATTGTCTTACTTCCATGGAGTTGTCTCAGAAGTGACAGCAGCTGACAACCAAAGCTATAGCTAGTGAAGACAACCTGAAAATAGAAGGAAGAAAATAATAAAAAACACTTATTTGAAGCCAGTTCAGAGGCATGCAGAGTAGTGACATATCCCAACAACGTTTTCCATCACGGGGGTGGGGGCAAGTCTGCCTTCTCCTTTGTGTGTTGTGTTAGTTATCACCTTCAGAGCCAGTGCTGCTTACCTACTGCTGCTGGAAACCCACATCTAGGTCTTTGCTGGCAGTGGTGATGGGAGTGGAGAATGGAGGGAGCTGAAGGTTGTTGCAGAGCAGTTCATGATGCTCAGCTATGCACTCTGGCGTTGGCTGGTACAGGTGAAGAAGCCCTGCTTAGAGCCAAGAGTGGGAAAACCTTTTACTTTGTGCACAGCTCTAGAGCAGCTTCTGCTTAGTGGTATTGGAAGCAGTGAAAACTCTGCCCTCAATCTCTTTCTAATTTGAGGCAAACTGGTTGAGCTGTTACACAGAGCATGGAAAAGTACTCCTGGATATGGAAAATTTAAGGGAAAACATGGAAGTACAGATGAAACCTATAACTACTACTTACGTATAGAATGCATTGCTTTTCTGAATCTGTAGTCAGGAGACTTTCAGTGATAGGACTAAGGTTAAAAACTGGTCCCTACTGCAGTTTGTATATGACTTGGCATACATGCCCCAGGAGTCAGGAAATGATGATTTAGATGCTCTGGATGCTTTGGATTGACTTTGCTAAATTCAGCTCAAAGGGCTTTGGAGGAAATAAAATATTTTGGGAGGCTAAAAAAAATAAATCTCAGGTGCCTGTCTGGCACAATTTCAATAAGGGCCATTTCACCAGAAATTAACTGAGTCTGAGGTCTGCTTGGAAGAGTTGATCTCTTGTTCTGTGAGGTTATGTGTTTCCATCGGAGTTAATAGGAGTCTGTTACACCCATGAAGAGGAAATGATATAGGGAGTGTATGTTGTTCACTCATCTGGGGAATGAAAGACTCTTCTGAAGTCTCTGTAACCCAATTTGAATAGTGTGTTCACCCTGAAATTACTGCCTTGATATGATGAACAGGTTTTTGAGCATGCTTTCCAAAGTCCGTCTGAAGAGAAGAATAAAATGCTTCTCTTTCTTCATTTTTTCTTTTACCCTTTTCTTTCTTTTTCTGCTGACTTTGCCTACATAAATATGATTTTTGAGAGATTCCTTAGCAAAAAATATCTGAAATACTTTGCTTTACACAGTATAAACCCCTTAGTATCTGATTAGAAAGAGATTTCCTCTGGAGTAACCTCAGCCTAAATATTTGAAGAACTGAGTACAAAGACATGAATTTATTTTCTTGACTGAACTATTGGCTTGTTGATCTTCTGGCATTGCCTCCACACCAAGGTCCTTCCACAGCATGCGACTTGCTATAGTACACCCACAGAGCACAGCATCCTTCCAGCTAGAAAACTGATCTTTCCTCTTGCCTTTTGCTCTGTTCCTTGTGATAAGTGGTTTCCCCTCTCTTCAGTTATTTAGTAACTCAAGCTCAAATTTTGGTGCTCAGAGGCACTCCCTCCAACGTAGAGATCTGCTTTCTTTGGTCTGGAGTGGTTGTTTAGAAGGCACAGACAGAACTCATTTCCAAGCTCCTCTGAGTGTTGGTTTCTCTCTATGAAATGAACAAGACAGAACTCCTTCTCTGGGTGAATCCAGTCACAGCATTAAAGTGGGGATTTGGGATCTTGTTTTGTTTTTGTTTGGACATCCTCTTTCACACAGAGATTTCTGAGGTGCTATGAAAATCACTTCTTTCAAGGACACTTCTACTATGAACAGCTTTCAGGGAAATGGATGACTTGGGGGTTGCATGCTGGGATCTGATGATTGTGAAGTGTTCACCATGTCATCACAATATTGCAATTTAAGCTGAGGTGAACTATTAACTGTAGGACTATTCTGGTAGATACAGAAAATGTGTCCCACAATATTGATATGGATATGAATTGTGCTTTGGGAATTAAGAATAGTTAATGCTGTTATTAATAGGCCCTGTAGGAGATGAATTGTTTTCTTATCATGCATGACCTCCTAAAAATGTAGAAAATTTTTGCCTGTGTTTGAGATCTCAGCATGAACAGGATAGTGTAAGACCTTGTGCACTCGCTCCTGTGTAAAGAACTGGTTTTTTTTCTTGCGAACAAAACAATGTTCCTTAAAATTACTTCCCACACCAACTCCCTTCTCTAGACGTGCATTTCTTAATTTGTTTAATGCTGGGGTTATCCCAGTGGAGTTTTTTATGATTAATAGCTGATGACACTGTAAACCCAGCAGTAAGAACATTTCCTGGGCAGTATCCATGCTTCTTACAGGCTGTGTTTGACTATTGTTTAGGGTATGGACAGAGCAAGCACTAGGGAAGAGTTCACCCAGAAGAGTATCTCATTGATATGGACTCAGTGTTTGCTTTATATATCTGCTAGTTTATCTTTTCAGGGGTTTGGAGATGGATACACTTCTCTGTACAATTTTATTTGTTTTAGGCATTCACTACTGTAGTGTGATAGACCCTTTGCTTGTAACATGAATAACTGGGAGGATGTAAAACATGAGTGTTCCATGGTATCAATGGCATTTTCATCTCAAATTTACTGGTACAACAGCCAATAGTTAAAATCTAGTCAGGGCTGTCAGCTCTTGTGCAAATCGTTATATATAAGTTTTTCTTCTTGAATTTGCCCCCCAGACCAAATATCTAGTTGGTCTTGATTTTTCAGAGCTTCTGACATTTTCGGTTCCCTCTGCTGGCAAAGGTTTTATGAAAATTGGGATTGCTTCCTTGTTCAAATGGATTTTTGGGCAGGAAAAGGGGCAAATGCTGCTGCTTCTTGTTACTGAAAAGATTTTGGTACTGGTTGGCTGTGTCTCTTCTTCAGTTAGTAGAAAAAGGGAGTAACAGCAATTTCAGCCTTTCTTGCAGTGAGACATGTTCTTGCATATGACTAGGGCAGCAGAGCCAAGACCTCAACTTGTACGAGGCAATGTATGACTGCTTACTGTGTTTATTTGTATGTACTCATCCATAAATTTAAGATAAAAAATAAAAAAAAATTTATTAAAGTATGTTTAAAATAAAAATTTATTAAAGTATGTTTCAGATACGCTCTTTCCAAAGGGTGTGACAAAACAAACTGCAGCAAGTGATGATTTGGATAAAACCCTGTATAAGCTATTGAATAAATCAGTGCTATCCAAAACTAGAGACAACAAGCAGTGATATTGCTACATGCTCTGCAAAGACATACATCAATGGACATAATGTTTGCAGCCCTCAGGGGACAAGCATGTTCCTTTCTCTGATAGAGGGTAGGTTTATCTTTTATTTGTATACAATGGGCCTTCTTTATGAATCATGTCTGATGACTATGAATCCAGAGCAAGTTGTGGTTTAGAAGCAGGTTGATTGTTTTGTTGAATTTTTAGAGGTTTCTTCCCAGTTGTGTGCAGCTGTGGTGGGGAGCTGAGGGAATTTTATATCGTAATATGGTTTTCTGTGGAGTGTGCTCCAAGCTTTGTCAACAAGCTACAACTAGGTTGGGTTCAAAAGCTGAAACTTGCTGTATTTTCAGGAAGGCTGTTGACTTGCTGTAAACACTTAGAAGTCTGGAGATGACTGCCCAAACTTTTGCTGCAGCTTCTTGGCAGTTTTCTTTGGGTATCTGAGCATGCATTTCAAAATGACCTATCATTGTGAAAGGACAGTGTGTTAGAGGTCAATTAAAGTTCTAGGAAGCCTTCCCTAGATAGACTTCAGAACTTAAATGTTTCTTAATCATGAGCCTTAAAGAGCCTTGATGTGGACATGACTTCTTGCCATGGGAATCTGGGAGACTAGAGCTAGCTATTGGCAGTTCAAGGATGGAAGGAGGGAGGGTTCACAGTTGGCACAGGCACCACACTCCTGTGTTTTGAATGCTCTAGACCACATGGATAGGCATTGCTTTGTAGATAAGGACCTCACATTTATGCATTTTTAGGGAGGTCTCCCTGCCCCTCCTTTTACTGCATTATTTTCCACATAATACTCTTGGCCAGAGCACCCACTGACCATGCAAGGAAGGTGGCTGGTTTTAGGTGGTATTTTCTTCTCAGACCCTCGTAACTGATCAGTGCCTGTGTCACTCAGAGCATCAGTTCTGTTGAATTTGACTGAAACACAGAGGAAGCCTTGTTCACTTCACTGCAATGAAACACTTGACAGCCCCAAAACCTAAAGCAGTGCGTCACGCCTCTGAAACCAGCTTTCAGTGTTGGTGTAAAGTCTCCTCCTGAAAATATTGAAGCAGCCAGAAAATATATTTTATCTGGATGTCACTTAAAAATACACACAGAAACAACCCAAAATCTTTGAGCAAAGCTCTTTCCAAATATCCATTCTTCATGAAGACACGTTAGGTTAAAAGTTCAGCAGTTTCACCAAGCTTCTGGCTTGGAGTTCAAACCTACTTGCGTAATGTTGAGGTTTCAGGGCATTGAACTCAGAGTATCCCTGGTTAGAATGTTGAAGAAAAATAAAAATGCTGGAATAAAATGCTGTATATGACCTTCTCTTAACTTGATTTTCTACAGGGAATTTATTTTTGGTGCCAAATTGACAACTCTGCAATCTGAGTAGTTTAAAAAGAAGGTATGTAGAATCAATGACATTTTCACCGTGTCTGTGCCTTGACCTATGGGAGCCATCTCCTAGATGGAGACCCTGAGACCTGTTCCCTTTGTGAGTGCATCTAGTGCCTGTTTCTTCCATTAGTGGATTACTAAAGAAGGTTTTTAGCCATTGTCCACATCAGTGGCTTTTCAGTCTGTGGAATGGAACTGAGAGCCACCATTTTTATTAGGTGCAGGTTTGCACGCTGTGCTTTAGCTGGGGCACTGAGCAGGAAGGTGGCAGCTCTGCAGCCTGGAACCTGGCTTTCCCAGGCAGCATCGATGAATACCAGTTTTGAAGAGATTCAGTGCCATCCGCAAAAACCAGGTGAAAATCCAGATGGTCTCTGTGTTGAGTTTTCCCTCTGTGTTGAGTTATATCCATTTGCTATAAAGACTGAATTGCTTTTTGCATTGTATCACATTTAGGGAAATTTTGCCAGTGCAGGTAATTGATTTACTTTTCAATAGTGAAGTCAGCACTGGTACCCCTGCATCTGTGGATAGTTTCAGTGATTGTAATCAAGGTATATTTCTACTGAAGCTGAGTTTTCAAGTCCCATAGTGGCACTGATCAGAGTGTTAGAATGCAAATCAATTTTATAATGCGATGATGATATCAGACAACAGATGAAATTTTGTTCTGCTAATTGTCTGAATAAGAAAACAACATTTCACATGGAAATAAGGAGTTCGGGGAAATGTAATTGGACCTTTACTGTTTGTTTGCTTTTCTAGAACGCCCTGGCAGTTCTTACAGAGTATTTCTCTCTCAGTAGAGGCACTCTAATGCCCTCAGCTGCTTATTTTGTCTGGAAAATTCAAGCACCCAGGATAGATGACAACAACGGCAACATTTTGACTCCCAAATCCCTTGGCAAAATAGTTACATCATGTCTGGAAATAATTGGGCAATGACAGAATGGAAAAATTACAATGACTCAAACAAGACAGGGACGCTCTTCGTAATGGGGCTTTGTGCTCATTCTTCTGAGCGTGGCAGTAGTGTTACTGGGAAACTCTGGGTTGACTTCCTTTGTAACCAAACCCCACTTTTTCCAACAGAAATATTGGAGAGATTAAGTTCCCAGATCAAGCTTTAGTACTAATCTCAAGTGCTTTACTACTATTCATGATCTTACGGAATAGAGGATAGAATGGGACACCTTGTTTTGCAGATCACTCTATCCTTGGCTTCTTTACTGATCAAAAGTATTGCTCTGGGGGTATGGATGTTCCATCCTTGGGACCTGCTCTTATTAGAGCTGACAGAAATTACTGATTAGAGTCAGTGTCATACAATGACTTTAAAGGCACTTCATACCATAAGACCTGTTAAAGGTACAGGAATTCATCTTAGTGTAGAGGGAAATAGTCATCTTCTGCATTGAAGCTGAAGAAGTGATGTGCTGGTTCTGGCTGTTGGTGTGTGTGTCTGCTTAACTGATGTCATCATGATATATTTAATCTTCAGTCTATGATTTCTTATTTTGAATAAAAGCTTCGTCTTGCGCTCCAAATTCCACGACACTTTTTTTTTGTGAAATTGCATCACTGTGTTGTACCCATCACCAAAAGAAAGTAAAGAAAATTGAGAGTCTAACTTGGGCTCTGCTGTCTAGGGCTGTAGCTTCTGGAAGAGGAAGTTGAGACACACTGTTGAGTAGCATAGACACAAACTAGAATTATAGCCTTGGCCTGAATTCATGGCCCTAGAATTACTGTATAATTTTGTCAAGCCTTAAAAATAATATTTTTAGAATCTGAATTATTTCAAAATTAAAATCTGTGAATTGTAGAGAGTTTACAAACACTTGCTGCTTCATGGTCTTATCCTTAGTCAGAATTGGGTCTTGGGCTGCCATCTGTGAAGTTTGTTGGATTTTTTCCTTATGTTTTCTTCTATGCAGTGTATCTCCTATTGGCCCTTACAACCACAGCAATTTGATGAACAGGGACATTATAAACCAACCCATCTAGGCAAGCTTATGCTGTGGTAGGGGAAATCACTGTATAAATTCCATTATTTCATAAAGAATAAATTTATCCTTGCTGGATTTGTGGACACTGCTAAATGCTGTCTCTATAGCAGCATCATTACTGGGGGGTGAGCCTGTTTTGGCCTGGACAGCTTCCAGCTGGGTGATTACCTTTTTGCAGGCCTACTGCTTTTGTAAAATAACCGGTTTAAGCAGAAGAGTAAGACCCTACACTGGAGAACATACAACCTCAGTGCCACAGCTAAGAAAATAAAGTAAAATACAACCAAAATAAAACATATATGAAGTGTGATGCAGGCTTTGCAGCTTGTGTCATGCAGTAGGTGTATCTTTAGAAGTGTTTTTATCTTCAATATCTGCTTTAAAAAAAAAAGGTTTTTTAGTGTGACCATAGGAAGTGACTAAGTGGCTACAGGAAGCCATTCCAGTTCTAACAGTTGTTAGAACTGAAAAAAATGAGGATATTGTAATGAAACAGTGAAATAGTAGAGAATAAAACTAAAACTGTTAGAAAAGAAAGAAAGGGAGAACTAAGACTACAAAGGAGCAGCTTTTTTTCTTAATATAAGGGAATGAGTAATCTTTGGTGAGGTGTATGAATGCAACAAATGTGGTTCATGGTGAAAATTCATCTTGGTAGCAGTGACTTTCTGACTGAGAAGGAAATGAAGGGTATATGTAAATGTTACTGACACTGCAGTGCTGTAACACCAGAGAACTTGAAAGTAATATGGGGAGGGGTAAGGAGAGAAGGACAGGACTCCACACTACTTCATGCAAAACAGTAAGGTTGATTATATTTTTAGGCAGTATGCAATCCTGTTTGTTCCACCACTATGGTGGTATGAATTGCTAGCAAGCATGGCTCAGTGAGGAATTGATGAATTAGGATGCAAATCTGCAGTACAATCAGACCCTGAGGAGATGAAGGACATACTTGTCCTGGATAAACAGTTAGGCTGTGAGTTTTACTTGTTTTGTTTGCAGTCTAAGCTGTGGTGATCATATCGCCATTCAGAAATGTTAAAGATGCATAGATTTACTTGTATATAAATGAGATGCAAGAATATAATTAAGACTTAGCATTTGGTGTCTAGGAGAACAGATTAGTTTTGACTGTGCACATTTCTGTATGAAGTCATAGTTATAGGAAACTCTGACACCGTGTTAGTACCTTTGCAAAAATAAAATAACTTCTTAGCAGGTAAAAAAAAATGAATGTGTTGTTTGGTCAGCTCTATTAAGCATAGAAAACTATTAATCGTACTTCATTATAGGTGAGAAAAAAGGTGTAAATAAACACTTAGTTATTACTAACCAGATTCATGACACTGACTTTTATTGCTTTGTTGCTCTCTTTGCTTTTTGTTTTGAATTTTGACTGTTCTTTTAAAATAGTTTCCCTATGGATACAATATGGATAAATTAATGATTAGGAACAACACAAAGAACCTGCAGATATATTTTTCCTTCTTTCTTTTGTTTCATTGTTGGTTTTGTTTGTTTATTTTTCTGTAGAGTTATTTTTTCCCTCGTTAGGTGAAGGCAGAGAAAGTGTTGCAAATCAGTATTTCAGAAGAGTAGTTTCTTACAATTCTTTAGCTTTCTTTTTTTGTTGTTGTTGTGTGTTGATAAGTTGGTATAAGGTGAGACATAGTGGATTTGTGGGTATTAACAGACTAACATTAGTGGTCATTAGTCACCCAGCACATCCTGAGCATCCTTAAAGTATTAAAAATAAAGAGATTTTTGACAGACACGTTGCAGTAAGTAGATTCGTGGATATACTTACACCTGACAGCCTTCAAATAATCCTTGCCTTTTCTCTTATCTCAGGACATATTTCTGAGGCAAATAAATGAATAAACCTTAAATAAGTAAATAAATAGATGGATATAAAATAGGAGAAAATCCTTAGGTCTCTGGAATGCTTTGAAATTATCAACCATTTCAGTTTTAATGGAAAGGTATGTAAAACAAATGAGCAGTGAGTTTCTGGACTGTCTTGCAAAGTTCTCATAAGCACCAAGAGCTCTGCACTCTTGTTTCAATGTGTTGGGAGAAGGAAAATCCGTGAACTGGCTTCAAAATGCACAGCATTATTTGAATAGCCCTCTTTCCTGTGGCAGCAATTTAAGTGTGGACTATGGCTGATTGGGATTGAGTAGCCATTGCTGCACAGGATCCTGCTCTTTTCTAGATCACATCCAGTAATCTGTTGATTTTCTTTGGGTCCAATGCCTTCCTGTCCAACATAGCAAGCAGGTGTCCATGGATCTTCAGGAAGCTTCCCTGAAAAATAAGGTTTTAACTTCGTGGATTTTAAGTGGTCAGGGCTTTTTGTTGCTGTTTTGTGCACTGGAGACCAGGAGGCTCCTTAGTAGGATACCAAATCCAAACCAAAGGAGTTGGGTTATTATTACACGTGCAACAAACGGATTGCTTGTCTGCTTCCTTTCCCCATCCCCCCTGCTGCAATTGCCATATAGTGCATCTGACATCTGTCACGTTACATGTGACATCCATGGAAAATTCCCATGGTAATTAAATCATGCCATGAAGCTCATCATTTCACCATCTGTGTACTGGAGAAGCAATGTGGTCCAGGGAACTGAGCATGGGATCAGTAGGAAGCTCTTTCCCTTTATCCAGTGTCTACATGCAGGCAGCTTTGAGCATGGTGCTTATTTCCTCCATTTCATCATCAAGAAGTGATGATCTAGGGAGCTCTTTTAATACCAGGAACTTCTCATGGTTTATTACTTAATAGTTGAATAATTTGGAGTTTTGACTTGGATTTAGGAGTTGTGGATGAGTTGGTTTGTGTTCTAAACAACTCTGACTTCAGATTTCTTTCTACATCAGTGATCACACCTTACATGTATATGTTTTATCCTGCCACAGACAAAGATAGATAGATTACAGGGAAATGGAAATTTTTAACTTTATTTCCTTTCTTGTTCACATAAGCTAGTGTGGGCAGTGATTCTTCATCATATGTTTAGTCCCATGCTCCCCACTCAGACGAGAGCTATGGCCACTGGCATGATGGATCTGTTGATGATCAGTAGAGATACAGCTCTAAAAGTGTTTACCATTAATGCTTCCTTATGTTGTGAACTATTTTTGCATGGCTGTGTGTGTGTTTAGTTACCCACTGAGTTCTCTTTCTTTCCTTTTTCCAAAGGCAGTGATACAAAAGTAATTTTCTCTGTGTTAGATACAGTTATGCTCTGGCTGTTAAGTGTGTTGAAGGACAGAAAAGTGAGATAAAATCTACAATAATCACCTGTCTTGTACAGGATAGCTGCTGGCAGAGCAATTGTTTCAGGTGTCTTTTAGTGGAATGTTGCTTATTTAGCATATGTTGGCATGAAAATTACAATCTCTGAGATAAGAATGAAGAGTGAGGATTATGAAGCAATTCAGAAAGCAATTGAAAGAGGATCCTCACGTGCAGTTAGCATGGATCTGATCCCATGTGGCTAAAATTTCTGATAAGGGTTGGAAAAATTGCATTAGCTAAATTATGTTTGGTCACTGGGCCAAATGGTTTAGAAATGAACACGTACACCCTGTCAGAGGAAGAGGACGTTGTTATAAATAGGCCTTGGGCAGAGTTCCAGGCTGTGACTCCTGACCTGAGCCGAACCACAGATGGGGCTGGGAAGCAGGAGCGGGATTGTTGTGAGGAGCGAGTGTGTGGTTAGCTGCTGAAATGACAGCAACTTGTTTGTGTTGTGCAAAAGGGCAAAACAGTAGAACTGAGAAGAGCTGTGGGAGGGAGTTATCTGTAATAGTGGGATCCTCTCCAGAGAGAGATTTCCTATTGATTCTCACTGGGGATGTATATATATAGAAATATGTAATTGCACGTGTTTCATTTTTACTTGCCTGAAGTTGAGAGGCGATAGAAATTTTATTAGAAGAAACCCCCCACTTCTTGTTATTTTCATAAGTTTTTATGTCAGCTTTGCTGTCAATTGCCACTCAGAAAAATTGAAGTTGCTCTTTTCTTCATTTTCTTTGTTGTCTCCCACCTTTCTCATTCTTTGGAAGTGCATTTTTCCCACATTTGATTCTTGAAAAAGGAAAGGCAAAAAAGAGGGAAAGGAGAAGTTTATTAACTTGGAGGTAATTAGAAAGTGTTTATTTTTTTATCCTCAACAAAAATAAAGAAGTTTTAATTAGTTATTAAATAGCATCAATGGCACCACTTACAGGATTCTGAAGGACATCTACTTTACTGGCAGGTTTAATTTTAGAGAGACAGTGCTCCAATTTAGAAATTTCTTTCATTCATTTCTTCAGTGATTTGATTCTAAAATACCTGTACTGGATTCCTCTGTAGCAGTCCTCAATTGTTCATATTTTGAAAGCATCTGGACACCTCACCTATGCACACAATTAAACTACAGTGTGAAAGCAATGCACAAGTGGTATTTTATCCCTCTATGTTAGTTTGAATTTTGTGCCAGCTGCTATAGATGCACCTGGACAATGCCAGTGTTAAGAGTATGAGTTGTGAAATGGAATGATGCTTTGCAATAGTGAGCTTATTGTCCATGTGAGCTCTGCATACATTTTCAGGGTAGTAAAAATTAAGTAGCCTTGAGTTTCACAAGTGTGAATCCCAAGAAGCTGCAGATTCTGTAAAAAATCACAGTAACAAACATCACCTTGTGTATATCTCAGCATTATGGATGAGGAAGGCCTGGAGACTGAGAACCTCTTAGATGAACATGCTTAAGAGGAAAGCCAAGTAATGAAATTCCAGTGCAGGACAACCTGTGGTAGCCAGACCAGGGCTGTACTTACCCTGTAGAAAATGTTGAGCTTTACATCCATTCACATAGTTCTCATTTCCTGGTAAGGTACCTCTTCTGGCAAAGTTTATACCAGAGTCTTGACCTGAGCTCGTGAAGGAGGTTGTTATTGTCCTGTTGTTCCAATGGCTGAGCCAGTTTTTCCAAGGAGGATTCATTGTCCATGCCCCAGAGAATGGTCCTTTGATGGTTGGTGGGGAAGCCTTTAGACAGTGGGTCGGAGCTTGGTTGCAACTGAATTGGTGCGAGTGTAGTTGTATTGCATGTAAATCAAGTTTGTCTCATTGAATTCAGTTCCTTCCAAAAGAGAGTTTTGTCAAACTAATTGGTTTTAATCTCAGTCATGACCAGGTTACCATAAAGGGCATTGCACTTGGAATAATAATACTTGAGAAGATGGTCTGTAGTGTACAAGTTTAATTTCTGAGGCTCTATTGTGAAATATTTTAGCAGCTGAATCTCTCAAGTGTCCACTATTGAGAGGAAACACAAATTGCCATACACATCATTGTGAGAGATTTGAGGGCATTTTGGTTTTGCTGACTGAAGCTGTGTCAATGACCAGTTCAGTTTTAAGTTGACCTTTGGCATCTCCTAGTGAGAACCCAATGTTTTTATGAATGGGCTTTTGAAGCCAGCAACATCCTGCTCTAGTGAATCCTGCTGGGACATAACACCCCTTGCAGAGCTGGCATGGAGAGCAAAGCAAAGTGGGCATGCCAGAAGACAGCACTTTTTACCAGCTTGCTTTTCTTTCAGCTGCCTGAGAGTTGCAGCTGATGCCCCTCCAATGCATAAGAAAATGTGCTGGATAAATTAATCCCAGCATAGAGTAGGGCAGGTGATTCCTGCCAAGCACATAGTGCCATAAGGGTAGAGGTTTGAATGGTTTGGACTTTTTTTGGCTGTTGTTTGTTGCTGAATTTTTTGTTTGTTTTTTTTTTTTTTTTTTAAAGCAAGCATGCCAATTTCTGCACAAAACATTCCTGGAGAGCTGGCTGTGCTCTGTATGTAAAGTCCCACTATGCAACTGCTGTCCCGAAGGTGCTTTTCCTTGCACAGCTACTCAGTCTATGAAAGCTCAAAGCAGCCTTGTTCTGGCAAGCAAACAGACCAAAGCATTGTAGGGCAGGTTAGGGCAGCAGCTGCTCTGACAAAGCTCAGCTGTGTTGTTGCTGATACAGCATCCAGCATCCTGTGGTTTGGTTCACCTGCCACCTCCCTCCTGCTCCCCTGCCCTGTGCCCAGGGAGACCAGCTTCACAACAAGCTTTAATTATTTGCGCTCTAAGGATATGGCTTATTCTGCAGATTAAGTGAAAAAGTGAAGTCCTTAAAAATATAACACAAATAAACCCCTGAGCTGTCAAACAACAAGTCCCTTAAAAGGGCAAAATATGTGGCTCTCTGTGCACTGCACAGATCCCTCCTTTCAAACTGCTGGCAGGGGACTTCCTGTTTGGATGGGCTGCTCACAAACGGTGTTGTGTGGTAGTGAAATCAGTCACTTCCCAGCTTCTCCTTCTGCCTCCCTTTCTACTCCTGATACTAAAGCCCCTCAAGCCAGATTCTGTCAAGATGGGATCTGGCAGCTGAAATGTAAATCTAAAGGCATGCATTAGCGCTGTGCAGTTTCTTCCCTGAATACATAAAGCAGCCCAAACTATTTACATGTGTTTGAAAATGGGATGGACAAAAAGGTCCTGCAGTGATAGTCCTGGCCATGAAGGAATAAGTGAATGTTTGGTGGTCTGGCTCTGCAGTGGTGGAAGATTGATGCCTGCTTCATTTTTTCATTGTTCATTTTATTTTGATCAAATGGGATACTTTTGGAAGATTCTTCCATGTGTTGTGGGTAAATTCTCCCAGACATGCTTTTTTCCTTCTGGTAGTTTCTTTCCTTTATTGCAGTAGTGAGAAAAAGGCCAATATCAGCATTCTGTGGTAGCATTCAGCCTTGGCTACTGAGCATTGCTGACAAATCTACCTGCTGGGAAATTCCACAGTAGAATTCCACCAGTTGGTAGAATCTTTTTTTCAGAAAAATGGAGAGAAGCAATTTTACACTGCCTTGCAAGAACATGTTAATACCATACGAAGGCCTAAGCTACCTTATCTACCTTGAGTATTTATTTTATTCTTTTGGGTATCAGATCCTTCTGTCCTCTTCCATCTGTTACTCCAGTGACAGCCATTGTAACTGCACAGAGCTGCACAGATTCAACTGTCTTTTTTATCATCTAATGTCTGTTGGTTTTGTTTTGTTTTTTCCCTACAGAACATGATTAGAAGATAGCACCTTACACCATGATCATGGCCCCCCGGAAGAGGAATCGTCATGCCTTGGGGTTTCTTTGTTGTTTTGGAGGCAGTGACCTCCCTGAAATCAACCTCAAGGACAATAATCCCCTCCAATTCCTTGAGTTTTCTGTCCCAATCCCACCAGCAGAAGAGCTCAATGCCAGATTTGCCGAACTTGTGGTAAGTTTCTGCTGACAGATTGATATATTGATGCGGTGGATGGACTTTTCCCTTTAAAGGAGTAATAAGAGGATTTAAGGGATTTATTAGAGAGCTTCTGTTGAAGCTTTTAAAAAAACCTTTTCATTCTTTTATGTGTGGTTACTTGGTAGGAGAAAGGTGGCAAGCAACAAGATGGATGATAGTGTCACTGGATATAAGTACAAAAAATGTTTAAATGTGCTTATTATTCTCATAGCCACTATGTAGGATTGGGCATATTAGAAGGAACCTCTCAAGTTCTCTGGAGAGAGCTGACAGTCAATTTTTTGTTTACAGCTTTGGGATAAAATCTGCTGTATAGTGTAATGAAGTGGAAAATCTTAGGGTTTGCAGATCTGTAAAGTGAGGGCTATTTGGTTTTGTTGATGAGTAGCATTCTGCTGGTGAGGTATAAGAATCAGGTGACCATGCTAATTATGTTTCATCATACAGCTGCCTTTGAACCATGAAATGGTGCTGTTGCAGCAACAGCCATAAACAGGAAGAGAAGGAATTATTTCAGATGAACTTTGTTGTTTTCTTTTGTGGTAAATGTTGCAGACTCCAGGAGCCAGACACTTGCTTTTCATGCCTGGCATCAAATGACTTCGTTGTCTTTGTCTTCTTGTTCAGCCAGAATGCAAAACACAGGCAGAGGTCATAGGGCTGGGTTGTTTTGCAAACAGTGTCGTAAAGGTGATGCCCATTTGATGCAGCTGATTAGGTTTCTCATTACCATTCTGAGACTGGAGCTTATGTAAAGTGAGATATCTGTAAGTGTGTATATGCCTGAGGAGTGACACTGAGGTGAGGAACAGAACAGAAAATACTGGATCTCAGCATTAGAGGAATTTGCCAGTAGTCTTACTATGTTACACTTGTAACATTAGCCCAATAAATTCTTTTCCATGACCATAGCTTTGAAATGCTATAGCAATGAAAAGAACTATGACATTTGCATATGCAATTGGAGGTTAGTATATGGGCAATTATAGTCTGTCATATCAAATATAGGGACAGCTGTTCTTTGTCAGATCAGTGGTCTGACAACCTAGCCCAGGCTTCAGGTTCAAGACGGGATACAAAGCAAATGGCTAGGGAAAAATACAAGGTGTTGGAGACTATAAGGTGGGGCCACAGGGTGATCTTTTCCAGGATACTCTCCAACCCTCTAACAGTTTTCAGCTCAAGGACTTCCTCAGTCAGAAGTTGCCTTCTGTGTACATATTAAATTGGTATGGCTTTCTTTTCCTTTAACTTTATGCTTCCCCAGTACCCATTAGGATTTTCAGTATTCTGTGGCAGGGACATAGAAATGAGCCAATAGGATTTGCAGCTGTTTCAGGAAGAATAATGTGTTCAGCAGAAGAGTCTGTTTGCTTTGAAATAATTTGCAAATGGAGAATCTCCTCTTATGGAAATATTTCACAAAATTCTGGTCTATATTTAGGTCACTTTTCTTTTTACATTACACTACTTGAGTCCCTCTTAGAAAATGCAGCTGTCTGACTGTGGAGAATTCCTGGTGGTGACAGGTATCTCTCAAGAGTAAGAGTGTAACCTGTAATCTGCTCTGCTGACAATTTATTTCTGGATGCTGCTTAGCGGCTGGTTTTCGCATGCAAAGCTTGAACGCTGTATCAAAGTTCAGCTCCCTCCAGTACCAGGATCCACTGAAGCATTCAATCTAGCCTTGCTGAAGACGTCACCAACAAATGTCCTTTACTCTTGAACTTGGCTTGCTAAACCTTGAACTTGTTTACCTTTGGGTCATAGTGAAAGACCTGCTTGAGTTGCTGCTGGGCTTTTGCTTACTGTGAAGGGTATCAGTTTTATGAGGAGTTTGAGAGTTTGTGGTGGTATTAATGATGCTTTTAACTTCTAGTTTTATGTCTGGCAAATACTGGTGTTCCATGTACTTGCTTGTGGCAAAACAGCTCACAGCTGCCTTATGGAAGTCTATTAAAAAGTATAATTTATTATGTTTCTGGTGCAAAATTTAATGACAAGTATATGTGATGATCTGTAAAAATTTTTGGCCCCAGTAGTTTGAGAGTTGTTGGTTTTCGCTATAACTTATTAAATGTGCTGACAGCTTGTAACTGGCATATGCATTTCAAACAAATGAAGCCATTGAAATGAAAACAGATCATATTCAGTTCTTATATTTAATGATAGCACCCCAGCCATCGTTGCATGAGAAGTGAGATGGGAGAGAAAAGTGCTGTTTTTCAGAAGGGTAATGGTGTACATCACACATTTTTATGAAGCAGCCAGATAGGATGGCAGTGCATGTCCATAGGAGTTCCTGATTAGACAGGTAACATGAGAACAGTTGAGGGCTCTATGTGTGAGAGAACCTGGGCTGGAAACTGGGCTGGCAAAATGCAGACTTTGCCTAGAAGGGCTAGTTTGTCCACAGGCCTGGATTAATGCATGTTCTATGAGACACTAAAATAAACCAGGCTACATCTGTATTGACAGCTCAGATGAGATTTTAATTGGATTAGAAAGATTCAGTCTGTAAATGCAGCAGGGTAAATCAGCGACCTGGAAGTGCCTGAGAGAGCTCTGTGCTGTGTGCTCGCTCCCTGCTGCTTATCCGTTAGGGTCTAGTTGGGGTGCACTTGTACTATATAAAAACCAGATTTGAGTGTAAAGCCTTTTGACCCAAATCCCCAAGTGAAATGATGACACCAACATCATCTGAGATGTGTAGTGAGAAGAGCATTTGTGTTAGCTCCCTGAAGCAGGCCCGGGGGGTATAGCATCATCTTGCCATCTGCTCTGCAAAAGGGTATAATGAAACATTGGTGTGGTTGAATGAATTTTTAAAAGCCTTATTTTTTTCCCCTGTTGCGGTTAAAATCTGGGGCATTTTTCCCATGGAAGAGTTAATGGCAAGAAAAGCTGAGCATAGCTGTGCTGGAGAAGTCTCCCTTGTGATGAATTTTCCAATCCAGTAAATATTCAGTATGTTTCTGCCTCCCTTTCTGAGGAAAACTGGCATTTTGAGGATCAGGAGCATGTCTTCCATTGTTGTTGTGCTACTTAAACTAGTACCATGAGAAGTGAATTTGGAGATGTCCATTTTTCAAGGGGAAGAAATTAAGAATGACCCATTCTCAATGACCCCCTCCAGACTGAGGCAGATACACGTGTGTGAGGTGCTCTGTTTGGCATATGTACCCAGACCATCCAGCTATGTAATGGCAGCTGCCTGACTGGACTCTGACCAAGGCAGTGACTGTGAGATGATAAGCTGATGCTGATTTCAGCTGGAATGGTTGCTCTTGTTGACACTCAACGGGAAAAACAATTCTAGGCTTATGTATTACTTGAAGCTGGATCCTGTGTTTATGCCTTTTCTGATTAATTAGAAAATTAAAACAGAAATAGTTATTCCCAATGGGCCCTAAATTCTGACTTGATTTATTGCACTGGGAACATGTGCATAGAGTAGGTCTGAATGAAGACGATGGTTCATGGTGATTTGGAATGATTTGGTTTGGGCTAAGACAGGAGGTGATTTATCAACTCTCAGGCCATCTGCTGGCAGTGACTGCCTTTGGATAAATGCAGTGGTAGCAGTACAGCTAAGTTCTTATCAAAGTCTAGATGCACAAAATACAAAGCAAACAAAAATATTTGTGACCACAAGTTTTGTCCTCCAAAGGCTGATTTTGTGAAAGAGGACAGAACAGCTAGCTTTAATATATTCCCTTCAATGGACAAGCAGAGAGGGAAGCTCTAGGCAGCAGGGTGTATGGACTGGTCCTGTACCTTGCAAATTGTAAAACTGGCCCTACCTGACCATCGAGGCTGATGTGACCAGCATCACTTCTGTTTCCATACTGCCATATAGTGGTGAAGTACTGCTGCAGATGGTCTGTTGGTGGGCTCCAAAATAGTTTTGCGCCTGCTGGCAAGAATATCTGTGCTAGACACATGTTTTCCCTTCTACAGAAACTGCAGAAGGATCTGGAAGAACTATTGTAAGTCAAAGGAAGTAACTTTTTTTCATGGAACAGCTTGTCCATGTCCTTGTTCATATTTGTTAGCAGCAGTGTATTCTTGTCACAGTGGATTCTGATACTTTCTCCTCGTTGTTAAAATCCAGGACTCTTCTAGATGGTTAAAGGTGATGTGCTGCTTGACACTAAAGATTTTGCCATCTAGATTTCTTATAACAGCAGCCCGATCCCAGATTGTAACTCAGACTGTACCAAGAAGGGTGACTTAGATGTTAGCAATTCAGAAAAAACAAAAAAAAAAAAGGAAGAATGCTAGCACAGAGGAGAGAGCAGTGTGAAAAGCTTGTGCTTTTGTTGTTTGTTTTGTTAGTGACTGTGACATGGTCATGGTGTTTGAGAAGGTGCAGTGCAAAATTCTTTATTTTAGGATGCAAGGTCCTTGGGGCAGAAATGGAATTGTCTTTTGAGTTTTTGAGTTTGTTTTCAAAGTTGATAGTATCATTATATCCTCCAAACTTGAATGAGTTCCTTCAGTACATGAGATTCTTATACTGGGGAAGATTTGAGAAATGCTTACTGCTATACTTTTGTGGTCTTATCTGCCCTTGAAGCATTCTCGCATTTAGCTCAGCTGGGATATTGGACTGGAATTCCCTGTCATGGTTTCTCTTACATTGTGTTTGAATCCGCTTCATTTTCAGTTTGGGAGTTTTTTCCTCTTTTTTTTTTTTTTTTTTTTTTTTTTCTCAGTCCCTAAGGAATGAGTTTTGTTGACTTTCTGGGTGCTTTTTGTTCATATTGATATTTACCCTCTTCACAGGCTTTCCCAGAACAAAACTTAATAGGTACTTTTGGCATAAAATCTAAAGGTACTTTATTTACAATTGAGGAGCAGCATAAATACTTAGGAAGTCTCTATATTTGAAAAATTTGGGATTATCCACCATCTCTTTTGGCTTGCCTTTGAACTTCTTCTCATCCATTGAATTGCTGAGAGAGGTAGGTTGCTGCTCAGGTGAGGCAGCCTACACTCTTCTCTCTCTCCCTGTCTAGATCTGGTGTTTTGATCCTATTGCAAACCCCCAGATTTTGTAGAGAAGATGGATATGGAACAACTATATATTCCTGAACAAAAAGACCACTGAAATCAAACCCGTATTTTCCCTGTAATATTGTCTGAGTGCAATTAAATGAAGATGGAAGCAAGTTCTGAATAAAGGTCTCTGTCCTTCCCTCAGCCCATTCTGGGAACCATGATTGAAACTGTGACCTTGGTTTCTGTCTGCAGTGCCCTGCAACAGTGACCACAAGAACATGGAAGTAATTCCCTTCTTGACACAGCTCTAAATTCAACTCTTAGTCTTTCATCTCATCACCTCCGAGTTCATCATGTGAAATATAATGCCTGAGCATTAAAGTTGGCTCACCTTCTGAATTAAAGACGAACTAGCCAAGGCATCTAGCTGGAAAAAATGGCAATGAACAAATCCCTTCCTAGGTAAATCAGTTACTTCATCTTTGTCTGAAATAGAACTATGGAAATAGGCTGATGTTTGCTTCTGTTCTGTGTGTTACGGTGCTCTCTTGATTTCTCAACAAACCAGGCTAGTATTTGTGAGCACTTTAGTGCCAGAATGCTGAAAGGAGTTGGTTAGTATTCTCTGAGTACTTGAGCCATCCACATAATGTATTTGTGCTAATTCTCTCTGCACAGAGGCAAAGGAACAGTGGGGTCACCATAGACATGCTTATATTAACATTGGATTGATTGACCAGTAGCATAAAGTTTGGAAAAATTCTGATCTTTGCTTTCTCTGTGAAATCTCTGTTCCTTCTCTGCCTTAAAGGAGAGTAAAACTCTGTGATTATTTTCTTGTTTCCCAGAGGAGTGAAAGTTGAGAAAAGGAAGGAAAAGAGTTTTATATTGAAAGTAAGGTAAAGCATGGAAACATCTGGGAATTTGTTTATTTATTTCGTCAAAGGAAGCAAAGCAATTTCTGAGCAAGGCATAAGTTTGGCACACACTGGATAGCATACCTTCAGCAGCTACAGGGAGATGAGATCCAAACCTAAATAACTGTAGTAGCGGTTTCCACTGCAAACAGCTGACTTCGAAGTAGCAAGTTCCCTTCATGCCTCGTTCTCCCTTGCAGACCATTTAGTGTAATGGATACAACATAAAGCTCAGATGAAAACTAGGCTTCACCACATTGAATAAGCACTCCCATATATCACCAGTCCCACTCAAGCTTGCCAAGTCCTAGCTGTGGCAGTGTTTGTGAGGCCCTTTTTTGGCTCTGCAGCCTGCAAGAGTATTTATGTGGTGAAAAGAACAAGAAATGCTTCCACTGTGACCTTTCATGTGAATATAGACAATATATGTCAATGAACAAGAGGGCATCAGGTCTGTTTCTATGTGTTTGCTGCTGGGCTTGAAGAAAAAAGTTCCCTGTTTCTCTTCCAGCTCTCTTGTAATATTTCTGGGAAGCAGAGATGCAGAGTTACCTATTCTGTCTCAGTATGGAGCAGCACTTTTCCAGAAAAGTATCTTCTATGTCTGAAACTTATTTAAGTCCTTCGTTTCTCTTTGAAAGATTGTGACTTAGAAAGATATGCATGATAGGTCCTTGCTTCAACCCCCAAACACTTGTAATGTGCATTGATAACCATATTTACTGTCATTTAAGTTCATGCATGTTACCAAGATCTGAGATTTAGTTGCAAATTATTAGTCTTTTAAGTCATTCTGTCCTAATGCTGGATTCATTTGAATGCAGGTATTTACTTTCTGTGTCACTTGCCCTGCATGTAAATCATGGTTTCAGACTATGCCTCTGACTGGCCTGCAGCTTTGAGTTGTTGCTAAATGCAAATTTCTGTGCAACCATAATTTAAAAGTCCCTCTATTGTGTTTTTCCAATAAGAGGAAGTTATTTAAATCCCTCTTCCCTCATCCCTTCTGTGCTGCTTTGTAATTAATTAATCTACCTAATCTGTCAGGAAGGGTAATGCCAAACACAATTGACAGCAGGAGAGGTCCTTCATTTTTATTTGTATTTGATGAGCTCCGACTTTAGCAAACTAGGAAGCTTTGCTGGCCTTGGCTCAGTGGAGACTCCCCACCCCAGTTATTACTTCCTTTCTTGCACTTAATGAGGATGAACCAGTGGAGGTTGTAAGAAAATGCTGCTGGTGAGACCAAGGCAGAAGTTTCCTGAAAAGAGGCTCATATTTAGGAAGAAGCTTTGTCATTGCCCGCTGAGCAGAAGATGCCGTCTCTGAAAGTAGAAAAAGTCCAAAACTTTGAGGTTGTGAATCACTTTCTTCACTGATGGTGGGCAGCCTACAAAGACGTCCCTTTCTTTTGGGTTAGTCTATAGTTGGCAGATTAATATTTTTCATGCACTCAGATGCAATTGTCTTCTATTATAATAATGGCAAAAGAACCGGGTGGTTTAAAATTTCTGAAGCAAAGGGTACAGGAGGTAAAAGCTCTTCATGGTATCAAAGTCTGGCTAGTTAAGCAAAAAAATTCCTTTATTTTGTCCAGCATAGTCCAAGATTGTACATACTCAGGATTCCTCTTTTCTTTTGAATTTTTCCATGCAGGGGATATGTTTCTTCTTTTCTTCCTGCTCTACAGAGAGGTTTTCATAATGCTGGTTCTGCTCTATATGTGCCTCATATACAATACATGTGCATGTCTCTGATTTTAATGCACTATAAGAAGCTTTCTGTAGTTGAATTCAAGTCCAAATCCATAAGAGGTATTGCATTTTAGGCTGTGTGGCAGAGACAGCTTCCCCTTTCAGGTGCTCACCTACATCTGAATTCCTGTGATTGGGACAGGCTTATGGCCCTGAGTGCAGCACCAGGTACTCAGTCACTTTAGGCTCCTTCCAGCAGGTGCAGCTGGTTGGCAGCTCCCAGCTCCCCGACCAGCTGTGCAAGAAGCAGCAGTCACTATGTGAATGTGTGAGACACAGCTGCTAGGAGAGGAGCAGGAGATGGGAGCCAGGAGCCACTCTGTGTCTGAGAATCAATAGACTGTGTAAACAAATGTAAATCCAAATCTGGTCTTATGTGTGAGATTTTGAGTGTGAAGAAGCTGAGGGTGTCACCAAAGCATGTGTGCAGTTTTAAGGATTTTGTACAGGCATACACTGAGTTTTAGATCTTGTTGCGTTACTACAAAGCTTATGTACAGATGAACCCAGTGTAAACCAGTCAGTTTCACTGAAGACAGTAGCTGAATTACATCATTTTCTATGGACTGAAATTTGGCCTGTGTGGTATTTTTTTTGTCTGTGGTGCTTGTTTGCTTCTGAATATCCCAAGAAGAGCATACTCACTGCCTTTCTGAAAAGTGGGAAGGGTCATGGTCATGGTTGGAATACTTGAAGGGAGTGTCTGAGTGTGTTCTGAGAATTATTTACTTACAGTAGACATTAAATGCCTGAGGAAGCTCTCACAGGACTACATATTTTAAACAGGGCAGTGCTGTTGTTTCATGGGAACACGTAGGGAAATGCATGTAGTACATCTAGGGCAAAAGAGGAGAAGTACTGGATTTTGGGACCACAGTAGATATGTAGCTTTGGATACAGAAGGAGGGGAAAGAACAGATCTACCACTAGAGGATGGAAGTGCTAAGTTGTCAGTCTTATATCTTCTCTCTATTGAATGCTCAAGAGCTGTCATGATATCCTAACCCTGAAATCATGGATAGGGTAGATATACTTAATGCGCAGAAATCTTGTGGCCATGTGTTTCTAACACCTCTATCACCTGATTTGCTAATACTATCATGTTTTGGCATAGATGCAAGTGTTAGGCAGCATAATATAAAGAGAAAAAAACCCCATAAAACTCTACTCTGGCCTTTTTCTGTAGTAATGCATAATTAATATTTGAATGGTTTTCGTGTTCTACCATGGCTATAACAAAGTGTCAGCAACTTTCTGGATTGAGCCTGAAGGCTGCTGAAGTTGATAAAAGACTGAGATGATATTGATAGTGGGAGTCATACATGCTAGCTGGAAGGATCAAATTAATTTATCTCTGTTTCAGCTTTCTGGAGCTTTTCCAGCTATACTTGGATGGATACAGAATAGACAATTTTCTACCCTCCTCCTAGAATTGCATCAGCATTCTTATATAGTTCCTGCCACTTTGCCTGATGACTTAGAGAGTAGGCTCTCTTCAGTAGAAATAGCATAAACAGCAGCAGTATAGGGATGTCCTCTTGCCCCAGCATTTTGGAATGGCTTCTCTGAGTATGATTCCTGCCCTTCTGTGATTTCTATCCTTCAATTCTCTTTATTAGTGTCTTATGTTTTTTAGAGTTTTATTTGATGGCTTAGAAATCTATTATTAAGACCTCGTCCCTCACCTTCTGGAAGACAATATTTAAAACTAGATTTGGTCTGCTAAGGAAAGGTGAGCGATTGTTATAACACAGATAAGAAAGATAATATGGGATGAGAAAGTGCCAGCCAGAAATGCATCTGTGAGAAATAACAAGAGGGAAGTACCATGTCTTGCAAAGACCACGTTGACCAGATTATAACTGGACAGGAGATTGTGACAATAAGGAAAAGTGTCTTCCACAGTATTGAAGAAAAAGACACAGCAAATTAAGTAGCTGTGGTGCTGAAGGGAAAGTGAAGACCGATTGCAAAGATGGAGATGATATGAAAAGAATGCTAGGCCAAGATGATCTCTTGGCTGTGTTTTTGGAGTGATGAGCAGTGGTCAAGGGAGGTTGAATGACAGATGTCTATTTCTTCTGCAGCTTATAGAGGAAGGGCCAGATCTGAGATACTGTAGGAGGTATGTTTTGATACTTAGCCTGATGTCAGCAAGAAAGGGGAAGCCAGATCCCTCTGTCAATGAAGACCTTATAAATTTGTAATAATTTATAATAATTCCTCACCTGAAGCTGGGGAAGCAGTAAAATTTTCCAGTGAAGAGAAAAGGTTGAGAAACAGGATGGGATGTGTCTTGCCCAATAGTAGTTATCTTTAGGGAGGTAGACTGTAGTTGAGGTTTTAGAGGAACTCTTAACAAAATTAGATAATTAAATGGAGAATATGATAACAACCATGAAGTATCATCTGTTTAATATGTTGGCTAAGATTAGTTTCTGTAGTTACTCACCTAGTAACAATTTATATCAGGTATAATCATGGCCGATAGTGTATCATACAGCCTGAGGGAAAGTGGGGGAAAAGGTTTCGTTATTATGTCATGTCTCTGTGCCCTTCTGTAGGTGGATTCTATCTTCAAACAGTACTCAAGGTTGTTTATCATTTAGGGGATATGTTGAGGTGGTTTGAGATTGCTCTTCCATTGTTGGAGGGAAATGGCCTCTTCTTTGCCTGATGTGGAGAGCACGAGGTGCTACAGGTGAGGTGGATGGAGTAGCACCTTTTCAGGGCACAAGGTTTTCAGGTCAGCAGTTTCCTGGCACCTTGCTCCACACTAGGTAAGTAGAAGCTTCTGGTATCACTCAATGCAGCAGAGGTCCTTCTGTTCATCCTTCAGCACCAGGTGGGAGCAGCACATGGAAAGCAAGTGTCAGAAGGTGCTTTTTCTGTCACTCATCAGACCTGACTGCCACTCTGCTCTGTTTTGATGTTTTGTATTCTTAGGCAGTACAGACAGATGCCTTCCACCTGGCACTGCAACAGCACTGGCCCAGAGCTTTTAACATTGGCTACTTTGTCTGTAAGCTTGATGGGAGGAAAACTTTTCAAGGACATTGCGTTTTCCTAGCTACCCCTGCAAATTTACACAACTAAATTCATGCATTTGTGAGGGGATTTTTCCCCTTGTGTGAAACAGGGAA
This sequence comes from Setophaga petechia, assembly GCA_024362935.1. Classification (NCBI taxonomy): domain Eukaryota; kingdom Metazoa; phylum Chordata; class Aves; order Passeriformes; family Parulidae; genus Setophaga; species Setophaga petechia. Next base: position 57,907,755 of record JANCRA010000002.1, read on the forward strand.
TAGTAACGCTTCTTAGGCCAGTGTTAATGCATAATTGTAGCCATATTGGAAAGGTGCTGAAAAGATGAAGCACGTGTAGATTATAGACAGCACAGGAGTCTTCCAATGGCAAATCTATTTTATTTGAAGAACTTGGGAGCAAATATCTATTGCTGCCTCCTGCTGTCATAGACATTGCCCTGCTCTTATCTACTGGTTCTTTTTGTAGGGAGAATCTGATGCAAGACTCTACTGCCTTCCTGTAGACCCAGTGGTGTATGCAAAAAGGCCCTAGTCGACATTTGTTTATTCTATGCACTTTTACATTAAAAACACTTCAGGGCGTCTTTTAATTTTGCAGTTTCCCATCATTTGTTGACCACATAAAGGAAAGGAAAGACTGCCCACACTTAACAACCTTTGGAAAAGGTTAGCAGCATGCACAACAGTGTTATGCAATAGTTTACTAGGTGGAGGCTTGAAGAATAACTTCTCCAAAGGAAATTACAAGGGGAAAGCAGATTGCAGTTTTGCAGTTTGGAAGGTGTCCAGGGAGATCCCTGAGTCATGGAAAATCCATTGGGATTGCTTTAGTGGCTGTGTTTCAGCATTACATCTTGAATAGAGAGGAACAGCTGCACGACTTTTGTTGCTTGGTGTGAAGCTGTTGGCTTATACATTAATGATGTGGAAGAACTTTGGATCACAAATGCTTAACCAGATACTAAATGCAATTATGATTTGTTGTTAGGAGACAATGCAAGGCACATGCTCATTCTTCTCATACTTTTTGCTGCATTTTTTGAAAATGTCTCATAATTTCTTTAGTGGAAACATGGAGAGAAAAGCATTTTAGGTGGTGTTTTCCTAAGCCCAGTGATGTCAGTGCAGTAGTTTCTGTTCTGCTTATCAGAATACTTGAGCAATGAGACAGGGCAGGGTGTGAGTGAATAACCAAATATACTGTCATGCCTTCAATTCACTGTTTGACTATGGAAATACTCTGTTTATGTGAGGGAAGAGAATTGTGGAATTTCCCTCCTCTTCAACCCAGAGGAGATAATGGAAGCCTTATATGTGGATGATATTCTTGCTGGTCTGGACTGATTAGTAGTAAATACAGATCATCTTTATTTATTGAAGTAAAAGTTAACAATTAGGGAAAAGGCGACTGATAAACTTCTCAGTCTATTCTATGTTGGAAATCAATGTTGTAGATTATAGAGCCAGCTACTGTTAAAGGTGGTTAAGCTCAGAGGTTTAGTCTGTTACAATTTAAAAGAGGTTATTTAATTAATATTTTCCACTGGTATAAATCCAGAGTAATTCAATTTAATGGAGTTTGGGGCATTGTGATTTCTGGTTTGCACTACCAAATTTGGAATAATAACTCAGAGGGCAAGCGAACAACTAAACTAGCTTCTGATTTTGCTTTTGTCTGTGTAAACCTGAATTTCTGCCAGAAAATGATGTTGATTTAGTGGAGTTCCTGTGAGTTTACCCTGTGTATAAGTTTGAGCATGTGATTCTAAGCTGCACAACCAAAGCTCAACAAGATGTTAATTTTGCTCATAAAATTCTTAACCAGCATCTCAGTTCCTCCTGCCCTTTTACGTAATATTTTATCAGAGATTTAAAGGTCAGCCAAGCTCTGACTTACCCTTGTTTTTCTCTATAGGGGCATATGGCAAATAGGATGCACACAAGAGGATAAAGCTGTGACTGGAGGAGTAGGTGGCACTGACGCCCCTGGAAATTCAGGCTGCCTTTGGCAAAGCAGCAGCAGCAATCCCCAGCCCACATTTTGAAGGTTGAGCCAGCAGGGCTGTGTTTGGGCAGGAAGCGATCAGAGAGGTGTGTGCCTGTGTGCTTTGGCACAGTCTAGACTGTGAATTGCTCCAGCCTAGGAACCTCCTCTGAACTCATTAGTATTAAAACAGAACAGAGGGGACTTTGTAGGGAGGGAGAGGGTGTGGAAGCCGGAAAGGTAGCAGTTTAGATGGCAGTTTCCTAATAACCTTTCCCACAGCTACCTTCCCAGCTTCCTCTATCTCAGCTAGAGGACCTTGGCATGAAAAACAAACCCTGGCACGGGGAGGGGGAAGGGAGGGAGGAAATGAAGGGAGGGAAAGGAAATAAGGGGTGGAAAATGGGCACTGTGCTGAAACAGCAGATTTTATTTTTATTTAGTGTTATATATGCTGATACTGTAAGCTCTGTTTGAGAGAGCTATTTGGTACCGAATATATAAATCAGAATGTGGAGGTAAATTTGGCACTTGTACCAGGGGACTTGCAACCTGTCACGGTGAAAAAATGTATCAAGGGGAGGTAGAGCAGCTTGAGTTCTGTTTGGTGTTTTTGTTTAATTGACTGGATGGTGAAATACAGAGCACATCTATTAGGAAATGATCATCAATTTGATCAAGGAAAATCCTGGATTGCTTGTGCTCTGCTGTGCTGTCCCCCCAGCAGATATAGGAGTGGTTGAAGTCCCCCAGGAGGACCAGGGTTTGTGACTGTGAGGCTGCTTCTGTTTACAGAAGGGTTTCCTGGCCAGACAGCCTACAGCAGACTCAAGTAATGTCACTTGTCCCTGTCCTCCCTTGAACCTCACCCATAAGCTTGTGGTCAGCTCTTCCTCCATCCCCAGGAAGAACTCCATGCATTTCTGCTGGTTACTGGCATAGAGAGCACCATCGTCTCCTCATCAGCTCTACCTGACCCTTCTAAAGTATCTTCCATTCCAGCTCAAAGGAGCCGCCTCTGTGATGCCAGTGAGATCAAAGCCCTGCAGGCATGTGCACATCTCAAACTCCTCTTGTTTATTCCCCATGCTACACGATGTATCGAGGCATTTTAGTAGGGTCTCTGATGAGTCTTAGTTACTGGCAGCAATGCTTGTATTCCTTTTTGCTCCTCTCCAGGTACTCTCCTGCTGACGTGTGATCTCTGTCTAGTATCTGGGCATCTATTGCTGACACTGACATCAAATTGGTAGGAGTAGATGGATTGAGGCTCCCCTTCCCTAGCAACTTTAGTTTAAAGCCTTCTTCACCATCTTGGTGACATGATAACTGAAGATGCTCTTCCCCATCTCTGACAGATGGACCTGTGGGCCCCAGAAGACCAGGTTTATTAAAATGAATCCCATGGTCTAAATAGCAAACACATGGCTGGTGTCACTGGTCCTGTAGCCATTAGTTGATTTACCAGATTGAATTGGTCCTTTCAAACCCCTTCCTTTGACCAGGAGAATTGATGGAAAAGATACCTGCCCTCCAGAGTCCCTTACCACAGCCCCCAGAGCTCTGTAATCCCTCTGGATACTCCTCAGACTGCTCCTGCTCATATCACTTGTGCCCACTTGAGACAACAGCAGTGGATAATACTCAGCTGACTATCTGAGGCTTGGTAGTCTCTCACTGATATCCCCAATATGAGCTCTCAGTAAGCAGGACATCTCTCTAGAGTGTGCCACTGGGCACATACCCATACTGTACATATGTTAAAAGATAAGCTTAAAATAAGGTGAGGAAAATGTGTGAAAAAAATGATGGCATTCAAGGGGGACAGTTAAAACTCCTTTGAATAGCAAGTCTGGTAATTCAGGACAGAAAGCAGCCAGGAACATTTTTTTTTTCAGAGGAAAAACTAGGGATTATAGTTGAGCATGAGTCATGCAGGTTTTGAGGGGTTTTATATAAAAAAAAGGTCATTGGCTCTAAGGAATATGTGGAGTATATAACCAGAAGGGCAGTCTGGAAGATGCATGAAATAAACTTTGCACTCAGCTTTGGTAAGGTCTCAGCTGGAGCACTGTCCTCACTTTTGAACAGTGCAATTCAAGAAAGATGTACTTTGACTGGGTAAAGGCCAGAAGTCAATTAGAAGAGGAGTGAGAGATCCAGAGGACATATCCTCAAAGAAAGACTGAAAGAGATGGGTTTGTTTAGCCTCAATGAGAAGGGACATTACAACTGTCTTTAACAGCCTCAGAAACTGTTATCAAGAGGAAGGGAAAAAATCTGCTCACCACATTAGTGGTTGATAGGGCCGGAAGTAATAGGCTTGAATTGCAGCTGCAGGGATTTAGATTAGACATGAGCCTGACCATTCAGCTTTCATCCCTGTCTCTCTCATTTCGCTCATTTAAATTCACTGACATGGACATGCAGCCCACCTTAACAGAAAAAGTTGTGATGACAGACAGCTGTTTTACATTATTGTTCTTATATGCCAAATCATATCCATGGAATGTCTGTCTTGCTCTACCTGTATTATAGCCCTGCATATGAGAGTGTGTGTCTGAGTCTTGATCTTTTTCTCTCTCTAAACACCTGTGTGTATTGTTGCGTGTAGTACTGAAGGTACTGGTTTTCCTCATTCTTTTTCTTTCTGTTTGGCCCAGCAGATTGTTGTCTCAAGCATGTGGTTTGCCTGTGAAGGACAGAAAAATGAACAGCAGATGCTGTTTCAAGTGGTCTGTGAGGGGGGATTGCCACAACAGGCTTTGCTGGTTATATGTACTTGTGGGCTGTCAAGTCACAGAGGACTTTGAGGAGTAGGAGAAGGACAGGATTTAGCTCTTCTCCAGGAAACAAGGAAGCAATTAACCAGTGATTAAGAAGGGAAAAAGAAAGCAGTATAATGAGGGGTGCATTTGGGGATGAGAGGGAGCCGTGGTAGTTCACTTCGTGTGTGAAGAATTTCTCTACCAAAAAGCAGTGCCTTTCATGGATGCTGCTGCTAAGCCTTAAGAATGAGTAACTTCTGTGTTGGCAGGGTAGAGGAGAAACATATCTTTCAGTATGTAAACATCAGGTGCTTTCTGTCTTGTACTGTTATGACTGAGAATCAAGAGATTTGGGCCCCTAGTACTGAAGAGGTTTTAAAGCTGCAATTTTTTGAAAAAGCAAGGAGGAAAAGAGTGTAATGGGAATTGCAGCCTTTTGTTTGTCTACTACTCTGCTTTACAGTCAGATCCGTGGCAGTAGCTGAAATGTAAACATTGCTTCCTCTGCCAACAGGCTGGGTTAGCAATTCATGTGTGCACAGTGGTTTCCTAATGCACAAATGTAATGATAAAACATTGTGGGTATGGGCTGACGTTATGTGATATGCCTTGTGTGTATGGTTCTTGTGTATGTAAGGTGTGGGAGGCATGCATATCTGCACATACACACAATATGTGTATGCAAATACATGGAACCCAACGATGTTTTACCATGATGAACCTAATTCTTACCAGTTGTAAAACTGATCAAAATGTTACAGCCATGCCTCTCGCAGTGTGCTGTTTGTGTGCTTTACAAAGGCTGCTTTTAATTGAAAGGGTTAGGATGAGATAGAAGAGCTTGAGGGGAGGGACTGGCTTCTTTTGAGGTTCATTTTGCTTTTTACTTCATGGGTTGTCTGTGGCTTAGCACATATACCAGGTGCCCTAGTGGGAGTTTTTTACCAATGTGTTTCACCTGAAGGCTGGCTGTGTGGCTGGTAATGCTGTTGACTGATCAAAAACTTTTGCATTGTTCATTGCTCCAGTTTGTACTGGAGTGTAGGTGGTTTGTGCAGTCAAATGCGCCTCATTCACTGACAGTTCGCCCAGGCAGTTTTTCAGAATGCCTCGTTGACCTCCTCAGCATTGGAAATGAACATTCTTCCTGCAGGCTACCTCTTACATGTCAGCCTGGGGAGCTGGAATGAACAAAACAGTGGAAGGAAAACTCTAGGGGAACAAGCCTATACTGTCCCCTGGAGGTAGACACAGTGATTAAATAGGGAAGGTTTATCTCTTCTATGTGAAGGATTCTTAAGTTCTTTGCAAAGAGACTGAGATCTGAGTAAGATTGTTTTGGTTCATTTCTTTATTCATTCACTGCACTTATCTCTGAAACAGCTTTTTGAACAACTGCCTCTGGACTTGTGACAAGAGCATTTCTGCTACTCCCTTTTTGGTGGGCACCGCTTCAATGTGAGCAACCAGACTAACCTGCTTGTTATTTGCCAATGGAATCTGGCATAGGCAGCATGAAACAAAATATAACAGAAATATAGACGTTCCTGGGGCTGTTGTTAATGTGAAAATGCAGCTTTCAGTCGTGTATTAGGAATGTGGTCCTACTTGGTCCTTTTTTTAAAGTGGTAGTAGTTACGCTGGATAGGATTCTGTAGTCCAAAAGCTTGTAGTGTGCTGCTGACAACCTTACCCCTGAATTCCTTCCTCTGCTTCTCTTTCTTCAGAAGTCCCAGGCATATCAGTGCCTTCTATCTTATGTTTGCTTGAGTTGCATTTCGGCATTGATTAACCCACCATCAACAATCCTCTTGAAGTAATTACACATGAACATGAACCTTCTCTGGGGCCTGCCAGTGGATGCTGGATAGGATCCCACGGTGTGTCATAGTCATTGTTTACTTTGTACAAGATTTAAACAAATTTGTTCAGAACATAAGGCCGTCAGCTGTGCTAAGGCACTTGGGAGCATTGGTGGAACTGGAATGTGGCCTCTTTGGGGACATGGTGACAGACATCTATATAAATGACCTTGGGGAACCTGAAGTAACAGGTATCATACTGGACAGGGAATTTATACTGGCAGCAGTGCATTGTAGCTGATTTTGTAGCTTGGGTGGATTTGGTACCGTTAAGAGACTGAGAGAGAATGATTGATGAGGTGGATGAGGGAGAGTGCATTTGTACTTGACAGGTGAAAAAGGTCAAGGGGAATTAGAAAAAGATTAGTGAGGGGGAAAGGAAATGGTAGGTATGTACAAAAGAAAGAAAAAAGGAATATGAATATGAACATGGGAATGAAAGGAATATGGGAATATGGACAGCAAGCACGGTAAGAACAGTGCATTAAAATAAAATTCATGCAGTGGGTATAATGTGAAAATGAACATACCCTTGGAACCTAAATTTTTGAAGTGAGCATTCCAGGCAAGTTATTAAAATAAATAGTCTTCAAATTGTGAAGCCTGCCCTAGAGTGTGTAAAATCTCAGTTTTCCTTATTTTTAATATACTCACAAAGAATTATTAAAGGTAATGCTGGTGAGATGGAGCAAACTACACAAAAAATATTGCAAATAGCATCGTTATCACGATCTTGAAAGAAACAATAACTCACCTGTAACACAAAATCAGCCAGGCTGTTTGAGGCAGGGAGTTGGAAAGTGTTTGACCATCTACAAAGCTGTTTCTGTGGCTTTGAATTTTGTAGGGTTTCACACAGCCTTCTGAAACTTTTGGTGCTCGTCACAGGTCAAATAACTGCTGCCCTCATCTGTTCTGGAAGTTATAAAGTTTCCATTTTGAGTTTAACAAAGAAGTGGAGAGTTTCTGGGGAGCTTTTCCAGTTTGTGCCATCTGGTTCCCAAGGAGCCTGCTAATGTGAGGACCTGGCTGTCATTTTGCTTGAGTACACTTCAACTGTTAAAAGAACCAATCAGTGCAATACAGCTGTAATCAGACAGTCAAAATAGGCATCTCTGAGCAGTGGGAGTGTTGAAGCCTGTTTGCCTGTAAGTTATTTCTTAGTGTTGGATTCTATGTTGTAAAATAAAGATTGATTTCATGTCAAAGCTATTCCATTTGAGGATCATAAAAGCATATCATTTTAAAATAATGTTTAAATAGTTGCCTGAATATGTTTGTAGGTAGAAATAAAGTTTAAAAATAAATCAGAATATGCTTGTATATTGTTAACATCTCTCAGTCACAAAGATAGCAATTAAATATGAAACACAGGCCTGGGGAGGATGCTTATAGACAGAATACTCTCCCAAGAGAGTAAGTAAGAGAAACTGTGACCTACAGGTAAAAATTTAAAAGTGTAATGCAACTCTGTGTAGCTGAGATTGTAAGAAATTGATGAAATAAGACAATTATCCAACTCAACATAAGAAAATAAGGAAAACGTCCTCTTCCTTCTGGCAAAATATTTGTTATGCCCATATTAATCAAGTTATTGCCTGCAGTAGACATATCATATGAGGAGTCTGGGTTTCATAATGCTGGAAATGCTATGCATGTCTCAGTAAAATTTATGAGCATAAACCAAAACATCAACAACAACAACACAAGGCACTGTCCTGTAAAGGTTGGTTGGTTGTTTTGGTTTGTTGGTTTTTGTATTTTGCAAAATAAAGCAACTGTCTGACCTTAAGTCAGTGTGAAACTCCCCATGACTGGTAAGTCCAGCAGCCAATGGACCTGGGATGAGTAGAATGAGAAACTGAAACTGAGGATGTCTTCTTCCATAAGTGTCCAAATAGCCCTGGAGAACCAAGTTTGGGGTTCTTGGCCTCTGTGATTCTGACTTCAAATCAGAGGATGTTGGAGACCAGAAGCCGTGGTTCTCTGTGCATTTATGGCCTTATGGTTTCTCCTTTAGAGAGGCAGGCATGTAGGTAGATGTTAACAGTTCATCTTTAGTGGGTCTCTCTCCAAGTGAACCACTCTTCTACTTTACCAAAATCTTACTTTTTCCCTTTATTAATTTCATTTTGTGTCATTAAACAAAGAACTGCCCAGTCTAGGTGAGAAATGCTTTTCTAGAGCTTTGAGTAGCATTACTGTGCTGGTGGCTGCCCAGCATCTAATCCAGCTTTCCTTCTCTGATGAATGTTCCTAAAAAACAAGGGACATAATGTGGTTTTAAATCCTGCAAAATACTGGATTTATGTTTCCTACCCATTCCTCCTTCTTGTTCTGTTTCTTTCTCTCTGTTTTTTATTTCCTTGGGTTGTAGCCATTTTGAATGGAGGCCATCTTCTCTTTTGGCCTGAGAACTGGACTGGAAGGATTTGAACCTCAAATCTAGTTCCAGTTCTTTTTAAATGTTTTATCATTGAAATTCAATCTACGTAAGTAAATAAAATGCCCACAAGAAAGTGAAAATTAACTGAATTAACTACCACTAGATAAAATAAGATAGGAAATAAATGAAGGAGAGAAATGTACACACTATTAACTGGGCATGCTGTACATCTTCCTCAGTCCAGCCTGGCAAATATCCTTTTAATCTCTGTTTCATGCAACTTCAAGCATTTTTAGGAGCCAGGGGGCTGAGTTCTGTTGAGCAGGGTCATGCTGGCATGAATTGCTGGAAACAAGCAGCCCATCCAAGGTGTAGAAGGAGACTACAATGTTTCTGTTGGGAAAATTTCACAGGTGCTGGAGAAGGGAGTTTTCCCTGCTTTGTTCTGGCCGACCCTTTTTTCCTTGCCCTTTACAATTGCTCCCTGGGCATTCAATCACATTGGCTTCCTTAGTCTGGCTCTAACCCCAGTCTTGATGACTGCATTCAGTTTGTCATTCTTCCCCTTTCCTGCCGAATTTGCCAATTCCATTCTCTTTTCAATAGCCACTTGCCATCACCGAGCTAACTCTGCACTTTGAATTTCTGTATGCTGACAGATCTGCTTCTATCATTGGGTCAGAATGACCTGTTCACAAACAAAATTACCCTCCTGAAATTTATTCTTTCTTGTTCCTCCTGCTTCCCTCCAAGGCAGCAGGTTTCTTTATGTGCTATCTATTAGGATCCCGAGTCAGAATAGAAAAATAGCCTGCTTAATTCAGGGTCTTCTTTCTTAGCTAGATCCTTGGTTTTCCTCTACAGTCATAGTGATCTTTTCTTCATCTTTTATAGAATGGCAGAGGTAAAATTATTTGGAGAGTTCCAGAAGAAGGTCTCATGTTTCTTGTATTTTTCAGGAGTTTCTTAGATTTTTTTTTTTTTAATAGGGTAGGTTTTGATTGATGGTATAGGTAGATGAGGACATGCAGGCCTCTTCAGTTCTTCCCACTCCTTTCTTCTTCTCCTCTGTGAAGGAGCACACCTTGATGAACACTAACTCCAGAAGAGGGAGTTGAGGAGCTTGACTACTGCTTTGCATTCTGAAGATGTTTCTTTCCCTGCTGCATATTTGTGCTTACTCCCCACCCATCTGTCCTGGGTGTTAGAACCCAGCATTTTACCTCCTAAAAACGACACACACAAACTTTCAAAATTAAGGGTAAGGCATTTTTCATGTGCTGTTTTCCAGGCAGGTGTGTTTGGTTCCACCTTTGGTGATCCCCTTATGACTAGAAACCCTGAAGAGTTTCCTTGTTACTGTGCTATCTGAGCTAATGTGATGACTTCTAAAATTACTTTGGCTTCCTCTACCCTCCTGGGTCACAATAATGCAGGATGTGCTATTTTCTGTCTGTATCTTCCACCCTTTCAAGCTAACTTTCTAGGCTTCTGTCCTGAAAAGCATTTCATGATGCAAAATTATGTGACTGGAAGTTGCATACTCTTATTGTCCCATTGAAAGGAGATTTATCTTTACATCTCTGATACTGCCAGTGTCCAGAGCAGTGTCTAGAAGCTGCAGTGTCAGAATCCTGTCCTCAGGGTGGTTTTAGTCAGTAGGTACATGCTTTTGATGAAATGGTTGTCTTGAACTGTATTGATTGAGATCTTCATTTAGTTTAGTGCACAGCTTCTGTGCAGAACTTCTGCTGCTTGTCTGATCTGCCAGCAGAAAGAGAACTATGGACTAAAAAACCAAGTTAGCTGCACTGTCTTAAAAAAAGGAAAAGGGTAAGAGCATTCATTAAGCAGGTCAATAAAACAATAATTTTTTTTCTAAGGATTCAGCTGAGCCCAGACAGCTCATGTATATTCTGGCTTCTATGGTGGTTCTTCCAAACTTGGCATTTCTGATTCCCTATCTGCCCCTCCTTTCCCTTCCACATGCTTGACCTCTAGCAGCATTCCTTTGCTTGTCTTAAGGCCTTACATGTAGTTTCACTCTCCCTCTCCCCACAAGAATGTGATCCTGGCCTGAGTTTTCTAATTGTGTATAGCAAAGATAAAACTCCTTGCCTCGCTTGGCTGCCCCCTTGTTTGGAAACTCACACTAAACATTTCCACATGGTTTGCACTCTTTTTGCACAGCTAATTTTTTTTCCTTTTAAACTTTTTCTTGTTTAAAATAACCCTCCAGCTTCTTCTACCTTGGGCTGCTGGCACTGACCTCGCCTTGTTACTGTTTGAATTTCTTTTGTACCTTTTTGCAGCTTAAATCTCTGTGGGCTTTTAAATCTGTCAGCAGCCGCTACCAGGCTCAGTGTGCAATTTTGCTCACTGTTTTCACAGGTTTCCCAGCCCTGAACACTTTCCAAATGAGCCATTGTTGGGCTGAGTTAAAGAGGTATTGTCTCTGCTTGGACAAGGTTAGTGTGGGTGCCAGAATCTGTGTGTGCAGCATTTTAGTGCCACAATGTCATCTTGATATAGGACCCCTGGACACTTCCTTCTCCAAATATTTCAAATACATAGGGAAAAATCTCAAACCCCTGCCAAAACTGATTCATTGAAACATTACTGGAAGATCTTCTTTATATTCCTGAAACTCTTAATTTAGACATCTTCATCTGTCCTTGCTCATATAGTCTGCTTGCCCTGAAGACCATTCTTTTTTGTTTAGTTCTCTTTATTAGCAGCTAAAACTGGCAACTTTGATTGGAGCCCTGTTCTGGTCAGTACTGGATTAACACAGAGGAAGTAGCAATCTCTTATTTGATAGTTTTAGAGACATGCATTGGAAAAAAGTCTCCTGTTATTCACCTTTTACAGAGGAGTAATTGAAGCTGTGGAATTTGGCGCTCAGTTCCAGATCACAGCATTATCCTTCATTTTACTATTGTAAGCTTGGCTCAGCTCTAAGAGGGTATGTTCTACTGAGCTCATTTTTCTTAACAGAGACTGAATTTGCTGCTCTGATCAACCCAGTGTGGCACTGTGGAATTCTGTCCTTTATGTCTGAAATGCTGGATGTCTTTGATGGGGACTGTGTGGTTTAAAGAACAAACATCTGGAGAAATATTTCAGCCTGTAGGTTGCTGATGACATGACAGCTGTCTCATGGCCTTTGCTTGAAGGATAGAAAGGAAATAGTTCAATTTCTCTACAGAAGAGCAATTTGGTATTCCCAGACAGGAAAAAAAAAAAAAGATGTATCAAACTTTCAGCCTTTCTCTAAGTGTCATAAGGAATGTCTGTGTCACATAATCCAGTGCTTTGAGTTTTCACTTCATCCTATTCATGTGATCCTTCCCATCCTTCACTCATCATTAGTAATGGAAGTTTGACATGGGAGTTGCTCAGGCTGCCTTTCTTCATAGGCTGGGCTCTGACAGGGAGAACTCAAGGTAGCAAGGAAATCATGACGAAACCAATAAACTTTGGAGTGTTTGGGAGTTGCTAAGTCCTCTTGATTGAAGGCTAGTCAAACATGCCTGATGCAAAAACCTCTCAACCTATTAGAACTTACCAATGCAGCTGATGACTGTTTTTTTACTGTTTTTCCTTTTTCTCATCTCCAGGATGAATTGGATCTCACAGACAAGAACAGAGAGGCTATGTTTGCACTCCCTCCAGAGAAGAAATGGCAGATTTACTGCAGCAAAAAGAAGGTACTACTATTGTCCTCATTGGAGTAGCTCACCAATAAATTCTGTGTGCATGTTCATAACTGCATCTTGATTTGAGCTATGTGTTTATCTACTGTTTACTCAAGAACATGAGTAAGTGATGGAAGGATTTTTATCAGCATGGATATGGCACAATTTTCTGATAAGTAATGTATGTACTTGTGATTTCTGAAGAGGGTCTTTACATCCTAAAATAGTACACTGTTCCAATTTGAATCATTTATGTGTTTGGAGTTTTTTTGTTTTCTTGCTTGTTTGGGGCTTGTGGGGGGATTTGGTTTGTTTGTTTGTTTTTTCTTTGAAAAGAACAGCTATCATGGAAATGCATTAAGGAATTTTTAAAAACTTTTGTAGGTTGCTTAAAATAGAAAAACTATTGCTGAAGTCTTTCAGAATGTCTTCAAGTATCTGTAAAGTACACAACAATAGTTATGTCTTAGAACTTGGTAGTTCAAGGTCTTCCAAAGTTTGTAGGAAATGTTCCACAGTGCACTGGAAAGCAAGGAGTACCTGCTCGTAACACTTCTCCCTTCAAGGTCTTCAAATTTCTGACAAACCAGTAAAGGGATGATAAATCAGAGGCTGATCAATAGCACTAATATTTTATTGCTGGCAAAATGATGGCCAAGTGAATGGATAAGTTGTATCATTGCTGTGAAAATTCTAAGCAAGGAATTTCTGCAGTAATGTGGCATTAGAAGAGTTTTCCTGCTCTAAAAAACACAAGGTCAGAAATTAAGATAACCTCAATACCATGTATTTATTAGCCATACATGTTAGGAGGAAAAAGGTGTGGTGGGTTTGTTGGTTTATTTTATTTCCCAAGTGTGCAAGTCATGCTATGATAGCATCAGTCTTTAAACATAAGTCTGCATAACAGAAGGTAGAAGAGGAGGTTTGGACTTCAAATACTGAACCTGGCAGATTTAAATCCTGCTCATGGTCCTTCTGGAGGCTGTGTTTGCTGCCTTTTTGTCTCAGAGTGGGGGCAGTGAGCTTTTTTTACCATGTAATTAAAGAAAACTAGTTCAATCAGGGTGTTTTGCCTTCAGGGTTTTTTTGTTGGTTAGGGGTTTTTTTAACTTCACACACGGAAGTGAATAGAAATCAATTAATTTCAGTGGCTCTGAGCTAGCAGTAGAGCACAGGAGCAGTCTAGGCTCCATTGTCTTCAGTGCTATCTCCATTCCTTTTTCCTGCTGGTACACAGCGCTTGCAAGTGGAGGGAAGGTGCAGGCTGCTGTGATTAATGTCTGCTTTACATCTTTGCTGGCCAGCTCAGCTGGGTTTTTCAGCTCTGGTAGGAGAGGATCTATTGGTGGCTGTCTTAGAGACATGTTACTTCTCAGACTAGTCAGTCTTGGCAAGAAGATTTGGCCTTTAATGTATTTAGTATGTTGGTTGGATTCACTGTTACATTGGTGATTTTGTTTTTGTTGGGGTTTTTTGTTTGTTTGTCTGTTTTCCCCTGTGTTCTACCGCAGTGGCTTTGCTGTAAGAATCTTGAAGACTTCCAAAGTTAAAGAAGCTGCATACTGGAAAATCTTCATAATGCACTTATAATGCAACTTCAGTTAGCTGAACTCCAGCTATCCAAAATGATGTGCTAACTGGATGGGATACCATTGCCAGATGTCTATTCATTACATTGTAGATACTTTCAATTACTTGAAAACCTTAACTGTCCAGTGTTATTCACTGTTTCCCTCATAGACAGACAGATGATAGGTGATGACATCTCTCTCTAGCCCCCTACCTAATCCACCTATCATTGTTGTTTTGCAGTGACAGAGAAGTCTGTGCCAGGCTTCACTTGAAAGCAAAGCCCCCTTTTCCCTGAAGAATTTTCAATCTAATTTTAACCGCAAAGGGGCCAATTTCTTAGTTGGCAGAACACTTCCAGCTACTCAGGAGAAGCCCCCAGAGGGTTCTGTCTTGCTGATGTTGGATTCTTGGCAAGCAGGGCCCTATGCTTTGAGATACAGCAAGTGGAAACAATATAAATTACAAGGTCAAGAAGTGCAGACTGAGCCAACTGTTGACAATTGTTAATCTCAGGTGCCTTTTCTAGTCTAAAAGTAATGGAAAGTCAAGAGCTTCCTGATTTCTCTAAAGGTGGTGAGATTAGTGGGCTGCCTTAAGTAAGCAAATGTCACTTGCAAAAATGAAGATTAGTCATTGTTGTAGACACACATTTATCTTGGCAGTGTGGTCTTAGATGTAATGTTCTATGGTATTTGATTCCAGTGTGGTGGCAGAAAGTCACTATTGTATTACAAAACTCATTCCACCTGTTCCTAATATCAAACCTTTCTGAAGAAATGGAGGAAGGCAGGTAGGTCTGTGCACTGAAGGTTGTGTGCCAGGGGCACAGCTTGCCAGTCAACAGCCCACAGTAATCAAAGGTGGCTGAATTCTGAACTGAAATGTCATAATTGTGACTGATAGCTACAGGGTAGCATTCACACAGTATTTCACAACCATGCTTGCCTTGGTCACTTTTGGCTATTCTGGGTTCATATTTGAGACCATTAGTATTAAAAACAGATCACTGATTATTTGACCTAAAAGAGTAGCTCTAGCTAGCAGCTCTAGTGGTTGCTTTGCTCTCATTTGTGGTATAGCTATTTGCAAGGAATGAAGGCTGGTCTGTTGGAAAATGTTAATGTCGTCTCAATCTCAGCTGTTTTCTACCTTGACATTAGTCAGTACAGGATTGACAATGGGAAATGCAGTTGGCTTGATTTGTATCAGAGGAATCATTGATTAGTCACCATTGATGGCACCCTGACCCTCTAGCCACCACCAGTACATGTTTTAGATTGCCTCTTCATCTGTAAAAGGAGCTTCCACTGATATTGTTAAGTAGGGCCATATGTAGAAAACACAAATTATAACGTCCTCCCTAAGTTCAGGTACTTTATTCTGGTTTTGTTTAGAATAATTTTCATGTCTCACCATAAGCTGAAATTCAAACTTACATAAAACACCTCTGTAACTCCTCTCTCTAGATTTGCTACCAGATGCAAGTTTTGCAGGAATTAAATTAAGAACTAGACCAAGATTTCAAATAGATTTATTTACAAATTTCCAATGTCGAAGTTTAGAAAACCAGTGTTCTTCAGTGTCATTTTACCAGGAGCTGACACTAACATACATAACCTCGTTAAATAGCAATCAAATAATTATATGGAATGAAAAAATTCTTAGCTAATTTTTCTCATCTATAAACAAGCTCATATTGGGATCCCAAAGAGTGGAAAAGTGCAGGTATTGCAGTGCTTCAGTGCACGTTGCTTTGGATGCAGCCTGTGTTTCTAAGAACGAGGCCTCATTGTGCAGGCCATAGCTCATTGCCTTCTGAACAGCCCTACAAGCTGTTAGACTTATTGCTATTGGAAAGCAAGTCAAGTTGTTTTCTTTTTATGGCCTTTCCTGCCTCCAGAGACTAATTTGTATGACTTTGGCTGAGCAGATTTTAGTAGCAAGCACACACATTTTGCACAGTTAAACAAGTTAGGTTTTTTTCCATTTCTGTCTTTCTTTGCGGAAAAAAATGGGTAGCAAATCTTTTTCCAAAGTAGAGTCAGACTGGAATAGCTGTATCTTTCTAGCTTCTTTCCAATCAAACAAACAAAAAAACCCAACAAAAATCTAAATCCTTCCATTCTAATAATATATTGATATCTCCAAAATATCTCAGTGTTATCTTGTACTCTTGTGATTTTAGTGGTGTCCTAGAATAGTTGCTTTGAGTTGATCGTGCTTTATCTACTCAAGTGAGATTGCTTAAACTCAAGTAGTGAGGTAATAGGCAGCACACTGAAACTTCCTGGAAGTAGACATTCATGGCATTTGAGAAAAAGTACCTACTTGTAATATGTAAATTTATTCTACTTTTTCTATTATGGGAAAGAGATTCTCCACAATATCAAAATATGATATAAAAATTGAAGAAAATTTACCTGAACCATAGTCTGTAACAGCCAATATGCAGAAAAAATATCCTTCATGACATCATCCTCTGCAATTATTTTTTAAAATATCTATTAATTTTATTTTTCATCTACCTGATGACTATAAAAACTAATAAACTGGACATGAAAGTAGGAGTCAGGAAACTCCTTGGTTCCAAAATGTTTTTGATTGAAATTGTTTTATGCTTTCAAAGAACTGTCATTGTTATGTTTATGCATAAATGATTTTCTCTCTACCTGAAGGAAAAACGATTGGTGATGACATAGGTAGTTAGGAAACTTTTGGAAGCATTTTGGCCATGCCATTGTCTTACACCTTTTCCCTGCGCTATTTACACATGCCTTGGATGCATACAGGGTTCCTTTCCCCATTTCTTTTTCTAAGATATATGCTGAAATATCTATTTTCAGATCAAGCACTGTTCATTCTTTTTCTTTTATACACTTACCTGTCTTCTGTGATGATCTTGTGGTGAAGTTTCTGGGTTTGGGTGAGCCCACTGTAAAGAGCAGGAAGGACAGAGTAGAAGTCACTTTTGTGTATTGTACAATCATTAAGGAGTCCAAGTCCTTTGGGCTGAGGTCACACATCAGTGCTGAACCACTGAAGCTGCAGTCCAGGTGAAGAATACCCCAGGTGTCCTCCTAAAACCTCTCTCACAAAGAAGCACCATCACTTTGCATTCAGTTCTCTTTTCCTAACATCTGGGCTGCATCCTCATAGGCTTTGAAATACTCTTGAGAATCCTAGCCTCAGTGGGACATGAACTTTAAGTAGTTTTACTACCGTCTTTTTATACCATTTGCAGCTCATTTTCACAAACTCCCACTTTGGTCCCATGTTGCCTGCCTAGCATTATTGAAGATAATGTCTATGTGTCTGGTTTGGGCCTTTTTTCTTTCTTTGTGAGTTTCTGTTTGAGCTTTGCCCTTGAGGTTTGGATTGTCAGCAAAATGTCACCATAAAAAGTATAGTTTGATATTGTGCAGCTGGGTATAGAGTAAGATACTTTGAAATCTGCTTGAGGGATCTAAGCTGCTTTTGCAGCTTTTTATATAATTACTGTAGCCTACCAGGGATGAAGGACAAGATGGATGCAAATATAAAATCTGGAGTCTTCCTTGCCTTTAGGGAAAGCTTTCAGAAGTGAGTGAAAATTTCTCCACTTACTGTTTGCTCTAGGGCTGCTGTGCATCTGTGAAGCATGGTTTCAGATTGGTTAGGATGGAGAGACAGTTAGTCAGTGAAATATTTCTGTGCTAAAGTGAACTGACAGGGCTTTTATTCCAAACCCTGAGGTCTTTTCTTTGCATTTAAGTCTTCATATGGAGGTTCTAAGAGCAGGAGACTGCATTACATTTGATGTATTTATGTATAAAAACTGGTATTTAGATAGGAGTTCACTTCTTCAGGTTCCTACTTTAAAGTAGGAGATGCATCTTGAGATTACAGAATCACAAAATGGGTAAGAGACCACCAGTGGGATCATCTGTGGAAAACAGGGTCGTTCTAGAGCATGTGGCAAAGGTTTCATCTGGACCATTATTGAATATCTCTGTTGAGAGAAACTCCACAACTTCTCTGGATAACTTATTCTGGTGCTTGGTCACTCACACAGTAAAGTTCTGCCTCATATTTAGATGGAACTTTCTGTGCATCACTTTTGCCTGTTGCCTCTTGTCCTATTGCTCAGCACCACGAAGAGCCTGGCTCCCTCCTCTTGGCATCCTCGCTTCAGATACTGATAGGCATTGATAAGATCCCCTCTCCATCGTTCCTTCTCCAGGCTGACCAGGCCCAGCTCCCTCAACCTTTCCCTGTAAGAGAGATGTTCCAGTCCCTTAATCATCTTTATTACCCTCCACTGGACCCACTCAGGAGCTCCATGTCTCTCTTGTGCTGAGGAGCCCAGAACTGGACACAGAACTCCAGATGTGGCCTCATCAGGGCATGAGCCACAGGACGCACTGCTGACTTATGGATGGCTTATTGTCCCCCAGGACCCACAGGTCCTTCTCCACAGAGCTGCTTTCCAGCAGGTCAGTCACAGCTGTCAGCTTTGTCCATGGAGTTATTCTTCCTGTGGTGCAGGACCCTGCACTTGTAGTTTAATTTCAGACAGTTCCCCTCTGTCCATCTCTCCAAGCTGTCAAAGTCCTTCTCAAGGGCTGCACAGCCCTCTGGACTATCAGCCACTCCTCCTAGCTTGGTCTTGTCTGTGAACTTGCTGAGGAGGCATCTGTTCCTTCATCCAAGTCATTGATGAACTTGTGAAACAATACTGGACACAGTATTGAACCTTAGGGGACATCACTGGTGAAAGGCCTCTAACTAGACCCTGGGCCACTAGATTCCTCTGGGATCTGCCATTCAGCCAGTTCTGAGCTATTCAGGAGATGACACATTTTCCCTAAAGAAGAGAGAAAATGGTTCTTCATCTGGTCTCATTTAGTGATATAGTATGCCAGATGAAGATCACACTATTGTGTTGTCTGAGTATGGGTTTTTGGTTTTGTATTGTCTGTTCTGAGCTACGAAAGCCCTTTGGGGTTCATCCTTTCTGTATGAAGACTGCCAAGCACGTGGTTGTCCCATAATAAATTAAGTGGGTGGTTTGAAGTTGTATTGTTTTCAATTCTATCTTCTTTCATTATTTTTCCCTCTTTGAAACACTCTTAGAGTCTGTTATTGATTTGGAATATTAAACTGTTTTGGTAATGGATTTATAGCTTTAAGGAGCATTTAATTTGTTCCTTATAAGTTCCTTTCTTTAGAGTAGTTGTTCCATATGTGGTATCTTGGAGCAGCAGACGTGAACACACAGGATGGTTTGCTGCACTATTTGAGAAGCCATTTGTAAGGACTCACAGTTTGATGAGTCTTGGATGTGACTTCATGAGAGATTTTCTTTCAGCTCTGCAGGAAGTGTTGAAGGGGAGTATGAGTGGATGTGGGGGTGGGTACTTTTACTCTCTGTTCCCTGGGAAGTCTGGAAAACACAGGGTAACCCTCACAGCACGTGTGATAGCTTAACAGCAATAGCAGTTGGTGGGCAGTAGGAGGCTGAAGAAGCTGTGTGGGGTTTTGAGTGCTTAGTGTAAGCAATCTCACAATTATCAGTACTGATGACTAATTGACAAGGATGTCTCATGGCCACAGGGCAAAGGCCAGGAAAGCCACACTGGTTATGAACAATTATACATTATCTGAAGTTTTTGGGACACCAGGAAATTGTTTCTCTTCCTACCAATGCTTTGGAAGTTTGTGGCTGAAGTTCAGCTTCAGTCAGCTTTTTAATTTAACTCAATATTCAAACCTTGACAATGACCTGAGCAACCTGATCTAACTTTGACATCAACTCTTGAGTGGGTGCCTTCTTCTCAAGGCCCCTTCCATCCTAAATTGATTTGTCATTCTCTACATTGTTCATAAATCAAACTAAGAAAGCAGCTGCATGTCCCTATAAAGAAAGGGAACATCAATAAGGCTTCATGCAACCTCCTGTATACTGTCCTGTATTACTGCTGTGTGGCCATCTCCTTGAAACAGGCAGTAACAGATGCTATTTGGCTCCCTCTCAGTGCCTGGGATCCATGGTTTCTTTTTGTCTGGGAAGACTGCATGACTTCTTAGCTTAGAAGGCTTCTGGTGAAACAGTCTGAATGTAGAATCTCTCAAATTAATTCTCTGAAAATAGACTTGCTTTCAGTTTGCCTAGGGCTCACTGGAAATCTCATAATGCTGGGAAGTCACAGTGGGAGGATGTTGCCCTTTGCAAACCACGGCATTCCTTCAGCTTGATGTTTGGAAAATGCCAGCAATTGTGGAGTTAACTTCCTTTTTTCCCACCAGCATCTGTTCCTTTTTCTGTTAGCAGAATGACTTCATGCTCAGATGTTTGGAATGATTTGTTAGCTTGATGCTGACATTGGGTCATTTTGGTATCTTTAGTCTAGGTATGGAAGACAGGCACAAGACTTCAAAAATTACTTTGCTATAAATGCAAGTAGGCTTAAGAAAATCAAATTCAGAAACTCTGGCCTATGACAAGTACAGGACTTAAAAGAAAACAATAAAGTACTGCAAGAGTGTCACTAATGCAGCAAACCCACACATTTCCTGATTAGTGGTGTACTTGGGCCTTTTCAGTGTGAAAGAGCTGTTTGATTGTTGGTACCTGCTAATGTGTGTCATTGGCCAAAGCACTAGCTACCAGATTTGGGCAGCACCATTAACACAATGTAAAGTAAAGCCTAAAATAATATACATCTCCTTTTACATCTTTTAATGCGGAGAATGTGTTCTCACTGGAAAAATAAAACTGGGGATTCATGTAAGATGCCATCCTGTACTTTTGTAGTTCCATATGATGAATTTAGAAATTTTATTTCACATAATTATAATATAAATTTGTTGATGTTGCCCAATTATTTTTAAGCTGGTCAGCATACTTGAGAAGAATCATTGCCTGTTTTTTATGGTTTCTCTTGGACATCCTGTAAATGTTGCTTCATGTGTTTTGCTTCTGTAATAAAGACCTCAAAGTGTGTACTTGAAGAAACACTATAGTAGGCTTAATGATGTTAGAGACTCCTCTTAACATTATTTTCCTTAAAGTCACTCTTGTAATGATTGAAAATGTAAGTTTAGGGTCAAAAAGGCAAAAATGCATGCACAATTCAGAGGATATACCATTATTATGGCTTTAAATTGTGACACCTAAAAGACCACATTGTAGTGGACGTAAGGGAAGATAAGTTTTTCCAAGTTGTCTGCTTTATTTGGTTTATGTTTTCCATGTTGCAATGCCAACAGTTGCAGACTCATTTATTTATCCTAGCGTAAGAGGTTACCTTGGGTCAGGGTCTTGAAATTATATATTTATTTATGTATAATTGAAAAGTATTTTCTTCCCTGCCCCCCATGGGAACAGCATGGAATATTTTTAGTTCCTTCCTCTCCTCTCCAACGAAAAAAGTTTAGCTGCTCCTTAAAAAATGCCTTCTTACCTCCTTAGTCAGGCTGCTGCAGACGTCAATGCTACAAACTTGCCGTGGTATTTGCTATAGCTATTATGAGTATGCAGAATTTGTGTGTCCATCTTTCAGGTCTGTGTTTTTCAGGTGAGCTAGTAGCAGAGTTCTAACTTCCACTGAAGTTAGAACTCAACACTAATCAAAAATCAGGCCCAAAATAGTCCTGAGTTAGAAAATTGTCATCATCATGCCTAATGCTGTGTTTTGCATTTGGCTTGCCTTCTGTGGGAATTTTGAGAGGACTCAGTGGAAGCAGATTTGACCCTAGCATGAAAAAAAAAAGGGAAGAAAAAGAGAAACATTTATCCAGCTGTCATCCTACTAACATGGTGTAATTCGATGTACTTAAGAACAAAAATAATGGCGAGCAGTCCAGTTCTGCTTCATGGGAAGTACATGTAAATGTTGATACCACTGGATTATGTTCTGTCCTTGTCTGTCCTCTTCCACAAGTTCTGATTCTTCACAATTCAAATAGGAGCCCATCCTGCTAATGGCATGTAATACTAATAATAATGATAGTGATAACAACATATACTCTGTACAGTGCTGTTCTCACCATTCAGATTATCGCTTTGGTGGATATACAGGAGCAAAGATAGTGTAATTAACAAACATGTTTCTGTGGTGTTTGAGAAGGAAATTTGGCAGGATCACTCTGAACTTCACTGAGTGTTCATGAGCCTTAAAAAAGCTAGTGAATACTGAGCAGGAAGAGTTGCTGAATTCCTATATTTTTAGTGAGAAGTTTAGAAATGGACACAGTAAAGAGTTGTTGTGAGAATATAGTGACAGCCATGAAGAGAAAGAAAGGAATTGCCTCCTACTTTCTGGAGAGTCGTTTAGTTTTCATCGCAGTCAGATGTGAGAGTTTCATTGATGTGCCTTAAATTGATGTGAAAGTTACACTGTCTTCCATGATAATTCAGTCATGTTGAAAGGTACTTGGTACCCCAAACATTTTGCAGATGTATTAAGTGAGAGAAATGAAAGCTGGGAGAAATGGTTTTACCTGATTTTTTGGAAAGGGCGGAGATAAAGCACCTGAGTGATACATCAAATACTGGGCTAGCAGCTTAAGAGCTGTGGGCCTCTCAGACTGTATTTATTTCCTTTGTTCACCTGTCCAACAACTACTAACTTTTTTTTTTTTTCAATAGTGAAGGGCTAAATGATGGAGAAAAATGAAAAATACATTGGCTGCCCTGGCCATCTTACTGTCATAATTCTTAAAAAAGGGCCCAGAGCAGAAGTGAACTAAAGTAAGCAGTGTCACTGGAAAAACAGGGAGTGGACGTGTTATGAACAGCGAAGAGAAACCTTTTAGAACTTGGCATTAAAAAATTCTCTTGTGTGCTTCCAGAAGGACTTGTCCTAAATGTCTCTTCTGCCTCTAGGTAGGTGTGTCCTTGGTAGTTCTGTGTCTCTGAGCACAGTCAGTGACATTTCATTCCCATCATCAAGCAACATGCAGGGTGTTTGCCATGAATCGTAGGTGACTTCATTTTATTTACAAAATATTTGAAGTCATTGCTTGTTGGAGATAAGCAGTAGGACAAAAAGATAAACTTGAAGGTTCAGTTACACAGTCTGGGCCCTTCTGTGGCTTTTCACATAGCCTAAAGAGTGCCAGGAGGAGGAGGAAAGGAAGTGAAGAAGGAGGCAGTCTAAGTGACATTCTAATGTGGTAGGAATACATTTTAAAACAGTGCTGTTGGAAAAGAGACAAGGTAAGCTGGTTGGGTAAGGAAAAAGTCCCTTTGTACATCCATGGAATGTTGACCGTAACCTGAATGGGGTTAATGGAAATGTACACACAGTACCTGTGTAAACACAGAGTAAACAGTAGAAGGGACAATGCAGAGTTTAGTTGTTAACAAAGCAATAGAATATGTCCTGCTACTGCTGCTTGGCTTCACCTGCCACAGATTAGTTGTTGTTAGTAATTTGCTGTCGTAATTAGTCGTTGCACACATTACTGCAGGATGTGACCTCAAGTTTGCCGCAGGTTTGTGGGAACAGAGCTGTGCTTCAGGACTGCAGCCTAAATCCACAGCTACACATCCACTGAGTAGGCCATGTCCATGAGAAATGTTTTGTCTTCTGAACACCCTCTAGGCAGAAAGATCATGACTCAGTCTTCTGGCTGGTAGGATCCTCCCTAGTGGATATTTTCCTTCACATCCAAAAGGAATGGATGGGCTGAGGAAAGGTAGGCTCCTGGGTATGTGTTCATTGAAAGTGTAGGGAATTCATGGATCTCCTTATTTGGCAGCTCATTGTTTAGATTATACACTTTTCAACAACAAAATATCACACTTGTGGAAAGTAGAGCACGTAAAAGGTGTTAAACATGAATATGGACTTCAGGTAATATTACAGAAGGATCTTTATGCAGCAACAGAGTCAGGAGAACTTACTCAACAAGATAACAACTTCCATGGCAGAGGCTAAACATTCAGCAGTGGAACAATGTTTAATATTACACTTCAATAATACATTTCAATAATTACACTTCAATTTGGCAAGAAAGCTTTGTCCTGAGGGCACAAATCACTGAGGAATTCAGTGTGGCCTCAGCTATACAATTAAATAGTTCTGTAAATGTAGGGACGGGTTATCTTCCTGGTCACTTCACACACTGTACCCCTAAAATAATGCTTGGTGATGGTGGGATTCCCGTCTTATAGCAGGGCTGAATATGTTTGAAGAAGGACAAACAGGCTTATATGATCTGGAAGTGATAAGAAGAGGTTGCTGCAATCAGTGCTGGCAGCAAGTTTACATCTGTCTGTATTGAGAAGAATGATAAGACACCAAAAGAAGAGCATAGAGAAGAGAAGATGGGTTCTTAAAACTGTATGTATACTATAAAGTCCTACTAAAATATGAAGTTCCTTAAAAAGGACTCTCTCCATCAATAATCTATTGTTAGTCTTATGCAAGATATGCTTATTGCAAACTTAATCTTGGTTTAAACACTACATTAAAATATACATTAAAATCAGTGGTTGAGAATTCTGAGGTTTCAAACAACACTAATTCTTATCTTCAGCTCAAAACAATGCACTGACCACTTTTCTGCCTGCCAGTTATGCCACTCTAGTCTATTTTCTGTGAGAAACTCTCCCTGTGTGTATATGCAATGGATGTCCTGTGTTTTCTGGAAGACAAGAAATAAAAGTATGGCCTTCATCACCCTTAGACTGTTATCAATTTCAATAATTGATTTGAAGTGGCTTTGAGTTTTAGTGGAGGTTGGAAATGACACATCATGTGTTGTATATAAGGTACAACTTCAGGGGATTCTGTAGCTTTGAGGGCTCAGGAAGAAAAAAAAGTGGGAGATGGCCTGATTAGCTTAAAAAAAATATATATATATATATATTTAACTTGACTGGAAAGTTTATAGCCTTGGTAGAGCCAACCATCTTTCAAAAATTACTAATAATCCATTTTAATTTCTAAGGGCTGGTGAATTTCTGCAGAACTGAAGCTTCTTTCAGTGTTAGGAAATGCTTTCTAAGCAGGAATCCTCATTGTTCATAGATGTATCCCTCTTTTGCTTTTATACTTTATTTTTTGACAACGAGTTCCATAATTTGACAGTATTAGGTATTTTGTAATATAAATAATAATCTGAAGCCTTTGATTCTTCTGTTGGAAGAATTATTAATAAGCAGCATCAGAAGTCATAATTAGGTTTGTCAAGTTACTGGCAACAAGGCAGAGCTCAGGCTAAATGAAGCAAAAAAAGAAAAAAAAGAAAAAGAAACATCCTATGATCAGTTAAGGAAAATAGCCCTGTGTCATAATGCAGTGAACTGTAAGCATGTATGGATATATCTGACCTTTGTGAGAGGCATTTAGAACTCCTCAGTTGCATGCCCCAACTGGTCATTAATGAATATTCTCCTTTAATAAGTTACACAGTAGACTGCTTTTGTGGCAGAAGGGTTATTATCTGCACATCAATAGCTTAATTCCAGGGAGAGAAGTAATGTTTATTTTTCTCAATCTGGGTAAATTGTGCTTAAAAGGCTTGGATGTAGCTTCCTTCCCAAAACTCTGAGACTATTTGTGTAAATGCTAGTCATGAAGTCTGAGAAATGGAGCAGTGACCACATCTGTCTAGTGAATGGCTCAGTCCTATGATCTGTGCTGTTTCAAAATTAGCATCTCTTGGGACGTGGTTGGCTTTTTAGAGGTATAAACTGTCTGAAAAGCTTACATGCATTTCAGCTCCACTTCTGAATTAGCATTTTGTCCCACAGCAGATCAAACATATTTTGTGTCTTTTAATGAAAGCACTTTTTATTTGTGATTCTTTGGCTGCTCTGAACTGTGACATAGCCAATAGATTAGACAGTGTGTTAATAAGTAAATGTTTCTTTGAAAGCTGAACTTCTTAAAACTGAAGGAAAGTCAGTAAGTCAAACATGAAAAAAGGGAGAACAGTGATTTGAATGAGAGTGCAGTACAACTTCTATGGATTGATTCTTGGCTGTAATTCAGATTTCCTGTGTAACTGGGTACTGTGTAATTGTCTGCATCCCATTTTTCCTGTTTCTGCTGATCTCACTGATAGAGATGCTGAAAAACCCAATATGTTAATTTCTTGAAGGACCTTTGTCAGTTGCAGTGCAAAGTGATGCAAGACTGATTCAGCACTAACAGAAGATGTTGTGGTGAGCTGAATCTTTACATCTCTGAAGGGAAAAGAGTTGCACTTGTGGGAAATGAAGAACCATTAATAACCATCTTCCACCCTTCAAGCAAACAAAAACCCCACCTTGTTTTTAGGGCCAGAATATTCATGTGCGAAGCGAGGGTCACACCCTTCACTTTGAAACAGAGCATGAACACGAGTCTGAATCCCACATGTCTCAGATGAACATTTTAGCTGCTAAGCTGTTATTGTGAAGAGTGTGAGAGGGCTTCAATAAGAACCTGCGAATCTTTATCCAGCAAAGTTTTCATCTTAGTTGATGTAAGTCATGTTAAAATTTCAGTCAACTGTCTTTAAAAAAAAATTCAAACACCCCCCCAAAAAAGCCCTGATTTGTAATCAGGGTTCCAATTACCATTGTTTTTCAATGGGAAATTTGAAAAAAAAAATATACAGGGCTGTGAAAAAGAATAAGTTTTATTTTTTTCTAAATTTTTTAAGTTTTTTGTAATGTTATATTTTTTGAGCTGTATGTGATGGTGCTGACCTTTCAAACCAGGTAAAATAACTCATCTTTCAGCTCTGTAATGTACTTGAGAGATGTGTGAAGGCTGTTGAGAGGAGGAACCACACTAACCTTACTGTGGCTTTTGCAAGGAAATGCACTTGTTTGTCACCCAAGTACAAGCTTGAGCATGCAGTGTCTGGAATTGATGCAGTGAACAAGCTTGGACAGGAATTTATATCACAGTGGCCTCATTTTATATTCTTCATCTGTGTTTGCACATTGTTTTTATTGATACAGAGGGGACCTCAGTGAACAGTGTCATGGCTTCCTGTCCAAGAAATGTTTTAAACCCACATTTTCTAGCATCAGATGTGTGGCTTATTCCCATCCTGTTCTAAGCAGTGCAAAACAGTAAGCCCTACTGAAGAGACAGGATTGAGAAGGAAGTCATGTTGCTAATGAATAGGTGTCATCCCAAGAGTACCCATGCTTGTCCTGTGACATCTGTAACAGAGGATGCTTTGACATGCTCAAAATTTCATGACATGCTCTAGAGAGCTGCTCAATATTTATGGAAATGGATTGGTGCAGAGTGAAATAGCAATGCGTCATCACTGGAAACTGAAACCCAGTGCTTGCCCTAAAAGAACTTCTGTGCAGGCAGTTACTGTACAGGCTTTCCCTGTGCTGTTTCTTTCAAGACTGCAGTCATCTTGAGAAACACCATATAAACGATGTCTTCATTTTCATGATCCGCTCAGTGATGAATATCTGGCATTTCTGCATGATCTTTGTAACACTAGTGTTAGATACTTCTTTTTAGTAAGTTTTGCAACAAAGGCAGTGGTCTACAATGCTTGAATATGTTATGGCAGTCTTTGAATTGCAAATGCTTGTCCCACTGACATGGGATCCTGTAGAAGTGTCTGGTCTCAGAGAACAGCTTACCTGATCAGGTCTCACAGGATTTGCAGAAAAGGCTTTTGGGATCAGCTGAGCTGTGCACACTTTGCTTTATTTTTTTTCATTTTTGATTGGTTCAGATGGTCCAAATATTTGCAGAACTCCATTAAGTCCTAGTTGGGATGAAGTCATAAGTTCCACTTTCCACCAAGTCATGGCGCCTGTCCAAATTAGTGTCAAAGCCTATATAATACCTTGGCTATATTGCAGGCTTGTATAGTATCAAGATCCTGTTTTCACAGCAGTTACATAGTTGTTACTTCAGTGAAGAATGATATGGCCCCTTATAAAGTGCACAAGCTGACGCCTGTTTTTTAATGTAATATTTACACTATTCAAGGAGCTAAAAGAAGGCTTTGCTTTAATAGATTCCTTCAGCTAATGTTTTTCCTTATACAGATGGGTTATTGTTTCCAGCTTTTGATACCTATGCAGCTTTATATATTAAAGCTCTTTTTTTTTTCTTTTGTTGGTTGGTTTTTTTGCCCTTCTCTCTGCTCTTGGAGCAAGGGAAATGTTTTGCCATTATCTTCAAGTTGCCTTGAGGTTTTCTCTGAATATATTAAAAAAAAAAAAGCCAAAAAAAGGCAACAAAAGAGCAACCCAACACCCTGGTTTTGCACCCCACACCACAGATTTAATTGCTTTTTATTTTCAATTCATCTTCCCCTTCTTGACAGAAAGCCTGGTGCAGCAATCTTTTAGCATGTGCAGAACTCACATAATTTAGGCAGTTAAATGTTTGTTTTGTCTTTTTTTTTTCCCAGCTACTCTGATGTTACAGGTGTGAACATGACTCTCTGTTAAAAATGTCACTCAGGAGATTTCTGTAAATAAGTCTAATGACTTCATGGCGCGGGAAAGAAATCTACATGTTCAAGTATAAATAACTTTCTGGGACTTCATATTGAAATAGAATGCCAGGGTTTATCCTCGTTATCATTTATTCTAGCAAAGTAAACCACACATTGACAACCATAAAATTCTGGTGTGATCAGGGAATGTGCAAGACTGCTGAGATTGAATTGACTCTTTTGCTTAATATGCTTCCAGGCCAGAACAACTTCAGAAAGTGAAGATTGCTTAGTGGAATATATGTTAAAATTTTTTTAACCTCAGCAATGTACATCTTCTGTCTGGGCTTTAATTCAGGGAAAAAATCTTACACATTGTGTTCCACTGAAACAAATTTTTTCTCAGTTTTAATTAAAAATACAAGACTTACAGACTAAGAGTTCAGACTAATTTGTAATGAATGGAGAATGGTCATGAGCAGGATATACCAAGGACCTTGCCTCATTGTCAAGCTAATCATATATACAGATATACTTTAGGATATCAGAATCTTCTTGTCATTGGTTCTGATTGTGAGATTTCTAGTGGTTTGGGTTCAGATAGGAAATTGTTCAGAATTTTGATTTTTTCTAGTGTATCTAACGTG
Organism: Setophaga petechia; assembly: GCA_024362935.1. Classification (NCBI taxonomy): domain Eukaryota; kingdom Metazoa; phylum Chordata; class Aves; order Passeriformes; family Parulidae; genus Setophaga; species Setophaga petechia. The sequence goes on from JANCRA010000002.1 coordinate 57,936,820, forward strand.
ATGGTTTTCAGTCTGCATGTTTGACAAAGACATCTAGAAATGTTGCTTGCAGCATTCAAAAATTTATTCTTATTTTTCCCCCTAAAGAATCTTAAGGACAAAAAATATTGTAGCTTATTTTGGAATATAAAGGATGAGTTCAGGCATTCCTTAATTTATGTGTGTTTTTTTCTTTATTTGGAATTCCCAATGGAGGCAGGAGAAATATAGAGAATACATGTATTGACTGTTCTGACTGTGTTCTTGTCAGGTGTACTCTGCAAAATATTATAGTTGTCACTGGGACTGTTATAATTCTCTGCAGAGAAATATTTCAGAAGGTCACATGAGCGTTTGCTGCACTTCGGATGGGTGGCTCAGCTGGGTTCCCTGCAGAATGACCTTCCTTCACACTTCTAGATAAGCTCCCTATTTCTGTTGTTCTCTTTGAGGATGATAAGATTATCATATAAAAATATAGCTGTATTTATCTATTGTATGTTTTAATTTACTTTTCTATTGTCAAGGTCACATATTGATTTTTGCAAGGGAGGTTAAGGTCTGCCAAATGTGAAGCTTTAGGGTTGTCAGGGTTGTGTCTGCCACTAGATATTATTTTGTACAGAAAAGGGCAGCAAAAAGCAGTCTACCAAAAACATGAGGTGTGGTCATTCTAACTGGCTGTTGGTAGGGAGTTGCTTATTTCTATAATGCTCTAGAGATAAACATTTAACATAGATATGGGTCTGTCTGAGTCCTGCTCATTGTGGCCAGGAAGGGGAAGTAAATAAAATCAGCAGAACTTCTCAATTAATGTGAGAAACATCACCTTGTTATTAATTCCACCATGTATTATCATGAGATGGTACATGTTGTGTGCATAGTGTTTGTTGATATAACTGGTATCTTTTATCACTTTGCCAGCCTTTCATACTTTTGGTACAGTGATATTCATCTGTGTGATGCTTTAATTCTTTTGCTCTTCTTAGCTGTTCAGTTGGGTGCAAGGGATTAATAAAGACTTGTGACCTGTGCTGTGTGACCTGACACTGACCTGACATGTGTTTGCACTGCAGTCCTCCTCTAGATGAGGACAAAGCTGTTTTGTCAGTGTCATGAATGGAGATGCTCCTTCAGTTTACATGTTGAAAATCCAGTGGAAGGAAAAGAGGTGAAGATCCAAATCCCAGTCTTGACTTTGCTTTTAATTCAAAATAATAAGATTTTGAGTTGTGCAGAATTGTTGTTGTGTGTTGGTACCCTGGCAGGAAGTTGTCAGCCATCAAGGTGTTCTCTGAATGTGGCTCAAAAACTGTGTAGAGCTATTTCTCATCTCTAAAGCAAATAATGGTGGAATAGCTGAGGTACTCTGATAGACCTACACTTTTAATTTTGTTGTGTATATCTTCCAGGGTAACTTTTCTAGTGTGAGTAAGCTTTCATACACAGAAAAGATTGGCAAAATTCACATTCCATTCTTCATACACCTTTGATCGTCCTTGGGATGAGTCAAGTGGTTCAATCTATTACCATATGCTAGGAATGTTAGTATTAGTTACTCTTGGTTTATAATGGGAGATGGAGATCTTGGAAAGCAATCCTCATCTTAAGACTGACTTACACCTATGTAGAAATAAATATATTCATTAAAAGGAAATCTAATTTCCTTTGAGCAGTCAAGGAACAAAAAAGAATTGGTTCCTGAGTCAGTGTAGGTCTTCTTTTAGAAGGTTGATTGAGATTAGCGTACTGAAGATGATTTCAGGTAGATTACATGGGAGGTAAGGAGATAAGGATTAATACTTCTCCTACTGTAACTGAGGGGATGCTTTTGTGCTCCTTTAGATGTTCTGAGATTTTTCTTGACTTTACATGATATGGTAGGATTAGGACAGGATATGGAGGATATGGAGGGACTGACAAGTCACATGATATGGAGGGACTGACAAGTCACCTACTACAACTGCCTGACCAGTTCAAGACTGATCATATTAAAGCAAGTTGTTAAGGACATTGTCCGAATGCTTCCTAAATAATCAACAGTCCTGGGGCATCAACCACCTCTCTAGGATGCCTTTTCCAGTGTCTAAACAACCTCTTGGTAAAGCAGTGCTTCCTCATGTACAGGCTGAACCTGTTTTGGTTTATCATATCAAAATGATGCAGTCTTTATCTTCTTTTCAAGTTCCTTTTTTTTTTTTCCTCCCCATAGCAGTTATTAAACTCCTTTGTTGGTGAATTCCACCATCACCATAACAGTAGAGAGACCAAATAATTTATAAGATCTGTCAGTATGAAGATACAAAATGTAAACCTGCTATCTATAAATGGGCTGTCTACTTAGAAGCACAATACGTTTAAGGGACTGAGGTTTGCTGCTCAGATGCCAAAGATAACTGTATCTCCATCAAACTTTATTATTCTGTGTTCAGTAATCTGAGCTGAAAGGGATTCTTTTTGTCTGGCATACCATGGTGACAGTACTGACTTTACACTTTCAGAAGTGTTTGTAATAAATGTCACACGTCCATGTGCATTGTACAAGAATACAGGGGAGATAACACAATAAAGAGCAGAGCAACGAAGAATCCCAGATGGTTCTTGAGTGGCTTTCATCCTATAACGTCATGTTGTGTAACCTTGCCTAACTTTCTGTTTCAGGAACAAGAAGATCCTAATAAGCTTGCTACCAGCTGGCCCGACTACTACATTGACCGCATCAATTCCATGGCAGCAGTAAGTTACGTCTCCTGCTAAACAGGGAAGATTTCCTACCACAAGGATGTGTTTCTTTAGGAAGAAGTCCTCAAAGGAAAAGAATGTTAGCTCAAAGGCATAATTGATTTAAAACAGGACTTCCAAACTAAGAGTATGAGGATTAAGAAAAAGCCATGCTCTAGCATTAGAAAGCACTATATTAGAAAGCACTATAAATATTTCCTTTTTTTATTTCTACAGTACTGAGCACTGAAGGCAACCAAATTAGGGTCTGAAATGAAAATTGAAGAGAATATTTGATGAATCAGCAAAAAGCAACTATTTAAAAACTAGATGAAGTTATATTTTGTTGTATGGTTTCAAGTTGATTTGTATCCAATCCACAAAATAACACTTGGTTTCTTAGTTTAGTAGAAGAATTAAAGAAAAGGTAGTTGTTTATATAAGATAATATCCAGTAATATAGAGCACATAAATAAAAGAGCATAAGGCTGTAACACCTTAGACGTTAAGATACAGACCAAGAAAGTATTGAGGAAAATCTTTATTAATTGTCCCTGTTCAGTAGTTGTATAGTTTGTCTCTTCCTCTGAAGCATCCCGTTAGGCTGGTCACCAGCAGAATCAGAACATCTGCATAGAGTGTTCACTGATATCCTTTGATTTGGTAGATTTTACATATTGAAATTTGATTCTTTTACTGAATTTGTAGTCAAATTTTTCTTACAATTACTTGTGTGCAGTGTCTACTCAGCTGTAGTTGGTGGTTGTGCAAAAATGATGATAGAGTTCTGTTCCTAGCATCTTAGGTAGTACACCTTGCTTGTTTACTTATGCTTTTATTTGAGATACCTGGAGGCTTCTCTGCGCCTTTTGCATTGTGGTTTTGAGCTATAAAATCATTTCATAAAACTAAAGTCTTAATGGATGCTAAATGTGCAGTAATGATGTACTTCTCATGCTAAAATATGTCTTGCCGAGTAAAACAACCTAAGATTTGCAAGCTACAATAACTCACTTAAGAGGATAGAAGAAAAACTGCTTTCTACTGAGAGTCGTGAATAAACAAAACTATCACCTTCCTTCATGTTGTATTTTCATGGGGTAGAGTAAGGGGATAGAAAGAATATGGACTTATTTTTAGAAAAGACATTGAGCTTTAGTGACTGGCATGACACTCTGCTTTGATTTCCTGACTGAACAAATTTACTCTACTAGGGCCATTAAGGGGAAAAAAAAAATTAGTATGAAACCTTGCAGTGTTACTGAGCCAAATACTTCAGGTAGGATTTGATCCAAGGCCTCTTGAATCTACAGAAGTTTTTCCATTGATTTCAGTGGCTTTTGGGTTAGTCTTTAAATGATCTTGATGTAAACTTGGAGTGAATATGTATACACCACTGTTGCGAATCTGGAACAGCTCCATGGAATGAGACTATATTTTGGCCTATGTTTCTAATTTTAAATGTGTTTTAAGAGCACCAATAAACACCAGCCCTGGTAATGTTGTTTGTATGCCTGGATGCCAATGCCTGAATGATTGATAATCTTTTATTTGGCTTCAAGACTCGTGATTCACTCTTATGCTCAAGGTGTTGAGAAGACACACTGGGGTTAAAACCTCTGCTTCTGATTTACCATTTGGTTCCTTCATTTTTCAGCAGGTGAAACCAAGTTGACTTGATTTTGCTGAAATTGTATCAGCGGAAAACTGGAGTAATCCAGCTAAGAACCAGCTCCAACACACTTTAAAAGACATGTTCTGTTCATTATTATTTAGACCTCTGAGATTTCTAACTTTCAAACAGTTATTTTTGGGTCCCATATAATTTCAGTTCTAAATTTAGTGGTGGGGTTTTTGAATTTTTTTTTAAACTGCTTCCAAGTGGAGTTGACTTTGAAGCTGTGAAAGAAAAACGTGTTTCATGTTGCTTCCTGACAATATCTAGTGTGTTTCAGTTTGTCTCTTGGGCACAATCAGGTATTACAATATTTCAATTGGAAATATTGCAAGAAATGTTGGAGTTGAAGTGGTAGTAATAATCACAGAAGTGTTAGTTTAAAATGCCTTAAATCCTGCTTTTAGTGAGATTTTATCTTTACATCTCCTGTGGATTCTTCACATAAGAATCTTTTCATATTTGTCTTTCACATCCTTTTTTACGTCCTTTTGTTTAATTATGAAGTCATTTTTTAATATATAGCTTGGCAAGTATGTTCCTCCTACTCCCTGAATGAGTGGAAATGGCACCTTTTTTGTGCTGATATCATTAGGTATCTTTCTGTGGATTTCAGTGGGCCAGGGCTCCTGTGCTCAAGGATCACTTTCTTGGAAGCCCTGCTGTATCTGCCCTTCACAGATTATGTTTGAGAGCAATGTGGTGATTCCTGACATGCTTGACGTTCCCTACTTGTAACCTTAGACCACTATGTTAGGAAGCACTTTAGGTCACAGATTCCTGATCCAGTTCAAAAAAAACGTGCATTTTATGCACGGTTCTCTTCCCGCAATTGTTTCTGTTGCTGTGACTTCCCAGATTTTTACATATTTTAAACCAAATTCTCACAAGAACAAATGTCTAAAACTGTATCTCTTTACTGCTTTGTGATTCACAGTATGTGGAGGCACTGCCCCAGACTGCAGGTAGTCTGACTGGAAGGCAGTAGAACATTGGTACACTGTCTTCTGAACCAGTCATTAAGACAAAGGGACAGCTGCTAATCATGTTTAATTTAGAAAGTGAATCCTCCAAATTTGTCTAGTCCCCTGATCTCTATGCGTTATAAATGATACTGGGGATGGGGACTGGGTGCCTGCCCACAATAGAAGACTGTTTCCATTATCAATGTCATTGTCATCTGCTGATTCATCAAAACACAGAAGTTTCTTTTCTTAAAAATAGAGCAGCTGCCCTGTTATTAAAAGATGTAAAGAAATGCCCTTGTGCTCCTCCTGCCCTCCTTGCCCCTGACACTACTTGGTAGCAGAAATAAACACAGTTCACACTTCCCTGGGGATGAAAAATTTTGACAGCACTATGTTGCTTTTATGATCTTGGCTGTGGATGCATTTTCACAGAGAGGCTTTCAGGTGAGCAGTAGTTGAAAATCCACCTTTTCTGGAGAGGTGACTTGGTCAAGATTGTGAGATGGGTCAGGATTAATAAATACAGCTGTAACCAGGACCTTTTCCTTGACTCAGAAAACATTTATTTAAGGCAGAGCAGCTACACAGGAGGTTAAAAATATATATATATCTTTCAGCAGAATTTAGCAGGTGGATGATAACTTTCTCCTCTAAGTTAGATAACATATATGTTACTTTAACTTGCATAAAAGTTCAGTTGTCTAAAAATTACATCTGTTCATAGTTTATTATTTATATTTTTTCTAATAAATTTATTCTAATAATTTATTCTATTAGTTCAGCCTTAATGTAGTTAGAGGTGTACCTTGAATTTCAACTGACTATGATGACAAGTCAGAACATCCAGGTTGGTTTTTCATTCTTCATTCATTTTGTATCCTACCTTTTTCATTTCACACATGTGAGGCTATGAAGTAAAATTAGGTCTGTTATACAGTGTATTGTTGATGATGGTTTATGCCTTTTCTTTCTTTTCATCTCTCTCTTTTCCCCACATGCTGTCATCATGTATTTTCCTTCCTGGTAGTGTTGGAGAATGATTAGCCGTTATGATAAGGTGTGGGAAAAATCTGTGCTTTTAAAAAAACCTAAAATATTTCATTTTAAGTGGAGCCAAAATTTCAAAGTAATTTCTTATACTACCTGAAGTTTTATATATAGAATTCCACACAAATGATTGCCTTCACAAATTCTTGAATTTTTTTAACTGGCAAATCAAGTAAATAGATGCTGTACTTTATGAGGTGATACACTTGATCTGGAAAACGTCAAATATACTAAATATGCTTGGAAAAAAGGGCCCTATGGATACACTATCTTTTAGGCACTGGAAAAGGACCTGGCACTTTTTTGCTTCCCCTTCCTAGTATTTTGGGTAACTGATGGTAACTATCTGCCTCCTGAGCCCAGCAGACATTAGTCCTCGAGTGCAGTTTGTTCTTCAGGAAAGCAATTCATCATTCAGCCATGTGAATGAAATCCAAACTCAAATAATGACAGTTTCCTCCCTTCTGTCTCCCAGGGACAGTTATGTTTTTTATAACTCTTGCTGAGAAAACCATTTCACAATGCAAACCCAGTTTCTTTAGTGAGGGCATGAGGATTTGAATTCCTGGCCATTCACAAGAGTGAGAAATGAAGGGCTCTTGGCTGCCTGCAGCTTTAGAAAAGGGGTTTTCCATAATCACCCTCTGTTGTAAAGGCAGAATTATTTGTATTTGTTTCATTTGGAAATGGACCTTTTTCACTGTGAACAAAGTACTGTTGAGTGCCTTCCTACCATCCATTTGCTTTCCCCGCAGAATGGCTCAGAGGAGAAATTAAGCCATTGGAGGAACGGGAACTTTTCAAAGGAGCATTTACGGGCCAAAGGAAAGATGACCAGATGGGCTGTCATCCAAGAAAATACAAATCAAGCCCCAAATCACACCCGAGGACTTTGCCATCCATAGTGCTTGTTCAGGATTTCTGTTTATTTTTCGAAGAGGGGGATCATATATGGCTTGGCTTAAGAATTTCAATTTATGTTTCTGGCTGTTGGGGGATGCTGGCACAAGATAAAACATCATCAGCTCATTTTCCATCAGTAGCGCTCTGTCATTCCATTAGGGCAGGAAATAGCTTGCTCTGTGACTGAGTGAATTTGACTTTAGCGTGGATCAGAGAGAGGAGCCCTAGAGTTAAACACATCTCCCCATGCCAGCTGTTCAGCATAAGACAGCAACGGCGTGCAGCCAAGTGACCACCCTCAGGATCCGACACGTGCTGGCATCACGTGCCTTGCAAAAGCAGTGGGAGCCCTTTCAGGAGAAGTGAGGTGCTGGGATGGTGGCAAGGATGGGGAAGGTTAAAGGAGGTTCTGGTGAGACAAAAGTTTTCTTTGGTACTTTCTAAACAGTAAAATAAAGACTGAAATATTTTGCTGTGGTGAGCCATAATTGTAGCGACTCGGATTCCACCACAGAGAGGTACAATATCAGATCCCTGATAGATGATACTAGTTTAATTGGGTTATTCATTTGAGAAGAGGTTCAGAGCTGCTTTCCAGATACCACTGAGTGATATCCACAAGAAGTCCTGCCAAAAAGAGAGTAATTTATCCTCTCCTTTTACAGCTTGAGTGACTAAGAAGACATAGCTATAGGCTAAGAATTTCCAGCACTAAGTCTTGACTTTTTCAAAAGACGCACTTGGGACTTGTGAGCCTGAGTGATATATGCAAAGGGCATTGCAGAGTCTTGCTTCACATGACAAGGTTGCAGTGGTGCTGAGTGTAGATCTGGAACCCTAGTTTTCCACTGATATACCACTTTTTTAAGGGCTTTGTCTGACTTGGAGAGCCATAATTTTTTGTGTGTATTCTACTCACTGTCTCTCACCTTAATTTACATTCTCCCACAGCAACTTCAGTTCCAGTTGACTGCAAGCTCTAGTGTTTGCAAGCTGCATGTGGGGGGGAGATCTAAGTTCTGTGTGTTTCAGTTTACTTGTTAAAAAAAAAGGATGGAGATTTTTATGATGCTCTAGCTTTTTGCAGTGAATGTTCCTAATTAATAAGGGCAAAGTGTATAGGTAACACCAGTATCTTAAAACAGGTGATATACTTTGCATGGGGAGGAAAAGTCAAACTTGTATGTATAGAAAATGTAACTCAGGGTACTTGCAGGATTTCTAGTCACTTGAAGATTTTATGCTTTGAAACCTGACACATAAGTCTGGTTTGGGGTTTTTTTTTCCCTCCACCCCAAATCCCTTCAGTCATGTCACTCTAATAAAAGATATTGCCTCTCCCTACAAACTTTGCCTCACATATCCATAGATCACCACAGCAGATTGCTGTTCCAAATTATGTACAGTTTTCTGCGGGCATACTGGCAACTGTGATTTTTGGGGGGTAATCTGAGAACCCTAGTTTAGCCAGTGTGGCAAAGTGATATGCTGCTGCCAGTCCACATGAGCAGCCTCATCTGGATCCAGTTTTGTAGCTGAGGCACTGCTTTCCTACTGAGAGGTCAGCAGGCACCTCTGCATGTGTTGACGGGATAATTGTTTTTCATAATTCCTGGACTGTCTCTTAGCTTTCTCACAGCTCAGGCTTTCCTAATTGCCACCTTCTTTTGTGACCAGATGCAGACTCTGTATGCTTTCGATGAAGAAGAAACAGAAATGAAAAATAAAATAGTTGAAGACTTGAAGACAGCTCTGCGGACGCAGCCCATGAGGTAATGCTGTTTGCCTTTCATCGCGATTCGCTGCCTCCACATGGTCACATGTGACACCACCAGCAGTGGCAAGGACAGAAACCTCATTGTCCCACCTCACACAAGCCTCTCTGAGGTTTCAGACAATCCTCAGAGAGCCCTGCAGTCCCTGGTCTGGGCCTGCTTAGTTGGCAGGCTAGCTAATTTCACACTAATGCTGAAACATGTAGTTTCAGGGAAATAAAAGACAAAGTCTACTGTGAAAAATCTGTGGCAGATATTTGCAGACACAGGTAATGACTATGAAGATCAGATTTTAGTTTTCACAGCCCCCTGCGCATCTCATGTAATTTGATTCACTTTGGGCAAAGTCTCAGCCTCTACTCTGAACTTTGAATGTAAGCTTACCCTTATCTTTAGTAATGTGAACTGTTTAGTAAAGAGCAGCTAATCCATCTGACATCACCTGGTTTGGCATTCTTCCCATTCATTCTGTGTTGTAACTGTGGCACAGAAAAATGTAAAGAGACTTTGTTGTGTACTGTCTTTGAAGGTAAGGTCATTTTCTTTTTCCGGGAACAAAGCTCTGAACAACAGCAAACTAACTAGCATAGAAACCTTCTCAATTTAACACTTGTAAGAGCAGTGGGGAGAAACAATAACTTTAGTTGATATGGTTTCAGGAAACACTCAATCAAAAAAATTCTGAATGGTTTTTATATTGGCCAAATACTTTTGTACCCACACCATGCTGAAGTCATAGTTTCAGAGAGCTTCAGTAATGCCTAACCAAATACAGTTCTCTTTTGGGGAGAGGATCCTAACCAAGCAAATGAAATAAATAAATAAAAGCAATCCAGAAAATAATCTCGAAGAATTTTCATTGCAGTTACTTTGACTTGAAGTGAAGATGTTTTGGAACTTCTTGCAGAGCTATGTGCTGATTGTGCCCTTTCATAATCTTTAAAAAATTGACTGCATGCAGCTTCTCTGTTTTTTACCTCCTGTTTATTTCCTGTTCTGATCGGCTTTAAGAGAGCACAAAATCATATTCTGGTGCTCCTTAAGCATAAAGATTTATCAGGCTTTGGTAATTTTACATGTAGGTAGAGTGAGTGCTTTTAATGTGGAAGCAGAGAATTGTAGCCTCTACTGAGACCTAAGCCAAGAGTGACTGTTTGATGCTGTTTATCACTGTCCTAAAGCAGATAACACAGTAAAATGCAGCTGGACTCCATGTTAAAATGGAAACTGAGGCAACTGTCAAACTCCCAACTCTCTCCAGGCTTTTAAACCAAAGTCCTATGCAGCTGGGACTTGATATAGCAAAACTGTTCCATTAAGGTGGAGCTGGTTTGATGATTACTCTGTGAAGGTGACAGCTTTCATTGAATGTAGTCACAGCAGCAAAGCCTCTTTGCTTTGTCCAGCTGAAACACTTTTGTGGCCACTCTTGGTTGTTCTGCTGTGTTATTTTGAATAGACAGCCCAAACTCCTTGTTGAGGACAAAGCAATAGAGAAGAAAGAGCAATGAGCATTTGAGCAAATTCTTGTGCTCAAAGCCTTGCAAGATTTTTCTTCTCCAACCTGTATTGCATCTGCTGGATCCCCTTGACAGCAGCCTGTTGCTTCATCTATTTGTAATAACCCTGACAAGCACAAGCATCAGTAGAAGCATCTATAGGCTGCCCTATAAAGTCTTCTCAATTGCTGGCGATGGTTGTGGGGCTTTAAAAAAAACCAAAAAAACAGTTAAGCCAAGCCAAATTTTGAGTTAAGTCCTGTGTCTCAACTAATTTCCAGCGACTCAATTCGTTAGCTGCCAAATGGGCTGCATGCCAGTGCCTGATCAACAAGCCAATTTCTTCTTGATGGAAAGGTTGCAGTAGAGAGGCCCTCAGCTCCATCAAATCCCTCTCATAAGCATTATGATACCTCAGCCTTCAAAATACTAGTCTTTCTAGGATAATTTGGATATCAAATCCTGTTTTCTTTGCCACTTCTATTCATCAGGCCTCTGAAGAAAATAGAGACCTAAATTCACACAGGATGAACTGTCTGGAATCCCTTTGTGATAGCAGGTTACACAGGGGCTCTCTGACAGGTCACCAATAGGCTCCTCTGCTTGAATTCTCTGATCCAGAGGGATCAAAAGAAGAAATTTTGGCTCTTTGTTTTATTTTGCTGTAAACTGTGTCTCTTCTAGTAGATAATGCAGAGTAATTACTAAGCTCTGTCTCAATTCCAACCCACCAGTTCTAACAGTAAAAGGTAAAGCTGACCTACAAACTCAAATTCCTCTCCTCTTTGTAGAAAGTGGGATAGGAGTATCCCTGGAGCAGTTTGTGGTCCCCTTTGAGCAAGTGCACATTGTTTGATATCTACAAGCTGCCCAAAAATAATTAAGCCAAGTTATGTCCCTAGTGGGTTATGTCCTATCCCAGCCAGGTTATGTCCAGTCCCAGCCACAGAGAACAGAAATGCTACATCTGCATCTTGTAAAGAAACACATTTTCTCTCAGGTTTGTAAAAACTCAGAACTATAAACAATTGTGATGACAAACTGTTGGACAGAAGCAGTGGGAGAAGAGCTTTTCATTTGGTATTTTAGTGCCCCGAAATGGAAGTTCAGAAGTGCAGCAAAAGCAAAAACTTAAAAGGGACTGGGAAAAAAATGGATTTTTTGAGGCCCTTGAAAAATGCCTTCTTTAGTCTGAGCCATCACTCATTCCTTTTACTGTCTGCATTTCTCCTTTTCCTTTATTCAGACTTACCCCCTGCTATTTTTTGTTTGATTTAGCAATATTGCATCCAGGTTCATAATGAAGAGGATCATGTATGCAACTAGCAAGCAAGATCCATGATGCTGAATTTTTCAGCAGTTCATAGTTATCAGGATTATGTATGCCCCCTGGTTCAAAAGCTAATGCTGCAGGGAAGTGTAGCCTTGCCTGTTAGCAGGGTGGGAACATCCTGCTCTCTGCACACCCACAGCATATGATCTTTTTGTCTTTCCTGAGCTGGATCATGTCTTACAGGGAAGCTGTACCCCCAACACTTGGAATCCATCAGTGGGTCAGTTCCTCTTTGGCCACCACATCTGTATTTGGATGAAAGGTTTATTATTAGAGCTAGCTAACTCATTCTGATCAGCACTCTCTAAAACTTGAAAGGCAAAGAGGTGCCCTGCCTTTTAAAGTGTGCTAAACTGGTCAAGTGAGAGTCTGAGGTGAGGTTAGACTTTAATTTGCTTGTTTAGCACCTATTAAAACACACTCTGCTTTATTTACATTTCAGTATTTGAATGTGTTAGCCAGAATGCATTGGCGTATATGTTTAACTTTACACCTCCCAGTCTAGAACAAGACCTTACTTTGCAGCACAGAGGCTGGGTAGGACAGGAGTTAGTTACACATGTGCTGTGTGCATGAAGGTTCTGTACTTGTATAAGTTGACTTTGCTTTTGCACATGCACACAGATACCTGCATAGAGGCAGACAGATGCACCAACACAAACAGTGTGAGGATTGTGGCTCTCAGGCTGTCGGCTAAACTCCCACTTCTTTTTCTGCCTTCTACAGACATATACTCACACATGTCCCCACACCAAACAAATCCTCATACTGAGTGTGTCTGTTGGGCCAGGAACTGCTTTTGCCATTTTTTTGCCTCTCCCAGCATAGTTTCTGGCTTTTCTGGAGAATAAGGAACTAAGTGTTTGGAAAAAGGAAGATGGAAATCATAATTTGGTTCCTGCTTCTGATTGCAGCTGAAATAGAAGGGTACTTTCTTGCTATTGAGTATCACGACTCACTGTTTGCTCTCTGGGCTAGGAATAGTACAGGAAAGTCCCAACATTGTTTTAAATTATGTCATTAATCAAGTTTTGTCACACACACCGCTTTCCAGCGCATGCCTTCTTTTTGCAATGACCTCATCCTAAGAGTCCTAGAAAAATTGCACTGCCAGTGAATTTAGTGAGAGTTTGTACTTAATTAGGACAATGTGACTTTTGTGCATTTACCATTTTTTTTCACATAGTCATCAGGGCAGGTGAAAATAAATGAAAATTGTAGTGCCTTGCTTGTCTTGTCATAAGATTGTGTGTTCAATCCCAAAGTGCATTTAGGAGACCTTTTGCTCTGCTGTTTCTTAGGCTGTTTCCATCAGTATTGCTCTGTAACTTCAGAAACATATTCATCTTAAGTCTTCCCTTAAGCCCTGGAAGTTAAAAAATAAACAGGGAAAAATAAAATTGTGCCTTTCCTCCAACCCCCCCAAAAACAGAGGGAACAGATAAAGCATAGAATGAGCTTTGAAAGTAAGGAGGACAATTTAAAGTAGCCCCTCCATAGCATAGACAACAGTAACTCCACTCTTTATAGGGCGGAGTTGATCAGAATTCATTTGCATTGTTGTTCAGTAACATGCTGAGTTTGTGCTTATTTTTTTTCCAAATAAATCCTTTGCAGCAACTCTTCTAGCTATGAATGCACTTGTTTCAGTCTTTGTCAAGCTAGCAGCAAATGCATTGCAGAAACTTAACTGAATCTGAATCTTTCTGCAATCAGTTTGAATAACAAACTGCTTTGGCTGACTTCCTGGTGCACAGTGTTGATGCTCTCAAGCCTGGAGAGAGAGGGTCTTTTACTCCTATGATTTGTTAGGGTAGACAAAATGATATATACAGAGAATGTGCAGTCAGACCTTGCAAACTTGGCAGATTGTCTTAGCAGGGTTCAGTTTAATCATGTTTTCATTTTTGGTGTGCACATGTTCCTGTGTGTGCCCTTACTCTGATAGTCACTTTGAAATTCAGTTTTGAAAAAATGCCAAACATCAGACCAAAACTTTGTTGAATGCACCAGGCTTTTCCATTTTCTTGGTCGAATTGCTGGCTCACATAAACTGAAAGTTGGCAAATCTATCAGCATAGTGAGTGTAACTTTCAGGTGGGCTCTGAAAATTCCTTTGTGGTGTGGAGTGTAACCATCAAAAACCATACATATGTCAAATCCATGTTATCTAGAGAAACAGATGTATGGCTTGGGTTTCTCTTGCTGGTACCGGGACATGAATGGAGACCAGTGAAATTTGGTCTTTCAGTATGGTGCCTCCATTATTAGTGATTATAAGTAACAGCATCTCATGGACAGAAAAAGAAAGATGGTACATTAGGGAAGAAGAGGGACTGGGTAAAAGTGCAATGACGCAGAATTTTGGTGCTTTTAATTTGTTACACAATTGGCAACTGTTAGCAAGCTTTTCAATTGCTTGAAGTGTCTTTCTATATTATGCTGTTCAAAGAGTGGCCATGGACAAATCATTGCTGGTGTACCTTTTTATAGACTAAAAGTTCAAGTGTGATGCACATGGTTTTGCATTCAGACATTCCAAAAACTGTACCTACCTGAGCAACATGTTAGAGGAGGCAAGCAGTGCAGTCTAGGGAAATTATTTGCAGCCCTTTCCATGTCTTTAAATCCCCATTTTTAATCCTAGGAACTTCATGCAAAACATTGCTAGAATGATTGGATAACTTATCTAATTCTGTTCTTTTCTAGTGATTTTTCTAAAGGGCTGTTTGCATGGTCTAAATTGACCCATCTGGATTTTTTAACCCTGGTTTTCAACAAAACCAGAGGAGCATTACCATTTACAGAAGAACATGCCCCTTTTAAATATAACATGTTCCTACACATATGTCATGAGATTGGAGTGTGAAGGCAGTATGGGTGATGGACAGAGTGGGAATGAGTTCCCCTTTGTCAGTGTGCCCAAATCCTGGATGTGGAACCTATAAGCAGCATTGACTGAAAGTTAGAGCTAAGCCTAAAAATGGTTTTCAAGGTAATCTGAACTCATAACTAAAAGCGTGGTGACAAGTCTGTATGTTGGGTGTATTAGCACGTATGTAAGATGGAACAATTCAAAAGAATCCCTTCAGCCTTGAAAATGCAGCAGCTGTTGAGGTGAACCACAGCAGTGTTTGGTGGTAACTGCAACAAAGAACACAGAGACCAAACAGAAGTGTAAGATGATCGCATATAATTACCCTGAAACTATGTAACACACCATTATTAGCTGGAATGTTTTCTCTCTTGGTTTGTTTGCTTTGTTTTTCTTAAATTGGGAATTGTTCTGTGAATTTAGGCTGAAAACTAGCCAGCTTTTAAAGATCTGGAGTTGAATAATATGGTGTCTTTTGAATAAAGTGCCTTTGGTCTGCTCTCCTTTTTTTTTCCTACTGTTTTTTTTTTGGTTTTTCTCTTCTCAGGTTTGTGACCAGGTTTATTGAACTGGATGGCCTGAGCTGTTTGCTGAACTTCTTGAAGAGCATGGACTATGAGACCTCGGAGAGTCGCATCCACACATCCGTTATAGGGTGTATCAAGGCACTGATGAACAACTCCCAGGGACGGGCTCACGTCCTGGCCCATCCTGAAAGTATCAACATCATATCCCAGAGCTTACGGACTGAGAACATTAAGACCAAGATTGCTGTGCTGGAGATCCTAGGGGCTGTCTGCTTGGTACCAGATGGTCACAAAAAAGTCTTACAAGCCATGCTTCACTACCAAGTCTATGCTGCCGAAAGGACAAGATTCCAGGTAAAAGGAGGATGCCTTGAGAAAAATACCCAGAATGAGGAATCTCTGCCAGGAGTGATTTTTGAGTGTATATATTGCAAACTTGCTAAGTAGTAAAAAGGC
Organism: Setophaga petechia; assembly: GCA_024362935.1. Lineage (NCBI taxonomy): Eukaryota > Metazoa > Chordata > Aves > Passeriformes > Parulidae > Setophaga > Setophaga petechia. Next base: position 57,952,578 of record JANCRA010000002.1, read on the forward strand.
AATATTTATCATTTTGTTTTAGTAAGGGATATTCCTCAAATAGATTATTACTATATGTGTATACTTATATTTATATTTCAAGACATATTGCTTGTCAATAATGCTGACCTAAAATTCCATATATCTTGCCTGAAAATGGAGGTTCGCTTTGCTAAATGAAAGCTGATTACCTGCTCATACTCTAGCTTGATGGCATTTCTGGGATGGTAATGATTTATTCTGTCCTAGAAGCTGAAGCACAGAATTTCAGGACCCTCTGTCCTGATCTTAAATCCTTAATTTAGTAATAAAAGAATTGTAGATTAAATAGTGGAGATGAAGAATTAAATTATATATAGTGGAGGCACTTCACTTGCCACTTAAAAATCAACTTGTGAATCGTCATCACTTAGCAATTGTTGGCTCAAATAACTCCCATTCAGACCACAGGAGAGAAATGCATTCTCAGAGACCTTGAAGTAGGTCAGTGACAGGCTTTTATTGTGGAAATTCCTGGCTGCTACTATAATGTTCCTCCTCCCAGTGAACTGAGCACCTTTACAAAAAGATAGTGGAGAATCTGTTGTGATGTGTGAAGACGTGGCTCCTTAACTTTGGGATAATCTAACCTATTTACTGTTTTTCCTTAGAGGAAATCATTAGAGTGGTGTTGTGCCAACAGGCATGGGATCCCAGTGCCTGACAGTCATTATCTCTTACTTCCTCTCAGCTAATGGATTTTAGGCTAATAAAATAGTGAATGGGGAGACAGTCTGTGCTGATGGACAGTAGCTGCCAATGTTTGTGTTAGAACCAAATGCACTATGGGATTCACTGAGTGACTCAGACCTGGGACAGGGATGCAGGAGATTTTGATTTGGTATTAACCTATATTTGGCATTGTCAGGTCCATCCCTCGATGTGCACTGCCTCATTTGCATGGTTTGTCTATTCAGACTTGATGTGTGTCTTCGATATGCAAGTGTGACACGTATGATTGATGGCTTCAGAAGTGGGGGCCTTTCAGCCTCAGTTGGAAGCTCTCGAGGCTACTTCAATAGAGAAAATCGTAATTACAGTAAAACTTGGAAGGTGAAGAGACTATAGCTGCAGTCAAAAGAAGGTGTCACCATTCTTTAATACAGGAGGAGGAGGATAAGAATGAGCAGTGCAGGTGCAGGAAGTAAACCATGTGCAGGTGCAGGAAGTAAGCCATGTATGTACATGTGCTGTGATGTGGAGATTATTGGGTACTGCCTATGGAGGAAAAGGAAAACATTTAAATTCAGTTTGTTCTCTAGTAACTAGCTGAAATAAAGAAACCTTCCTGAATTAATATGACATGTTTTTATACCTGGGAGACAGGTGGGGATAACTTGAGCTGCTCTAGGAAAAGCAGTAACTCATAAGCCTGACTACACTTGTGGTCCCATGTTAACTTGCCCGTACTGGACCAAATGACTCTGCTTAATAATCCCATATGGGACAGATGCTATGTTAACCCTAGCTGGGTGTTCTCTCTCTCTCTCTGTTTCTGTGTTGATTTAAAAGTTACTGAGTAACTGAGGTAAGTCACTGCTGGGTAAAATGTGGTAACTTTTGAGGAGTCTGGTTGAATGACTTGCAGGTGCTTACCAGTCTCTTGCACTCATGAAAAGTACTTTGCCTAAATACTGTGCTTGTCAAAAAACTTTTCCATTCAGGAAGAAATGAAAAATAAATGGTTACTCTCTTTTATTTCTCAAGTAAAACCAAAAAAAATGAAGCCCCACCCAATCCCCAGAATGGTTTAGCAGAAGGAATGTGTTCTTCTTTGCAATTGCTAATACTTGTGTTTAGAGACTGAAATTCGATTTTCCGCTATACTCAGCAATAGCTTGAGTTTAATTTTGAGGAGGTAAGTGCTCATCCAAAGACATTCCTCATCCATCTCCAGTTATTCTTCTAGCAGAGAGACTAAGGATTTTTTAAATTCTTAAATTCAGAATTCTTAAATTCTGAAGAAACAAATGTGGTGATGGTCTTTCTTACATTTTAGAGGAAGTTTCTCTGATAACACAGCTCTTAAAATTAAGAGTGTTCCATCTCTTTGTCTCTTGCTCTCCTGCACCTCTGTCTCAGAATAGTTTTGCAACTTATTGTCAGGAAAAGCATCCACTGTAACTTGAATATGGGAAGCCATTTTAAAAGAGGATGAGCTGAAAATGCTTGTTCTTTACCTTTCCTGTAAGCTTCAAAGATGTTCCGTACAATGAAAGCCTTTTTCTATCCTCTTTTAGTCCTGGTCCTGAATGTAATCTTTGTAACCCAGAGTTTGCAAGTATCTGAAGAGATCCTTTAGGTGTGAAACAGAACCCTTAGGAGGCTGTTTTTCCTGCAGCTTGAGCATCTAGCAGCATCATGCAGTGTACTGAAGTGTCCAGAAAGTGTGGAGCTTGCAGCAGACTTTATACTTGGCAGCCCGACTTTGACCAGCCACACCTAAACACTGTTATGTTGAAAACTATCCACCACAAGTTGGGAATCTGGTAGAACCCACAAACAAGAACTATGCAGAGTAGAAATTTATTCCTTTTCCTCTATGGTCCATCCTTGCAGACTGATTCTAACTGGTGGGGGGAAGGAAAGCTGGGAACTGTAAAGGCACTGCTCAGTCTTTATATCTAGCTCTGCCAGACAATGGCCAAAGTAAAGACACAATGCATCAGAAGGAAGTAATCTCAAATTTTGGAAATCAGTTCAATTCTTGTGAAGTAAAAGTGCAGGGCTTTCTGGAAATTGTACTGAGATCATTTTTATTGGAATGTCCAACAAATAACTTACAGGTGATACTGACCTCTGACAATATCAGTGCCAGTGTTGCTTTTCCTTAAGCTGCCTTCCTGACAACAGTAGTTGAAAATATTTCTCAGCCTATTCAGCCATCTTACTGTCAATTTATTCATCTTCATCTGTGAAAGCACTTTGTATATTATCTGTTTGGATTTATTTTCAACTCTTGCAGGTAGCAGTAAACCTAGGTGTCCCATTCCTCCTAGTGTCACTTGTGGTAATCATCACTATGTCTGTTGGGGAATCAGGATGTTAGTGTAATTAACACTAATACAGATCTACTTTTCTCCAAAACAATTCTTTTCCTTTTGAAGAGAAATATCATTGTGATGAGTAATAAGTTGGGGTACATGCTTCTGCTTCCACTCCTTTTTGTAAGAAGAAGGAAGAGAAGTTCAGAATGATTTACTGACAACTATCTAAAACTTGAACTCCTGAATAACTTGCTGCTGACAACTTTAGATTGAAACAGTGATTATTTCCAGTGTGCACAAGTGTGGTGGAGTGTAGAGATCGTGTATTTAACACAGCAACATAAAACATGGTACATTTTGTTGAATGTGAGGAGTTATTGCCAGTCAATATTCTAAACACAGCTCCTGCTACCTGGCACAGCTGCCAAAAGTTGTCAGAAGACTCAGCAACTGGTGAATTAGTGGAGAAGGAAAGCTGTGACTTAAGATATGGTTCTTACGAAACTCACGTTAACTCTGTCCTGCAATAGCTCATATTTCTTGAATAGAAAACTTACAGTTTTATGCTAGGGTATCTGAAGTCAAAATTCAAATGACAGTGAAATTCCTGAGCGTTATAAATTCAGCATTTATATTTAGTCCCCATTAAGTCCCAATTTACTTAATTGCACCAAGTAATATCAACTGAAGACCATTAATCAAACAGTACTGAAATGCTTCATAAGGGATGTCTTTGCTTCCTAATGTGTTCTCTCTTTTAAATTTTTTTTATTAAGTTAATGGAAAATATAAACAGAACTAATATGAATATGAAGGACTATTTCCTTACCAAAAAAAAACCCCAACTGATTTTACTCTGATTTGAAATGGACGTAAAATATTATTTCCTTCTAAATTGCCATCATTTCATCTACTGACTGCAGTTGTCAGTGTCTAACTTCAGTCAGGATTCACTTTAAAGCCCTGGGGAGATTCTCCAGAACTTACTCTTTTTTGTTGAGGCTCCAGTCTTCACTCAATTGACATTTCATACTGCAAATTCCCCCTATGTCTTTGATATTCAAGGTGCTAATAGATGTATCAGGATCATCCTTGTCTTAGTACTTGCAACAAGGTTCTATACTTTATGTTTGTGTCTCAATCGATATAGTCACTATGCCTGTTTTCTCACATTTGCCACATCTTCTTGCCTGAACTTTTCCCTTTGCTTGCTTTAATTATTGGCCCTTCTTTTATAATGCCCTTCTGCCTGGAATGATTCTCACTTTAATGTCCAACAGAGCAGTCTGTAGTTAATGTTAAGATATTCCTTGAAAACTGTCCTCCTCAGAGTAATACTCTTTCTATACTCAAATACCACAGTAGTATTAGGGTATGCCTTCAGTCTCCTTCCTGAGGCAATCTGGAAAACTCTGTCTTCATCCAATTGTTCGAAACATGCTACTTTGCCTACAAATCGTACTCTGCTCCTTAAAGAACAGAGATGAAAGAAAACACTTGAAATCCAAACAGTAAATCCTCAGAGCAGAAATGTGGAATTAGGAAGATGAGCCCTTGTTTGAGCCCTTATTGTCCTTGCTGGGACTTTTTTCCATGTATTCAGGGTAATTCTGTCACTGGCTCACTGTGTGATCATAAAAACATTACTTTGTCTTTTTTTTTTTTTTATTCTTGTGAACATGGAGTTTTATAAAATGCTGTGAAAACTGAGAAAGAAGAGTCTCTGATTTTAAAGTCATTCATGTCTGAATTATTGTATTTATGACTGGTTTCCCTTGTGAAAGTGACACGTTCTTTCTCTTCCCTAAGCTGTTGCCTTTATGATTATTTTTATGCTTTCTGCTTCCCCTCCTTCTCTCTGTGTCATGGCTTTGTATCGCATTATACTTTTTAACATGCCATATTTTGAGACAAAACTAGTATTGCAGTCATAATGCTCTATTGGCCTAAAAAGTTTATCAGGATGTCCCAGTGCTCTTCCAGCGTAGCTTGCTATTTAAAATACTCTTCTAACTGTGGATCTCTGTGGGGAGAAAGAATTTTCCTTTTAGTCTTGAGAGAACCTAGGTGTTAGGTACTGTCTGAAAGAGGCTGGTTTCACTTCACAGTGGAAATGTCAACTGGGCTGCTTTGGGCAGAAAACTCTTGTTTTCCTCCTTAACGCTGCTAGAAATTTTGAAGCTTGAGGTGTATGAATAAATTAAGTTTGATATTGTCAGTTGACAAGGTGGAAGCCAGGAGCATTCCTTCCAGAGCCCCCTGGCCTGGTTTATATCAAACACTGTCAGTACAGACCATAATTTGTATGGAGAAAGCTGATCAATTTGGAATTGTAGTAGAGGGTCTAACAAAGAACAAATTAAAAGGCTGTATTCACTCTTGATTTCCTTCCCTTTAGGGCTCAACCAAAGCCTTTTGAGGTTTGCTGCAGATTGAATGAAACCCTACTGGTTGTCAGTGATGAGGAACAATGGGTTTAAGTGAGGAAAGTTTTGCTTAAATAGTAGGAAAAACCTTTATAATCATAAGATCAATTGGGCCACAGAGGTGGCTGCCAAGAGGTGTGGTGAAATCTTTTTCACAGGAAATGTTCAAGTGAAGATTTGAACCTCAGCCATTTGCAAAGAGTTGGAGATATTGAAGTTTGGCCACAATATGTGGGTGTAGACTCTGATTTTTAGGAATAGCAAGAATTTACAGTGTTTCCTTCTCAAGCTGAACAATTACATGAAGATGTGCTGCTCTTCAATTGGATTAGTGCAACACGGAGTTTTGGGTTTTCTTGCCCTGAATTTGATATGTCTCCCATTGCATTCTGCTCCTAGTTCAGCGTTCTGAAATGCGGGATAGAAAACTTTTGTTAGCATCCTTCAACCTGTCTGGATGCTGTACCTGATATGCTGTTTCATAGATTCTGTCATGTTCCTACAAGTCTGTGAGAAAGTATGATAGGAATGTAAAGCTTCTGAAGAAAAGCAGCAAAACCATCCTTGGTTTTGCTGCTTCTGTAGTGATGGCTAATTCAATTATTCCAAGAAGGCACATGTGTTTTGAATTTCAGTGTCAAATCTTGAAATAACAGAATAAAGTTCTCTCATTTATTTCAATTCTGCTTGTTTGTCAAGTTGAACAGTTGGTTTTGTTGGTGAATTTAAAGACTTCTCAGGTAGTTTCTGATTGTCACTGTTAGAGATAGGATGGTGGATTGAGCTGACCACCAGTCTGGCTCAGTAGAGCATTTCATGTGCTTTTATGTAAGACTCGTTCCCATTTCTAGCAAAGTATTATGTGGTGGTAATACAGTTACTGAGGTGTTGGATAAGATTGAAACTCAAATGCCTGGAGTAGGGAAATTTGAAAATTCCAGATGGGAAATTTAGAAGCAGCAAGAGAAAGGAGTTAATGAAATTGAGCTTGTTCGATAATGAACGTACCATGCTCAGATGTGAAAACAGCTGTCAGTAGAAGCAGTGTATGATAGGTCAAAATATTTTTGCACAAAAATAAGCATGAAGCCAGGAGGTTATTCTTTCCCCTGAAGAATGTACAGGAGGATATTCCTCCTGTTTCTTGAGACATATCTCTGTGGCTTTCTACGGGAAACAAGATAGACCTATGGTGACTAGAAGAGGAAAGATTTTGCTATGAATGAACACTTTGAGTAACCAGGGACAAAAGACTGACTAGAGGAAAATGAACTTCCTTACTCAGCATCATAGCTTCAAAATGTTATTTAGATTGTCTGCTGAGCCAAACACAGAAAAGTTATTTTTGTCTTTGTTATCCCTTTATGGTCAAAACTTCTTAGGGAGACTAAAAAAGAATTCTCTCTTTTTTAGTGTGATAGCAAAACAAATATATGAGTGTGAGGCATTTATTATTTATGCTGGAGTGAGACTCATACAGCTGAACTCACAGATCTGAAGTGGAATTTGTTACTCTTCCAGTAAGGAAAATCATCCTTGGAATTATGAACTGATCAGAGAAGATCCTGATGAGAATATTAATGGCGATCAGCAGAAAGCTGAAAGTAGAGTTGCTTTCGTGGCTAATCAGTTTCTGCATATAACCTCTTTGGTAAATATTTAAGTGGAATTAATCCTGAATAAGGCAAAGGCCACCAATGCTACTTGTCTAATCTTTTTCTCTGTTGTCTCCTGATATTCACAAGAATATGGTAAAATATCAGTATGTATGCAGAAATTAGACCAAAAACATTCCTGTGCTGAACACCCCCTGTGGGTTGGTTAACAGGGGGAAATGCAGCCTCCAGGGAGAACTTCCAGCAGCCTTTCAATAAACAAAGCTTTTAAGAAAGATGGAGAAAGGCATTTTACCAGGGCCTGTGGTGACAGGGCAAGGGCTAAAGGCTTTAAACTATAAGAAGCTAGATATTGAATGGGTAAAAGGAAGAGAGTTTTTTATGATGAGGTGAAAAGGCACTGGAACAGGTTGGCCAGGGAAGTTGTAGATGCCTCATCCCTGGAAGTGTTCAAGGCCAGGCTGGATGGAGCTTTGAGGAGAAGCCCAGGTCTGGCAGAAAGGTGTTCCTGCCCATGGCAGGGTGTCAGGACTAGATGATCTTTAAAGGTCATTGTTAACCCAAACCATTCCATGAGTCTGTAACATGGAGACTGGAGCTTAACTGCACTTCCAGTGGAGATGTGTAATTCAACTTTGAGCTTTGGAGCTGTATGCACAGGGGGTATTCCTGCTATTTGAAAATCCCTAAAAGGAGCTTACCAAGAGGAAATAATTGTCTGCTTCATGTTAAAAGGTGGTAAGTGAAGGAACAAGGATAAATCTTTCAAGGTTCAGGCATAGGCTTTATTCCTTAAAGGCATCTATCTTTACATTTATCTCCCCTGTATACAGAAGTGCAATCCTGCAAGAAATCACCTTATGTCCTCTAACCCAGCTTGCTGTTCTGTTTCAGTCATTGTTAAATGAGCTAGACCGAAGCATGGGGCGATACCGAGATGAAGTAAACCTCAAAACAGCCATCATGTCCTTTATCAATGCTGTTCTTAATGCAGGTGCTGGTGAGGTGAGTCACTGCCCGGGAAATTCTTTCTGAAATGTTATGTTTAAATTAGTTTACCGTGGAAATAGTTAGTAGATTAAGTCACAAATCTTGTGGTAGTGGGTGGATATATTTTGTGGAAAATAATGCTTAATTGTTAAGATCAATCTTATAATTATGTCTTCCATATTATTTCATTTCGAACTTCTTCAATATAGCATAGACTACTTACACTGAAGTGATTACTTTGGGTTGTTTGTTGGTTGGTTGGTTAGTTTTTTGCTGTTTTGGTTGTGGAGGGTTTTTTTGTTTAAGAACTGCAAAGCATTTACCTTTTTATTTCATCCTTTTTAGAAAATATTTTGGTTTACCTTCAGAAATGTTTTGAAATGTTAAGTTGTTTTGACTCAAAGCCAAGGTTAAAGTATTCTAATTTTAAAATATCAAGGGGAAACATTTCAGAAAAAAATCCCAGATCCCAGTTGTTTTACTTTTATTAACAAGACTTCCTTTTGAATCTGAAGGATAGTTTAATTTATTGCATTAAAAGTGTTACTTTTGTGACATTAGGTTTTTTTTCTTTTTTTTTTGGTTAAACCACAAAAGACAGCAAGCTCCTGAGAGCTATCTGACAATGTATTTGTCTCTATCTTTGGGAATCCTGTAACATCCCACTGAATAGATGTCAGAAGGTTTGTCAGAGTATGTGATTTTATGTATATGGTCTTATGACAAGTAAACAGGAAAAATTAGTAGGAAGACTGTGATGCTGTTCATATGTAAGCAGGAGAGGAACCTCTAATGGACTAGCAGGAAAAGTGCCAGTAGCTTCTGTTCCTCATGGAACAACATGGAGCGTGCTGTCCTTATGAGTGCATATGCAAAACTCATAGTACATAAATGTACTTTTAAGTGAAATGGAAGCAATGGCATTAATTCCTTAATTACTTATTTTACTGGAATTATTCATCCTGTGAATTTGTGGTCAGGATAGAGAATATTAAAAAGGGAAGAACTGAAGTTTTAAGTAAATGTTTTTAAAATGTGATTGACAGCTTTTGAAAACAAATAACTTGGATTTCCCCCATTTTTTAAGGACAATTTGGAGTTCCGATTGCATCTCCGATATGAGTTTCTAATGCTGGGAATTCAGCCCGTCATTGACAAGCTCAGAGGACATGAGAATGCCACACTGGACAGGTAAGATTTATTTTCTGGAAACTGCTACTGATGAACAGAAAGACTTCTTAGAAACTCTTCTCTATTTCAGACAGCTTATTCTGTCTCTTCTTGAGACTGACTCCATAGAAAAACAAAAAGAAAATTTAAAAAAAATGTATTTATCCTAAAATTAACATCAGCAGATGAAGTAGGAAACATACATACTAAGTTGGCAGAGGCTGTGGCAAAGGAGTTCCTCAATTGGTTTTTTTCTCAGCAGGGGATGGCAGTCAGAATGAAAAATACAAAAAATATTCTAATTGTTTTCTCTTGAAGCAAAACTGAAACAAAAGCCTGTCCTGGTAGGAGGCAGGGAAGCCAGTAGTTCATTGACTTCATTGTGACTGAGTATGTGTGGTCTAAGTGCAGGTTCTGAGTTTCCAAGTTGTATGACTGTAGTTTGCTGCAGAGCTGGAACCAGGAATGGTGCTTTTGATCTGCAACATTATAAGCAAGAATAAGAAAATCTGTCCTATAGATGATCTGTATTCCTTTGGACAGTAACCAGGAGTGTTTAGAAGGGACTTAGTTGGATTTTACAAGTTAGGAGAATAACAAAGGTTTGAGAGGATTTCAGATGCCTGGATGACAAAGACTCTTGTACCAGATCTGTACAGGACAATGTGCCACAGCCTTTCTCCACATCACCTGCTGTGCTCCAGTCTCTATGTAAGAAAAGTCCAGGTAGTCAAAAGTGTCACTCACCAGGTCACCCAGATCCAGACATAGTAATGCTGCTGTGCTTATCAATAGGCATATCTAGAGGCCATTGAGACCTGATACACTGCATGCATTTCTGCTTCGCTGCTTAAAAGAAACAACTTGAAATGATGCAATACCTGCCTAGCAAGTCTGGTGTGGACTTTTTAGAACTGTATTATCACTGCAGGCATTGCATTCATCAAAAACAGAATATCCCTTTCCTATTTTATGTTTATCTTTTGCACCTTACCTCAACACAGAGTTACAAAGTGTGTGCACCTCTGCCAGCCTTTTCTTTTGGCCTGTCACTGACCCCCTTGCGTGACAACACTTCATGTAAGAAAGGTTTGCCAATTCCCACATGTTCTAGCTGAACTGAGGTTTTGCTGCTTCTCTATGACACACTTAGTTTAAGTCTGAATCGTGTCATGAACATTGGCAGATGTCTTGTTATTCTGTTTCCTCTTAGACATTTAGATTTCTTTGAGATGGTCAGAAATGAAGATGACCTGGAGCTTGCCAAGCGGTTTGACCTGGTAAGTTTTTCTTTGTAGTACATCAACTGGCCAAAGCTGAACTTGCATCCTTTTGGGATGCTTCTTGCACCTTTCCTTTGTGCTCCCTAAAACTAATGTTAGACTTTGATGCTGGAGTGGCTGATGCTCTTGTCTTCACTGTTTCTCATTTAGCAAGCAGGAGGTTTGCACTGTGTGAACAATGAAAACAGTGGTCACACAAAGGGCTTCTGATGAGTATCTTTGATAAAAAATGCTTTCTTTTGTTTGTCTGAATGTTCAGGAGTGGAGGAGGTTCTCAACCATGCTCTCAGGTTCTCAGTCCTGATGATCTGGATGTCTTCTAGTTTCAGACATCCCTTTGCAGGACTATGGGTGAAGTTTGGGCTATTTTCTGATTTTCTTCCCAAGATTACATGTAACTCTGCTGACAACTGTTGCCTCAGAGCCTGTGGACAGGATCAGTATTTTAGAATATGTGGATTTTAAGGACTAACATAGAGACAACCTCTAGCATCAATAAAAAGCTGTAGGGTCCTGAATGGTTTAATCCCCTCTTTCTTTGTGAACAGCTCTTGCTCCACATACAGATACAGAACAACTGAGTCTTTCTTGCTTAGCTTCTACTATTTGTGCCACCAGTTTCCAGGACCCAAATGTTTTGCTTGCTCCAGAACATTTCTTGGTGGCTTTGCATGGCTCCCACCTTTCTAGCCTTTTACTTTGGGGATCTTTTCCATACTGGATAGGGATGACAATGGTGGTGTCAAAGACGCTTGTGCCTGTTCCTGGAAGCTGCAGCTGGGCATGGCAGGAGACTTTGCAGAGGTCCAGTTGCTGGAAATTTGTCTGTCTTTGTACTGATTGGCTCTTTCACAGTTAATCAGGCTTTTACTGTGGATTTTCTCTTCTCTCACTTCAGATCCACATTGATACAAAAAGTGCCTCTCAGATGTTTGAGTTGATCAAGAAGAGATTGAAGCATACAGATGCCTATCCCTATTTGTTATCCATCCTCCAGCACTGCTTGCAGATGCCATGTGAGTACATTTACAGATTTCCAGAGCAAGGGGTACTGGAGAACTGGGTGAAACTCTGGTGTAGGCACAAGTTCACCGATACCAGGGCACACACTGCCATTGTCTCCCATTCAGAACTTAGCTGTGGCTAAGGAACTTGGTATCTTACACTGAAAAATTTTTGTTGCAATACTTAGCGCAGCAGTTTGACCTCTGCACTTGTAAATAAAATTGAGTAGCTGAGACATTCCAGTTAGTCACTGACGTAGCTTTTAATTATTTTAAATCAGAAGTTTTAAAAAAGAGTCCTTGTGCTATAGATCAGGGAATTCCCAGAAAGAGATAGCATTTGGAATATTAAAAAAAGACACTGAAGATTTTTTTTCTGGTGAAACAGTACAGTACTGAAAGCTGTTCTGCCACTGGGAAATTCCACAGTAAGTCGTCAGACTGCTATCCCATGGCAGTGCTTTAATAGAGAGCTCCTAAAGCAAAGTGAAAAATAATACTGGAATTTACTTCCAAAGGAAGTGATAAGAATTTTCTTATTAACTGCAATAAAATAATTTAGTTATGCATCCAGAGTGTAACAGCAGGATCACTAAAGAACTGCCTGCCTTGATCCTGTTAGGTGTGAGGTGCTGGTCTTCCATGATTTCCATCTGCATTTGAGCAATGAAATCAAGAAGGGAACATGAGGGAGATGTACTGGGGTGTGCTTTTCAGCAAGCAATGTGATGTGTGGTATGTTCTCAGGCTCTCATTAGATTCGAGTACAGCAATGCACAAATTTGAGCAGTACTTAGTCTCAATGGCCTCTTTGATATTGCTCTTTAGAAGAGAGCTTGAGCTTTATGTATTGACTGGGATTTTTGGTGGCAGAAAGACCAAATCCTGTTAGGCCAGGGCAGGATTATACTGGAGCAGTTTTAAAGAGTCTAAAGATCTAGGTTATGTAACTTAAAGGGTTGAGGTGACCTTAATGTTGCTCTGGCTCTTCTGTTTGGATATCCATGGGATCAGTACCTTTGGTTCAAATTCTGTTCTTTATCTCTGCACTTTCCAGTCACGTTTGTATGAATTTTTCATGCCAGTTGAGTTTCACTGACCTGCAGATAACCAAGCATGCAGATAGAACACCTCATTGTTTCTACAGTGATCTCAACATCAAGCCCCAGAAAACACTGAGTGTTAGTTATCACAAAGGAATCCTTTTTATAGATTTTTAGTATGCAATTTATAGCTAACCTGTCAGAAGGGTTGCATAGCCTGAATGTGCACATCAGGCACAAAGTTGCCTGTGCCTGTTATGAGCTGTCCCAGTATGCCTGGTGTTTGTAAATAAGCTGCTAGCAACTGTTCAGAGTTAGTCTTTGTGTTCTGTAATTCATCACACACAGGACTGAGATGAAAGGTGGGGAGGAAAGAATGCCAGTTTGTTGGCAAGTCTGGGCACTTTGGCATGGAATTGGAAGATCTCATGGGTTGGTCTTTTTTCAATACAGATAAGAGGAATGGAGGAAACTTCCAGCAGTGGCAGCTGTTGGACAGGATACTCCAACAAATTGTTCTTCAGGATGAACGAGGGGATGATCCAGATACAGCTCCATTGGAAAACTTCAATGTCAAAAATATCATTAAAATGTAAGCTGCTTTATTATTGTTTATTTCTGTTATGCAGGTATAAGAATATAATCAGTATGCGGGTGTTTAAGAAATAAAATATCATATGTGAGGACTTCCTTATTTCAACTTACAGCTTCACCTTTTCCTGTTAAGTAGTTAAGTCTTCTAAGTAGTTTCCTTCTAATGACATCTTAGCTTGGCAGTATTTCCCTGCAAAGTCCTTGTATTTGACTTTAGTAACTGTTATTCTGGTTAGAACATCAGAATAAATGCTCATGATTTTATAACAAGGCTTCCTCATGAGCCTTTTTAAATTCAGGATGCTCATGAAAGCTTTCCTTGGTATTAAAAAGTAAAAATAATATCATATTCTCTGTGTAGATCCCATTCCTACTAATGAGCACATGGTTTAGAAAGATTGCAAATAGGGGAAAGCAGTCCCCACTTGGCACACAAAACCTCTTACCTCTTCATAAAATGTCTGTTTGCTCTCACCCACAGACTTGGTTGAGGGCATTACCATTATTTTTTCCCATAGGATGCATCATTTGAGAAGTCTAGCTACATGAGCTGGCTCTCTTCTCAACTTCCCTGTTCTCAGTCCTTTTTTAGCCAAACTTTTGGATTCTTCATTTCATCCAACTGCCTCTGCAGGTAATTCATGGCCCATTACCCTTCCGAATTATCCACTGAAAAGAACATTTATAGAACATAAGTCCTATATGAAACCAAATTCTCCTTTACTAAAAATTTTACAGTTCCTTTTGTTATAGGTGTGAGCCAAAATCGAAACTGATTTCTTGTCATGGAAAAATACAGTGGTGTTGGATACCAGACTTCATTGTAGATTTCATGCCTGATCTTCCCTTTCTGCTTTCATAGCTACTCCTATTCTTCATATCTAATCAATCCCCAGCATGCCCTGCATATTTTCTGTCAGTAATAGGAAATAGCTGTGCCAGTATGAGATACAAGAATTGCCTTGCTACTGATGTATTACCCAATAGAGAAGTGTTCTTCCTCCTTGTAAGAAAGAAAAAATAGAACCACAGAGATTAGGAAAATAACAATGGCAATCTGGTCTTGTATTAAGGATGGGGTAATTTGTAACCCATAGCAGCTGTGATTATTTTAGTGATGACTTCCCTCTTTCAAAATAAGTAGACTTGGCACTTTGAGGGCATTACCTGAAGACAGGAATGTATCAGGAATGTCTTCCACAGACATTCCTTTATCCCTTTTTATGACGTTGAGTAAAAAGGCATCCTTTTCCTATTAGCTGTAGGCTAGGGATCAGAATCTGGATCCAGAAGGACCACTGGCGTGTTCCTGTATAAACTTGTACACTTACCAGGTTGCCTTTTGCTGATCACGTTGCAAAATGGCCGCTTGCCTTTCAACCTGGGTAGCTCAGGAAAAGTTTAAATAATCTCATTTCCTCTTTCAGGCTGGTGAATGAAAATGAGGTCAAGCAGTGGAGGGATCAGGCAGAGAAGTTCCGGAAAGGTGAGTTCATCCTCTTTGCTTGCATAGGCAGAAACTGATCCCAATTCATTCACAAAGCAGTAAGCAGCAGAGCTGGGCATAACTTTCCCTTTTGCAGACATTTTGTGTCATGGTGAACAGTTTATGTGTTTCACAGGATGGGTGTTCCTTCAGTCCTCACATGAAGTGATTTTACAGTCTAACTGAAACTTAGGCATTGCTGTCTTGATCACTGAAGGTCATTGTCAAGACAGTCAGACTCTATTTTCTTTTTCTTGCTCTCATTATACATCCCTGCTTGAGCTGACAGAAGTGTCAGCTTTATTTCAGCTTTATTAACCTACATCTCCCCAGGGACTGTTCATGAGCTTTGTTTCACCAGTCCCACTTGCGTGTTCCCCCTAGACCATGCAGAGCTGATGAGCAGGCTAGAGAAGAAGGAGCGGGAATGTGAAACAAAAACCCAGGAGAAGGATGAAATGATGAAGACGCTGAACAAAATGAAGGACAAGCTGCAGAAGGAATCCTTGGAGCTGCGCCAGACCCGAGACCAGATGAATGATCTGATGGCTCAGCTTAATGAGTTCTCGGTATGAGACTGGGAGTCTTCCCCATCCTTGATTAAAGGCTGCTAACTAGTGAATGATGAACAGAAGCATGTTATGCATGAAGCACATCTGTGGTCATCATAGAGAATACTTAGAAGCTGCTCAGCTTTTAGCTGAGACAAAATCCCTGAGCTGGTGGTATAGAATGGAGCAGCATGGGCTGCTCCATTCCTTCTCCTCAGCTACCTTCCTTGCAAGAGCTGCTGAGGCACGTGTCCTCCTCCAGCCATACTTTTCCTTGTTGAGTGGGGTGGCCCTGGTTATTATTTCAGTGGAATAGAGAGAAACCTCCCTGATACAAAGGTATATAAGAAACAGGATTCCTATAATGCTGCAAGAGCATCTGAACTGTCTCAGAGTTCTGCAAAAGTGGCATTTGCAGATGCTCCCTCCTGTTTGGTGTTCCCTTCTATCCCAGCAGTGTGTCTGAGCCAGAACACAGCCCTGGGAAGTTAGACACTGCAGAAGGCAGATTCATTCCCTCCTCCCCTCTCCCACTTTGCATTACTGAGGCCTAATGACAGGTATTCAGTGTTTCAAACCCTTAGCTTTTAAACCCAGGAGTTCAAAAGTTCATAAAATTGAACTTTTTTCATACATAAGGAGAAAATAATACATTTTGGCTTCTTTTACTAGCTTTCTGTTTTTCTGAGCCATTTATGGTTCCTTTTTCAAGCTCTTCTCCACAACTCCATGGGTCTGAAAATTTCTCTTAAATGAAAGCTGAGATTCCTCCCTTTATTGCATGGCTTTGAGTGCAGGAGGCTTTAAAGAAAACATCAAATATTTTGAGAGTCGTAATAAAATCACATCAGCTGGCAACATGGAGTTACTGTTCCTTTTAAACTGTTTGCTTTCTTTTTTTCTGTGTTTTTTATTTTCCAGCAAGGGGGCAGCATTTCCTTCCCACCCCCACCACCCCCTCCTCCAGGTGGCCCATTAGCTTTGTCCTCTTCTCATATGTCTGAGAATTTGCCACCACTGCCACCTCCTCTGCCTTTCTCCAGCTGTCCCCCGCCTCCTGCTCCACCACCTCCACCAGGAGGACCTCCTCCTCCACCAGGAGCACCACCTTTCTTCAGCATGGGGGTGCCACCCCCTTCCACAACCACCTTCAGCACTAGTGGCCCCAGTCTGAAGAAGAAGTCTATCCCGCAGCCTTCACATCCACTGAAATCCTTCAACTGGGCTAAGCTGAGTGAGGTAAGAAACTGCATTACTCAATTGATTTACTTTCTGAGTATACCCCAGTGTTGATTAATGCCATGAAATGCAAAGTGGCATAGAAGCAAGTGGCCTTCTGTGGGCTGTGGTCAGTAGGAGTCATTAATTGTATTTAGGGAGTCTCCCCAGTTCTCCAGCTGTGCAGCACATCCCCTGTGATAGATTGAGCTGCATAGGTCTGGCCATGCAAATGATCAAGCAAAGTTGCAGTGGGGCTGAATACCTAAGTGAGAGCTGGGCATCTCTAGGACTGGTGTGCCAGAGCTGCCTTCACTTGTACACCAGGGAAAAGGGTGACCAGAGACAATGTGGGCAAAACATGGTGAGAACCGTCTAGAAAACCATCCAGCCACCTCTACTCTGGCAGGAGCCATCACCAAGGAGAGAAAGGTGTCCTGATTCTCCTCACTGTTTGCTCATGGGCATGAGGGAAGCTGCCTTTCTCCTTGAATGGTTATAATTCTGTCTGTAGGTGATAAAACTCCAGGTTGGCAAAAAAAACCCAAACAAACCCCAGAGGACTTGGATTCTTCGTGTTGCGCTCATTTTTCTTCTACCTTGGTTGGGTCTTCTTCTCCTTCACTTCTCTCTCCTCCTTCTCTCTCTTTTTCCCTTCTCCTTTTCCCTCCTCTTCTCTTTAGGTCTTAATTTTTTTAAACTGATTTAGAAAGAAAAAAAGTGTCTGTGTTGAGTTTGGATTACTGCCTAGAAACCCAGGTTCTCTTTTAGACTGAAACTCACCCAGGGCCCAACTCCGGCATTTGGAATGAGTGTCCAGGGACTTCTGGAATGCCACAAGAATTCTCTCTCCCCCTCTCCCCTTTTCTTTAAAATAAAGTGAAGTGAAATATTTGCTGCACCGTCTGTGCTTGTCTGTCAAGGCCACGTGGGGGGTGTGGGAGAGAATGTAAGGACGAGGATTTATTTTCCTTTGCAGAACATGGAACTTAGTGCTCTGAAGAAAAGAAATAATAACTAATACATGTATATATATGAATTTATATGAAAAAGCAAGAGTCACAGGTGTTTCTCTTTAGTGTACAGTAACTGTAGGCTTATCCTGCCCTCTGGATAAGAGTGAAGGCAGCTGTGCTAATAAAATTGAGGACCTGGGTAGTGAGATGGCTAAAAGACACTATTTTGAGGATGGCAAAATAGTTGGGAAAAGGGGCATGAGAGGGTGGGGCCTTCATTTTGGAGAGTCTGCCAGTGTTAGTGTTTTGAACCTGGTATGGTCTCTGCAAAAGGGCAAAGGTTGTGGTGCCAATGCAGGTGTCTCATGCTGTTACTTGGGTTGCACTTTGTTGTGGAATTATTTAATTTCACTGACTGCTTCAGAAGCTGATATGTTTTGGTCATCTTCCTCATTTATCCTATATTTCCTGCTTCAGTATCTTTCTATTCATGTGGAGATGAATCTTCTGAGCACAGTCATGAGTAGGTTGGATGGGCTTTGTCATTCCTTTTGTTACCTTTGCTGCACTCTGGTGTTCTCCTGAACTGAGCTGTCAAAGTAGCCAGACTGTAATGAGTGAGGACTCAAAACAAGTGCACTGCCTAGGAGCAGCACATTTTGAGTTTTTGAGCCTGGGAAACTGAGTCTTGGAAGTTTGCACAGTACTTTTGTGGTTTTTGGTAGGGTTTAACTTCCAGTTCACAGGAATACAACTTTTCCCCACGAAAACCTTTTGAGGAACAATACATGAAACACAGCAAGGTGTGGGAACACAGCATTGGAAACAGCAGTACATAAAGTTAGGGCTGCAAGTAGGTATTCAAATATTCAGCTCTTAGTTATCTCTGCATACTGTTTAGATCACCTTTCTCCAAGCAAATAGTTCACAGTCTCTCTCAGGAGATTTTTCAGGTAAGTGTGAAGGTGACTGAGGCAGCCCACAAGTGAGCAAACTCCTCTCTGTCCCTGCAGCCTGCCTCGAGGCAGTGAGGGAAAGCAGAGGCCAACAGGAGTGTGGACAAGGCTGCCTGAGAGGGATTTGCCTGCAATATACTTTCTCAGTAGTGGAATCAAGGCTGTTCTCCAGGGCAGTTCATGTGACACCTTTTTTTTCCAATGCTGATTTTGCCTTTGGAAGAAAAGAACTGAGCTGCTGGGTATTGGGAGAAATATCAAATATAGTCAGGCTCTTAGCAGTTGACAATAACAGATTGTCCACAGTTCCCATGGGCACCACAAGAAAAAGTTTGACTGGAAGGGATCTATGCTTCTAACAAGGAAACTCCAACAGCCCAATAATTTCCATTGAGAATTAAGGACTTTGTGCTAGTTTTGATGTAAGCTAACGACCAGTGGCAAGGACATTTAGATGCCTGCATGGTCTGAGTTCTGATGAAGCCCTTCCACACCACAGCTCCATTCATACAGCACTGTGGCATTGTTTGTGAGTTCCATTCATACAGCACTACAGCAGTGCTGGTGCCAAGGTTCTCTGTTTTTTAGGACAAAGATATTGCAATATAACCACTGTAATATCCTGGAAGGATTCAGTTCTTTGTTTCTGGGCAGCAATGTTCTCTCACTCTGAGTTTTACACAACACCAAAGGTCAATCAGAGACCAAGCATTTATGGTTAATCCAAGCAATGGACTGGTTTCAAGAAAATTTGAAGTGTGGATTAATAGTTACCTATTTGATAAATATAAACTTTGATTTGAAGCTCTCAGAATAAATCAAGTCAGCCTTCAACTACTCTGCTTCTTATCTCATGTCTGGAGAAGCAGCTTCCATCAAGTGTCCAGGTAATGATTCTCATCAGTGATGTCAGAGAGCCTTTCTTTAGCCAGCTCTAAATAGACCTGACTGAAATAGTTTCATAAGAAAGGTATTTGTTCTACATGCCATATAGGAGTTTTTTTTAAAAAGCCCAAAACACACACACATAAAAACAAATCAAAACCACCAAACACAAATTTCCAAAACAGTCATTCACATAAACAGAAAATGTTCATTTTGACACTAATTTTTAAAAAATGTTTCTATAATGTTATCAATGATTCTAATTTCTGGAACTTTTTTCCTAAAAGCAGACTGAGGTTTATGGCATAAAATGGTGAAGGACTCCTGCTAGGGATTCAAAGTTAATGGAAAGAGTTTTCCAAAATTTTGTTGTGAAGCTACTGATAATAGCTGTGGTGGTGCCTAGGCCTACAATGAAATAAAATAGCTGATTAATAAACAGGCAAAAAATACAG
Organism: Setophaga petechia; assembly: GCA_024362935.1. Classification (NCBI taxonomy): domain Eukaryota; kingdom Metazoa; phylum Chordata; class Aves; order Passeriformes; family Parulidae; genus Setophaga; species Setophaga petechia. The sequence continues at coordinate 57,972,216 of JANCRA010000002.1, forward strand.
CTTTTGCTTGAAGTGGATTTTTCTTACACTGAAGAAAGGATCTAATATTAAGAGAAAAGTTTGGAAAATGTGCTTTGTTCATATCACTTTTCAGATTCATAATGGAATTCTTAATTAAAACTTTAAGTTGCTTCCACTTTTCTGGTTAATATTCTACAAATATTAACCTACTAATAAGCAGGATTGCCTGTTCCAGTATCCACAGAGCACTCATCGTTTCCGTGGTTTCTCTGAACCTGCAGGTCAAACAGAGGTACTGTAGGTTTTCACTCATGCTGTGAAATTACTGAGGCATGATGGACTTTGATGCCTTCCAGAATATCATTATTTATCTATCAGGGTAAATAAAATTATCCTTTAGGTGTAGCAGAGGACAGCTTGGTATGATTTGCAGTGCCATGAAACGCTGTTATTTTCTAATATCATTTGGTCTGTCAGCAAACTGGGATTCACTATAAAGGTGGAATGATGCAACTGCTACAGCAAGTGAATTGTTAAATGCAACATGCCAAAAACTCAGCTTGATGGAGCAAATGCAAACTTTTTCTCATAATAAGATATTTCCTGACCTGGTATGTGTGACCATTCCATTAGAGGAGGCTGGGAGTACAGTTCACAGGGTTTGCTTCTCTAAATGGGCCAAAATTTTCCAAAGCACAGGAACCACAGATTGTGGAAGACTTGTAGAATGAATAAATGAATGAATAAACAAATAAATTATGATGGAGAGAAAAACATTACAGATAAAATGATTGCTCTTTTTTTTAGTTTCTTTTTTTTTCTTTCTTTCCAGGGGCAGGGAAGGAAAAAAAAAAAAAAAGAAAAGGAATAAAGGATTTATTTTTAAATTGTTATTTAGGAGACCATAAATATTTTTATGGTGCTGAGGGAATCATTTATCATAGCAACCACATTATGCAAGTCTGTTTTTCTTAAAATACTCTGTCTTCTCTGGCTGATGACAAGAAACTATCAGCCAGTTAATCCATAACTGTGTAAACTGTGTATGAAGAGTTCAGTCTAGGAAGTTATCTGGCAGCAACATCAAAATTTTCAAGGATGGAGCTTATAGTAGAAATAGAAGGGACAGGCCCATTGCAAGTATTAAATTGTTTATACCTCTGCCTGCCTTGATTTTTCTTTGACTGCATTAGCTATAAAATTGGATTGCTTTGGTCAAAGTTCTGTTTGTGCACACCGTTGCAATGGGTGCTGCTTTGGAATTTGCCTTTCTGCTACAAGTAGCACACAAACCATCCTGTACAGAACCAGATTCAAGCAAGCTCTTAATATGAATCTGAATTGAAGTTGGAATTATTTTCATTGGGTTGTTTTCCTGGGAAAGCAGGAGGAGAACTACTCTCTGCAGTCCTTTTCTGAGTCCCAGAACTTCCTGTTTTGGCCCCTTTGCAGTTCATTCAGACTAGACTGTTCTGTAGGACTTTTTCACTGTTCTTGCCATTAGTGAGGAAACCTCACTCCTGTGAGATTTTTGCAGCTGGACAGGTAGATGGGCAAGACTCATGAGTAGCTGTCTTGAGTCACATCCAGCCTCTGCCAAACACAGCATTTAGCTTTTTGGCATCCTCAGGGCTCTATCCCAGTGATGAACTCTGAGGACTCCTGTCAAGAAATATTCTACCATTTCAGTGGTTGATTGGACAGTCTGAAACAGTGAGGCTCTCAGAGAACTGCTCTGCTGTTCAAATACGTCCCTCAGGATTTATAATTCATGGTTTACAAAGCCAGCCTGGAAATTGAATGAGAATGATCACTCTGCCTGGATGCTTCTGGCTAAGATTGGCAGTGGAGTTCAGGGCTAGGATAAAAAGAAAATTAATTTTGTCTCCTATTGCTTTGGCTGAGATGAGCCTCTCAGACTTGTTTGCCGTGTTACAGTCACATGTTGTTCCTGCTATGGAAAGAAGAGCCACGCTGATTGCAAGGGGTGATACAATGATAGCGGTGAGCCTGCTCAGGGATGGGTGCTGCTCCCATCTAGGATTTGCCCTCACTGTGAATAGCACTGCAGACACCCCTCCTTACCCTCAGGCACTCACAGGCTGCCTCTGGAGAAAGGGTGTTGGTTTTCCTCCACAGTGTCTGCCCTGCCAGGAATTTCCTCCAGAACACTTCACACTTTTATTTCCCCCTCATTTTATCCTCCTCAGGTCTTTTTCCTTGCTCCTTGAGCCTTGTGGCTTAGCACATTTCCCTCATTCCTTTTGATGACTCTGAATGGGAAGTAGAGCCTGTTCCTAATTAGTTCTGATAATGAAGTGCTAACACACACTTTGCTGTGTAGGTACAAGTCAGATTCTTCAGAGCTGGAACCTGTGTGAGGGTTTCTTTGCTATTGCTTGTGGTCCCTGGCTTTCTCTGCATCACTGTTCAGCTGGCTGTTTATCTCCTGGGATTTGCTTAGGTCTTTTTTTACAAGTATTTTTGTCCACTTCTTTTTTCTTTTAATCAGCATTTTCATTATTTTTGCAGTTAGTAAAATACAATAGATATTCATGTAGTAAACTAAACGAACTAAGAATAGTGGTGTCAGTGGTGTAACGAGCACCCAAAGCTTGTCCCACACAAATGCACCTTAAGAGTCAGTAGGAAGGAGAAGGTAGTTTGACCTTTGTGTCCTCTGCCAGAAAGGATATCTGTCCTGAGAATGTCAGCAGGACGCCCAAGACCTCCACTTAATTTAGGATGATTGCCAATTAGCTAATTTGTGTACTAGAGGAGCCTGTTTGTTCTGGGTTTGATGGGCAGCAAGTAGGAGTAGAAGCCTGTGCCTGTCTCCCCCCATGCTAATTATCTGCCAAACAGCTAGGATTCCTGGCATTCGGAATAATGTATCATTATGAGGGTTGTGAACATTTCCAGTTACTGGGAATGATGCTGTTTCAGGGATCTGGGTATAGTTTGTGTCTATCTGGCTTGACAAAGACCTCATGTAGAAAAGGTAGTGTATGTAATAGGAAACAATTAGACTTCAAAGACTCAAAAGCTTAAAAGTAAAATAAAATAATAATTTAAACTACTTTCACAGGCAGACATAATGAAAGCCACACACCCTTTAGGCTTTACAAAAGAACCTGGAAAAATTTGCAACAGGGAAGATGTGTCTGGGGTTTGTCATGCATCAGTGCTTTTCCTAAGCTTTTTCCTCCTGATGGTAACACTCCTTTCAGCATGACCACAATCATTGTGTTAGACAGATGGTCACTCATGAAAGGAAGTATGCTGTGGAATCATGGATAATGCTTGAGATGTAGTCTGCTAGTCTTGGAATGTGCCTTTTCATTAGAGTCTTGCTATGATGAAAACTACAAAATAGTATTTTAAAAACAAACAACCCAAACAAACAACAAAAACAAACCAAAAACCCAAAATGAAACACTGTTTTTTCTCCTCTGACTCTTGAAACAAAGTGTGTCCTCTAAAATGACGGCAGCAGTAGATAGCAATGTGACCAGTGAGTAGAAAAGAAAATGATTTATCCAAATGGGATTGGATGGTCCTAGCTAAATACTTTCGCTATCTAGTTAAAATATGTTCTTTCCTTTTAGGAGAGGATCCATGGCACAATCTGGAATGAGATTGATGATTTAAAGGCATTCAAGGTGCTGGATCTAGAAGATTTTGAAAAGATGTTCTCCGCATATCAGAGGCACCAGGTAGGAGTGAACTCTTCCATAACTTTTCTGTCTTGAATTTCTGGAGAAGAAATGAATACACAACAGTGGTCTGAGCCCTTGGCTGCCTGCAGTCAGCCTGCATCACTTGATGCTCTGCCACTGTTCAGAAAATCTGCAGACCAAAAGAAGTTGGGATGGCCACACGGGGCAGGCTCTAAACTTCTGGTATGGATATATCTCATACTCATGGGCAGCTCTCAGCACCTACCACACAGGTAATGCTCTGGTAATGCCACTGGCCACTGACTTCCAAAAGCTGCGGAGCTTTACATTTATATTTGCATGTCAAACTTCCTGTTTCTTCCATTCATCCAGAGAAAAAAGGCTGTACTTCCCTGAGTACTGAGCAAGGTGACTGTGGTAGCTGTATTTCATTTTGTCTGTTTTTTCTTAAACAGCCAGCTGCCTGAAGTGGTTAGGTGACAGAAATGGTCTGAATTACAGATTATAGAACAAACAGCATACTTTAAAAGTGGCCATTTATTAGAATGTCTTTTTTCCCTCTTCTTTTTCCTGGAAAGCAAGTCACTTTCAATCTATCTCCACTGAATGAGATTTAGCAGCAGATGTATTGTACTTTCTCTTCTTGAACTCCCCCAGCTTTCCTATGCCTTTGGACTATTTTCAGTGTTTTGTATGCTGCATTACTCTGAAGTTTTAGGAAAAGACACAGACCCAAGTGTCATAAACAACCTTTATGATTATTCCTTACAGTGATGATAACTACTTCATTAACTGACTCAGTACCTTAAAATTAACAATCCAACCCCTTGTCTTTGGATTTTCCATCTTCTCCCTTCTCTCTTTTATTTTCTTTCTAATCCAATAAACATAATGAATAGCTCTTCTTATTTATGAGCTCACAGCCACATGGATAAGCTGTGAAGAATGTGATGTTAACTGTTGCATGATGAGATTTCGTTTCTCATTCTGTTTCTGCAAATAGCTGATGCTGTTTTAGTGGGTCCCTTTCTCTTTCTGTAAATCACATTCCTTGAAAGAAGAACTTAGTTCCCAGAAGGGAAGAAAAGCACACAAAACTTCAGTGCTGTTAAGAGATTGGATTTAGACCCTGTCCCAAGAACTTCTGATCCAATGTTTCTGGTGCAAACTTTGCAGTTTCCTCACTACAAATGACCTTGCAAAGCCTTGCTTCCTTTTGTCCCCAAAAACCAAAGCCAAAGCTGTCGTGGTCTCAGTTAGAATTGTAATATTTATCACTATGTTTCCAATCACTGGGAGGCAGCCTGAGCTATTCTGCCATAAACTAACCTGACCTTACCCCTGCCTCTGTGGGTCTCTGAGCTGTTCTCTTCCATCCTCATTAAACACACTTTATGACAGTGGCTCCAGACACTAGATTAACACTTATGTAAGCTTCTTGTATTTTTGTGCAGTTAGACATCTTGCTGCCCTTACAGCTTTTGTTGAGGTTTTTACATTATTTTGGGGGTGATTTTTTCTCTCCCTAAATATTTTGTTGTTGTTACTTCTTCCTATTTCATCCATATTGGCTTCAATGTGAACTGGATTCCAATCAACAAGTCCTCATCAATTTTTTTTTTTTTTTTTTTTTTTTTTAACACCAGGCAACCAAAATTGCTATTGAATTAAAAATTCATGAGACTTTTTTCACTTTGCATTTAGTCTTTTTTCCTTTTACTTTTGGAAATGTTCCATTCCGATCAAATATGTATTTACTCTGGGTTTGTGACTTTTATACTTCATCCAAATGTCTGTAAAGAAAAATATCAATGCAAAGCCCTGCTCTTTTGCATCTGAAATGTTGAGTGAGTAGAGATAAAGACATTTCTTTCTTTGCTGTTATTAACATGACTTTCATGTTTTTTCCAGTTCATTTACATTAAACAGTTTTTCTATTTTCTAATTTTGTTAGTGACAGAGGGTCTCTTCTCCTCTCTCAAGCCCAGTGTGTCCTTTTTGGTGGCTAAGAGGGAAAGCAAAACTGTCCAGTGCAGAGAATGCTGGACCAAGTATTCTTACTTGGCCTTTTGACCAAGTGTTCTTACAAGGTCTTTTGACCTTGCCCTAATCTTACTGTGTAATATTGACCTTTTGATTCAGTATAGCTGGTGTTTGCCTGGAATAATGAGTAAGTCATTAAATAGTTGGAGTCTGTCTTCCAGAAGTGCTGTACTGCCTCTTTGGAGGTTACTGAGTGCTTTCAAAATACTTGGCTACAAGTTGTTAAAGGGTATAACGTGCCATTGAAACAAGTTGTTGCTTGTTGTGCTTGTTAATACCCACAAACTGTGCCTGTGCATCAGGAGAGGAGAACTGACCCTCAAGTTATAACCTTGGCAGTTCTTTCAGTAAGGCTCTGGACTGGATTTGTAAAGGTATTTAAGCATTATCCTAGTTAATATTTAAAGACCTAAAAGATTTATGCTTTGGAGACCAAATTTATTATTTTCATAAAAGACCTAGGGCTCTTAGTTCCGTGACATCTGCTGATTTAAAATATGCAAAGAAATGCTGAAATACCTTTGAACCATCTGTGCCAGTATTACTTGCTAAGCATTATATGCTCTTAGAAAACAGTGTGTGTCTAAATTCAGCTGCCTTGTTAAACTTGGTACCTTTCTCTGTGCTAATTTTTGGCATGTTTCCTTCTTCGTTATTTGCGACTGCTGCCTGCATAGGACCTGCTAACTAACCCCTCCTCCTGTAAGCAGGTGAGTATCATTGTCTGCTTCCTGATCCTCTTGCCATGTGTGTGAAGGTGAATTCCTGGACCATGCCATTGTGGGGTCACAGCTCATGCTACTCTTTCATATGCCCTTGCACTCTGCTTTCTTAATAGGAAAGGTGGTACTGATAATTCTTTTGGCTATATTATCTCTGTGATAGGAGGTAGTTCTTGTTCTTTCACTTGCTTATATCTCACTGCTGGTGTCTGTAGTCCTTTTTTTTATGATCCTGAGGAAAAAAGACCAGGGACAAAGAAGAATGTCAGTGTGAACTCTTCCTTAACCAAAGTAATACTCTCTTGAGAGAAGAACAAAAGGGTCTCTCAGGGAACCTTTTCTCCCACTGTTCTATTTCTGTTCTGTCTGCTTTGGACAGTACTGAAGTCTTCAGATGCACTTATTAGCCACAGACTTTCTGATAAAGGAAATATTTCTTTGCATAGAACTGGGCACTTTGGTAGAAGGATTTGTGCCATCTGAGGGGCAGAAGAGTTCCAAATGGACAGCGGAAACCCTCAGAAAATTCAGCAAAAGATTAAAATGGTGTTTAGATAGAGATATTAGGTTATGCACATGTCTTTAAACGGGCTACCTCTCAAGCAAAATTCTTGGCAACAATTTTGAGTGAGAGTGATGCTATCAGGAAAGGATTGATCAGATATATCATATGATCTCTGGTGGTTTCAGAAGAAATTAATTCTCGCCATGAGTGCTCAGGTATTTGGGAATTCTGGTCGCAACTTTTGCCACATGGGGGTGGCTAACGTGGCAGCATATCAGAACAAGTCAACATGGTAGACGTAGTTCTCTGAAGTATTGATAATTGCCAGAAGCTAGTGTGCTGCCATGGTAGGAGTCCTCAGGTAACCAAAATCAAAGTGTATTTGAAGCAAGGCACCAATGTGATGAACACATTCCACATGTATAGTCATTTCAGCTCTGAAATTTTAGTTGCATTTTGAATTTGCAACTAAAATATCAAATCTGAAATATTCTTTGAAGCACATAACATAGTGTTATCCCAGATGAGAAGTCAGTAAGGGATGATGGCATAAAACTTAGTCATCTTGTCTGTCAGGTTGACACCAGCTCCAAGTGTTCTTGTGTTCAGGGCTTGGGCTCTGTCACAAAAGCTAGTTGCCACTGCCCCCTTACTCCTCTTTCTGTGTCTGAGAAAATATGGATAGTCCATATGCAATCTGTTTTCCTTGAATTAGGCTTGGAATCTGGCTTTAGTAAAACCTGAGGCTTCATCTGCTTTTGCTTACGCATGACTCCAAGTAGCTATAAATACCTCTCTCCTCAATATGAGCTGAAGAGGATATATTTTTAGCTAAGTCTAGCCCTTATGACCAAGTAGTGGGTCATGTCTGAATAGTCCAAGTTATTCATCTGTGTTGAACTCTGTGGGTTGGGGAATTGGAAATGGCATGGACACTATTATATCAATTCCTGCTGGATGGCTCTAAAGAAAGCTGGCTAAACCCCTGCCTCACATACATAGCCAAAGGCTGAAACTTTTTTTTCCTTGGATGGATGGATGCTTGTCACTATCCAGGTGTCCTTGTCTGTACATATCAGCTAATGAAGAACAGTGAAACTTTTAAACCAAGAGCACAGACCAGCAAGTAGCTTTCTTCCTTTCAACAACTCCCCATCTCCATATTCCCCTGTCTTCCTCCCCACAAACTGAGAAAACTTAAGAAAACTTTGAAATCTCTACGTGCCAGATTATATTGGGGAAACTCCTCTTGTTGGTATTGTTAGATATTCTCTCAGAAATAATAAACTTACCCAATGCTAATTTTACCATTTTTGGAAACACTGTTTGATTTATGAGTAACACTGCAATTTTATTTCTGCCAAGTTAGATGCTTTAGGCATATCTAGAAGAATTTACTGTGTGCATGTCTTCAGCTGGTGCATTGTACCTGTTTAAAAATGTCACTTTCTATTGGTGGTGGCTCACTGCAACACTTTTGGATGTGGCTGCATGAGTTCTTTGTATGTCTAGGAGCAACACAGATTTATGGTAGCTGACTGTAACAATAACTGAAATGACAACTAGCAGTATGAAACTGTGATTTACACTGAACACTCAAATGCTTGCCTATCAAAATCTCTTTAGAGTTTAGTCATGCTGATGTAAGTAAGCCTTGAGTTGCAGAACCTTGAGTCCTGAGAGTGAATTTTGGGAAGAAGCCATTCTGTGTGCTTGACATGATCTGACATATTTCCCTGAGTTTCTGCTATTGGCCACTCCCAGGGTCAGGATGCTGGGGTAGATGGACCTTTTGATCTTACTCAGCATGCTTGCTGTATTATGCTAAAAAAGAAGTCATGTTGCTTATTTGATGGGTGCATGCAAAGCTACATTATACTATACTATAAATCTCAAAATCTCAAGGCCTGACAATATGGATATGTCATGAAAAGGCATTTTATAAATAGTTCCTGCAGCAGTTAGCTGAGAAAATAAAAACTTGATGGTCAGATTGAGTTTGCAAATATTTTATCTCTGTGTGCTACAACAAATGTTCTGGACTGGATTTTCAAGTGTTTTTTAAGTGATGAATATGGCAATGGGGTTATACAGACAACTTTGCAAAAGGGTGATTTCTGTATGATTAAATGTATTAATTAGTATTTTTTTTTAAAGAGAAGATAGTTTAAATGTAGATTTTTACCATTTAGTAAGATATATTTAGTAAGATAATACCATTATGCCCTACTGTTTGCATCTCTCATATAATGTGGATTGGTCAGGTGCAGTGGCAGCCATAAGATAAACAGAGAGGGTTTTATTGCTTATGCTGCAGCCTTTCAAGAATGCTGTGCAACCCCTAGAGGAGGCATCTGCTGAAGGATATGCTGTGACACCAGTGATCTTCCTCAAAATGTGCCTGATTCTCCTGTCACACCCATTTTTCACATTAATGTAATTGATGGTAGAGTGAGTCCAATAGGTCAGAATCAGGTCCAGTATTTAGCATCAAAGATGAGCTTATAGATGCTAATGAATGATATCTGTTTCTCTGGTAACACAGGATCTACTCCCATGCTTTCTGCCTTCGTCTCCTTTTCTTATCATGTGGGTGGATTTTTCTAGGTTGGAATGGGTTTGTTCATTACACTCAGCTAAGTCTATCAGTCTTGAGTGAGAAACATAATACTGATTGTTTTCCCTCCCTTTTGAAATACATGCAGAAAGAGATGGGCTCAACAGAAGACCTCTACCTCTCCACACGAAAGGTGAAAGAGCTCTCTGTGATTGATGGCCGGAGGGCCCAGAATTGTGTCATTCTCCTTTCCAAGTAAGTGTGCTAAGCCTTAGCTCACAGGGTGTGCCATGATCAGTGCAGAGGCAAGAGGGGATGAAATTAAACAAGTGGATGTGTTTCTTTTCCCAACTAGATCTGCGCTTTAATACCTGCAGAGCCTCAGATAAACCTCTCTTATGGTGTCATAAAAGGACATTTCTCATACATGTTATCTCACTTAATAAAAATCTCCACACACACATTTTGTATTTCAAACAGCTGGGCATCAGCTTCTATCAGAAGTCTCATCATCAGAAAGTGATCAGTACTCATTGGTAGATGAATGCAGCTCTTTGGCAGTGCTTGCACTTTACTCTAAGTAATGTGTCCCCATGTTCTATTTCTGTCATTTTTCTCTGTTCTGCGTGTTTCTTTCTAAATATTGCTCTGACTATCTCCCTGGAACAGAGTAGAGCTGAGTGTGATGTTCATTTTGGACTTGTGGTGACAACAGTGGCAAACACTGGCATTCATATTTAAGACCTGAGATGAGCTAAGCTGGTTAGAGCATGGTGCTAATAACATCAAGGTTGTGGTTTAAATCCCTCTATGGGCCATTTACTAAAGAGTTGGACTCAAGGATCCTTGTGGGTCCCTTCCAAATCAGAATATTCTGTGAAGAATTAAGTCTTCTATTTGTAAATTATGGTTTTGAAGCCAAGAGCTGCCTCTGTGTATTCCTACAATGACTAATGCATTCAAATGCAGTGACATCAGGGTCCTTTTTTTTCCCCCTTGCCTTTCTACCAACATGAGTGCTGGGTTTGAGGTTTGTCACTATCAGATTTGTCAGACACTGATCAAACTGAGAAAGTTGCCTTTCCTACCAGAGGAGGAGCAGCAAGCCTGGAGACAAAACCTGACAAAACTGTGGCAGTACTGAGTGGCAGAAGTGTTTCATTGGGCAGTAGAAAATATGGGTTCATATGGATGTGATGCTTGTCCCTTCTAGCAAGCTGATAGTTAAAGCAAGACTGCAGCCAGATCACCAGGAATGGAGTGAGTTCTTTCCCTTGCTTAGTGAAACCTGTGGAGACTCTCATTATGCTACTTATGTGGCATTAGCCTGCATGTCAGCAGGACCCCCACCATCCAAACCTTCCCTGAGGAAAGGCTTACATTTCTCTCTCTGTGTAGATGCCAGCACATGTCTTTGCTGGTGTTGGCAGCTGGCTGAGGCTGGGGCAGAGGGGGAGGCATAAGGGCACCAGGATTTTCATGCTGTTTGATGGACCTACTGAATTGTGTCTGGGGTTCAGATTAACTCTGTAAGCAGGTGGAACATTTCCTGGAAGTGGTAACATCATGTCTTCAGTTGGCTGGGCTGCGGAGGATCCAGGAAGGTGGTCCATGACTTGGTATGGCACTAGATATTTATTTGTAAAAATCTTCTGTCTCCAAATCAAAAGCAATTTGGACAGCAGCAATGCATGTTTTTCAACGTTCACTTCCTCTGGTGTGCAAGTCTGGGAAATCTTACCTGAGAAGAATCCTCTCCATACAGAAAGAGAAAGGGGACAGTTTCTGTGTTTTGTCTTTCTCATTGCTGCCTCCAGCAGCAAGGTTATTGAAGCATGAACCTTGTACTTCAAGATACGTGGTATGTGTTCACTCCAGGTCTGCCATGAAATTAGTGGAACTTGAACTGCTAGTCTGGACTTGAACCAGAGGTGAAAGCTGTGTTTTGTGACTGTCAGCTTCTTCACTAGGAAATATCCTGCTCTTATTGTTAGCATGTCTAACATGGAGGAAAGAGATTTGGAGATTGTGGTGTCCCTATAGAGCCTGCAAGTTTGCACTGTGCTCTCTTAACTTTGCTGCTGTGGTACTGGAAACACCACCTGCCAGGGCTATCCCACTGGCTTAGATAATATAATGTTTGTAACAGATAGTGTTACACCCAGAATATCAGAAATATTGTTCAGGTTGGCCCACGATTGGTATTCCTCCCCAAACTTCCCTTTTAAATGCAACCAGAAAAGCAAAAATCTTTGGGAACTGAAATAGCACCTTTACATTCTTGCCTCTTTTTTTTGGCAGTTTGCTGTTATATGGTTCTGATGTTAAAGACAGGAATTGGGAGGAATAGCTGCAGACAATAGTTGAAAGGGCTTTATAAGCCCTTTGCAGGTTTTTTCATACCCCATGTCTTCCTCCTTGGGGTTAGACCCTGAAGAAGACACACTCCCAGGCAAATCATTCCTGCTCTACACTGCACTGCATTGCTGCCATGCACTTGCTGCTCCTGCAGCACATACACGTGCATGGGGGTGTGCACTCACATGCAGGGAGAGGGGATTTAAAACTGGGGACAAACAAAGGGAGTTTCTGCAACCCAGAGCTGCAGCCCCAGATTTCAGGTTGCCACAGTGTCTGCCAACAGCTGTTTCCAATTGACTCTTACTGTGCATATATCCCTGTAGTTTATTCCCCCTTTGTTTACACTAAACCATCATGTCCTTTAAAGTAAAATAGCTGCATGGGTTGGGTTTTCTTTCCCTCCCCTACTCAAATGTTTTTGTTTTACTAACACTGTGTTAGAAGGGGTCAGGCAGAGCTCATATTTCATATGGTCCAACAAGCCAAAACCTATCAAGAGTGAGAAATAGATGTCTCTTGCTTTCTTTTGCAGAGAGAGTACCACATGGTAGGCTGAAAAGAGATGAAAATTGAATTGCTAGTTGATTTTTTTTGCTGACATCTAACAAATTCATAAACCTTCCTCCCCAATATCATCTTTACTTCCATAAAAAGATATCTCTTTCAACTACTCGATAGTAGCATTTTTCAGTTTTCCTGCAGAGAAAGGATTAAATTGTCCCTGTTTAATAGAGTCTGATGGATCTAAAACAAAGCTCTGCTCCATAGGCCATCTTCAAAGGCTTAAAAAGCAGAAGATGAGTTTCTCTCACAGTACTTCTAGTAGGCCATAGTTAAACCAGGGCATGGAACCATCTGTTTGTAGTCAGTTCAGGCAGCCACCAGCTTCAAATTTAGCTTTCTTAATGGTGTTTCAAACATATAGTTACTTTTGTCACACTGGAAATCTGCTATTTCTCATGAATTTCCTTATGTCTTCAGTTTCCTCCAGACTGGAGTTTTGTTGTCAGACTTGTGTGGTCTGTAAGAGTCATCCCAGATCCCTATGTTTCCTTGCTTTCACCTGGCAGCTGGAAATTTCTCTGACCTCTCTCACCACTTTGGCTTCTCCCTGCCTCCATTACTCAAGTAATTGATAGTATTTTTGCTGCTCTGTTTTTGTAGTGTCATTTCTTTAAAGGTTCTTGAAGAACATGCCCAAGATATGTACTGTTCACAGTCCTGCTCTGTGAAATGCTCTGGGGAGATTCAGTTCTTTGAGACATCTTGCTTGGAAGAAGGCTGAACGTATACTTATGGAACTTTGTGCACATTGTTTTGCATGATGTCCAGTGAAATAATTATGTCAGTGTTCTTCTGAATAGTGTGATGAGTTTGTTATTTCTGTAGCTCAGTGAGTCAGTAACCTTCCCAAGAGGCTGGAAACAGTAGGCATGCTAGCAAAATGTCATAACACCAGTAGCAGCAGAAAGCAGAATGTGACTACAAGAATAGTTTTAAATGTGAATGTGACATTAGACAGGTACAAGCAGGCAGGTTTATCAAATGTTTGTGCCTTTGTGAATTCAAACACCAGTAAGGGAGAGGAAAAAAGGCTTGGGCAGAATTTCTAATGAGAATACAAAAGAGATAAACTATTTTTCTTACATCGCTGTACCTCTTCAGTGCTTTTAAACTTTTTCAGTTGAGACATTAAGGGGATGAACTATTCAGCCAATGTCACTCTCTGTGTACCAGCTTTGCACTGCCCCAGTCCCTGTGTGCCTTTCTGCCATGGGACAATTCAGTGTTCATCCTTGTTTTAAGGTAAATTTGAAAACGTATGATATTCTGGAGTACAGATCATATCTTGATACAGAAAGAGCTGATTGGACTCAGCATTCCTGTTCCTCAGTGTGCTGTATTGAAAAACACTGGGCAGTAACCAGTGCTTCCTGGATCCCTGGAGAGATTTTTTGTTTTAAGTTAAGGTCCACAATAAATGGCTTTACCTGCTATGCTGAATCCATACTCCAAGGCAAACTGAACATGTTAGTCAGTACCATCTTGTCTGAGATCACAACCAGGAACTTGAAGGTAGGGTTGTGATAAAAGATGAAGCCACTGCTTCATCAATATCTCATGGTAATTTGGGGATTCCCATATTTGGTCCTGCCTTACTCTTCTTGGCTCAGAAAGATAGTCATCCCCAGATCCTTCTTGGAAGGTAACTGAGAGTATCTGAATGCAAAGTTGCTTGGTTACTCGTGAGCTTTTGCTGAAGGAGAACAAGAAAAGAAGAGCCAGTTTCTTTCTGTACTTGCCAGAATACTTCCACAGTGATGTTCTGAAAAGGCACTGGTGGATTTTTTTTTCCCCAACATATTGATATAATGGTGTAAGGTGTACCTGGTAAAATGTCCCAGCTGTTGTCCCACAAAAGAGAAAGCACTGTTGTCTTCACTAATGAGATGAGTGGGCAGCTGGGATAAGGGGATGTGGGAAGAGTGGCTGCATCTTTCTGTCTTCTGGCTGAATGTGTAGTTAGACCAGCCTGCCTCCTGAATGCTGCTTCTGAGAGGAGGCCTTTACAGGTTAGGGACAATTAGTATTCCCAAAATGTAGATATTGAAAAGCCTGCACTTTGGGAGCTGTACAGAGCCTTAGGAGAGCTCAGGAGTTAGACAAGGCTTCTGTCTCAGTCACAAAGTTTGGGAATGAATTGACTAGTAGCCTGTGTGAAATGACTTTGTGGAGATGGAGTATTCTGCAGTCACTAAAGCTAAGATTTGGGTGAGCTGTACAAACTGGCCTTAGGATGTAGCTAAGTATCAATCAGTGCCTGTCACTGTCACAGCTACTATATTGGCATCTGTTGGGAATACCATAGTTCAGCAGGAGGTATAAAATGTCCTTGATACATGATAATCAGTCCTCTTCTCCAAGGTAAAAGGAACAGTGGGTCTGTGATCCCTGTGGTATGGGAACTTAACATAGCTGAAAAAACCTCAATTTCTCTATTAGTGGGGAAGTATGCTTCCTTCTCAAAAGCTAGGAAAGATCCAAGGAACAAGCCCATGATGTAACTCACTTTTTCCTTGGAGGGGGAGATGGTTAATGAGTGACAAGCATTTTGCTTTGATTCATGAGAGGGGGAAAGAGAGGGGGGAGGTTACTGTAAGTTAAATCAATGGGTATATTTAAGGAGAAAAAATTAGTGAGCACTGGGTGTCTGTAAGGGAAGTTGATGTAAAACTGCAACATGTCTCCCAGGCATGTTCTGAGTCAGGCTGCCAGCGTTCTCCAAGAGGACGAAACAATAAACCACTTGATGTCTGCAAGTGAAGCTGGTGTTAAATCAGTCGAGGTGTCCTGGGGAGATTGGTGATGAATTACTCTGCAGAGTCAATAGAGATTATTTATGACGCCGGAGGGGATAGAGGGAGGCAGGCTAAGTACCATATCAGAAGTTATTTGGTACTTGGTGAGCTTTAACATTGCTTGAAGATGACTCAAGCAGTTGGACTTCCATATACTGCCACCAGATGTATGGGTGAGGGAAGAAAGAGGGAGTATTCTCAGTAAAGATCCTTTTCCTTCCTCATCTGGCCTGTGTCAGGCTCCTGTTGAACAAAAACAGGCAGTATCTGTGCTATGAGTGAATGTGCTGCAGCTGAGCAAAGGGGCACTGTATTTTGTTCTGGTCACATTTACTTCCTGTGTCGTGATTGCAGGATACGTGATCTCGAGAAGCGTAAGGCAGAGGGAATACAGCTTGAATTGTATGCTGTTCCAAATTGAGTTACCTCCAGCAGCTGGAGGAAGAGTGCCTGGATCTGCAAAGCTTGTAAGAAAGTCATTGCAGCTTTCCAATAGATACCAAAGTTTAATTTCTGTAGTGTAAATTTTTGGGCCATAATTCCACCTTAATTTTGCTCTCTCATATGAGTTTTAGGCTCTGAGGGATGCCTCTTTTCAGTTTTAAATAGAAAGATTTTACGCATCTGCTTTAGGTTCTTCTTTAATTAGTTCACCTGCTTCTGTTTAAAAGCAGCACATCTGTTTCACATTACTGCTGGCCATCTTTAAGATCTGCTACATGGCTGGGCACGAGTTTTGAAAATACAAGAAGAATCACTTGATTAACAATTCTTTGGCCGCTTATTCAGACAGTTTGTAAACGGGAAGATCTGTGTTTTTTGTTATTGTTGCTTTTGAAAGGCATCCTGTCCCAGAAGAAGAACAAGCCCATTTTGGAAGATTGTTCTGCTGTAAATCCTTCTGTACTAGTAATTAGATTGGTAATAATCTAGGATGCACACCTGCAGGCACCATGACCCTGTTGCAGTCTTGTAAATGACCAAGTTAAACTGCTTCTCAGCAGGGGACTGGCAAGCTTTCTGCTTTTCTCTGCTGTGGGCTAAACCATTCAAACCAGATGTTTTTCTGCTGATGGCTGGTGGGGCACAGAATCATCCAAGAAATCAAAGTGTTTGTATAACTCTCTGTCCTTGGGGCTCTCAATTATTTTTGAACAGAAGATGTTTTCAAGTGTATTTAATGCTGATGAATGGCAGCAAACAGAGGAGCTTGGAATCCTTGGACTTCTGGACAGAACAGCAAGATCAGTGGTAATATATGCAGCACCGTTGTGTTGCTGTACCTCAAACCTGTTTATTTGGTCCTGTTTACTGCATCCCCAAATACACACAGAGGTACTTCCACTGTGTAATGGGTGGTCAGTAAGTAATTGCTCGAGTTACTTGCATGGAAGACACATGAAAACTCACTCTCATTCTTTGTAAACTCCGTGAAAGTAGCAACAAAACCCCTCCACCCTGGTCTTAATGGGTTGCTTTATTTCATTACCCCTCACAGACTGTGTGTCTGTGTTACAAGTCTAATCTGCAGACTACAGCTTCTGAAAAATGCAAAGGTGCTCTCTA
The DNA here is from genome assembly GCA_024362935.1 of Setophaga petechia. Taxonomy (NCBI): domain Eukaryota; kingdom Metazoa; phylum Chordata; class Aves; order Passeriformes; family Parulidae; genus Setophaga; species Setophaga petechia. The sequence continues at coordinate 57,988,970 of JANCRA010000002.1, forward strand.
AAGGAAAAATAATCAACAAAATGTAGCACTTTGAAAACTTCAGGCACCAAATTGTTTGGCCATGGGTGTATGTATCTCCTAGGGACCAGGCCCACCACCACCAGTTTTAGCCCTTCTCTGGTCACAGTGTTTGATCAGTTCAGAGTCACATAGCCATGGACTTTACAATTCATTCTTTAAGCCAAAAGTAACCCTTCCACTTTCTGATTGAGGCTGTAGAGCTTTATGCAGAACCTCTTGTACTGAAGTTTGGTTTTTTTATCCAGTGTCAAACTAATGACCTGAAGTAAAAAGTTTCCAACCTTTCCATTGTAAAACTCTTAATCCTTATATCTCATCAGAGCATGGCCCAATTATGAAGCTTTTCTGGATATTCAGTTCTTTAGCTTGCTTAGCTGGTATCAGTTTTCCCTCCTTGTGGAAAGATTACATAATGACCAACTTTGAACTCAATAAGAGGAATTACTTCAGAGATGTAATACTTACAAGATCTCAAATGTCTGTTGATTCATATTTTAGTTTCCAGCTGTTGGTTTTATTGGGCAATGTTAAAATATTTTAAGTGTCTTATATTTAGTAATATTTCCTGTCTGTAAAAAAAAAAAAGCTTTTTCTTTTTCTTTTACCATATTTTTCCAAAAATGTGATTCTATCCAAATGCTAATGGCAATATGAAATTTCAACATGGAACTTCCTAGCACTGAAGACTAAAACATTTAGCTTCATCCATCAGCCTGTCTCTTATTTTTATTTGAATTTTCTCTTTCTACTGCTAATTATATTGATAGTAGAAGTCCATGGAGACTGTAGACTCTTCAAATATTTCTTTTTACACTCTCCTGTTTCAGTCTCAAAACTGAGATTTTCTTGTGAATAGCTTTTCCTTTATGGTTTGCTTCAGTATTTCCTACTCTCCTGAAATGACTGAGTATCATGGGTTGGGGTTGGTGCATTTCTTTGTTGACATCTGCTCTGAGAACAACCAAGTTCATTTCAGGTGTCCATCAAGCAACATCTTGGTAATGACAAATTTTGACTCCTATTGATCTGTCCTGGGTTTCGAGTGGAAACCTTGAGACTTCTTTTCTTTATTGGTTCTTGGTTCAGTTGTAGCTGATGACTCCTGCTCATTGTACACAGGAGTAGGTGGTAAGGAGATTGTGCTCTTAGTACCTCAGATAACATTAAAAAGCTCTTGTTTTCAAAGCTTGTTTCATGATATGAAACATGGCATTGCAGATGCTGTCTGTTCCTATGTCATCTGTCATTGCTGACAGAGTGAATTACCTAGCACAAGCAGTTTTCTTGCAAGAAAACTCTTTCTTAGTAAGGGAGTTTTCAGTCCCATTATTTGTTACTCTGGGAGATGCTTTAATATTCACATGTCAGGATGTTACATGAGCTCACAGTCAGAGTCACATGGGCTTCTGAAGGGTTTTACTATAGCAAAAGAACTTAATAAGGGAGGTGTCTGGTATGGGGGAGCTTGGAAGTACTTTTGAGCTAAGAGGACTTAATTGTTATTAATCACCGTTTGATTTTTGATGTGTTTGATTACCTGAAGAGGAAAAAATATATTATCCATAAAACCTCTGTGTTTAGAACTGATTTATTCCTCTTTCTGAATATTCTAGAATAGCAGTGTTACAGTAGAGCTTGCTGTGGTTGTTTCATGCCTGTTTGGTGCAGCGTTTCAGGCCTCCTACTTTGTGAATTGTCAGAGTCACTTAAGCTTTATACTAATGGCACAATGCTGATACTTTTGAAAGGTTGAAGCTGTCTAATGAAGAAATCAGACAAGCAATCTTGAAGATGGATGAACAAGAAGACCTAGCAAAAGATATGCTTGAGCAGGTGAGAAAGATTAAAGTTGGGTATAACTTATTTTTAGTACTGGCACTGCTGTTTTTCTGCAGGTGAGAACTTGGCTCTGTTATGTCAGTGGAGCTACACAGGAGAACATGAGAAAAGTATTTTTCCCAATGTTGTTGTGTATGCCTCTGTCATGTAACTATTTCTCTTCTTGGTGCAAAATTTGCATGATTACAGGTGGTATGAGATTTCTTTTTATGTCCTCTCTATTCCATAACTTTTCCCATCTCTACTTTTTCCTGCTGATTATTAATTATTGCTGTTGTTTTTCTTTTCTCTTTTCTTTTTATTCATCTCCCTTCTTTACCTGCCTTTTCTATTGGGAAGTGTCAGGAACCAGGCCATGTAGGTCAATGATTAGAGCCAGGACTAGAAGGGATCTCACAGGAACCATTAGAAGGGGAGGCAGGTACTTCCATCCCCAGCACCTGGTTGGCTGTATAACTTGTGAGGAAAAAAAACCCCAATTACGCCAAAATTGCCCAATTTCCATTTATAGAAGGTGACAGATGATGCTTTGACCAAAGAGACATGTGATAGAGTTCCTTAGGAGTGTGCAAAACTTTATAATTATGAACTATCTAATAAATGTGATTCCTTCTTTCTGGGCAGTCAGTGTTTAATCATGAACCAAAAGCTTTTCCATTTTGGAAATTTATAGCCTACTTGTCATGTTATCTGAATGACCACAGCTGTTCCAGAAGTCACTGCAAGCTCCTGATGCTCCACACCTTTGAATATCACATATTTGCAGAGTGCAATAAAGTATTAACAAGTGGTAAAAGGCAGAGTGCTTCATGTGCCTTGTGAGTGGGTTTTGTGGGTGTGAGCTGAGGCTGTGTGCAGGGCAGTATTTGTAACTGTACTAAAGCACAGCTACCACCAGTTCTGTCAAAAGTCTGTCCAAGTATGAGCTTTTAAGGTCAGCATATGAATAGCAGCCAGTGTCAGACACATATCCAGTTGTTTGGTTATTATTTATTGTTTCAGCAGTGTAGGGCATACCCGAGAGAGATAGATGAGGCTTTGTGTGTACAATAGGCACGATGGGTACTTGACTCTGTTTGGGCCACATCCTGCTCTTGTTTGCACCAATCTAAACTCCAAGTAGTGCTGTGGGAATCAAGTTCTCTCTGTACTTCCCCTTGGGTAAGTTGCAGTAGCACTTGGCCTTTAGGATTTTGAAATGGGAAATTCCCCATAGAATTAAAAATTAATCTTAATGGGGTCAGTGAAGGATAAAGACAAAACAGCAAGCAAAGGTTTAGAAGAGGTCAGTTTTGTAGACACAGCTGCACTTTTTTGAAGTTATGGTCACACGGCTGAGTCAATGTAATGTTTCCCAGTGGTAGCAGAGAAATCGGAGGGCTCTCACTACACTAGGGTTTGATTGTGCTCCTCTGTCCCCCTCTCATTTTCCTTGGATCTCACATCTCAGTGTTTGGTTTGTGTCTCTCACTCTAGCTACTGAAGTTTGTTCCTGAAAAGAGCGATACTGACCTGTTGGAGGAGCACAAACACGAAATCGAGCGCATGGCCCGGGCGGATCGTTTCCTCTTCGAAATGAGCAGGTCTGTTTGGTACATTACAGGAGACTGCACACAGGACTTCTTGGAAGCAGCTGTAATTGTTATTGAAAATGGATCATCTGGCACTGCGGGGAAATGTGCAAGATTGTGGGCCAGCTTTATATCCTGTGTTTGCCAGAAGCCTGTGAATGTTACAAATATTTCTGTTCATGACACAAACTTCATTGACAAGAAGCACTCTCTGTGCATAAGGGCCTGTGCCCTGACAACAAGCAGAAATCTGCCTCCTCTGCCTAAATTTGTTCACAAAAAGGAATGCAGATACAAGTGTCTGATGTAGTGTGGCCAGGGGTCAGGATTTCATATAGATCCCTTTTTCTGTTAAGCTATCTCATCTCCTTATCCTCTGACCCTCTTTCTTGTTCAGACTTTGCTACACCCCTGATGAGGATTAACATTTTGTTCTGCTAATGGAGGTGTGGCTGGCATCTCCCATGACTATATTTTGAGTATAGTGGGAATTCTTCCAGCTCCTTTTCAGTTGAGAGCAAAATGTGACTTGAGGTCCACCATTTTCATAACAAGGTTGATTGTATAGTGTTATCTGTTTGAACTATGTCCATAATCCCATGCCTTGGCTTCATGGTACTGAACATCCGACCATTAGATTATGTGGGGAGCATACTGGCTCTGGGCTTCAAGAGTTCCAGTTCAGTGTTGGCTTTCCTCTACCCTTCATGCAGGATTGACCACTATCAGCAGCGGCTGCAAGCATTATTCTTTAAGAAGAAGTTTCCAGAGAGGCTGGCAGAAGCAAAACCAAAAGTGGAAGGTATGGTTAATAAAGCTTTTTCTAAGAGTTGGGCAGAGTGGTAGGGAAGGTCAAGAGAGGCTTATCTTCAAAGGAGGTGCTGTTACATGCATGCTGTGTTTGTAGAGCCAGTGAACCCAAGGCATGTTGTATCCTAAGAAATAAGTTCAGTATGATACTCTTCTTTCTCACCCATTGACTTAATAAAGTCTGTTCCATGGTTGTTACACTGTTAGTATGACCTGACAAATATGACAGTGTGCTGTCAGGCTGTGCTGAGCTGCCAAAAACTTTCATAGCCTTTCTGTGCAGGTCAGCCTTCCCTTCTCACCCTCAAGTCCTTGCACCTTTCCTCTTTAAATGGCACTTGAATAGATACTTCAGGGCACTGATGCTCTGGGAACATGTAACCTAGAAGCAGGGGAAGTGTGTGGTTTCTGTACCACATCCATGGTTATTGCAGAGAAGAAGTGAGTGTATTCTACTCTACATTTTCAGAAGAGCTCAAGCCTTCCCTGTGTTCTCACTGGCTATGCTTTTAAAGTGTGAGGTAATAGCCTTGGTCCTATGTTGGGAGGAGCTTTCTACAAGTTCAGTGTAGTGCATTTTCCTTCCATTTGCCTTCATTCTGTGGGTGTGTGGGTGCAGGAAGGACAGCACACAGACAGAGTTGCAGCAGGTGTTGTGCAAACGCTATTCAGGGTATTTCAAATTATGGGCCCCAGCATGTTAAAAACAGCCACTGTGCAATAACAACTTCTTTTTTCTCTCTCTTCAAGCCATTCTTCTGGCATCCAAAGAACTCATCCGAAGCAAGCGTTTGAGGCAACTCTTGGAGGTAGTTCTTGCCTTTGGGAATTACATGAACAAGGGCCAGAGGGGAAGCGCTTATGGCTTCAAAGTCTCCAGCCTGAACAAAATTGCGGACACCAAATCCAGCATAGACAGGTGGGGTGAAAGGCCATAAACATGTTGGTAACTGTGCTGCTGCATCTATTAGCATAGTAGTGAAAATGGGTTTTTGTTTGGTTTTTGCTCTGTAGACTATTGAAATTCATGTCTCATTTGACATTTAAGTAGTGCTTTTCACTCTTAAAGATTCTGCAGTAATTAAGACCAGCTATTAACACAGCAACCAAATTCTGCTGTTTCTCTGGATTGTGCACATCTGATGTTGGAGTGTGTTTCTGCAACCTTATACATAGATGACAAAATGTATTTCACAAAAACTGAAATAAGTTTAGGGATGAGAAGGATTCTACAGAAGTTTCTCTTTCTATCAAAGTTTTATGGCCATGGTTTTGCAAAAATAGAAAATGTGAAAAAAAAATTTTGAGCACAGTTTTATATCTCCTGTGAAACATGGTGTATATTTCTGAGGCAAGGACTGTCACAAACATTTTCTGTATGTATACCACTAAAGAAACCGTAAGGCATAACTCAGAGAGACTGATCCTGGTTGTATCTAGGGCAGATAAGGAAAACAGCTGGTTTTGGAATGTGGAGTTTGCTGTTCATTTACATGGACTGCAGGTCTTTATAGTCAGTCTGTGTTTTGCCCCATATCCCCATACTGGTTCTGGAAATTAATCCAGCTGAGACTGGGTAGAGAATATGGCTTTTCTACTAGAGCAGCACTAAGGTTGTCCTTGGAGAAAGGAAACTCCTTGGAGTAAGAACCTTGCAGGTTTTTACTAACTTGCACCTTCCTTGAATTTTAAGACTTGCTGAGACCATAGTTGTGGTTAAATTACTTCAGGCTGTGACAGAATGAATGATGGCAGTAAAATATCATGAGAAATTCATCCCTACCTAATAGAGTTTGAACTAACAGAGTACTGTTCTGACTACCAAAATGTCCTTTTCTGTGTTCCAAGGCTAACAGTTGTATAGCAAATGTTGAACTCTTTTTTGCCTTAATGTAGCTTGACTTAATTTCTTAATTTTTCCATGTATTGGATGTCCTGTGCAGATTCTGTTCTCTCACCAGTTTCCCAGCTCCAAGGCTCCAGTCTAGGTGAAGCAGTGGCCATCTGCTGTCTTCCCTGTCAGTTAACCACATAACACCCACCAAAAGTAGCTGTTATGGCTCTCTGTTCTCTTTACATGCAGAATTTCTTGTTTACTTTACAAATTTCCTTAAACCCTCTCCTGCATCCTTCATACAACTCAATTCCATCTGCTCCTACTTGGGCTGCCATTGGTTTTACATTAGTGAGCTTGACCACTACACATAAGCTCAGCTGTTTCATTACTGCAGTAGTTTTTTTGCAGCTTTTCTAATCTTCAAGAACTTTTCTCTCTTCTTAATCAACTCTGGGGTTTTTTTTCCCCACATTGCCTCTGAGGACAGTTTGCTTCTCCCTTAAAAGTTAATGTCCCTTTAGTACTATTAGTTGTTTATTCTCTGAAGTATCTGGTGACAAATATTATACTGTGTTATGCAATTTTCTTTTCTATTACACCATCTACACACGTGGATGGAAGCATGCTGGTGTTCCCAGAATAAATTAGGATACATTATATTGCTTGAGGTTTTAGGAAGGATGGTTCATAAAGGACCAATCCATTTCAATCCTTTGCACTTTTCTTTCGGTAGCACAGCTGCTAACTGCTGACACATTGTTTATTTTGTTCAAACAAACACATTTCCTCCCCAAATATTTTTCACTGATTTGTCACAGTCCTTTCACTAGCCTTTCTTTCTCGTGACCATCTTCCTTCTCATTTCTAACTTTTGTTTTTATTTTTTTTTCTTTAGGAACATTACACTCTTGCACTACCTAATTATGATCTTTGAAAAGAATTATCCAGATATTTTAGATATCCAGTCTGAGTTGCAGCATCTTCCAGAAGCAGCAAAAGTCAAGTAAGTCCAGTGCTATTACTTCTCAGAGCTGGAGTTCCCAGCGATTTCTGTTAACTTAGTTATCATAATTTTTTTTTAACTTCTGTCTTCCAAACCCATGGCCAGCCTTACAATTGTAATGCCTTTATTGTACATAACTGAATTGATAGCTTTACTTAGATTTTCCTGTATTTACTTTATTTCTGAATCAGACTTTCTAACTAGGCTGGCTGTTGCTTGTGATTCACTCACCATATTCTATGGTTGTTCATCTAAGTGTGCTATTTTTTCTGGGTAATTGCAGGTTTGTTTCTAAGATAGGGTTAGTTAGGCACAGAGGCTACAGTAAATCTTTTTCAGGACAATTGTTCAAGCTTTTGCACATGTCAGTCTTGCACAGAAATATGGAAAGCATCATACTTTTGCAAAAAAGTCAATGGTCCATTTCTGGAAGTGTTTGTGAAAAATGACTACAGAAGCCAGCCCCCAAAATACAAACTTTTTTTTTTCTCTTTCCAAAGCACTGCTCAAAAAATATTATGCATAATATTTACCCACACATGATTTTCGTGTAAGGAACTAGTCCAACCAATGAAAGACAAGTGAAAAATTAATGCGTTTTCACACTTAAAAGGCATTAATTAAAGCTTTAGTGGTGTTTTTGAGATGTTAGCTACTGCTCCCCAAATATTTGGAGGGGATGCCTGCTGACTCACAAATAGGTACTCACTAGTTATCTGGAATGAAAGACTAATTTTTCTCACAAGTCCTAGAAAAAAAAAGAAACTCACATTTATATATGATGAGCAGACATTAAGTGTAACATTTGTGCCTGGGGAAGCATGTATGAACATTAACAGTATGTTTCTATGCTCAGTTGCAGTGTAAGCTGGCCCAGACTACCATATGGTAGAAGTGCAGATGGAAAAAACAATGTTTGAACTGGGAGGGAGAAAAAAAAATCACATGTAAATGTACTGCTAATGGGATTTAGTAGTTATGTGCTGTAAGAATCATATGTAGAGATAATCTGAGACTGCAGTGATGTGTGTGCTAAAGCTGTGCTCCTTGCTGGTGTGTCAGCTGATCTCTGCAAGCTGGCTGTGGGGCGTATGCTGCTGGCTGAAGGGTCAGGCACAGCTTGCAGGGCAGATGTTCTGAGGGCAGGCTCCCCCTTCCTTCCCGGGAAAATCCCAGTTTTCAGTGTGACCACAGGCAAGCAATGTCTGCCTCCTTTTACATCTTACATACAAAAAGTAGCACAGAGCATCAAGAGATCCCCCTCCCCTCGTTCCGAGTCATCTGGCATGGCTGGTGCCAGAGGCCGGATCCCAGACGTGATGGGCCAGTGGTCTGTGCTGCTGCACAGTTCCTGTACCCCTGAGTAACACTGCTCTTTTTGTTTTATCTGCTCTGCCTCTGTCTCCTGTGCAGCCTGGTAGAGCTGGAGAAGGAAGTCAACAACATAAAGACTGGATTGAAAGCTGTTGAAACTGTAAGTATCTGAAGGTTTCCAAAGTGCCACACTTACAATATCCCTCTCAGAATCAGGGGCAGTATATATTTTATGATAAGATAAAGTGGGCTTTCTTTTTTCATTCCTTTCCATTCCATTCCAGAATGCATTAACCAAGAAAAAACAAATAAAAGCTTCTCATGTGGAGCTCCTGCTGATGATCTTAGCAGAGTTAAGGCTAATGAAAAGCTTGTTTGATCTCAACCTGGAAAGTAAAAGGACAGTTTGAAAAGTGGCATGGACTGAAAGAAGAAATAAAATTCATACTCTTTCTTACTGAGGGATGGATGTCTGCTGAGCAAGTGTTTCACATGGCTCTTGGAGTAGTAGTAAGCAGGTAGTGCTCTGTTGTATGCAACCCTATCTTTTATCCTAAGCACTCCTTGGGAAGGCAAAGGGAAGGATAGAAACTAGTTAAAAATGAAGCAGCTGAGCTGGCAAGCAAAGCAACAGTGGTGGAATTTTTCCTGCTACTAATGAAAGCTAGTTTTTGGAAATTGTGTTGGGTGATTTCTGTGCAAGGATTACCTGTTTACAAGGGACTAACACAGGACCCTCCTGTCCTTCTCATTCACCATGAGGCAAGACAGTGATGAGTTCATTTTCCTTTTATGTGACCTGAATTTGCTTTTGCCTCTGGGATAGAGGAAGGTATCTTTGTCCTGTCAGTGGCCCCCGGGCTGTCTGGCTGTTGCCAGCAGTTCATTGTGCAATTAACCAGTGATGCTTCTGTGAAGAAAAAACCCCAAACTTTCCCAACCTTATTTCTGGATTGTTGGGGTAAGAGAGAATGCAGCAATGAGAAGAAATACTGCTCCATACATGGAGTACATTGTTTGGGAATTAAAAGAACCTGTAAAGGGAAGGCTGAGATGGAGTTCATGACATGAAGAGAGGCCCAGTTTTTGGCTGGGACAGACAATTCCCCCCCTTTGAAATGTGAGTAGCTAACTCTGTTTTGCTTTCTTTCATCAGATTATTTGTCCTTTTGACAGCTGATTTTTTTTCTCTTTTCCATACATGGGTTCTATGGGCAACCTCTCCTTCCCATACAATCACCATCTTCCTGCCTCAGTCTTCTTCCTGCCATGGTGTTTTTCTTCTGAGGCTGCCAGCTCCTCCCAGTCTGCTTGCTCAGTCCGTGGTTTTCTGGCGTGTAAAAAGCAGCACTGTAGCAACAATAGAAGATCACTGTCAGGTGGAAGGGGGAGGAGGGGAAGGTGTGATTCTTGATTCTCTTCCAGTGTGTTCTCACCACAGCTTTGGCTCCAGTGACTGGTGTTTCTTCAAGGCCCCTTAAGAATAGAAAGCTAAAAATAGTTTCACAGTCAGATGTTCTTAAAGGTACTATGAACCATTTGGCTTCCTGGATTTGCAGCTCACTTCTATGTAAAAATAAGATGCATTCATTTTCTAGACATTCATACAGCTGTTGCCTTTGTGTAGGATGCTTCCAGAAAGACAGATAAGTAATGGAAGGGAAATTTGTCAGCAAAACCCTTTTCTCACACAGCAAGATCATAACCACCACTTGAGAAATCATTTCATCCCTCTAGAGAACCAGCAGCCCAGCCCACCAGGGCCAGTTCCAGCCTCTGTTGTGCTGCTGTGATTAGCAGAGATCATTTCTAGAAGATTCAGAGGAATTTATTATTGTGTGGTGTCGCTCTCTGACTGATTAAATAGTCATACTGGTTACTTGAGTAGGTTTAAAGCTTTCTTGCATTTTGAGGTAATTATTCTGCAGGGAAGAACTGAATTTGAAATTGAAGAGCAGACCAACTTATCTTGATTTTACTTTGAAAAACCCTGCTCTCAAGTAACAGTCCCAAATGCCATAGCTTTCAACGGAGAGTAAGGTAACATAATTGTTATACTCACCTGCCAGAGAAAGGGTGAAGGAGAGAGTGGAGCAACTTTCAGCTAAAATAAGCTTCAAAATTAGAATGGAAGAGTGGCTGAAAAAAATTTCTTAGAAGCATGTGATGTGATATTTCTTGTATTTGTAAGGTTCATTTAAAAGTGATTGTAACATAGACAAAATTCATTGCAAAATGATGTACTGAGCAGTGCTCCAGGACTGTCCCTTGTGATCTATTAGGAAACCAGGAGAGGAGAATTTAATGCAAAGAAGGGGAAGTAGCACTTCTTTATTGTGGGCTTTCTCTGGCCACCTCCACATTGCCTTTCCTGCCCCTTCTCTCCTTTGTGGTCTTTCCTTGTGGTGGTTGCATTCTTTTTCCAGCTCACACCAGACCAAAAGATACATCACGTCAGATTTTAGGTTGTTGATGGCCAAAGTAGTTCTTGGCACTCAGCAGTACTGTGTGGAGCAAATCCCAAGATGTTTCTCAGCATAGGTGCTTACAAACCTACCCATAGGTGCTTATAAACCTACCTATTCAGCTCTGTGAACTACTATTTTGATGAGCAGTAACAGAGAGCACCCAACATGCATGGAGATAGTGCTGCAGCCAGTACAAAAGCATTTTCTTCCAAAGGGAACAGAGGGTCAGATCGTAACTTGACCTGCTGCTTCATGCTGCTTTCCCTACAGAGAAAGTCAGGCTTTATCATTCCCACTGATTATTCAGCTGAGAATAAAGATGAGGCCCAGATTACATTTTCATTGTCCCCATGAGACTCTCAACAGCACACAAGCCAAGCACAGGCATGAGAGACATCCAGTCTCACTATAAATTAGGCAGTTTCAGGAGCTGTGTAGCTCTCTCCATGTTTCAAGCATGATGATTAAAGTAAGGGAAGAGATAGCTATGGGTAATCTTGGCTTAAAACTAAAAAACTTGAGCCAGAAAGAAAGAATCTTGGAATCATGTTTTTTCTTTTGGTAGGTAGCAAACAAATAGGTCATTGTTTCCTATGGTTTTATGTATTCTTTTTACTTTTACCATAACTCTTCTTAGCACAATAGTCCCAGTTTCTAACTCTGTCACTTTTATGACGTCCAAGATAATGCTCAGGGTGCTAACAAATGTTGCACCTGGTATCTCTCTACTTGTCCTTCAGTGGAAGAACCAATTCTGATGGTTTTTTTGCTGTTCACCTGCTGCTTTTCAGAGTAATAAAGAGCAGTTCTAGAACACATTTTCCCAAGTATACAGCTTTTTGATTGACTATGGGAAGAGACAATGGAACAAAACTCACTATTAAAAATCCTAAAGTCACTTGCTGCACAAAGCTCCTTATCATTTGTTATCTTTCACAGGGAAAAAAATGCAGCACTTCATGTAGTTGATGCTTAAATTATAAAGTTGCTTTATAAACTTCGCATGTTGATGGCTTTCTTGGGAGTGGTTGTCATTTGAGGATAAATGAAACTGTAACCAGGACCTTCCTTCATTCCACCTTGATCTCCCCTCTCTCGCCGAAAAGCTTCTGACTTAGAGAGAAAGTGGTTTCTAAGTTAGAGCTCTGGATGAATGTGGGAGCAGAGCATGCTCTGCAGTGAGTGAAATGGATGGACTTTCCTGCTGCCTTCCTCATCACTGAGGAATCTTTGACACTTGCATGTCTCTATCTCTTCTCTTTCAGGAGCTGGATTATCAGAAGAGACGCATGCGAGAATCAGGGGACAGGTTTGTTCCCGTGATGAGCGATTTCATCACTGTGGCCAGTTTCAGCTTCTCAGAGTTAGAAGACCTTCTCAATGAGGCTAGAGACAAGGTAAGAATTCCTTTTGAAGTGATTAGAGTTTCATCAGCTCAGTCAAAATCCTGAATTAAAATGGAAACAGTGATTTAAGGTGCTGGGACTGCCATGAAAACTTTAATAAAGACTGAAAATTGTTTAGGCTGAAGTTTCTTATTTTTTCTGATGTGGTCTATATCCATTTAGAACATATTTTAGGATTAAAAGAAGGATTATGCTCTTACCCGCTTCTTTCTAATCTTCCTTTCCATTATTCTTGTGTGGCATAGAATTGCAGTTGCAGTATCATGCATAACAGGATACCACACCTTGCCACAGTGTGGAAGGGAATACCCTTTAAGCCATTGCTAAGAAAGGGGTCTTTTGTTAGTGATGGTGACTTCACATCTTTTTACCTTCTGCTTCTGACTACATTCCACGTTGCTCATTCATCTGGGGACATCTGTGCTTTGTTTCTTTCCTTTAAAAATGTACCTGGTAGTTTGGTGTCCTGGTTTCAGCTGGGATAGAGTTAATTTTCTTCTCAGCGGCTGGTACAATGTTACACCAGCTATGCTTGATCTTTTCCACTTCCCTGTTACTGGGTGTATTTCAGTACAAAGATAGAAATCCCAAAGATGTGTGGTTTGTCTGAAGTTTTTGGTTTCTTCTTACACACCCAGAACCATGTGCATGTTTATTCTTCAGGTGCTGCTGCAATCATTTTATCCTTTCACTGTCTGCACCTCCATTACCAGACTGGTGCACCTAAGGAGGTGCTTGTTCTTTGCTGATGGCTGGAATCTGGTAGTAATCCCTCTGTCTCTCAGCTGAACGAGGAAGAATTTATGTGAAAAGATCATAAGCATATGAAAATGTTTAGAGAAGAGCAAGTTTTAAAGTAAATTATATGTAATGGCAAATCTGCCCTTGTTGGCTGGCATGTTAAAAGCACTTGGCTATATGAAGCAAAGGAGTTATTTCTTTTGGATTGAATTGTTTCCACTCTGGTGTCAGTTCTTTTAGTGTTAAAGGACCTATTGCATTACTAATGAAAGCTGTGCTGTTGGAAAAGAAGGTCTTAGATTTTGAAAATACAGGCTGAGGATCTTGATAGTAAGACTCCTCATTCATCCAGTTCCTCTGCAGTAGTGTTATTTTGCGATTCAAAAACATTTCCTCACTGTGGAGATAAAGTTGGAAATAGTGACTTGCAGCTGCAAACGCTGGAGCCACCGGCTGTCAGTGAGGGCTGCCCTGGCAAACACCAGTGGGGCAGTAGCTGTTGCAGCACTCAGAGGGCAAAGCTGGGCAGTCCAACACCACAAAAAAAATTCTGGGGGGAGTAACATGACTAATTTTTTCATAGTATCATAGAATGGTTTGGATTGGAAGGGACCTTAAAGATCATCTAATTCCAACCTCCTCCCCCCAGTCATGGGCAGGGACACCTCCCACTAGATTGGATTGTTCAGAGCCCCCTCCAGCCTTGCTCTGAACAGTTCAATTTTTTATTGTTGTCATATTGCTCGAGAAAATTCAAACTACTTCCAGTATAATAATGTTCACACCATACTGGCTCTCTAAGCACAAAAAAATACTTTACATTCTGTGACCCCACTAAATTTACTGAGAAAAACTTGGTTTTCTATGGTCTGGGGGCTTTTGTATTATGACTGGGTAAATTTTTCAACTTCATTATAGTTAGGCACACATTTCTGGAAAGATATTCACTCTGTCCATGGCTTAGACTGCAAACCTTTTGTTTGGTGTTCAAGATGGTGGTGCTCCTTTCTTTTTGGCACATTGGGACAAGAACCCAATGCAGATTATTTAGAAGTTCAGTTGGGGGTTAAAAACCAGCAAGTGGTACATGTCCAGCACAGCAATGCAAGTTTCCTTGATCAGACACTTTCAGGAAAAATGCCATTCTTTTGCTTTAAAAATAACCAGAGAAACTCCCTGCAGACAGAGCAGTATGTCTGGAAGTTGTTGTACGCTTTTTTAGACATAGCCAACATAAAGCACTCAACATAAAGAGATGTTTTATTTTAATGACTATAACATGCTTAGGAAACGTTACTCTACCTTCTCCTCACACACACCCTTGCTATGTTTGAACACACACCATTCCAACTTTTGCTCAACCTATGGCTTTGGTTCTTCCACTGGCAAAAAGCTGCTTTTGGACTCCAGTAAGGGAACTGTCTGTCCTAACCAGTGTTGAGCTATTTCTCATGTTTGCTTCATATTATTTTGGCCCTCTCTTCTTCCTCTTTTTCCTCTTTTCTTTCTTAAAAAAGGAAAAAAAAAAAAAGAAAAAGCTGGAAATTTTCAACAAACCAGATGTGCTTTGCAAAGCTTATAACATCTTCCAACCTCAGTGGGCTCTCTGTGCTTGTTGAATCACAAGCTTTTTTCTTACCATGGAAACATAATGGAACTAGCCAATTAAAGGAAGAGAAGGACCAAGACATCTGATTATCCTGTTCTTTTTTTGATTTCTCAAAGCAAAGAAAATTGAGCAACAAAGGTAGTGGGGCAGGGAGGACTTTGAACAATATCCAAATGAACCTAGGAAGAGCTGGTCTGACTCACAGATTTATTAATAATAATGAAGCCCTAGTTTTAACAGCTGGAGTTGGATATCCTAAATTTAGATGTGGTTAATTGATTACCACGAGTTAATCAGAGCCATGTTTCCTCAGCTGGGATTTCAAACAATATAACTTATCTTTTCAAACTGGGGAAGTTTTATATATTTTAAAACTTTTTCAATATTAGCAGAAGTAATTTCTTTAGTGATGGAAACAATCCATTACCAAGATGTGGTGCTGACCTTCTCAGCAGACAATATTTTTCACAATCCCATGCAGTACCTTTTTGGCCTTTTTGCTTGAACAGAACCATTCAAAGTCTGTGGCCATGGGGAGGAAGTGATATTTTAAATTTAAAGGGCCAGGTTGTCAGATGCAGGCATCCATGTTTGCAGAGGAAGCCTTGTAACTGTACTTATCTTCATGCAGTAAACAGATGGCTCCGTTAAGAACTGATTAAAAACTTAGACCAACTCTCTAAACAGGCTTTCTAGCACAGCTGGTTCTTGTTCTTTTTGTGTTTTTCTCACTTTCAATACCACTTTATAAGAGAGTATATAGATTAGATCAAGGGATAATGTTTTCTGCCATTTCCCATAAACTGGAAGGTGGGGGCAGGAGAAAGTGAAACTCTGCCCTGGAATCCTTCACCAGTTTTTATGTGTTTGAACATATGAAAAATTGATATTTTTTTTTAACATAAGAAAGAAGAGGTTGAATTTTATTCATGAAAAATTTTTCTCTGTTTCCTGTGGGAAAGCAATGAAAATGCCCAAGCAGAGGAAGAGTAACCTCCTATGGTATGAATTTTATTTTTCTACTTGAAAAAGGTGACATTTGTCCTATATGAATCTTTACTATGTATTTAAATATTGACAGGTATGAACTTAGATCACTAGACTTCCTCAGAATTGTTCTGCTTTGTGCTTGGTTTATAACAAACCTGTTTTTAAGACACTTTGGATCTCGTTAGGAGTACAAAGTCTGCTTGGTCAGATATTGCCATTCCTGTGCTAAATTGCAAACTTAAGTCTCTCTACAGAGATACTGTGGACACTACTGCCTGGGCAAGGTGGGTAGGAAAAGTGTCTATTTCCAGTCTTTCTGATGACAGTTCCTCTCAAGCAAGGTGTGGTGGAGAAAGGAGTTCAGAATCTGCACATACATTTAATAAGCTTAGAACCTAGAGTAACTGTTTTGAAGAACAGAAAGGCAGTGAAAGCTTGCTGAGTGAAAACCATTTAGGAAAATAGTCATTAATGGCAGAATGCTATGAAGCACAAAGAAATGCTATAGTCCAAGTGCTAGTTATAGGCTGTGCACTTCAGTTATGCATTTTGGGGACTGGTGTCTTCTGTCAGCCCCTGGGGAAATGAATAAGGAAATTAATATCAGGACAGAGACTGAGGATTCTACAAAAGACACCACTAGCCATTTGGTAAATAAATCCACACAGCTGTTGTACAGTAACTTAGAACTTCAGATGCTGCAGTGCAGGTTGGCATCTTACTTGAGAAAAGTTTAAAGCACCTGTAGCTCAATGTAACTGTTAAACTCATGGGAGAATCCTTTAAGAGCATTTAGGCAGAGGAAGACCTGGGCCCAGCCCTGCCTGAAATTGGCAGGCCTCTTTCCATTAACTGATCTGTCCCATAAAGAGAAAGAGCATTTATTTGACCTGCCTCAGTACTGAATTGGTGTCTTCATAAGGGCACACTCAAGAGTGCTTGTCTGAGGAATACAGTTCACGTTCCATGGCTGCATGGTATAATTCAGTTGTGTATTGGCTCTTCCCACAACAGCAGACAGCAGGAAATTTTTATCATGGCTGTTTTTCCTTCTCCTCATAGAGCCCCATTCCTGTCGTTTCCAGAGGTCTTCTGCCACTGTTTAACATTTCACTGGCAAGCACAGCAGAGTTTGTGTGTGCTGCTGTCCTGCTTTCCCTCTCTTTGCTAAAATGGCTTTTTAAAATAAACAACTGTCTAAACGATTTGCTTTGGCAAGAGGATAAATTCAGTGGAAAGTTTGGCAGAGGAAGCAGAACTGGCACTGAGCTCGTGGACCTGTTGTATCATGGAGCTTGGGGGCCCTTATGGTGCAGAAATGAATTTTTTAATAAAAAAAGATATACCATTCTGTGTTACAGTGGAAAACCTGCTGAAACACAGTTTTCCATTTTGCCTTTGCCCATGTCATCTGTCCCCAAATGACTTCAGGAATAAGCAAGTTTCAGCCCTTGTTCCACAATATTAGAGCTCATCGCAAAATTCTGGGAAGCATTTTTCATGCATGAAGACTTAGCTACAGATTTCACAACTGTGAACAAAGCTGGTGCTGTTTGGCAGGAAACCTGCCCATGGAACAGTTAAGCGATCTGTACATGGCGACACAAATCCCATGACAGAGAGGGCTGGGATCCAGAGCGCCTTCCTCTGCCACTCTGCCTCTTAATGCTGTGAATGAGGCAGGCAGTGTGATTTTAGCCACTGTGGGCAGGTAGAAGCCTGGGCTTTGTGACAGCATTGTGGGGACTGTCTGTGGCAGCTCACTGCCCCTCATCCCAGCACCGGTGTTTGGAAAAGCACATGTGGTCGCAGAACTAGAATTGCAGAGAAGTAGAAGAAGTAATAAAGCCAGAGGAATCTGCTGTAGTTTAAACAGTGAAAAGACAGCATGTGTCTCTTTACAATAGTGCATTACATTAGTGTAGTTGTTGTACAGATATGAACTGCTTTTGCCATTTGCTATATCAGATCAGTGGGGCGACACTTTTTGTTCTGTAACCAGTGGAGAACACAAAGCTCAGAAAGGAGGCATGAATTCCCAAGCCACATCATGGGCAGAGCTGGCAGCAGAAGCTGGATCTCCTGACTTGCCTTCCTCTGCTCAGTCAGCTTTTTTTCCAGAGAGGGTAGAGAAAGAAGGAGAATGTTTATTTCAGTGAAGTCCGGATTTTTCCTTTTGTAGTTATTTTAGGTCATCCAGCTCACAGAGTTTTTGCTTTTTGTCTTTCACTGCTTTACAATAAGTGATTGTGACCTCCTTAGCTCTGTGTTACAGGACGCCAAAGACAGGCTGTTCTCAGCCTCCTTGCTGCTGCTTAGAGACTGCAACACCTTAGACTCACGAGTGTCTGGAAGGCTCCCAGGCTGCTGAGGCTTTCCAGCACAGCAACACTGTTCCTCCTCGGAGTGGCAGTGGGGAGGCAGTGGCAAAAGCCCCTCCTGCCAGTGTGGCACGAACTAGCTGGTCCTAGTAGTTGGATGACAGGCCTTGTGCAGAACATTTGCAGACAACACCACCCTCTAAAGGAGACTTCCATGTATATAGGATTCAAAAACTCCAGGCAAGGAACCTCTGCCTTTTCAACCTCCAGCTTCCTTAAGTGACTAGGAAACCCCTGTGGACATTCATGGTCTCAAGCAGCTAATTTCTGTGTACCCTCTCACTCACTTTTGCTGAGCGCAGGAGGAACACGGGATGGAGGAGTGCATTGCAAGGTGCAACAGCTGTCTCCTGTGAGCTGCCCCTGACTTCAGGCTTTGCAGCAGTTGGACAAGCCTTCCTTCTTGCTGGCAGCTCTAGTCACTGCTCTTAATTTATGCTTTACTTCAATTTTCACAGGAGTTAATTCCAGGTAGCGCATCCCCTGTGAGCAATGAGCTTCAGGTGCTCTGTGTGTTCAAGCTGCTGTGGCAATGGCTGTACTGAAGTCTTTCTCTGGCACTTTTCTGCCTCCCTGGCTGATTGTCACACTGAAGCAAGCAAGATGAGAAAATAGAGCATATGGAGATGTTTTATCTCCTTCTGTGGTATTTACAGCCTGTATGCTCTCTGCCAAAGAGTTGGTGCTGGTTCAATGTGGGTTATTGTAGACTGCTACACTTCCCTAATATTCAGAAAGCCTATGTGTGTATTATATACAGATGAAATTACAGAGAGGATTGGGGAGAGGGTGTAGGTGTGTATACTTTGGGTATGTCTTCAGAGGCTTCAGAGAAAAGGAGTTAAACAGAGAAGTAATCTGTTGCTGTTTCTATGTGGTGTTTCCTTCAACTCCTGCCATGTTTGGTAGCTCAAAGCAATTTGCATTTCTTCCAACACTTTTTTTCCAAGATTCTTTGGGTTTCTTTGTTTGTTTCTGGCTGAGAACACAGCCTTTTTAAAGAAAGAAAAAAGAATCTATTGCTTCAAACTGCTTTGTGGGCCTGGCAGGGATAGCAGAGAAGGGGAGATGCTGAATCTCTCAGGCTGTGCCAGAAGGAAGTTGCTTTCTTTGGAGATTTCTTCCCCCTGCAGTTGACTGGGAGACATTGTTTATGCTTTACCTGGTACAGGGCCAGAGGGGTTTATAAGACCTGATTCCAAATTCATTTTGTGCTGGGATCAGAGCCTGAACTGTTCTTACTGTCTTTTCCATTCTGCAAGAGCACTCACATAGGAAAGGGAAACTGGCCTGTGTTAGTATGGGCTGAAAACATGCATCCGAGAGCTTGAGGACAGACCATAGCCTGGTTTGGTAAATGTTGAGGTTTGTACGGATGCTCTGCTGCTATGTGGTTGTGTGCTAAAGTGCAAGCAGGGAATGTGCCTCAGGGCACAAGTCCTGTCAGGAGTGCATTCCTGGGGCTGCCTGCTGCAGCCCAGAGGAGTGTGAGGGAGGGTGGCTGGGCAATGGATGGATGCGTGTCCTTACACAGCACTTACTGAACGTGTGTACATGCTGCTGACAGACTATATGTGCTTGCATTTGAGTGCATTTTGGTGAGCAATGAGACCTGCTTGGGAGTGTGAGAGTGCAAAGGAGAGAGTACAGCTACTGCAGGACTGATGTCCAAGAGCCAGAGGTTGCTGTGAATTTACCATATCCCCATCAGGACTGCCCTGTGACTGAAGTCCTGCCAGTTGGCTGCCTCCATATGTGTCCTGCAGCCTCAACATTTGCCTTTTAAAATAAAAACCACTTGTGATGTATTCATTCTCTTTTAAGTCTGCCTGGGAGCCCTGGCTGCTTTCCTTGCCCCTCTCTCATGCCTTGTCTGTCTATAGTCTCCTCTCTCCTGGGTAACGCCCTGACTCAGAGGACTCCAGAGAGATGGATGACATTGCAGAAGGTTTCTGAGAGGACAGACTGTAGCTTTTTTGCAAAAAGCTTTTACCTCGAGGCATTTTAAAAGTGGATTTGAAGGGAAGATGGAAGAGAAAAGTATGGAATAAAACTACTTGTTTCCCCAGCTAGCTCACTGTCTTCCTTGCCCTGGCTGTCCTGCAGCTGCAGCCAAGATGTGGCCACAGTGTCATCCTCTGAAATTACTCTGTTGCCTTCAGGAACTAAAGATCGCTTTTTGTATCAGTGGACAGTTAGTGCTCTCCCAGCACTATTGCTGCATGTTGCCCAAAGGATATCCAGGAGATTCTTCAGGGATGGAGGCACCTGCCTTAAGGAGAAGCACTTCTGTTGCAGGGGGTGGTTTCTACTCTTGCCACATGAATACTCAGAGGGTATTGAATTACTTAGTGTGGTAACTCATAAACTATCCTTGCTGTCTTCACCAAACTGCCTCCCTAATTATGGCTCCTGTGTTTTCTGCCCCCTTGACAGTATGCCAAGGCACTGAAGCATTTTGGAGAGACCGAGGGCAAGATGCAGCCAGATGAATTTTTTGGCATCTTCGACACTTTCTTACAGTCATTTGCAGAGGCCAAGCAAGATCTGGAGAATATGAGGAAGAAAAAGGAAGAGGAGGAGCGCAGGGCACGCATGGAGGCCATGGTGAGGATCTGGGCACAGGAAGATGTTTCCTTCCCTCACCTTTTCATGCCTTGAGAGAAATTCCAGTGCTCACGTCCTGTCACTGTTTTATGTTCTTCTCCCTGACACCTCTCTTTGGAATAATTCTGTTCTTATATATGACATTTTCCCTGCTGTCTGTTTTGTCAGCTCTCGAGGATGTACTGTTTGACTCCCAAATTGCCTCCTTTTGGATTCAGATGCCAAATCTAGCCCAGGCATTTTTACCCTGGCACTTTGCATGATGGGGTTGACACCACCCCATGCCAGACTATGCTGCTTTTGGGCAGCAAGCAGAGAAGCCAGAGTTCCTTCAGTCCTGCCAAGCTGGTCAGCTTCCAGTCAGACTCCATCATCATCTGCTGTGTGCAAGTCATCTGGCAGTGCACAGTGACACAGCAAATGCCCTGGCACCTGCTGCAGCCCCGACACTGGCAGTATTTGTCTCTGACCAGCCTTAATGCCTTCATTACTGGGGCTGTGTCTGGCCTTGACGTGGCAGGGAGAGCTTTCTGTGGGTTTTGCTGCTGGGAGATAGACGTGTGTGTCCCCAGGGGTTCGTGTGAACCAGCCTCCCCCTCTAACCCCAGCTTCTGCGCTGCCTGAGAACTCAGTCCCTTGCTCCTTCCCCCCTGCTGATGCCTTAGCCCTTGCTGCTGCCATGGCCTCAGGCCGCGCTGCGGGGAATTGCTGATTTAAATGTTTGCTGAGCCAAAAGCAGTGGGTTTTGCCTTTCAGCAGAGGAGAGAGGTAAAACACCGGGATTCCAGCAGCCTTACTGTTGGACACAGGGATAAAATGCCAGGACATGGGCTCAAGTTTCTTCTCAGCCAGCCTGGAAAGTTCAGGGCCCACTGTTAAAGCACTGTAGGATGGTTTCATAGGCCTAATACACCATGAAAGAGTCTTCCTGCAATGTGGGGCTAGCATTTGCAGAGTGAGTGACCTGCTTCTCAATAGCCACTATCCCTTGCCAGTGCTACTGATTCTGGAGCTGAGCAGTGGAAAGAGAGAGCTGAGCTGGCACTGTCCTGCTGTAAAATTAGTGCAAAACAGCAGCAGCATGGAGAGATCCCATGTGTCCTCTTGCTGCAGGCCAGTTGTGCTTTGTGAGGCAGACGTGTGCTGCTACTCATTCCTCATTTCTCCTGCTTTCTTCTTGCCTGTGTAGAAGAGAAGCCCTGCATGGCCTCTTGTTGCTCTTGGCACAGGTGATGGCCTTGTGGATAAGCTTCTACTCTTTTTTCCCCTTAATCTGTGCTGATGCGTTTTAGCTACTTCTTGGCAGTGTACCTAGTGATCTGGCATCTTGATTAGCTAATCCTAAAACTCTGTGTCCTTCTCCACAGCTAAAAGAACAGAGAGAGAAAGAGAGGCGACAAAAGAAAGCAAAAGCTGGAAGCATCTCTGAAGAGAGTGGGGAGTTTGATGACCTGGTGTCAGCACTAAGGTCGGGTGAAGTCTTTGACAAAGACTTATCCAAGCTCAAGCGTAACCGCAAGCGTTCGGGGAACCAAGGCTTAGAGACAAGCCGTGAGCGGGTGGTGACAAAGCTAAATTATTAACTACAAGAGGGAGAGAAATAATCAACCAAAAGAAGGTGTTGAAAAAGTGCAAAACAAGGAAGATGAATGTGTGTGATGGCGCCTGGCTGACAGCTGCCCCAAAGGCTTTGGTCTGTAGCTAGAGACGTTACCTTTCCATGATCAGCTTTCCTCTCACCCCTCTTCTGTGCTCCTAATTTGAACCATTATAAAAGTGCCTCTGTGGATCCAGCAGGGCCTGTGACTGGGCCATGCAGAGCTGACAGATTTGCTTCTGGGAGTTTGTTGTGTCATCAAAGGCCTCATGGTGGTGACAGAAAGTACTTGGGCCTTGCAGACAGCCTCACAGCTGGAACAAGATAATTTTCTGTGTGCCAAAGTAAAAACTAGTCATGATCTCCATCTTGCTGATAACAAGGAAGACTAATTTCAGACCAACTCTGTTAACAACTATCACTTCTTCAGGATCTAGACTGGCCATCAGGGGTTTGTTGGGATGTGGTTCTCAAGTTTCCAATTCCCTTCTAGAACTGGATTTTATAAGCCATTGATTAGCACCTGGAAAATTCATTTTAGCTCATGTCCTGTATAGCATTTTTATGTGGCCTACACTGTCCAAAGTAAGTGAAGCTTAGAAAGAAGTCTTCAGTTTCTGTAACAAAATGAAAATCAAGAATCAGGATGAACGTACAATAATTTGCAAGAGTCTTTTGGATTCTGCTTTGCTAGAAGGAGTTTTCTGGAATTTCGTGGTGGTTGAGTCTCCAGGCTGTGAAATGCAACTTCTTGGAAAGAAACTCTGGCTTTCCTTTAGAAAACTAAACCACTGCCAGGTTGGGATTACAAGTAGATGACTGTAGAGTCTGTTGTCATTGCTGGAGGCTGGCAGAGAATCAGTGGAAAATTTCTTATCTTTCTGTGCAAGATTGGAAATTGGGAGCTCCCTAGTATCATCCACAGGCCTTCAGTAGCAAACAGTGAACAGGTTCACTGGCTGCCAGAAGTGAGATTTCTTTTCCACTTGATGCTACATGTGATTGCTGTTGGCATGAACTGGTCTTTCTGTTTAACAGCCTGGCCACCACTGCATACACTCCACTCCTGCTGATGAACTAAAGGAGAGCTCCATAGTTAAAACTGAGAGTTTTTCAAGGAGGACACAGAATTGTGTAAGCCAATCAGGCTTTGGAGTTGAGTTAATTCAGAAGAAACAAATAAATTTGTAGTTAAGTTACATGAATTAAGTATATAAGCAGAAAAGCAAAGAAGCCAAGAAGAGGCTTGAATTCTGTGTGTCTTCATGCTTCTAGGAAAGGAATTGGATTGTGTGGGCTGTCATGGCCTTTTTTTTTACCTTTTTTTTTTCCAAACTTGTCTTCTTTTTTTATTATCTTCCCTGGAGAAGGAAAGAGGAAAAGAAAGAATGGTGATGGATTCTTCCTCCTAGACAGGAAGAAAAGAGAGAACATTTGAGAAGAGGGACCCACCATCTACAAATTGCTGCATTAGTCGATAGCACAAAATGTCAAGGAATCC
The DNA here is from genome assembly GCA_024362935.1 of Setophaga petechia. NCBI lineage: Eukaryota > Metazoa > Chordata > Aves > Passeriformes > Parulidae > Setophaga > Setophaga petechia. The sequence goes on from JANCRA010000002.1 coordinate 58,012,665, forward strand.
CAGGAAAGTTTAATCATTTGGTTTGATTTTTCTCTGAATGTCACTTAACCTCAGGCTCTGCACTGAGTCTGCAGAACAGAACTTCTCTGCAATGCACGCTGCCTGATCAGTATTACACACTACAATGTTGGAGAAGCAAACTGTGGTGGTTTTCTGAACACTTTGAGAGTTAAATAATTATGTAAACTATTAAAAGCAAAAAAGAGAATTGAGAGAAGAGAAGCAAAAAAGTCAGAATTGTTAAACTCTGATGTTTCATTGTTTACTGGATTTTGAGTCTCCCACCCCAGAATTTCCCTATTTAGGACATTCCAGACTGCCGCGCCTCTGTATAATACTCATCGTAAAGAGCTGGTATCTTACAAGAGCTGGGTGCATTCTCCTCCCTTACTACCCCACTCCCCTTCTGGGATTAGCTATTAACAGCAATGCCTATTGCAGTGGACACAAGCACCTTGTAGAAGAAAGACTATTTCATAAAGGTTTTTGAAAGTTTAAGAAAAAAATCTCACTTTTTTAAGCATTTTTATTTTAAATTACAAATGGATTTTTAGAAATGTCTCTTGTAAATTATATTAACAAGCTCCTTGCTGCTCCCTGAAGTAGACTTGCTATATATCCCAGCCCTTTTGTTTGTCTTGTTTTAAAGCATGCCATGTAACCTATGCCATGTAAGCCATATGAGAGGTGGTAATATGTGCCAAATTGGTATACAGTTGAGTTTAGATTTGAATAATCCCTGAATTCCAAAGATTATGCTTTTAGGCATTAGAACATTGTAGGGTTTTTTTCCTCCCTCTTTGTTCTCCCTGGGTTTAGGACTCACCCAGGACTTCATGTGTAGTGCCAAGGTCAGTCCTAGTGCAAAATGATGTGCAAGTACAGCTGCTTGCCTGCTCCCCAGGTACTTGTTTGATAAGGCAGACTGTCAGTGTGGCAGCTGCCAGAGAAGAAGCACCTCAGGGCAAACCCTTTGAATATAAATACAGCATTTCCCCTGCCCCGGTATTTGTCAAACCAGGTTTGTGCTGTGTTTTCTGAAACTGAAGTCGCTTTGCCAGGCACAAATGTAGCAAAAGCAGAGAGAGTGATAAATCCTCTGTCCCTTTGTGTACACAGTTCAGCCCTGATTTTTTAAAGAGGTCCTGCATGATGGTACGCAACAACACTCCAGCCACACTGGGAGTCAAAGAAAGCTGCTATAGTTTTGCCACCTCTTTAACTTGTACATTAATAATGAGAGATTGTGCAACTCCTGTAAATCAGCTGTGGGATCCTTAAGGGGATGGACAGAAAGCTCAGAGTCATGCCCTGATTCAATGCAGCTCAACTTTCTCAGCACTCCAGTGCCCCAGGCTCCCCGTTTTGAATCAGCAATGGTGGCCAAAAGTTTCGTTCAGTGTGCTGGACAGTCCCCCAGGCTCATGACTCCATGGTGAAAGTTCATAAAGAAGGTTTTGGAAAAGCTCAGTTTCACACTGAGGCAAGCAGTGTTTTCATACAAGTGGTGACAAGCAGAGTGGCCCATTAAATTACCAACTGTATGAGATGAGGTTACCCACACAGAAGATAAGGAAAAAATTGGCTCTGCTGTAGGGCCTGGCATCAGATTCTTGCTGAGGTTTTTGGATGTTTCTCATCTCTTGGGTACTGTGAGTGCATATAATGCTCTTTTCTTCAGCAGTTGTAGTTGAGCTGCCAGGTGCTGAAGGAGAAAGGAAAATCTTATTCCTGGGTAGGTTTAGGAAGCGGTCTGAGGTCTAACATCACTGAAGAAGCTGGAGAAGAGCTAGGGTCTGCTGTTGTCTTTGCACCTGTGCATAGAACCAGCATTTTAAGAGAAGTCACTCTGTGGTTGGAAATAAGTAGAGAAGAAGGACATGTGAGGAAAAAACGCATAATTGAGGGCTTGTTCTGCTTCCTGCAGAAATACAGGAGCTGCTGACTTTATTATGAAGTTCCTCACACCTAGAAGAGCTACTTCTGAACTCTCCAGAATTTATCTGCAGAGGTCTAGTGCTCACTCACCTCTGCATCTCTGCACTATTGCTGTGCAGGTTGCATGAGAATGAGCCCAGAAAAGACTGAGGAAGACTCCCTCCCCCTCCCACTTGCTTTGAACTGAGTCACTCTTCTCAGTCTATTGTGTCTCTAGAAATGCTACAAGGTAAAGTGACTTCACAAGGAGCAAGACTTTTCCATGCTCTGTATCACAGCCATTGTCCAGGCACCAGTTCCCTACGAGAGCAGAAGTAGGACTAGTGTTCAGGGCTGAGAGACTTCCTCACTAGGGAAAAAACCTGGATGTCCTTCAGAGGCATTTCTGTAATGTGTTCACAATGTCTGAGGAAGGGAAAGGAATTGCAAAGGATCCTGGTGGAAGACTGTGGGGCAGGTGTTTCCATAATGATCAGCCCCACTGGCTAAATCTTTCCTTTTCTTTAGGAAAGATCACACTTTGAGCTGGGTTGCACGGGAGAAGCTTGTGTCAGGAGTTTCCGTGAGGGGAAATGAGATCTGTTGTACAGTAGATGATGTACATGATATATGCAGTTTTGTTTCTAGGTTGGTTGTTTTGGGTTTTGTTTGTCTGTTTGTTTGGGGGTTAAATGATTTAAAAAAAAAAAGGTTTTAGGAATCTCTAAGGGGAACCTGTAAATCTGACACCTCTATTTATTTTGCCTTATTTTAGTTTGCTATGTTTGTATGTATGTATACACTGCATTACAGCAAAGACTATTGAGACTGTGCCAGGGCATTACACCAGCTGGAGAGCTGGCTTGGCTCCTGTGCCAGCTGAGCCAGGCCGGGGGATGCAGGTGAGCTGTCTTGGTGTGGGAAGGGAGGGAGGAAAAAAAAACCTTTTGGCTTTTGTCATAATTACTCTGCCCCTGGTGATCCTGGTTCTTCGAAAGCTCTCATTTTGAAGCTTGTGGTGATCTGATGGAGGCTGGTTATTTTAGACCACTTTCTACAAAAGATGTTTGTTTTTTATCATGCATCATGGTGAGAAGATAGAAAAGAGTTAAGGTGTGTAGTTGCATGCCCAAACTTCACCCTTCCACACAGATTTGGTCCATAATTCCAGAGAAGCTTGGCTACATGACCAGAAGTGGTTGATGCCCTGTAACTTCTCACCAGATTTAACACACTAGTGAGAAAAACTGGGACAGTTCTCCTTCCTCAGAGCTAATATTCCTCCCTATCTTTATGGCCAATGAATGATTTCATCTACTTTACCTATTTCCTCCTCCAGCCCACCTCCCCAGGTTACCTCAGGTAAGCAAAATCTTTATACTGATTGGTTTGTAGCCCATGGAGTCTCTGGCAATCAGAAGGTGTTTGGCCCTGGCTCCTGTGCTTGACACAGGAGGTTTCTGATTGCCTGCCATGCAAAGAGGTAGTCTCCATTGGCCATCCTTGTTTCTCTTACAAAGGTAGAAGGGGCCAACCTGGATAACACAATTTGGCCAACTGAAAATATAGAATTTCTATATTTATTTACATAATGCATAAAAAAAGCTATCTACTAATCTAAGTAGCAGTTGTGATGACCAGTATTCTCTGAAGCTGGCCAAATTTGCTTAGTGTGCCTGCTGAGAAGGATGCCAGTCTAGTGGGGTATTTTGGAAACTCATTTAATGAAAGAGTCCAGACGGTTCCAAACTAGAGTCTTCTGTTATGGGCAGTAATGTAGAATTGATCCACAGTAACCGGTTCACGTTGCTCTGGTTTTACATCAGCAGAATTAAAATTAAGAGCTGGACTAAAACTCTGCTTTAGACAGTTTTGTAAGAAAGTATGATGTTCTACCACAGCTCATGTAGGGCATGGTCCTTTCAGCCTCCCCCACTAGGAGCTCTGAGCCAAGTGATCTAGAAAGACCTCTCTGACAAGCCATTTGCCCCCTTCCTCCTTGCCTTCAAACAGGATCTTTAAAGCTCTTTGCAGTTTTTTAGAATTGTGAGGGAATGTTCGGTACCTGAGCCGCTCTGTGCTCAACGCCTCCCTTCCAAGTCATCCCCACCTGCAGCCATTCTGCTCCCCTGCAAGCCTGCTCAGCTTGAAACTCACAGGCCACTTTGGGAGTGGCCCTGCCTGCCAAGCTAGAAAGTACAGTGCTGCTTACTGAAGTGGGAGGTTGTGTGCTGCTGTAATGCCTTGGCCTATCCTCATTTCTTAGTCAGTTTAAGACTATAGGTGAATTAAATGTACAAATCCTGTAGTGTCCTTTTTATCTGTATCTTTTATAAGAATATACTGTAATACTAAAAAACAAAAGCAAAAAAAATTAAAGATATATTGCCCCCATTGCGTCTCCATACATTTCTTGGTAGTTTCATTTTCTGGGCATTTTGCCGCAAAGTCTGATAAGTGAGTCAGAGTCTGGGTGGAGTTTTATGTTAAGCTCCGAGTTTTTCGTCAAAGTGTGCAGCTCTTTAGGTGACACTGTCACTGCAGAGCCAGTGAGAAGCTCCGCGGGTTGTTCTGGGGGCACAAGCAACACCGTGGAACACAAGCACATTCTCCCCATGCTGTGCAACAGTGAAGAGCTGATTACAGAGCCAGCAGGTTACCATATCCAAGGGTCCTCTTAAAAAGCTCTCTTTTGTTCATATTTCAGAACTACATATGGTACACAGGAGTTCACTTAAAGAAAAAGAAGAAAGTAAGATGGTCCTGATATCTAGGAGTTGGTAATCCATGGCTGCACATGACTATTCCAAACAAGGAAGGGAGTGCAGGGCAGCAACAGTGACCCTGAGCTCACTAATGTAACTGAGCAACATCCCGACAGCAAGAGCATCAACTTGGAGGAGGAGTAGGCAGGAAAGCCTTGCTGCCAAGGAAGGAGTTAAATAAGGCCAGCTGAAAAGAAAGCAGGAAAGCCAACATCAGCAGTGAAGGCTTCAGAAAAGCAGGGTGGGGAGTCTGGACTGAAGTTAGACACAGAACAGCCAGGTGAGCAAGATGCACACAAGGGTTAGGGCTAATTTGTTGCTGAATTGAAGGGTGTGCTGAGGAATTCCTTGGAGTTCAGGGGAAGAACCTTGTCCTCAGCATAGAGGCAATGTGTGAAACAGCTATTTCATTCATGCACAGATCTCCCCATTTCTCTTAATGGAAAGAACACATTGACAAAATTATCCTTAAACCACAACATTTAATTCTTATCTTCAACCCATCAAAGGGCAATGCTTTAAGCTTGAGCTCCTGAGATCATGCCTAGCTTCCAGTGGGAGCCTTGCTGGCAATGCAGCACATTCCTGCAGCATTGAAGTACTCAGGGCCCCAGACAACGCCCCAGCCTTTGGCTCTGGCTCTCAGGTGGGAAGAAGTGTGGAAATCAGCAAAAGCAATCAGGGTATAATTGCTTGCACAGGTTGAGGATCAACAAGCAGCAAATGGGAGCGCTTTGTGAGAATGTAGTTTGCTTTTAGTCATTAGAAGGGCTTTCAGTTTCTCTGTTTTGATCCATTTGGTTCACACTTTGCTAAAATTCTGACATTTAGGTTCTTGTTGTATAAATGTCAAGGGCAGAGGCAAAGGGATGTTTCTGAAATACCTGTATCATGTGAGTGGTAGACGCAGGATGAAAATGCAGAGGCCTCCCTGAGTGCTCTACCCTTGGCAGCTGGGGTTTGGTTGAGGAAGTCAAACCATTGCTTTTTCTCTTATTAGAGGTGAAACCCAGTGGCATTTGAATTATTTGCATTGAACAAGGCAGAGGTCCTGCCTGGATTGTAAGACTTTTCTTTAATGTTTTCTTTGGGGTTGGAGCACACAATGAGGAGCTGGTGTTCTGCCCTGCAGCATGGGTCCATCACAGAAGCCTCATTCCATCTTCCTGGTTAATACCTTTCCTATTATTGTGGACTTCTCTGTCCTTGTCATCACTGCATAAAGCCAGGTAAGTGCCTCATGGCTTTTTCTGAGCAAATCTAGGCCTGGGGTTTAGCTGCCCTGAATGACTGGGAGTGAACAGGAGTGTAAGGGGAGCTCTCTGCTCTTGTGGGGAAGGGCTGAGTCTATAATTTATCAGTTTTCTCTTTCTATAACTTTTGGCTTCTGCTTAAACAAAGCTGACTTTTATCTCTGTCATAGTGGACATGGAGCTTTCTGGGAAAAATCTGCTTGGCCCTGGAGTTGTACCACTAGGAAATAAAATAATTAAAGTCTGGGAGTTTTTCCCCCCTCTCAAAGCCCAGAAGTTTTGGTTTTCAACATTGTTGTGATTGAGTTTGTTTGTTTGATGTTCCTGTAGTTAATGGGCTTCTTGCTGTTTTCTCTGAGGCGTAGTTGCTATTTATCTCTACTTTGCTTAGGCTCACCAGGAGGTAAGGTCCTTTTTTCCCTTTTTGTCTTTACCCCCCTTCTGCTGTTTTTTTCATCTCTTATGCCTTTTTTCCTCTCCCTTTTGCCTTTTTTTGCCATATTTTCCCTAATTTTCCCCATGCCAGACTCAGCAGTGAAGTGGGGGCTTGCTTTGAGTGAGCGGCTGAATCTTTCCTACCATGTGACAGCATTGAACCCCAGGGCTCCAGAAGGGTCTGGAATGCTGTGAATAGGTTAACATGGGAATCCAGGAATTGTTCTTTGCCCACCTTGTTTCAGATGTGGGGCACAATTGTGTTGAGCCAATTTCTTGAGTACTCGTGGAAGGAGAACATCTCTAATTGCATTAATTTAAAAAAAGAATCAGGAAATGGGAGGGGGAAGATTAGCTCAGTTGGTCAGAGTATGGTGCTAAAACCAGCAAGATTGTGGGTTCAATTCAATTGTGGTATGGGCCTTTCATGTAGGAGTTGGACTTCATGATTCTTGTGGGTCCCTTTCAACTCAGAATATTCTGTAATGTGGGAAACGACTTTGTGAGATGTGGAAAAAGGCTTTTGTTTGCCAGAAGTGTCTATGACCAGTAGTGGTCAGATCTGTCACGTTATAGCAGGACCTTTGCCATTCAGAGCACTTCCAGCAAGGACTGGGGCAGGTGATAAGGAAGGAAAGCACAACAGCCACGCAGAGGCTGCAGGGACCTGGGGATCAGGGCTGACATCAGCCCTGGACACCCCTTCCTATGGGGCAGACAGGGAGGTGGGTGTGTTGGACACTGTGTGATGTTGCTGCCTGCCCCTGCAGAGAGGAGGGCTTCTGTCTCTCCATGTTCCTTGTAGAGGTTTTAAAAGATTGGTGGGGAGGGGGGAGAACTGTGATTGACTCAAAAAATCTGATAAATACTTATTATTCACCTGTTTGTTTAAATAAAGACTCTCCTTTACCAGTAGGTCTGCAGGGGCAAAGCTCATGTTTTATCATCCCCTAAAATATCACGACTGATGTTAGAATTGGCCTAGATGCCCCATGAGAGACTACCAAGAACTTGCCTGTGGTGAATCCATAGCTCATGCTCTGATTGTCAAACTCTGCCACTGTTTTGCCAGTGGTGGTTCCTGGAAAGCCAGTGGTCTGTAAAGGTATCAGAAGGTGCTTTGTGCACAGTGGCTGAGGAATGCAAAAAAAAATACCAAAAACTTGTGTATGCTCCATTGCCTACAGAAGGAAGCAAACAAAATAGGAGGAAAATTAATGTTCATCTGCTTTAAGCTTAAGCTATTTTTCATTTGGTTGTAGCAACACTGTAAAAGAACAAAGACGGATTCCCCCCCCAACAAGGTTGGATGGTTCCTGGATTTGAGAGGTAAGAAATTCTGAGCATCTCACTGGATATTCCTGTGATCAGGCTCTGCCTGGATGAGTGCTGTCTGGGTGTGACAGCCTCTGGGGGCAATGGTAACTGTCATCTTAGCCCCTGCACAGTCACGAGGTGTTTACAGGGGCAGAAGCCTGAATCAGCCCAGTACTCGCCTACCCATGGGCTCACAGTAAGGCGGTGTGACTAGGCAAGAGTTTCCTTGGCTTACACACACTATGTTTTTGCTGCTGAACAAGTTTAGAAGAAGCTGGGTAACCCCAAAGTGCAGATTTTCTCCAGGATTGTCCAATCCAGTTTTTTATTTCTTTTTGTGCTACCAAGCAGAAAACTCTTCAGAGCCATGTCCCATTCTGCTGTAAAGTACCCCTTGCTTCTGCTCCTGATTTCCTTCAGTTGCTGAGCCCTGTTCACATCCCTCTTGTACCCTCACAATTCCTTTCTTTTTTGAAAGGGTCATTGCCATGACCCTTTGCTTGCCCACCTTGGGAGGATCTGCTGCCCTTTCTCTGTGGTATTAGCAGCTGCAGGAGCTTGGGCACCTCAGGCTCCAGGTGAAGCCCCTGGCAGAGGACTGACCCTGGCACAAACGCTGTTGCTCTGCACTCAGCTTGGCTTCGCATGGGGCAGGAGTTGCCAGGGTGCTGTGTCCTACCTTCCCATTGTCCTCCTTGTGGTGCAGCTGTTGTTCATCCAGGGACCAAATGTTAAAGATGTTGTGTTGCCCTTTTGGAATGGCAGTAACACCTTCCCTTGCTCTGATTCCTGAAATGAGAGCTTCTCTGTAAGTGGAGAGGAAGCCTTTTCTGGAGCTGGAGAGCAGGAGCTGCCTCTGTAGTCACAGGGATGGGCAGCCTTTCACCACAGAAGCATCTCCAGCGCTGAGGCAATGTGACATTGGGACCAGAGCTAGCTGTGGTCTTGGGGGTGCTGATCTTGTGCCAACTCCTGGGGTGTCAGTGATGGGATGCATCAGCAAGCATGTCTTGGACTTGTACCAGGGTCAAAGCAAGAGATTCTAAATTGCAGCTTGTCCCATATCCATGGTCTTGCCCCTGTCAGGCAGCTGCCAGCTCTGTCTGTTCCTGATTAATCCTCTCCCTGGGGGATGCTGACCAGTGCATCCCAAATCAAGGTGGAAGGAAGAAAGGGGATAAATCAGATTCTGAGGCAATCTTACTCTCTAATTTTTAACCCATGCTGGCGCCCTAATACAAACAGGAAGGCAGCAGGAGCTTGGACAGGGATCAGTAGACCCAACTTAGTGCTGTGCAGGGCAGAACCAGTGTAATTATGGGAAAATGGGCATAGTCACAGAAATAGCTGAGCTTTGATGGGAGGCAGGCCCTTTCCTGAAATCTTCTCTGGTGGCTAGCTCACTTCTCATTCCTCCTCCCCCTTTCCCTCAGGTCTGCAATAAACCCTGAGGGTCTGCAGCTCTCACTCTCTTTAGAAAAGGGTCTGGGCTGTCACCAATACATGTGCAGCTTTTCCCTTGGGAGGCAGCAAGGTGAAATCTTCCTCTAATATTTAGGAGAAATCCAGGGACAAAAGCCCATATGCTAAAAACAGACTTGCCTATCTGATAGCAAACATAATTTTCTCCATTTGCACATCAGGCATAAGGAGTACTTAGGCTTGCAAATCTGTCTCAAGGTGCTCACTGTAGAGTGCACAGATCAATATGCCAGGTTAGTGTCCCCATCTGCAAACAATAATTTGAGTGACTTATCAAGCATGACATGTTGGTCTGGCCCACATACATGTGGTCAGGTTCTCTTGGATCACAGTCTAGGCCAGTAGTGATGGGACTGTCCTTTCTGCCTGGGTTGAAACAAGCTTTGTGTGATGCCAGGAGCTGTGTCTTTGCTCATAGATGAAGGAGCAGCAGCTCCTGCCTGTACTCAGGATAGGACATGGTCCTGGGGCCCTGGAAGAGCTGGCACATGGGCGTGGAGGCAGCAGCTGCGTGGGCACCATGACCTTGCCACTGTTTTCACCATTTTTCCTGTTGCTCAGCCATTCCCATCAGCCATCATTCTTGTTTCTTTTCCTGTTCGTTCAGGGACTGGCTCACACTTCTTTGCCAGCTTTTCTTGTCTCACATTTGTGTGAACTTCTGGTGCAGAGAAGCAAGGTCTGGAGTTGCACTTCACTTTTCTTCCTGAGGTCCTTGCAGAGCCACCTCTGCCCTTGGTGGAGCTTTGCTTCCCTAGAGCCTCCAAGGCACTCCCAGCCCTGATGGGTGCAGGGGGCTCCACCAGTGCCCAACCTGTCCTTTGGAAAGCTTCAGCTGTGTGTGTGAGGAGACATTTTGTCTGAGGGATGAGGCTAAATGCAGGCCATGGTAAAGCCCCTGAGCAGCAGCTCTGGCACAGCTGCTCTGATGAGCTGATGTGCTCATTTCTGAGCAGAGCCACTTGTGGATGTAGAGGCGGTCCCTGTGCTCATGTGGACAGGGAAACAGGTGCTGAGAGTGTCTGGCAGGGATTTCTTGCTGGTGCCATGAGAGGTTGGAGGAATATTAGGGTTTTTCCCTTCCCTTCTATAAATGGCTTTTGTGAGAACAGGTTTCTTAACTTGGGTTACAACAGCAAGGGCTAATTGAGCTTTACTGTGAGCAGGATCCTATCAGTGACACATAAACTAGACAAAAATGTTGGCTAGGTTAGGTGGGAGATGAGCCTCATGAATGCAGACTTCCTCACAAATTCTCTTAAAGGACTTCTGGCTACACTAAAACCTATGTCAAGCACACAGTGAGGTGTCTGCTGTCCTGCTGCTGGGTGGAGGCTTTGCAGAGCAGCTGGGGCAGGAAGGGCTATCACTGCCCTCAAACCCTGGTCCCCTGATATGGGAAGAAATGGCACTCCTGCTGTTGAGTAAAGCACTTGGTCTGACTTCCCAGAGAGCTGCCTCCCTCATGGCTGAGGACACGGGAGGCATTTTGCCAGGCTCTCCTGCTGCTCAGCAAGGGTGGGGGAGGCTGGGACATGGGGGAACCCTGCTCCTGCTGCTGTTGGGAGCACAGGAGTGCTCACTTACTTGCTCACCACTCCATCCAGCTGGGTTTAATTTTAGAAGCACAGTGCTATCTTGGGGCATCTTTTTCCATGGAATGCAAGTCTTTAAGTAAATAAATAACAGCTTTGTGGAGGCGGAACGACAGCCCGTAACCGCACTGCAAAACACGCACCGAGCGAGTTGAGCCCCATTTCACTTGCATGTGGAAATACTTTGTACAGAAACAGTGGCTGCACTGCCTCCCTCTCTTGGTTCAGCCCCCTCTGGAGCTGGCCATGTGCATTGATTAAAAAGAAATAAAAACACCTTGAAATACCAGCCTTGGAGAAGTGGAAATGAAAACCCCTCCAGCTGCTGGGGTTCAGCTGGAGTTCTCTGGCACAGGTTTGCTAAAGCTATGGTTTCCTGGTGAAGGGCTATAACTGACTGCCTCTGCTGCATTTGGGACATCCCAGAGGGATGTGCTCTGGGGCATCCTTAGCAACCCAGGAGAGAAATAGCAGGCTATAAAAGATGGCAGGCAAGAAACTTGTGTTTAAATGCCCCTCCCAGTCTGGCTGGCCAAGAGCCTTCTGCAGGCGGACGTGTTGCTAATGGCTGAAGGTCCTGGGTGTGTCTCTCAAAGTATGTTTGCTGGCTGGAAAATCCCATTAAAGCCATTTTACCAGAGCAAGAGCCCATTTTCATTGCTCAGATCCAGCAGCTCTGGCATGGCATCTGCTGCATGAGCTGCTGCTAACTTTGTTCTCCTGAGTCAGCAAGGGAGGCTCTCCCAGTCTGAGTAAGACTTGCCATGGTGGCCTTCCTCTGATGTAGGGACTTGGAGATGCACCTAAATACGCAAGGTGGAACAAATGATGTAAAAATAACCTAAGCTGACACCTACTCACTCTGCTCTACTCCTGCTGCACATTGCTGCTGCTGGGAGAAGACAGTGCTGAGATGGCAGGATTCTGTGCTTGTAAAGAAACTGGGTCAGGAGCACCCAGCTTGGGTGCATTAGGAATTGGCAGTGTTGATTCCGGTTGCCTCCACCAAGCCAGAAGGGTGGCTAGACTGTGCCTAATCGTGGAGGTATGACTGAGCTCTGCCAGGGTCTTTGAAACAAGTGGGCTTGAAGTCAGCAGCTGTGGCTTGGAAAAAGCATCTTGTAGTATCCTGGTGCCATGTGCAGATGGGATGCCTGAAGAAGTTTTGTTCTAGTCTTTCTCTTCTAAGATGAAAAACTTACCTTGTCCTTCTTCCTGTAGCTCTTGGCAAGTGCAGTTTTGGGCATGACTGTGATAGTTTTGTGTGTTTGTTCAGAGATGGATATAGTATTTTAATTCACTGCAGGACCTGGGGATTACTAACTGTACCTCAGCTTTTGCTGGTGGCTTCTCTTCCCAGCAGGCTACAGGGACAGGAAAATTTTCCATGTGATGTGGTTCTGCCTCCTCTTCCTCTGCAAACTACCCAGCTAAGCCATGTCCTCTCCTTGGCCTCCTCCTGCTGCTTCCACTGATACTCTAAAGGGAATTTTATTTTTTGTAAACCCTTGTGAAGGCCTTCTCCTGTGGGGCTGGGCAAGCTCTGCCCATGTTCTCTGTGAGCCCAGGATCAGGGCGGCCCTGGCAGCAGCTTGTCTTTTCCACTGATCCCAATTAAGATTCAGTCTTGGCAGGATGGAGCCTTTTGAGCTGCCAGCTGCAATAGGAGAGATGAGGCTTCAGGGGCAGCAGAAATTATTCCCTTCCCTCAGCTCAGCTTATTTCTTGGATCTTGGGCTGAGGATGGCCCCAAGGGTTGATCTGCCGAAGCCAAATGAGCCACACAGAGCTAAAACATTTCCATTCAGCGTCAGCCCAGGGTGGGGAAGTGAAGCTCTCTGAAGCGCTGAGACTGTGGGTGGCAGCTGGGGAGGGGATGGAGGGAGCGAGGGATGGACGGGTGGTGTAATTCCAGGCACTGCCTCACACAACAGCAATTCCAGCCTTGCTGCAACTGTGCGTGTGGGGAGCCTTGAGTGCCCAAATCACCCCGATAATGAAACCTAAGTTCATTAAGGCCCCAGTAGTTGCAGGTCAGGGTTGCGCAGCTGAACCCCTCTCTCCCAGCAGCAGATGCTGCCTGGTGTGACACTGCACAGCTCTGCTGGCGTTGACAGAGCTTTGCCACAACCTGCACCAGCAGGTAACTGGCCTAGGGCACTACCTATGGAGCAGCCGTGTATCTGATAGCCTGTGTTGTCTTCCAAGCATAATATTAACACAACTTTACAGCTGCCTGGCCCTCCTGCTATCTCCTCCTTTTCCTCCCCTACCTCCTGTCCCACTGCAGCCAAGCTGCCCTTGACTTTGCAAACACAAACTGCTTTTGCTGGCCTCGCATCCTTTCAGCTGCGCACCGTGAAAGTATCAGGGGTAGAGAAGAGAGTGTTTCTGTTGAACTTAATTTTCATGGAGGAAGAGCTTAGTAGTACTAAGAGTTCCTGGTTTTAGAGGACTGGCCAGAATTTGAGATCATGCCCACTCTGTTGGAGTCATTGACAGAGTAATTGTCTCTGCTGCTAATTTGGAGTTCTGGAAGCAAACCTTAAGAAATCATGAAGTGTAAAACTTTTTTCTGTGGAGCAAGTGTTGTGTGGATGGCACCTCAGAGAGCCAAGGGCAGTAGGCAGCTTGCCTGATGGCCATGGCCATGCCATTGCTGTTGGGTTGTGCACACGCACCTGAGCAATGCCTGGTTTGTTATGCTTCTCTGCTTTTGTTGTGCTTCTCTGAAGGAAAGCTCAGCAGTGTCAGGGCATCCATCCTGTCCCTTCCTGTGGACTTGCACTCAGCTGTACTTTACTGCTACTATTTTGGGTACCCTTTACTCTCCAAAGGAGGAAACAGGGTAAGTACAAAGATAGAGATGCTAACTGGAAGCTTTCTAAACATGGCACTGGCAGGGAGCATGGAGGGACAGGGGAAGGTAGAGACAGCTGGATTTGTGTCTCAGCCACTCACTGTTTAAGCTTGCTGTTACCCAAAGTGAGAATCTGCTCTTATAACAGAGTGCACTGAGTTCACCCACAGCCCTTCAGGCACAGCCTGTGACAAAGGATTCAGCTCTTCATCCTGTGCCTTTCTGGCACCATGCCAGGCATGTCAGGGTGTTGCCTGCCATCATCATGACTTTGGAGAGCTCCTCACATCCACTGGTTTTGAGACCTAAGTTGAGGCTTTTACTTGACATCTCAAAAACCTGAAAACATGTCCAGCCCACTGCAACCAGCAATTCCTCCAACTGATTTCAGATTGCCTGAAAAGCTGAGCTTCTCTTGGAGCGAGGCTCTGGTGCATGGAGGGAGGTGAACTAACTGTGTTTCCATTTAACTAATTAGCAGCTGTGTCTTCGCCAATGCACACACGATGCACCAGCCATTTTTCAGCTGTTCCAAGCCTGCCTGACTTTGCTGAGGCAGCCAGAGGGAGACGAGAACCAGAAAAGAGCAAAGGAAGGGGCAGGACCAAGGGCCAGATTCTGTTCAGTCAAATACCATGTAAAGCTGAGTAACAGGGAATTTACAGGGAATCACTGCAGGGGCTGAAAAGGGCTAACAAAATTCATTGCTCTTTTTATTGTTCCACTGTTGTTGCTTTTAGAAACTAGTTTTGACCAGTTCCCATTCAGAAAAAAAGTCCCTTCGTGAGGTATTTCAAGCTGTCTTTCCCCTATGGCCCATTCTCCTTCCTGAAAGCACTGCTCTTTTGACATAATCTCTTTAAGAATTCTTAATGACCAGCTTCTGCCAGGTCCTTTTTATACATTGCATCGAGTTTTTAATAGGATAGTGTGAGGGTGGAGTAACTAGTTGTCAGGATGTGGGCATGAAGGAAAGCCAGGCTGAGATGGCCCAAAGGATTCAGCCTGGATTAGTAGTGAACAGACTGTAAGACACAAATGGGCCATGAGCTGGGACAGTTGAGTTTCCAGCAGGCAAAAGCTCTACTGTGTGTGCATTGTGAGGGTTGCCACGATCTGCAGTATTTGTATTTTGAGCTGTGTTTGACATGCACAAAAGTGCAACTTGAACTCTTACGGCACCCTTCAAGAGAAGGAGGTGGTAGGCTTGGTGCTTTACTCTGTTTCTGCTCCTACAAAAATGATGTGCTTATTTTAGGATTGACAGCATTTGGAATCTTAAAATAATTTAGTTTGGAAAAGACCTCTAAGGTCACTGATGCCTTCTTGCTAGCAGGAGACCTGAGAGTTTTCAAAGTTCAGATGGATGAGAAGGGGAATTTCTCTTAAGGCTTATTTGTGATACAGAAGGGATGGACTTTTATACAGGCACTTCTCTGAACCTTGGTTTCAGTTGTGGTCACTCAGACTAGGAGGAAGAGCTCTGAAGGCCCCAGTTCTGCAACAAAAAGCAGTGATGTTATATACAGCCACTGGCTCAGAACAAGCATGTGGGAGAAGCTGGAATAATGACAAGAGATGATGAATTATGATGTTAAACCCAAAGGATTACACATTTTAACAACAGCCAGATTAAAATGAGTTTCTTTCAACAACAGCAAAAAAAAAAAAAAAAAAGGTTCTTTATGGTAATAAGTTATTATGACTGATCCCTTGCTAATTGCTGACTAATCGTGCAACTTGCGAAGCCTGCCTTGTTGCTTTTCCCAAGAAACTGTTCATAGAAGCTTTTGGGTTAAAACGTAAAGATAAATAGGATATTCAAAGTATTGCAAACCACACTCCATTGCAACTAGTATTTATTAAAAATACAGTGGACAAAAAAAGCAAGCCTCCAAAAAGTAGTCATCAACATCATCAATGTATATTACACCATGGCCCACCCAGCACCACAGAAACAGAGTGCTCTCAACCCATTTCTCTCGCAAAATGTTGACTCATGTTTGGTTCATTACTTATAAATGTGCATAGTTTAAAGACTTGATAATGTAACATGAGCATAAAATGGCACCAAAGTCAGTTTACCCTGCACTTCCAGCCATTCTCAAACCAAGGAAGTAGTGAAATGTGCGTAAGTAGCGAGATGTGCATGGTGGTCATGTGTGTGCTCAGTAGTCCCTGGTATGGCCCTGAGTCCTTTGTGTGAGCTTTGCAGCATGACAGCAAACTTTAATCATATGCCCAAAGCATTGTTTTATTGCTACTGAGTACAGAGTTTGTTTTTCATTTTCATAATTAGCTAGAACCTGGGGCAGGCCAGGAGGGCAGGATGTGTTGTGCATGGTGAGGGGAGGGAAGTGCTTGTATCAGTCAGTAGACTTACACGTGTGCTTCCTTTTCCTGGCACTTTGTTTCCAAGCTGAGCTAAGGAAACTTTCATGCTATGGGCACAGCAGTTCCATAGATGAACGCAATCTCTTGTGTGTGCAGGATTGGGTGGGACTGTTGGTGTCAGTATGGCAGTGCTGGCTACACTCCTGGGAATGACAGGGAGTCAAGACTGTAACAATGCATGTAGATTGTCCTGGCTCTGGCCAGGACATGGGTAATTTTTGCAGGAGCCAGGAGAGGGCATGGCTAACAGCATGGGGGGTTATTATGGGGACCAGGGAAGGGGTCTCTTCCAGTAAGGGAGCGATCACGTAGTCCCTGTTCTATTATTGAAGGTGTTACTGCTCGTTTCCTTATTCCATTGCTGTTTCCAGTAAATTGTTCTTATCTGAACCCATGATCTTTACCAACTATGCCTCCAAATTCTCCTCTCCAGCTTGCCATAGGGAAGGAGGAGTGAGAGAAAATGGAACACTAAATTGGGGAATACCATTCCTAAACCACATCATTAATCTACAAATGCTTATGGATTTTGGGCACCAAGATTTCCAGATTTCTTTCCCTTTCAGCTACAGCTGCTATGTCTGTTGCTCTCTGCACCTTATCTCACAATGACAACAAACAAGAATCAGATCAATTCACCTGCAATGGAAGGAGTGCCTTTTGTTGTAGCTGGTGTAGGAGATTTGTGAAGGATCTGTAGCAAAACCTATTGCCTCCTCATCTGAGACCTGTGCTTACTTTACATGAGCAGGATGTGCATGGCAGCGTGGTGTGCTCATGGCACTTTAACCACTTAAGATGATTTTTTGGTAGTGTCTTTGACCTTAGTAGCATTGTCTTGAACCCTGTGTGTATGGAGGGAGCACCCTGAATAATGTGCAGCTTCACATTAGCCATAAGCAACCAGTAACACCCTGTTTAGAGCACTTAAATTAACATTTGAAAAGCAGCCATTAATATTAACAAGAATGTTGAGTAATTTTTTCTCTAGGACAGTTAATTACCAAGGCTAATTAATGCTACATAACTGCAGCCACTGCTACATGGGGACACTTAAGTGCTCCAAGGCCAGAAGACTTCATGAAAAGAAAATTAGAGAAACATGCAGGAAAACACTCTGGCAAAGGCAATTGTAACTACCTTCATTTTCCAAATGGCCACTAGTATTAAAGTCTGTTTTATCTGTCAGAACTACACAGGTTGCTGGTTACTAGGAGCTGCACCATGGCATTAAAAACTTGGAATCTTCTAGGGCTAGGTGCAACTCTCCTTCTAAAGTCAGGGAGAGCTTAATACTTACTTCTGTGCATGGCAAAATTAATCCCTTAAGCATGCAAACAAGGCATCCATGTATTTCAGTGCTAAGGTCAAAATGCTGGAACATGCTTCTAACATTGTAAAACTTATCTTTCAGATCAGAAAAATAATTCTTCCACACTCAGAAATCCTCTTTCTGCATCATGTTTTACAGAGCACAAGGCAGAAAACTGGGCAGCTGCCTTCTTTTTTTTTTTCCTTCTGAAACTGATTATGTGGGTATTTCCCACTTGCATGTGTCTATTATGAGGAAAGGCTGAGGGAGCTGGGTCTGTTCAGCATCCAGAAGAGATGGCTGATGTCTCAATGTATATCAATGTCTAAGGGGGAGATGCCAAGATTATGGAGCCAGGCTCTTCTTGGTGGTGCTGAGCAATAGGACAAGAGGCAATGGACAGAAATTGATGCACAGGAAGTTCCACCTGAACTGTTTTACTCTGCAGGTGACTCAGCACTGAAAGAGATTGCTGAGAGAAGTTATGGAGGCTTCCTCAAGGGAGATATTCCAGTCTGGACACAACACTGTGCCATGTGCTCTGTGTGCCTGAGCAGGCGGAGGTTGGACCAGGTGACCCACTGTTGTCCTTTCCAACCTTAGCCATCCATTCTGGGACTCTTTGATTCTGTGAAGGGAAGCAGTAGCACTGCAAAGGGATTGGAGCTGCCCCTTGAATCCGACTGTTCCATGTTTATAATCTCTGCTGTATGGTGAAGTTCCCCAGCTATGTTCTTCTCACTGTCACCTTCTAAATTCAATGATGAAGGTCAGGGGAAAGACTGACAAACACAATTCTGAAATCTTAATCCTTGACTTAAAAATAGTTTCCAAATAACAGCACTTTCAGCAGTGGCTTAATTTCCAGAGCTCACAGTAGCATGGTATGATGAGAGCAGGTGTATTTCACAGCACAAATGGAAAAAAAAAACCCCAAACCAAAAAGCTCAGTGGTATAAGCAGGAATCATTTCTCTATCTGATCCTGAGAACACTGGCAGAGTGGAGAAGTCTGTCCTCTAGAAAATACAGATGGTTTTCAACAGGGATAAGTGGCTCCACTGTTCAAGTGAGCTGACAGAGTAAGGCAATGCTGGAGGCATGGGGTTGCTGTACTGTACACACCTGTGGAGGTCTCCAAGCCCCCCAGCTGAGCAAAAGGACTTCTGTAAGAGGCTGAGCAGAAAAAGTGGTCACTTGGAGGGCTGGAGGTATCTGAATATTATCTAGACCCTTGAGAAGTCTCCCCTCTGCCCACCTGTCTTACTAATCAACTTGAGCTCTTGGATGACGATGTCATGAGTGACAGCTTTGCACATGTCATACACGGTCAGCGCAGCCAGGCTGGCAGCTGTGAGAGCCTCCATCTCCACACCTGTCCTCCCCCAGGTGTGACAGGAGCTGCGAATCACCACTGCATGCCTGGCCTCATCCAGGCTCAGAGACACCTCAACGTGGTACAGAGGGATGTTGTGACACAATGGGATCAACTGGCTGGTCAGCTTGGCTCCCTGAATTCCTGCAATTTGGGCTACTGCCAGCACATCCCCTTTCTTCACCTGGTTTTGCTTCACCATCCCAAATGCCTTCTCACCCAGGAGAACCACGGCACCAGCAACAGCACTTCTTCTGGAATCCGGCTTCCCTCCAACATCAACCATTGTGGCCCGTCCTTCCTCATCAGTGTGAGTCAAGTTGTCAGAGGCATGAGGTACCCTGGTGCAAGATCCTGAATCTCTGGTATGGAATTCAGATCCTGAACATGCCTCTTTGGACTGACAATCCACAGGAACTTGGCCAACAGAAGCATCAAGGCACTTTGTATCAAACGTGGAGCTTGGATCCTTCTGGAAGAAACAGTAGCCTCGGAGCTGGGTTTGTAGAATTCCTGTTGCTATGTGCCAGTGTTTCTCTGGGTGAGATCCTGGTAGGAAAATTTGTCCTGTAAATTTATTTTTCATTGATGCTTTTCCATTTTGTTTGGGTAAACTTGCTCTCAAAGTCAGCCAATGGCTAAATGTGTGGCCCCACTGTTTAGAATTTGGGGAATTCTGTAGGGCATCTTGGCATAGTGGGAATGACATCAATGCAGGCTCTGGGGAAAAAACAAAAAAATAAGATGAGAAGAACATCTTACTAACTGGAAAGCTAAACTGTCTGTAGCAGCTGAGAACCCTATCAGAGGACTGCTTGGGACTTCCTGTGTTACAAAAACCTCAATAAGCCTGCAAACACCCACTTTTTTCCCCTACCTCCTTCTCTCTCATCAGTTCCCTGCATTTCCTTGTTTGCTATTAAAAATGACAAGACTCAGACTCATTTCAAGGTCCCTGACAAAAAGAAACAACTTACTTTCTAAATGTATCAACACCTTTTGAGAAACAGCAGCCAAGAAAGCTTATAGGAGCATCAGTTCTGAAGAAAAGTGAATCATGGCACCTCAGCATCAATTTGGGACCATCCCAGCACCAGCCTTCTTTCAAAAGCTTGGCAGGGTTAAGAGGAAATTTTTACACTCAGATTCTCAGCTCTGCCTTTCCAAACACCTCCCTCCCAGCACAGGCAGCTGCACTTCCTCCTTTCATCTCCTTCTGCAGGGAAGGGTCATGCCAGCACTTGAGGACAGCAGGGACCAGAAGCACTGCAACTGCACTGTCTACAATCTCAGAGGGTGATGGGAAACTCTTGTATTATTGCCAGCTCTTAACACGTTAATGACAGCTGAAGTTTAAGCACTGGAAAAACCACAGTCCCCTCACTGACAGACAGATTTTAAATCTACTCAGAAGCATGTTCCAAGTTGAGCTGGCAGAGCTCCCAGCTGGCAGAGAGGTAGTAAGCCCTCCTGCCCCTTTTCACCATTTAATCCTTTGGTTTTGGCATTTGCACTGGGCTAAATGCCAACTGTGAAGACAGAAGGAGTCTCTTTTACATAAAAGTGAATAAAATGTTTTGTAAGAAAGCAGTATAGAGGTAAGTGGCTAAGCCCTGGTCTAACAGCACCACTGATAAGCATGTTTCTCTTTTTCTGAAGAAATGTGGCATTAGGCTGTGCTCAATAACTTCCTTTGGTAGCTCTGGTATTCAAGGACTCCCTTTTCAGCCTATCCACAGGTGCATCAAAGCAGCTTCCTGCCCCTCTGCACATTGCTGAGATACCTCTGCTGCCCAGGGACTGTCCACATGACAGTAACAGATACAGTGTGGACAAAGTCTAATTGGGCTCCTCCATCTTTTTTAAAAAGAAACTCACCAAACTCTTCCTTGTTAGTTTAAGCCTCTGCTAAAACAAGACTGATGCACTTAGCACCATTTTCATCCAGAGTACCCTCCAAACATTGGTCTGAAAGTACCACTCCTGAAGCTTAAATCAACCACAGATTTCACTATTATAATCACTGCAATAACTTAAATTCAGGCAAAGGCCTTTTTTCATCTACAGCTGATGGCCTATAAGCAAGATTCCTGCAAGTCTGAAGGCATGTGTTTACCTCAGAGGAACGGGATTAAATGGACATAAATGTGCTGACTGAAACATTTCTCTGCTTTAGAAGAGCATAGAAAATTATTTTCTTATTCCTCTTCTCTTGCTCTCTCTTTCCGTAGTGGGGCCTAACCTGA
This sequence comes from Setophaga petechia, assembly GCA_024362935.1. NCBI lineage: Eukaryota > Metazoa > Chordata > Aves > Passeriformes > Parulidae > Setophaga > Setophaga petechia. The sequence goes on from JANCRA010000002.1 coordinate 58,033,615, forward strand.
ATATTCCTTTTAAAATACAGGAACTCAAAACACTCTGTTCTTCTGAATTCCTTGATAAGCTTTAAAGGTGACACTATGCCCCTATGAAAATGTCTTGTTTTCAGGAGAAGCCAGACTGCAAAGGCAGACAAGTACTTCCTTCCACAGGGTAAACACACATGGGTGGGAGCAGGGAGAAAAGTTTGCTCAAGTCAAGTGGGAAATAAACAGACTGCAAGAGACAGTAATGAGTGCAAAGCATCTTTGCTTTTCTGAGGAACCTACACTTCTTGAAGTTCTATATCTAGTCATCTCTATTTGCAACCAAATTGCTCATATACCTTCCAAAAAAAAAAAAAGTAATAGTTTTCTACTGCACCATATACTGAAACCATCTGATTAACTCCATCTCCTTATATCCTATTACTGCACCTCAAGTTTAATTGTGTCAGCTTCCAACTAGCACAATCTCAGGGGGAGAAAGAAGGCAGAGATACTTAAACTAATGAGGAAATTCCCATAACTGAAGTGAACCCAGGAGAAAAAGAACCTGCTGAAAGGAATATTTTGATTAAGGGAAACAAGATTCAAACCGTATAGCAAAAGATTAGACAACAGCAGTGCAGAGAAGACGCCAGGTTTGGCTCACTGCATCTAGCAAAACCAATTAGTGATTTCCACAGCAGTCATTAATTTTCATTAAATTAATTCCATACACACACTCCCCCACTGACTGCTTGCACGCCAGCATTATTTGAAGTTTGCAACTAATTCAAAACACAATTAGGAAATCTCCTAATGATTCCCCATGTGACACAGTGGGATACTCTCCACTCATCTCCAGTCTCTCCACTGATGCGGTGACTGCCAGCAGTCAGTCTCAAAGGGAGATGGAACAGCTGAAGGAGGAGAACCTGGACAGGCTGCCTCTTTCACTGCATGTAAGATGTTAAAGCACTTTTCAAAAGGAAATTGGATTGTTCTGATCTGTAGACATCCAAACATTGCTATGAATGCTAACTTTGGAGTGTGGGAATTCTTTCAAAGAGAACTTGAAAAATCATGTAGGTCCCAGTGAGCTGTCAAGAGTTTAATATAGCATTTTTCATCTTAAAAAAAAAAACCAACAAAATTTTTCCTCATGCAGCAAGTCAATATACACTTTAAACAAAGGGTCCTCCTTACCCTTTTTCTAGAACACAATGCAGCAGTGGCCAATACAAGCAAGCAAAGGCACAATCTTGCACCAGCAAACACGGAACATTATGGCTCTTTAAAGTGAGGCACCAAATGAAAAACATTCCCAGTGAAGACCTATGTTAAAGACCTCTGTGGATCCTATATCCTAATAATGGCAAAATAAGTACAAGCCCTGGGGGCTTGGTGTAAAAAAAGAGTAGTTGCTATTATAGTATCACCTGTTGCAAAGACTTGCAAATTAATGCATGCTCCCCTCCTCCAGAGAACCTGTTTTAAAACCTGTGTTTTAAGCTGCCCAGCAGCCAGCCTGCTCCAAAATGCCAATGGGAGGATGAGAGTTTGGATTTGAAATGTAATGTTCATTTCTTTCACCCTTGTTTGTTTTTTCCCCCACACCTTGTTGATAAGGAACAATGACATCTTGCTATTAACCTCACAAAGCTAACTCTTGTAACCATTTCTTAAGGTGTTTTGAAAGACAGCTCTTACAGAATAGGTAAACAGAGGCATGGACAAGGTAAAATCACACTGAAGGAGATGTTAAAAATCAGTAAGAGAAACAGCAGTGCTGCATCACTTATGAACAGGGCTTCAGGCAGAAGGGAGAGTTAGCAAACAGCTTCAATAGACACTAGAAGGAAAGGAAAGGAAAGGAAAGGAAAGGCTCTCGGTTCATAGGTCTTTGATGATTATGTTCTGAGACTTTGCAGCAGTAAGAGACAATTTTAAAAGAATGAAGCCCCCCATGTCAGATTCTGAAGTGGCAGTGAGGTAGGAACACTTGCATTTCTGTCAGCTTGATGGCTCTATGTATGTTATAAACAAAGCTGAATTTCTTAATCCATGGATAAACTCCATTCTGCCTCCTTTATATTTATATAACAATGCAGTGAAGACTCACCTCAAACTGTCTTGTAAGTAACTATACTGTTTTACTTGAGTACAAAGGAAGATGGTAGGAAGGTTGATTACCCCTTTGAAAAATGTAATGAAGTGTCTTAATTAGGGCAGACAAAATCAGGGCTGTCAATTGGAAAACCAGGTAAGGCTCAGTAGGGACACTAAACCTTTCCTCCTCCTCCACTTCAGCATGTTAACTATAACTGGCTAATTAAGACACCCTTTTCTTTGTCTAAACCTAGGGCAGAACCAAAAGCTAGACTTAGAAGTCAAATTTTCTCTGTTCCCCCAAAGACAGAAACCCAACAAAATCACTGTGTATTTTTTACGTACTGATTTGTCACCCACCAATCAGGACCATTGGCCGGTTTTTCATCCGGGAAATGTTAAACATGCCTAGAAATAAAATAAGGAACACATAAGAATCCCAGCTTTCTAGGCTTTAAGTCATGCATCTGGTTTACATGTTTAGTTTTCTGCTCTTCAGAGTGCAACCTGCATACTAGGAAAAACAAAGCTCAGTAAAGACCAAGGGAACCAGAGGAAGGGGAATCCAGCACGGTATAATTTAAAACTATTATCTGCCTGAGTCTCCAGGCATCCAGCTGCTGTGGGTCTAACACACTGCAGAACTCTTTCCAAGAAAGGTTGCCACAATATGAATTACAGCCTACCTACTCAGAATTCATTCTATTTGAGACTATCTTGTCTGTAACAACGGCATTTGTCTGTTCTAGTTCTATAGATAAGCTGTTTAAAAGTGTTCCAGTTCAAAGAAGTTCAATCACAGAAAGCCCCAGGGACAATAATGAGATTAACACAAACTGAGAGAACATAATGTCAGGTAAATGCTGAAGATGGTAAAATGGCTTTAATAGACCCTTCCCCATCCACTCCCTCCTTTCCCAAACCAGAATTCATAAATAAAGGGTCTACAAATAAAGGAACTAATCCCTCCTCTTTCCTTAGGTTTTTAAGGCACTATTTTATCTGGGTCAGACCAAAGTCCTTTGCAAGTTAGTCTACACTTAAATTTAAAAGCTACCTTTAAATTTGTTCCACGCATTAGGTGAAAAGGGAAAAACCTACTGCTATTAATCTGTCAGAATCTGCAAGAAAACAAAAGGGCCAAAGCGTATTTTTAGTGTACAAGGGACTAATCCATGATTATAAAACCAGTTCATGTACAAAAGGTCAGCATTCCCAGCTGGAGCCAGATTACAAAAATTCAGGTTCAGATGTTAATGTTTATATTAATATAAATTCAGAAAAGACAAATGCAGCCTGAGAATGTGACATCATGGACCTTGTGTCACAACCTTATGCAGAGCACTAGATGAGTACCCAAAAAGTCTGGAATGGTGGCAAAGAGATTTGTCACTTCTAGAAACTTGTTAATGCAGTACTTAGATCAACAGCTCAATTTAGTCCTTCTTTTACGGTAAACTAATAAAAAAAAAGGGATCCAACACAACTACTTAGTTTTACACTTTGCTGTTGCTGTTATGAGCAGTGGTATTCGCATATATTTGAGAGCAGAAGTCAGTCCAAAAGTCTTTCAGACAGTCTGGATTCTCTCATGGAAGGCTACAAGTACCAGGACATTCTTTTCCCTATCACGGCTGTTATTTCTCAACAAAGTATAAAAAACATACCAGCATGCTGTTTCTTTTTTCTGCCCACTGCTGCTCCAATAATTTGAATCAACTCCTCCTCTGAAGCACCTGACCGTAGGTGATCTCTCAAGGACACTTCTGAATTCCCAAAAAGGCACACCTGCAGCCAACCCAGGGAAGGAGAGGAGGAGAAATGAGAAAGAATAAAATAAATTACTTTTACAAGTATTTTGTACTAACCCCAGAGTGAAGAGCTTTGAAGAGGCATACCCTATTGAAGGGAACATTTATGGAGATTGTTTTCTTTATCTCTCCTCTTGTACACGCAGACAGCCTGGGATGTTTATGCAGCCTAAGCTCATTGGACCTTCAGGCTGCCTCGGTCATCTGATGTTAGGCAGCAGCACAGCTGTTGTCAATATCAGGTGGCAATGCATAAGTGCCAATTTTTAATTGAAAACTTTAATTTTCCCCCAGAAACTGCCAGTTTCAACGTGGCAGGAAATGGTTATCCCTCCTTGTTCTACAGCCATTGAGCAAATGTACAGGCTGCTCTTGAAGGAGAAGAGCTACAAGTTTTTTGGGAAACAAGACAAGATCCTTGTGGAATGCAAAAGCCAAGCCCTCACAGCTGCTTGGACCCTTTTTTAATGAGAAATCATCTGCTTGTCACATGTTTAAGATGATTTTGAATCAAAGATTAGAATAAATGTTTATATTTACTGGCCTTGCAAACATGTTTTACAACTGAAGTTAACTATGTTAGGAAAACAGAGAAACCAAAAAAAAGGTGATGTAACATCTCCCTAACAGCCTGACAAGATGGAACAAGAATTCATACAGAATAAATAAACAGGAGCTAGCTGGTAATAATTATGCATCTTTACATCCCAGCTACTTTTAGGGCACGAATCTCAACACTATTTTCACTGCATGAAATGGAAAAGAATCCTGCTTCACTACCAACCTTTAGGTTCCCATCTGCTGTTATCCTCAGCCGATTGCAGGATCCACAGAAGTGCTCTGACATGGAGGTGATAAAGCTGATTTGTCCCTGGAAATGTGGCACCTTGTAACTCTAAAGAAACGCAGAAGAGAAAAAAAAAAGAGTCAAATACAGACTCCTAGCTTATATAGCTCCACTTGCCTAAAGACCAGAAAATCTTTTTTAACAAAGATTTTCTTCAACCCTAAGATCATATCAATAAAGAAAAAATTAAAGTAAAGTCAGTTTTTTCAGGTGTCCCAGTCTATTCTGCCCCGTTCCTAGAAATCTCAAACTTGTTAAATGCTTGCTCTTGTAGTTATCAACTAACAGGTGCTGCCTCTAGGAGCATGAACTAGAAATTCCCCATTTGGCACTTTACACTCTAAAACAATAGTTTTTTCACTGAGCAACTCTTCCATCAGGATTGTTAATGTCCAGACAGAATGACAAAAGTTTCAAAAGCTGCAAATACACGATACAGGCGTGGTATTCTTTATATCTGACTGAAAATACATCTAGAAAACACATTGTATTTATAAAGGTACAGACTATGACTAGGACTTCATAAGATCAAGTCTCCTGCAGGCAGCTTGACCAAAACCTACAAGTTATAACACTGAGTATTTATTACTTTGGTTGTCAAATATCAATGCTGAACTTGGAATAATTTGGGGATTTGGGGTAGGGAAGGAATAGGGGCATGTTTCACACATTCTCTGTCCAACCCCACCTTGGCTGTGCTGGAAGTCTCACAGGGTAATTTCTCCAATTCCGGCCATCGCTGTTTAATTGTATCAAGCATTTCTTTGTAGCTCACCATCTTCTTGAAGTTCCATTTATTGCCTAGAATTAACAAAACCAGCCTAACCTTAGACTGTGGATTTTATTTTCTTAATTAGCAGAGAACACCTTCACTTTTCTGTAAGTGTCACTTAAAGTGACACTGAGGTGTCCCAGCCCCAACGAGTCCTTCTACACCTTATGGAGGGAAGAAGATAACCTGCAAAAAGTTTCAGGCAATTCCTAATTCCCTTGAAGAGCTTACCAAAACTTCCACAGACAAATCTATGGGGTGAACATCTACCAGCCAGCTCACTTGTGTCCAAGAAGAATCTCAAAGCAGCAGTACTTACCATCAAAGGGCATGTATTCTATGAACCGCACATCAAGGGGCAGATCCTTTGTGAAATCCACAAAGTCCAGCACTTCATCCTCATTGAAGCCTCGCATCACCACACAATTTACCTGCAGGTAAAGCAGACACCTGAAATCAGTGAGCAGAGTGTGACCTGCACCCCTAGTTGCACAAGGAGATATGTGAATTCTCCTCATTACTTCTTGATGAGATCTTGAAGTTTTTCTCCAGTTTTAATAAAAATTATTCATGAGGTGGGGTGGGAGGTGAGATGGAATATAATAAATACTTCATCAAGTGATCTGTATGTATGGTAAAACAAAACAGTTTCAGTGTAAGTAACATTGGCTTTACCTTAACAGGATGGTAGCCAAGTTCAGTGGCTTTGTGGATTCCTTCCATTACCTTGTGAAAGCCTAAGATACAAAAAGAGTGAAAAATAATTTTTATTGTTTCAAAACAGAATGCAAAAGGTGTTTATTTAGTACAAGACAAAGAGATGACAAATAAAAACCAATCTGATTCAGTAGACAGGGCTGCAAGTAAAAACAGCTGCAAAAAAATACTTCAATTATACCCCCCCTCACAACCCTCAAAGGCTACCAAGTTACTATACTCAAGTCATTGAGATCAATACTTACTGATATTTGAGTAATCAACAATACTGGTATGATTTTTTTATATCTTTGGATATCCACATATTATTAGCATAAGATTCTGCACTCCCCTGTAAGACAGCTTTCCTTGTGCTACATTCTTCTTAAAGGGAGTGGAAAGAATTTATGAACTGCCTCCAGATGCACTGAAGAAGGAATAATAAATTCATGTTTATTTTATAGTAATGGCTTGTGTCTTTTCTACAATGACAGAATTTCTCTGTTCTGAATCAGACAGCAATGTTGCTAAGTGAATTTTAAAAGGATTTTTCTAAAGTACATTTGGGGTGGAATGCGTTTAGGAACAACAAAAAGTCCCTTGATTCCCTGTTCAACCCTGGCTACAAATGTAATTGGCTTCCCAAAGTTACTGACTATACATTAGTCAGAAGATCAGAGGTAGCATTTTTCAGGATCATCATTTTTATGACTAAACACAGGAAATAAATGAACAAAATGTGGCAGGGATTAGAGCATTTAGGAAAGCAATTCAATTGACCTTTGACCCTTGAAAACAAAGATATAAAAAACTACAGTAACTTCAAGGAATGAAGTGCCCAGTTTCATCCTGCCATTTAGTGTGGCTGACACCTACCAGCCACTCTCAAACAGAAATACATAGTTAATTTAGGGCAAGTGTCTTTGTCCCTATATGTGCCTCTTAAAGCTGGAAGAAAAGCAACAACACAGTTTTAAAATTCCAAGGTCATTTAGGAAAGCCTCTTAATGATCTCATTCAAACCCCTCTTCTGTCTACTTTCTTTAAAGTTAAGACCTTTTATCAGGACATCCATTCCATATTTTGTGCATTATTCCCTCCCTGCCACACCCAGCAGCTGGCAGAGAATAGAGGTGAGAAGAATGAGACAGCAAACTCCCGAGCTCTGGGCACACCTTTCTGGTGAGTGGGGGTGCTCAGCTGCTCACCCCGTGTTTGTGAATGACTCTTCTAACGTGGCAGGTTCTAGACTAAGTTCCCTTCCTGTTATGGACATGAAACTCAGGTATGAGAGAGCCCAAACAGTGCACGAGACTGAGCTCCTTCTTCCAAAGCTGTAATCTTCAAAAGCAAATACTTTATATGTGCTAATAAAAGGGCAGTATGTCTCAGAAGTTTTGATGACAATCCCCATCCTGCTCCTAGTCATATGTTTTTCTGCACAGGTCCATCACCCTCCTTTCCTTATCTATGATCTACTGGAAACTCAGATTCTCTAGCGAACAGGTCATACCTTCATTACTCTGTAGGTGCTTTAGCAGAAAAATGCAGTAACTCAGTAGTATTCTGTGCATATTTAATATGGGATGCATCAAAAAAAAAGAAAACTAAAGAGACAAAAATTTCACTTCACTGCTTTCTGGCTAGTAAAGGCATCATAAAGCATGGACATAGGAAAGCAGAAGATACAATTACTTAATAAGCCAGTTCTAATGCTAATCCTGTCTGCAAAAAGTGGTGAAGAGCAATGTTATTTCACACAGTGAAATAACTCTTGCAAACAACTGTTTGCAGTTATGGCCTGTCACCCTTCTCAATCACCACCTACTTGTGATTGTGCCCAGGAAGTTTCCAGCACCTGTGGTAGATCTCATTCCAATTAAGCAAGATTGCAGGCAGATTATGGCAACAGAGATAACAACACACTGCTGTAAACACAACCCAGAGCCATAAATGGGATCAAAAATCTCTGCTACTGCTCAGAAAATCTAATCTGTGACCACAGGATTACAGAAAGGAGAAACTCAACGTAACTAAAAAGGCCAGGAAGAAACCACTTCTCCTCTTTTACCCAGTGAAAAATTTCTATAGTTTAATCATATTTGATTTCTTCTGAAGTCAGAACTTCAGCCAGCTTTATAGTATAGGCAACCATAGAGTCACCCAGAAAAATCCTATATGGAACAAAACCAGCAGTTAGTCTTTACAGGAAAAGAGACTTCAGGCCTACATTTAATGATACAATACAGAAGTACCTCACCTTCTTTGTATGAAACACACATAAAAAAAAAGGACAGGCCACGGAAGAGGTTAGACTGGCTACCTGCATGAAAGCATTCTTCATTTGTTCATCCCTTAGAATGTGGAAGATTGGAAAAAGTAGAAATATTAGGGTACTCTAAAATGCTTTCACACATCAGTGAAATCTCACAGTTATTTCGTCTATCCCAACCATCTGCAAGTAGGAGCAGATGCGATGCAGGGCACCTGCAACAAAGATACACATTTTCTGCATCTTCTTAAAACCCTACACCAACTTTCCAGCAAAAGAGGGAAATTATTCCAAGTTTCTCAAGTTCCTGGTAAGTTCCATAATCAGATGCCACCTTTACTTTCCAGAGAAGTTATGAGCCTGTAGGAGTCCAAGACCAGGGATCCCTCTCACCTTAACAGAGCTAAATCTTGTTGCGTCTGGAACTGCCATAGGAGACAGGGTAACTCAGTAGGGCAGGCACTCTATTCTCTGCTCACTCCATACTTGGAAATCTCCTATTAAATAAAAACCCTCAAAAAAAAAAAAAAAGGCATTTTACATAATTTCAGCCTTTAACTTAACAAAAGAAAAAAAAAAGAAAAAAACCCAAAGTGATAGAACTCAATATTACTATTTTTACCTGATCTCTGCTTGGAAAAAACATCTATGATTTGGAGACTTTTTCTCCTTTTAAAAAATATTCAGTAATAGAAATTTCCCTGTTCATTGTCTATGCTGTTCAGTTGAGCAATTTCTCTCTTTGTTGCTACAAGATCTTTTTTTCTTTAAAGGCGGAAGAGAACATTTATATAAATAAAAATTACCTTCATCCCCTAATAACTTTTAGTTTACTTTATAGGTAGCACATTCCTAACAGCTTATAATTAGATATGAAGATCTCTGGCCTTATAATTCAGGAAGCTGGAGGCTCAGATTTGCCCCTTCAGTGGCAAAAGAAGGGCTTGTTCCTACTGAATGTCACAAACCATTGTAATACTCAAACACAGAGAGCAGAAGGAAAGAGCACAGTCAACACCTGTTTGTGATTAGTTACTCCCAGATACCACTCTGGGAGCCAACTGTGCCATGACACAACCAGATCAATGAAACAGCCTACACTGGAAGGATAATGCTTCAGACAGCTGTATGACAGAAGTCATTTCTGCACCATGACACAGGCACAAGAAGTAGTGCTCCCACAGAGACTGTTGACAAGGTCACCTTCCTGAACCTGCCAGCAGAACTTCAGTTTGCTAGCAGCGATTCAAATGCTGACATTACTTCCCACAGCATTCCAGATTTCTTCAATCCTTTCCCTACATGTACCTGAGCCTGTTGCACCATCTGCTGGCTACTCAGAGGTTTTGTCAGAACTAGAAGTTCACAGAATGCTGAAGTTACAGTGCTGGACAGGAAGAGAATGATATAACATCAAATCAGTTTTAGTTTGGAAGGAAGCCCAACCATGAAGCTGAGCTCCATCAGCTTTAGGATTCATTTAAACCAGAATCTGTAAGACTGGGCATATCCAAGCGTTTCTCAAATTTTACTAGCAATTACTTGCTCAGTAGGGGAGAAGTTGCAAAGCCAACAGCCCTCCTCAAATTACCTCAGGCATGGTTTATGTTTATTCCTATTAAAAAGTAGTGGATACAGAACATCACTAACCACAAGTGAGACCACTGTTAGCACACCCCAAATATAACTTCTAGAAACTGCCACTATTCATGACAGGAAGTTCAATTCTTGTGGCATCTTTGTCCTCAAGTAGTATGGCAGAAACATCTGGGTTTTTTGAACAGTATAAAAGAAGAGCAGCATACAAGACCAACACAAGATTTGGAGAGTCCTCTTGAGAGCTATGACTAACCAATTATAGACTATATGACTAACCACATGACTAACTGTGGTAAATTGAGCATCTTCCACTTCAGCAGCTCCAACGAAAAAGGCTCTACCTGCTAAGCATTTCAGAAGGGAGGAAAACCAGTCATTATTGAATAATCTAGTATAGATTTTTTTTCCTACCCTCAGAAGGATAGTAATTCACTTCCCCCTCAAAGTAACTGACTGTGAAAGATATAGTAAGCAACTCAGGACATTCCTGCCAGCATTAATACAGTTGCCTTAGAAGGCAAGTTTGTACCTTTCCTTCGGACAATGAACTCAAATTTAGCTGGCACCAAAGTATCCAGGCTAATGTTAATGGCATTCAGTCCTGCTTCCTTCAGCCGGGGCAGCAGTCTGGTTAAGTTGATCCCATTGGTTGTGACAGCAATGGTTTTCAGCCCTTCCAGTTTGTACAGTTCACCTAGGAAAGAAAAGTAAAAAGAACACTTTAAAAAGTAGTTAAACTAAAAGGTTTAAAAGTTACACAGAAAACCCAAAAGATTTGTGAAACAAAGAAAAATGTAACACTCATTGTGTGAAGAAAATGTGAACACTTAGTGCTTCGGCCTTCTTCCAGCTGTATTGGTTTAAGACACCAATTTTAACACATATCCATTTCAAAAGATATGAGAGAACAGTTTATTGCAAGGGAAACTGGTGGTAAAGTTCTGTTTTATTGAAATGCACACTAGTTTTGTTCCTAATTTCTTAAATACCTACTTTATTGTTGAAAGACAGCCCCTGATTTTGTGTATGTTCTTTTCCTCATCCACCTTTGCAAACTGAATTTTATGTTCTGCAATAATAATAAGCAGCAAGCCATCCCTTTCACAACTGACACCCGATCTGTTTATTTAGCAACTTCTATCCTACAATGCTTTACCAAAAACCAGTTCTAACCCAGAGGTAGCTGCCAGCAGAAGTTTAAACTTATGAAAGAAATACCACATGCAGTCCTAACTAAACAGAAAAAGGTCAACGTACTAGACTATTACAGAGAATCCAAGGCAACAACATCCAAAGGGACAAAACATTTGCACTTGACAACTGAAATATTTCCATTACCAGTGGTAGCCCGGCCGACTGGAGAGTGCTTACGCAACACACTAAAAAATGGCTAACAAAAGAAAACAGCATAAGAAACAGCTAATATCATGAGATTAAGATTTAGAAAAGAAATGCCTCCTCATAAGCCAAATGCAGAAATCCTCAGCATACCACATCTCCAGAGATCAAACTTTCAAACCTCCAGTTATCAGTACAATAACAAACAAGAAAAAAAACCTTTATAAACAACACGCAGAAGCAGAGCCACAGCAAAATAATTTACTTTGGTTTTCCTCCCTCCCTCCCTCCCTCATAGCCTCCACCCTAATTATTTAAGAAATATTTGAAGAACCCTTACTCTTGAGACAGCTGTAATTACAGCACAAATATTTCATAGTCCCTTCGTCCCTCACTATTTTACCTCTATTTATTCAAGTCGATAAGGGCTTTATTTCTGCTTTATCTCATTGCATAGCTCTTTTCAAAATATTCACCCTAAGCCAAGTCCAGAACACTGGAATGGGTCAAGGTAGGTCACAGCAAAGACGCTGAAGTTTACAGCAGCAGCATTTTGGAACATGATTAGGAGCTCCATAAAGACATGAGGTTGTAGGGAAAGAGCAATCTTTACTAAGAGAGATTTTTTTTTCCTGACCTTCAGTTCTCAAAGTCCTCCCAAATGACCAAAAATAATCTCTTCCTAGAGGATAAGTGCTAGTGGCTCAATTTTGCCAAAGATTATTTAACATTAGCTATCACTACCAGCCTAATCTTTGTGAGAGTAAAAGATACATGCAGCAGCCAGAGAATAGTTTGGGAATATCACTACTTTTATTTATAGCCTCAGAACGCAGAAAATGCTCAACCTCAAAATGACTGGGAAAAAAAGTCTAGGTGCCATAGAGGTTTCATTGCTAGAAATATAAAATATACATTTACAAATATATAAAATATTATAAAATATCACAAATAAATATTTATTATAAATAAATAAAATATACAAAATAAATGCATAAAGGTATTGAATAAAACTAATGTCATTCTGCAGCCTAAAATGGAAAAAAATTAAAAAGCAGGACCAGTTGATTAGATCACCACAGGGCAGCAGCTGATGTCCATGCATCTTTTTCCTCATCAGACAGGGCGAGATACAGGATGAGGCACTGGAAATACACTAATACATGGAATCAACTGTAGTAACAAGCTGGACAGTAGACAACTGTGAGAAGTTAGAGATGGAGGCTTAACACTAACACCAACAAGTTAAAAAGGACTAGTGAGAACACTCTACCAGGTAACCTTCACAGGGTCTTGGCCTCTTGGCTTGTTGACCTCTAAAATTAAAAGGGATTAAAGAGACTTCATAACTTCGTAACTCTCTTTGTACCTGTATTAAACCTGTTTGCTGACCTTTGGTCATTGCCTTATCACCAATCAGCACAAGCAAAGGTAACTGACAAAAACTAACAAGTAGAAAAGGAAACAGAACAGATGCTTTAAGTCCATAGCATGAAGCTAAAACTTTTATGTCAAGTTTGAGCCATGAAATAAACCAATTTACATTTATGTTTTCCTTTAGGATATGGAGCCTCTTCTTAAATAGACAATTTTCTTACATATTCTCTTCCAATCATTTCCTTAACTGCACTTCTCCCAATTGACTCCAGAAAAGGTGTGCATGTTTCCTAACACATGAACTAAGTCTATCCTACACCACTTCCCTCTTGAAATGGATATAAAAAGTTGCTATGAAAAGGCATCCAATATTCCACCCTCCACTGCATGGAAAATTATTTCATCAGTGCAGATGTGTACTCCTCAGACTACTAATAACAAATAGCTCTCAGAGAGTTTATATCCGATGCTTATTTAAACTTTGAGTATCTCAGGGGGGATGGATTCTACATTCCCCTATCAGCTGCTTCAGAAAAGTCTCAAACATATGTTTTCAGCAGTCCCCAGGACATAATTTAGCTTTCAGCAAGTGTTAGATGCTGACTCACAGTTTATGTACGTGCATCTGTTAAAAGATTTTAAATAAAGAACTGTAGCAGGCCTCTGAATAGCATGGTCTCCTACAGTAGCTTCAAATTGCATCTGTTCATTGAAACAACTAAAAAACTTGAATTTGTTTATTAAAAAATTTGGAAACAGAAATCCAGCATTAACATTTTTGAGCTTTGCTCACAAGAGCAAAGGTATTTCACAGATCATTTATAGTTTGGAGAAAGACATGCTGAAAGTAAACCTAACTTAAACCCCAACCCAATTCAGCATGAGAGATATTGTAGGCAGCTTCTCCAAAACCATCTAGAAAACCAGATGAACTCTATCCCAGACCAAACCAGTACGTTGTGCTAAGATGGCTTCAATAAAGATGCTTTACTCAAATTCTGCAGAAGATATTTTTTTGCTTGATTTTCCTTCAATGAGTTTTCCCAATGAGTTATTACATTGATATATTTACTTTTGAGTCTCATCTAGATCCCGGATTGGGGCACCATAGTTGAGAAGTGTTTGTAGACCTAATTCAACAATTTTCAACAGCCTTAAAAAAAACCTAGCCAGAGTAATACAAATCCACAACAGAATGAACTAATACAACATGACAAACATCTTGACATCCCTTACCTTCACCCCAAGAGCACTATTGCTATCCACTAAAATGATCACTATGAATCTGTCAAAGTTCAGCTGTGAACAGGAACACAGGCAGAATAATGAAAATCGAGTGGTTCAAAAAGATCCATTTCCTCCTTTCAGGCACAAAAATAAACCTTTGAGAATTCTATCATTGGAGTAAACCAAAACAAAAATATGTCTATCCTTCCATTATCAATACTTCTGGATTGCAGCAATACAATAATCATTTTGCAGTGACCTGACTACTCTACTTAGACTATCAACATCATAAGAGCTGTGTTAAGTCATCAGCTACCACTTATAAATAAAAGAGGTGCCTACAATACAGTAAGAAAGAAAGCTCTGCACTGAACTGATGACATGATTGGTTTTGACTCGTTTTCAAGCCAATATTATGTGCTGAACTGCAAAGCTTCATTGTATTTTAAATTGTAACCTAATTTATAAATCTAGTTCCCTTTTACAGGAGCCAATAATTATACCTATTATCATTGGAAAGAATTTATTATCTTGAAAGAAACATGTCTCTTGAAAGGCATATAGCTTCCTCAGTACTAAAACCACCCCAAACCTATCATGCATGGGCAAAATGTTCTAGACAATGGTATTTCAGAATTCTAAAAAGTTAGTGCAATTTCAGAATTTACAATCCAAATTCAAGAAGACACACCCCAGCTAACTCCAGTCACACCTTTTCTGGCTATGAACAGGTCAATTCTACAAACAATAGCTTTGCTGCTTCCTTTAGAAGGTCATCTTCTTTGGAAAAGGTCTTCCATCCAAATCCTGAACAAAACTGAGCAGAGGCAGGGAACATTTTTTGCATAAACGCTCACTGCATTGGTAGGCAATTTTTTCTTTTTTCAAGACCTTCTTCTTCCACATGAACCTTTTCTTATCTTCAGTACTTAGAAGAGTGTATGCCCAGAAATAGACAAGTTCAGTTGTATACAATACACCAAAGTGCACCCACCTACACAGCCTTAATCTAATTCATTGCCACTACACAAATCTACTTCAAGATATGAGACTTTAGACAGAGCAAAAAGCACTTGACTCAAGAAAAAAGATCCAGGCAGTGTCATTTAACACAATACCAATCAAAGCAAACAGACTTCTAAAATTTACCCAGTAATTTACCCTCCATTGAAGTAACAGTCTTCATCAATAAGTTTAAAAAAAGGTTTTTCCACCATTCCTTATTAAACACAAGCAAGTGACATCTGTTATCAAGGTAGCAAAACAAAACCACCAAAAAAACCCACACTCCTAAAAAATCAAAGAGAAAGCTTGTTTTGTTTGTAAGCACATATCACTTGTTCTTCCTCACTGAGGACATATAAGTTCTTGATTCTTCACCATCAGGCTGCATTATTGCAAGCTACTGTAGTAGATGTTGAATATAAAAACAACATCAGCTCGTATAATACAAAGATATGTAAGCTCCATCCAAGCAACAGAGCAGAACTGGAAATTTTCTGAAAGGCACCTTGCATGCACCTTGCATTTCATCATGTTGGGAAAAGACACCACAGTGAATGAGTAATTATTCTTCCAGTTGCCAGACTGTGTCAGTGGATAGCTGTAAGAGCAATTCTTGCATCAACGTGTACCAAGTCACTCTGATACACTCTGTACTGATTTGGGACTCACCCACAATATCCACCACATCGGGACGGATCAGCGGCTCTCCACCTGTCAGTCGGATCTTGTCCACACCTTCTTTCACAAACAGCCTGGCTAAGGTGATAATCTCCTGGGTAGTTAGGAGCTCTGATTTCGGAGTCAGCTGAACACCTTCTTCAGGCATACAGTACTGACCTGAAACAAAGGTTACAGAAATACATGAGGCAAAAAATAACCTGCAACAATTAATCTAATATTGATAGGCAAAATGCACCAAGGGCAATTGTCTTTAATGGATGCCAAATGACACCAACTGTGCAAAAATTTTACAATCTTCTAACAATTTCCTGGTTTACTTCAGAGGAAAACCCAAGACTAATTTGATATGCCTCAAAATTACAATGGATCCACTCTAAAGAAAAAGATGACCTCACTTCTATCTAAATTGCATTCAAGCAGAGACACCAAGTTCAAGGCGCAAGCACTGGCATATATCACCAGACTTTGCAGATGTAATTGTGGGAATGCCTAGGTATGAGCTCTCCTGCTTTTGGAGACTTTGGACACACAGGCATCATTATCTAAACTACACCAAGTCCGATAAAAGATCTGTCACTTCCACCTGTCTCTGGTAGATCCCTAGACTTCCTCTGGGTTTCCCACTCCACCAGTAGCTCAGCCCCAATTAGTCTCTATCTGTCATTTATTGTTACTTTGTGAACACAAGAAACAGCACAGGGCCAACACAGCAATAATACCCTAACCCAAACCTTGGTTTTTGTAAAATATGAGCAGGAGTTTTGTGCAAGGAAAGATCAGACACTTACACCTGAGGTTGCACTTCTCAGTCAACGAAATTCGCAAGTAATTGTGCTGCCGCCCAAAGCTGTCCATCAAAAAAGCAGAGAATGGAGCAGCATGTTCTAGCACAAAGCGTTCTCTTCCTGAGCTTTGTAATTCCTGCAACAAAAACAAGCAAGTGTTAAATATTTGAATAGTAACCCTGTCAACTTGTTGTATAAATATCAACTTTGAACTCAACTGATAATTATTATTCCATTCTTCCCACATAGACAGCTGCCCAAGGAAAACCATTGTCAAAAGTGGCCATTTATTAAGTTTCATACCCTACCTTAATCCATTTCTACTATTTTCCCTGCCTTTGCCATAGGTGCTTCAGGCTTTTTTTGTGCAGAATAGAAGGTGGTTTTGTTCAACTGCCTGTCTCTTCCCAGAATCAATGATCCAGGATCACCTATGCTCACTACAGCCCTTGGGTAAATGAATTGAATTGAGTAGAGGCCTTTGAATAGAGGCCTATTGAATAGAGGCCTTTCCTGCACTTCAGCACAAGAGAACCTGAAGCTGATGAAACACTGCATCTCTGCCTGTGTTCCTACCATATCCCATGTGCAATATTACCATCTTTTTAACAGCAAAACTTAATTATTGCTATATACAATTATGTTTCATGACACTTGTCTTAATTTGCAATGAAGGCTAACTGCCTAAAACCCTGTAACAAAATACCTCCAAAAGGCTTGTCTCAGTTAAGAGATGACATATAATGCAGGGCATGGTGGAACTGGAAGAGAAGTGTGTGATTCTGAACACCTGTTCAAGCTGAATAAAAAAGATCAGAATTTTAAGAATTTCTTTATTAACTGTCACGAAGTGAATATTGCAAGTGATTTCTACTTAAAATTTTGGGGTTTTTTTAAAGCACAATGTAATACATTTTAGAGCAGCACCATTTTTAGGAAGTATGAGTATTTGCCCTCTAGAATGAGGGTGTAAGAAGGATGAGGAGCTGCTGGAGCAAGACCAGATGAGGCCATAAAGCTGCTCAGATGGCTGGAGCTCCTCTCCTAAGAAAACAGGCTGAGCAAACTGGATCTGTTCAGCCTGGGGAGGAGATAGATGGCTTTGGGGAGACATTATCACTTTCCAGTACCTAAAGGGGAGAGCTGGAGAGGGACTTACAAGGGTCTGTAGTGATAGGGCAAAGGGGAACGGTTTTAAACTGAAAAAGAGTAGATTTAGATATTAGAAAGAAATTCTTCACTGTGAGGGTGGTGAGGCACTGGAACAGGCTTCCCAGAGAAGCTGTGGATGCCCATTCCTGGAAGTGCTGGGTGGGCTTTGTGCAAGACATCCCATGGGAGGGGGTTGGAACTAGATGATCTTAAAGGCCCCTTCCAACCCAAACCATTCTAGGCTTCTATGATCACATTAGGTATCAAATATCCCAAATAGTAGCTCCGAACAAATACAGTTCAGTTTATACCAAGTAACTTAAAAATATCAGTACCATCAATGCCAGAAAGGTTAATTATAGCAAGGTCTAAATGCAGGGAGTCTTATTGCCTTTAGCCCATGACTTTCCAATTACAATGTTGTAGCTCTCTTTTTCTACACCTGTAAAGCATAGCTGAAACCACTCTGCTACTTTCAGAAAATTGTTTGGTACCTCAAGTAAAACTTACAGTAACTGAATAAATTCTTATCACAGTACTGCAGAAAAGCAAGAGTTTACCAACATGCTCTTATCAGCTGGTGGATACTTGCTTCAGGCACTACATACAAACATCCAAAACCAACACAATTCAAACTCTGCTAAGTATTTTCATCTACTACATCAGAGTTAAATTAACATTTTGTAGGAGGTCAATTTGGTAAGTCATGAATGAGGCCAGCTGCCTAGCATCACTAAGTAAACCAGAGAAAACAAAATAACTAAGGGAACCACCTTCACTGGGTCCTCATTAGTTAACCACAAACAGACATTTAACGAACAGTGAATTTCAAATCTAGTGAAAAGGCACATGTCAGTGAATTTCACATCTAGTGAAAAGGCACATACAAAACCATTTCCTGTATATGTGGTGTTCACAAAGTTTGTGCGTGTGTGCATGCGTGAATCAGCTGCAGCATTTTGCCTCAAGTTAAAATTGTGCTGACTAGTCTCAATAGGCTGCAGCAGGCAAAGGATTAAATAAAGTTTTGACATGAATTTAAGATGCAGAATTAGGAACCAAACAAAATGACACATTAGTGGGTATTTTAACTGCTTATCTAAGCTTAAGTCATGACTCACATCCAGTGAAAAACAGACATGAAATCTCCAGACATACCAAAATCAGAATGTATGGGATGATGCCAAGGGACCGGGCAGGAGCATACATAGCCAGAGCCATCAGCTCCCTGGCTCTGGTTATCACTAGTGACCAAAGGAGCTAATCCTGCACAGGATTTCCCTACAGCTCTTGCAAGGAATCCAGAAATGGCCAGCTAAAATGCTGAACCACTCAGGTATGCTTCCTCAAAACATTTTATCGTGAAAACATTTGTGGGTGAGTGGAAGCCACAGAGGATCCTCAGTGATCAAATCAGCCAGACAGCAAATGTTATCTGGGGAGAGACCCAACTTCAGCCACCAGCAGCCGCAGCAATTTTGTTTCCAGCTGCGCTAACACCAGGCTCCTGCTAAACTTACAAGAGGGAGTAGTCATTCTTGGCAGGACAATCTTTTCCCTAACCTTTAAACAATCCACTATACTTGATCCAAACAGCTTTGTGGTAAGATAAGAAGACCTTACTCTAAGAATATCCATAGCAGTGAGGAGCTAGAGGAGACAAGGGAGATACAAAGTGGCTGTTTCAAAGCCCAGAAAACATCTGTCCACCCCTGATAAAAGTGCAGTAGTAGCTTCCAAGAAATTGCTTTTCTGCCGGAAGAAAGCAATGCCTTTCAGTTTCAGGGGCTGCAACAGCAGAGTCATATGGGGTGCAAGGCCAGCCCTGCCAAGACTTGGCCTTCCCTTCCCGGCAGCACCAGAAGTGTAATTGGCAACCACTCTGCAGCCACACCCACTGCTCACACACTTCACCTCCCCTTCCTGCAGCATTCTGAACAAGTCATCTGGTTTTTAAACTCCCTGGGAAAATGCTCCAGCCTAGGGGTGTGTGGGTAGCTGTAGAGCTCTGCACAGCTTTAGGTTACCAAAAAAATGCTAAGCTGGGAATCCCTTGTTTTGATAGAAATGCTGGCTCTGTTCCACTTATTGAAAGGAAGTGTTTCTCCAAATATAAGCCAGGTTAACTCAAAGAGCCCCGGTAAATATCCAGACTTCATTTCTTCATCTTCCTCAGTCAGAAAATTCAACCCTGAACAGACTAAATCTAAGGATATTTTAAATCTGCCAAACTCAGAAAAAACACAATACAAAAAAGTGGGTTTTTTCTCAAAAACTATGCTGCTTTCTAGCCTGGCTGGATATCTGATTTTCTCCTCCTATCATTTTGGAAAGGTGTTCACCTTTGAGAGGGAAAGCACTCCAGGGTTTATCAAAATTATCTGAGCCCCTCTTGTGGGAGCCCTCCTCTCCTGTTTCTTTCCCACCAATGCTTTTTTGCATCTGTTTCAGGATTGGGCTTCCTTACCAGTCCACTTGAAGACAGAACAGTACAAACCTCACAACTCCCAGTTTTAGAGTGTGCATTACAGGCAGGGAAAGAAGGGAAAGTTGTTCTCCCTGGAAGAAAGGCAGGGGCAAATGAGGGACACTTTAATGATTTTATGCAATGAAAGACAAAACTGCATACTTTCAAAGGCAGTAAAATTCTTAAAATAATTTCCTGTTTTCAGGAAAGAGCCCCCACTGGAGTGGGACACAGGAGACCAATTCTGTTGCTGGTCTGTCATCCATCTGCATGGCTGCTATAGGTAAGGTAGCTAAAGTAAGAGGAGTAACACTGCCCTTCATTAATTACTCTAAAGTGAACTGTAAAGAAGCAGCATTAAAAGAACAGGCACTCAGCAAAGATTGGTCTCAAAAAACTCAAAAGTTTCTATTGGAAATAACTAACTCTTGCTGCAAAGTAGTTGGTTTTAGAACAGCAAAAAGAAAAATGTTTCAAACAGCTACTAGAACTTATTTCCATCCTTTTCTTGTTGTATATAGAAATGGGTTTGTCTGGGAAGAATGACAGGAGATGGAATTTTTAAGCTATTCAGTTTCTGAGCAGTTAGATTTCAGCACAGAGGAATAGGAGATACCCATAAGCCATAACAGCTGATATCCATCAGTTTGAACTCCAGCAGAGGGGGATCCTGTACTACCAAAACTGCTACTGCACCCAGCATCAGCTCCTATTTTTATCAATACCACAGAAAAGGCCAATTATCAGAGGTGAAAACTCAGCTGCCTTCCTGGTAACTCAGGACAAGGATGAAGCATTCCCTCGGGTTGTTGTGTAAGAAGGATTCTCCAAAGGGGAAGAATAGGTTGAATAGGTCACTTGCAGCCTTTGTGAGTGTTATTGGAGCAGGAAGAAAGCAAAAGCCTGCTACAGTTCCCAGGCTACAGGAAAAAGGTTATTCAGTTTCCTCAAGTAGGAAACGGTAGACGGTTGCTGGTATTTTAACATATCAATGCCCAATTAGATAGCTTTTTCACTCAAAGGAAATGTCTATAACCCACAAGTCCCCATTCCCCTCTCTCCATAGTTGACAGGAGACACTTCTGCACATGGGAGGAATATGCCCTGTTACATAGTGTACTTTATCTGATCCATGAAAAAAAAAGGTTCATTCTCTGGGCTGTCAATCACATGTTCTATACTAGTACTGAAAGAATGAGAGTTTAGATGACTGCACCTAGCAGCTATATTTTGACAAGCTGTCAACCCTTCAGACCTGACAAGTCACCTGTGATTTCCAGGAGAACTATTTTAACAATGCAGCAAAATTGGAAGCTGTCAGCAGAGGTATCAATAACTACCAGGAACACCACAAACTGACAGATGCTAGAAAGGCTCAGTTAAACACAAGGGGGCAGACAACAGAATTCTTACCTACTAATCAAGCTGAAGACCAAATACTAAACTTGCTCTACTCTTCCACCTTCACTTCATCCCCAGTGATATTTGTGCACTATAAAGCTTGCAAAGACTTCTGCACAGGCCTCAGGGACTACCACAACCTGCGTACTCATGACACTCAGTGCTGTTCCTGTATCCACTGGCTCTTCAAGCTCCTGCAATCCCGACGGGTTTGTGCACAGCACTGCTGTTCCAGCATGGCACCTAACACTGCTGCAGTGTCACAGACACAGCTCAGCAAGAGCTCTTCTCTTTCACATCTCACCTTTAGCATCTTAGTCTGCAGGGAAGTGGTGACATAATGTCCTTGGTTCAACCTGGAAATCAGACAACCGTGGAGGCTGAAATGGGTCTAAGTAGGCCAAGTGCCAGAATGAGGTCTGAGCTGAGAAGTCCAAGACAAATGTTTTTGTGAGGGCTCAGCAGCTGCTGCCCAACAGCTGACCCCAAACAGCAGGGTACACTTGCGGGTACTGGCACAGAGAGTGCTGCCCAGGGACTGCCACTGGCTGCCCACAAAACAGAGCAACAGCACACAGAGCGTTTCAGACACGACTGGCCGAGAATTAGGGCCATGTGAGGTCTTTCTGGGCAAGCTGGACTCTCCACTTTATCCCAGCACTGAAGGCTTCATTGTGGCCACAGAAATTTTCAGGTGGTTATGGATTACAGGCTCTACAAGAGCAGACGAAGAAAGATTAAGTGAAACTTTGTATCAAGACCCTTACTGGACATGATACATCTAGAGCAGAATTTTAAAAAAAACATGCTGATTTCCAGTTCTGTCGTAGAAACAGGTCATCCTACCTGATCATTTTAGTTCAAGAATAGACTCTGGACATATATTATCATGGGTACAAGATGGCAGGATGGCATCAAACTTCGTTAACTGTGAACTAGTCAAGAAAAATCCAAAGAAATGCTTGCACACAACAGAACAACTGTGAAAATGCTGCTTTCAGAGTGCCTGTAGCTTCATGCCTTGTTCTACTCTTAGAAAAAGGAACTCCACTCTGTGCACACCTCCGAGACTGACAACTGTATCTCAAAAACCAAGATTCAAACAAGTAAATTGTTCACCACACAGCACTGGTACAACAGCTGTAACTGAGCACACTGTTTGCAACCCAACCAAAAGACTTCGAATGGATGGCCTTGGACACAGCCTCCCAACTGTCTCCTGAACTGCCCGAGTTCTTCCTTCCAGAGCTGGAATGACCATTTTAAAGGGGACTGAAATATAGTCTACTGCTCTCTTCTCCCCTTTGCACACACCTCCTCCCCAAAACCTCAGGAAACTAAACAGAACCCATGAATACTTGCAGCTCCAGCACAGGAAACAGTCAAGCAGCATTCACAACTGTTTTGAATGTTTGAATATTCTCTCATTTGAAAGCACATTTCACTGTCCCCTATGGCTGTAATGCTAATTACTCCTCTCTACAGATGAATCCCAGGAGACACTGAGAACAGAAAGGGGCAATGAGTGTATTATCACTGTATAGTTACTAAGTCTGCAGTGCCTGTTTTTCACACTAGCTTGCTTCTCAAGCCCTGCAGGATATGAGCCAGTGCCTTGGCACACTTCTAATATTTACTGTACCACAAATGCATATCCCCCAGCCCATTCTTCCAGGCACCATGGCTTTTTGCCCCTAAGGGACTTTCAGATGGATGTTGTAATCAAGCTCCCTCAAAACTATTCCTGAATGTTTGGTACATCTACCCGATGTAAAGTAGTGAAAAGTAATTCTGATCCGAATTTATAAAAATGTTTATGGCCTAGGAAAACAACCAAACAAAACAAATTCAATAACCTTTCTAGTTTTTGGAGTCAAGTAAGCATTCAATAAAGCAACGCACAAATGCATTTGGTTTCCTGTAAGTAAGTGGCAGTGAATGCATTCAATTCTGGCGACACGGAGTCTGTCACTAGTAGCTTTAGCTTATTTTCTGTTTGTTGAAGCCAGCCATGCAATTGCAAGTAACTCAATAAATCATGTTCCAGCTGGGATTGCTCTGTGTGCCATGCCCTATTTCTGCTAGACAGTTACTGAACCTAGCCTTTCCATGTAGCTTTTTCTTCTGAAAAACAAGAAACACCAAGAGACCGAATCCACCCGAGGGACCAAAAGTTAAACCGGGAGAAGCTGTATCAGGGCAACTCCTGAGTTGACTTCACGCCAGTACCAGCACAAACAGGTTCAGTGCGAAGTTCGCATGATCATCGGAGCACAACCACCGAAAGCTGCCAAACCACTCGGGTTTTGACCCAGGCTGATCAAAGAGTGTTGTGTAATCTCTCCTTTGGCTGGGCAGGAGCACAGGACCGGCTCGGTCCATCAGACCGGGTATCCCACGTACTTCCAAAGTAGGGGTGACATTTCAACAAATGAAGCATACACAGCATTATGTATAACTACACGTTTTGTTGACTCTTCCCTCCCCCCTACACATAATCAGGTCATGTTCACCGCACAAACCACCGGTCGGTCCGGGATACTTTGCAAAATTCTATGGACAGGTTGCATTTCTCGGGAACGCGCCGGCAGCCTCCGCCCGCGGTGCCCAAGACCCCTGCTCACCCCGCCGGGCGCTGCCACGGTTACCAGAGAGCCCCTCCACGAAACACATCTTCCCAGACACGAGGCACCGGCCCGCCACTCAAACTCCCAAACGCGACCCCCGGCAGCACGGCACGGCACAGCACAGCATAGCACGGCATGGCACAGCAAAGCTCACCTCCCCCGCGGCCCCCCGGGCCCGCCTCACCTGCGCGGCGGCCGAGGCGGCCCTGGCGCGCGCCCCGCTGCTGCTGCAGGCGCGGCTCGAGGCCGCCCCGCGCGCCCCCCGCAGGAGCCGCCCCCACCGCGCCGCCGCCGCCGCCGCCGCCGCCGCCGCCATGCGGCTCCCTTGCCCCAGAGCGCGGGGGGCGCCGCCGCCGCCAGCTCCGCGCCGTCACGCGTGGAGGGCGGGCGGGGGGAGGCAGCCAATCGGAGCGGCGGCCGGCGGCCGGTGCCGTGCTGCACGCCGGGAGTTGTAGTTCGCTCCCCTCAGACGGGCTGGCCAAGGGAAGCGAGGAGGTTTCCCCCAAGGTCCCTCGGCACCGCTGTGTACTCTCGGAGCAGCGGTACCGGGCACTTCACAGAATCACGAAATATCCTAAGTTGAAAGCGACCCACAAGGATCATTGAGTCGAATTGTTAGCCCTGCATAGGAATCATCCCCAATAGTCACCCCATGTGCCCAAGAGTATTGCCTCTAGAATGCAGACAGGCTTGCTGCCATGACCACCTCCCTGGGGAGCCTGTTCCAGGGTCCAACTACCCTGGAAGAACCTTTTCCTAATATCCAGCCTAAACCTCCCCTGACACAGTTTAATGCCATTCCCTCAAGGTCTGTCGCTGGTCACAAGAGAAGAGATCAGTGTCTGCCCGGCTTCCCTACCTCCCCCACGAGGAAGGTGATGAGGTCACCCCTCAGTCTCCTCCAGGCTGATCAGACCAAGTGGCCTCAGCCACTCGTCATACTGTTTCCCCTCAAAGGCCCATCACCATCTGTGGCGGTTTCATTTCCCTAAATTCCTCCAGGAAAGCAAAACCAGGACACCATCTTTGTTGGTGACCCAAGCCCCATGTCCCTCAGCAGCAAGGGCAAAACCTGCACTGACAGCCTTTGCTCTCTGCCTTTCCCCACCCTCACCTCAGCCCTCCAAAAGCCAGGTGTGGAGCCTGAGCTCTGATTGCTGGTGGCCTCCAAGGGAAACCCATGCATTGAAGGGCATGCATGTGAGATAGGTATCCCAGCAAGGCTGCCAGAGGATGGAAATCATGAATATCATTAGTTGGGGAACATCTGTAGTGGAAACAACTCCTCTAGTCAGCACCAGTCTCAAGTAAAATCTGTACAACCTTGTCAGAAGATAGGCACGGTGACTAAATGAAGCATAATGGATCTTACGGAGCATTAAGAAAGCAATATTTCAGTTTTCCTGCCTTATGTAGTTTTTCCCATGCTCTCAGTGTTTCACAGACAAGGGGCTCATGATGAAAAGTCCAGTACCCTGATGTCCATCTCCAGGTGAGGGTCTGCAATGTTCGCCCATTGCCAAGCTGAGCTGGAGCCACTTGTTCTGAACATACTTTATACCTGAAAGGAGTGGTTGGCAGGGTGCCCAAATTTTCCCTGGATCACCTTCCCTGAATCATGTCAGCTATTCTTCCAAAAGACATGTGATCCCCTGAATGACTTTTATTGCTCTCAGACTTGGAACTGTGCAGCTGTTAAGTGTTAAACACACAATTTTACACATCATGCTGCTGCATGATCACACTTCCATTCTAAAAGAATTTTGTTTTCCATTACAAAATTGCTGTGTCAGGGATATTTAATTTGCAGCTACCGATTAAAAACACATTAGCAATTCTCTGCACAGTCTTAATCTTTTAGTATTTGACCTGTGCATTACTTGTTGATGTTTGAGTAACTATTGCTTGTGTCAGCCATTATTTCCAGACAAAATTATGTGTGCTGGTAGAGGTTTAATTGTTTAGTCAGGTTATACTTAAATCTTTGCTCTGTAGCAAAATCCCTTCTGCTGTCCAATTCACTCTAGACTTTAGACTTTATTCAGTATTTAGACTGGTTACAGACTAACAGGAAAACTTAATACTGTATTGCTATTTTTTCCTCCCCATAGTTTTAGCCATTAGAAAAGAAATACAGACTTGACTGATCTACAGTGTGGCTAAATATCCAGTCTGAAGCCATGTCCACCAGTGTGATGTCAAGGTAACATATGCACAGACCAAAACAGTAGGCAAAATAGTGGTTCAAATTAAAATTTTCAAAAGGTGCAGAAACAAGTTTGATGTTGACATTTACAGTAGCTTTATGAAGCATCACTTCTCCCTGTAGAACTAGAATAACTGTAATTAAAGGATTTTCTGGATTTATTTGAAGAGCAAGTGATAATGAGAGTTGAAATACAGAAGGCACTTTAGTTTCATATTAAATATAATAATTGTTCAATTCAGTGAACTTCTCAGTTGCAAAAGAGGTTTAATTAGATGTGCAATGAATAAAGATGAAAATTTGTTATAAACTCATCAAGAGAAAAAAAATATTGCTTGCTTCATCAGAATCTGCAGTCTAGTTGAATAGGGTGATGCTCAGCATATCTGGAAAGTTAAGAAATTAATTGTCTTTGCATACTTGAAGCCTTATATTTTTTTCTGTTTTCAGGTTGTACAAATATAGACATGTTTCATTAAACCAGCATAAAATTAGCTTTTTACCTCCAAAGGCAAACTTTTAGTCTCAGGAATATCTACTGCTGGTTTTAAGAAACACTTGCCCAGCGTTAAATGAAGCCATGAAATAAGTGTGATGAAATAAGAGCATCTGCATAAGAGGTGATTTCGTTTCACTTCACTGGTGCATCTAATGTTCACTTCATGTCGTGTCATGTAATGTTGTGTCATGCCATGTCACAGGTCACGAAGAGTAAGCACCAGAGACAGCAGCTGGAGGTTTGATTTCCTTGCTTTTTTCAGCAGCTATCCAAAGAACTGGCAGTCAGAAAATAATGGAGGGTTTGAGGTTCGTGTATCTACTCCAAGAGGGTGTGTGGTGTCACACCCTTCCATTGTAACCAAAGTTGGTTGTGACATTCTATCCTGGCAAGATAATGCCTGTCTGCTTCTAACTGCAGAGACCGCTCTAGTGAGGCTCGAGACGTTTGGGCAAAGCAAACTCTTGCCTCTGGTGTGTCAGTTGTCTTCTAGACATCATGGAGACCTTCACTTGTCTTTGACACAAGGTAATTATTTAGTACAAATTCCAAACAAAGACATTTCCTACTCTTCCTGCTGCTGCCTTCCTTTCTGACTTCCAGGGGTCCTAGATTAGCCCTATCTTATTTACCTGCTTATTTGTTTCAAGATTTTGCTGAATTCCCACTTAATACCTTAGAGGTGGGTCTCTCTCGGCACTCCTACGCATCCAGGAATTAGCTAACTTTCTCCAAAAGGCTCTGCACTGTGCTGTTTGTAAAGGTCTATGTGCCTGCCAAGGGGTGTTAAACCCATATGGGCAATTGAAGGGCAGAGTCCTGTTCATATCCTCTGGGAGTGTATACCAAAACAATATAAAAATGCAAAGTACTGGACTACTTCCAGTGTTATTCATGCTTCAAATAAGCACTGAACAAAGTTTTAGAGATATGTTACTAATAAAATAATAATGACTTAAAAGTCTCAAGAGAGAGTTCAAGCTGTGAGCTGGATGCATCTGCCACACTGAATCACAACTGCCTCGTTGTAGAAACAAGACATCCATCAAGAGTTACTCAACATCTTTCTGAAACTTTGGGCCACATGCCCAAACAGAAACCGGGGCAAAGTGGAAGACCTTGATCCTGTCCTCACGTGGAGCTGGAACACAGTCAGGACTCGTGCTGCGACTGCTGTTAGGAAAGACTGTATGAGTGTAAGCCAAGGGAAAGCCTCTGTATCCAGCTTCCTGCAAACTGAGCATGAAATAACAAAACTTGCAAAACATATTCACTGTTTTGTCTATCTCTTGCAAGGGCAGAACAGCAGAACATATCCCTCTCTACATTTGTTGCTTGTGAACAGCATAGGCCCTTCTTAAAAGAAACTACTACAAAGAGATTCACTGCCAAACTTCAGGCCACATGTGAGGTACAAATGACTGCCTTAGAATGTCTCACTGTTGCTCAGGATCATCATGGCATTTTACAGTTCAAAGCACACCACGGCATAATTCTTGTCTACAGTTAGAAATCCTAGGGAGCTGATACAGCAGAGGCTTCTGTTTGCTTTCCTCATTACATGCAAAGTGGAGTGAGAGCCTTCCTAGTGTTTCTTCCTGGTAGCTGACACAAAATAACATCTGCAGTTCTCTAGAACATGCTGCTTCCATGGAATTAAAAAGCATGTGTTGCAAAGCACACAGACTTACAAAGAGGGATTTGGTAAATACCACTGCCAAGGCTGCCACAAAACAGATGCACTCGCACAGATGCAGAAGAAATCAGAACAAATTAGTCTGAAAATAATTGGTATGGAACCAGCCATGCTGGTTAGCAAATATGTGTCAAAGCTGTCTTCTCCTTTTCCTCCTTACCTTCCATGTGCTGGAGAAACCCTCTCTTCCCTCATCTTATTACCCTCCTCCTTTGCTGCATTTATTTTGATATCATTAATCTTTTCTGCTCACAATCATGAGAAAAGAAAAACTGGAAATTTAATATTGCTAAACCTAGTATTGAAATTGTTTGCATTCTCTGTTTGAGCAGTATCTAGCAGTGTCCAGAGTAAAGATCTGTATAATACTGAGAAATCCAACTGATCCTACACATTAAAGCAGAGAATATGTTTACTCTTCCATG
Organism: Setophaga petechia; assembly: GCA_024362935.1. Taxonomy (NCBI): domain Eukaryota; kingdom Metazoa; phylum Chordata; class Aves; order Passeriformes; family Parulidae; genus Setophaga; species Setophaga petechia. Next base: position 58,062,565 of record JANCRA010000002.1, read on the forward strand.
CTTTTGCAAAGCCACACAACAAGGGGATTAAGGGAATTAAGAAATGTATAAAAAGCAGAGGTTGCCATAATTAGAAAAGGGGAAAAAAGGAAGAAAAGAAGGGCGGAAAGAGAGAAAGGAAACAGGAAGAGAGAGGAAGGAAGGGAGGGAGGGAGGAAGGGAGGGAAATATTTTTGAGGGGGGAAAAAGGGGAAGGAGAGAAAGATTTTTGAGAGAGATAGAGGGAAGGAGAGAGAGGGACGGAGAGGGGGAGAGAGAGGAAAGGAGAAAGGAAAGGATTTTTGATGTGAGTTTGACCTTATCATTTGTGCATGACCACACCCTTCTCTCTTGGCTTCCTTCCTTTACATGAAATATCAACATCCCACCTTCATTATTATACAATTTAGCACTTTGCTTTTTTTTCCTCTTCTTCTTTTAATCTGGGAGTTGTCTGCACGACATCTGCAAAACTTCTGTTTATCTGGAGCAGGATTACGCAGTTCCACCCTTACTCAACATTCCTTGTAAACAGGCTGTTCATGGGCTGATAACACTTTTTCTGGTCTAACTGTGTGCTTATTGCATTTAATGCCTGATTACTGTGAGAAGAATGAATGTAGGGTCACAGGACAACCCCATTCAATCAGATTGACATGGACATAACCAAAGAAAAGTTTTGACAAACTTGCACATTGTCTTAATCTAACTCTAGGCAGGCTTCTTCTGCCCAGGCAGCTCCAGGTGTAAGCTTGTGTTTAATCTGTCAGCATGCCTACATTTTCTTGTATTTGACAGAATTTAAGGGTATGGTAAAAGGAGGTACCTGAGTTAGAAAACATTAGGAGATTCGTTTTCCTTTTCTACAGATGACCTCTACTTCTGATGCTCTGCCCTCTCATCACACAAGTAGCTCCCGTTGCTCCCTTCCATGTTAAAGAAATCCTGCTTAACTTAATGAACTGAAGTTAACTCTACTGGTTGTATGTGATGGTTCTCCATGTAGCAGCACAAGTGACACTCCAGTAGTCAGGCACTACTGGATGATACAGATGATTCTCAATACTGAGAATTCTGCAGTATTTTGGACCAAAAAAAAATCATAGTCCTCCATTTTCCTTGAAGTGCGGATCCAACTTTTGGTCTTCATCTACTCTAAAAGAAGGAATTATGTCTTCACTGCTCCAACAGAAGCATTTCAGCATTATGTAAAAAAAGAAAAAAAAAATCTTTTCCAATAATGCTATTGTCTTGCTCTCTTGAAGCTACTTCTGTATTTGGAACAGCAATTAATTTAGATAAACAGCTGGACATATGACCTGAAGAAATGTGATTAGCATTTCTCATTTAATATGCATCATAGCAAGAAGTTTTATCAATAATAACAAAAAACCTTCTCCAAATCCCAACAAAACAATAAGCAAGATCAAAGACATTCAGGACTTTTTTGTGATGGAAGTTTAATGTGACTTGGAAATCAATTACGTTCCATTAAGGCTCTGCAGTATACTTGCCTTGCACTGTGCCTCTCACAGCTAGGTGGTAGTGTTTATGGCCAGATTTTTAGTTTACCTAGGAGACAACTTTTTTTCTTCTTGTTTCTTGGCTTACATTGCTGTAAAAAAACCCCTCAATTTCCAGTCTGGTAAGCATCTAATCAAGGTAAGTGAATCTGTAACAAAAATCACTCTGAGAAAGTTCGTTTTTTATCCAAAGAGATTTACCATGTTAAAAAATCATAAGGCAGAAAACTGGAACAAACCAAAAATTTTAACAACTAAGGAAATGAAAAAACAAACAAAGAAACCCCCAACCAACCAACCAACCAACCAAAACAAAACCCCAAAACAACAAAAGAAAAAATATCACAGCATCTTTTTTTCTTGATGCCTTTATCAAAGACTTTTCCAGATACTGTTAAGTCACTTTCAGATTTAGCATCATGCTTTAATTTCTCTTTGGCATTTCAGATTCCTTAAGCATTTCAGTTCTTTTGAGTTCTTGCGAGTCACAATAAAGAATTGTTATTCCATAAACCAAATCTCATTGTTTGCCTCTTTTACATTTTTGGCTATGATACTGTAAAAGAAAACAGAAAGGAGCTGTTTGTGTATTCACTCTGTTCTCTCATCTCCTCTTCCCAGTGTTTTCAGTATTGCCAGATTCTGAGCTGTGTTTCCAAAAAATAAAGGCGAAAATGTGACAATGCCTTGCAAGAATTTAATTTGAGCTTTTGGAGAGAGGATTGTTACTTTGCTATGCATTGTTTAGTTACTTAGATGGTGGAAAAGTGGGCCTAGAGAAGAAGATAATTCTCTCCTGATTCCTGCCACTCACTTTCACATCAGTGATTACAAATAACCTCTAAGATAACAGAAAATCAAGCGCTTGAGAGGTATCTGTGGTGTCTGAATAATGGCATTCAAACTAACCTCAGAGAAGCCACCAGGCAGGAGATTGCAAAGGTTATGAGAGCTATGCTCCACTGCATTGGAGAGGGGTGGGCTTTATTTTGTGTCACAGTTGTTCTTCTAAAGCCTTTCTCTTACTACGCTGGTAGCTGCTCAGCCCTTTTTGATGGCTGACCACCGGGTGTCTGAAATATTCTCTTATGGGGAAATGAGAATGGGTTATTTATTTAATGGGAAAAAGGCATGCAGGCCACTCTACTGGCCTTTTATTTCCACATGGATAGTGAAGTATTCATTGCAATCCCAGCCTTGGAAATCTGGTCTCCTGACCCAGTTATTTCAACTTCAAATGCAGTGTGTGTAAAGAAGATAAATTATAAAACAAAGAACAAAAGTGGAACAGGCTGATTTGATGCTGACCTGAATGGGCTCTTTTTTGTTGAAAAGTCTTTCCATCTTAGCCAGTGGAACACCTTTACTTTTTACTTTGAATCAAGGGGTTTTATGTTGCTGCTCTTTGCAGGTTTGTTTTTTCCTCTAAAAGAAGAAAATAGCTTTGTCTTGATGAAGTCGTTCTGTTCCAAAAAGCACCCAACAAAGTTTGGCCGAACTGGCCTGGCATTCTGCATCTTGCAGTTGTGCAAGTCCTTCATCTCCATATGCAGCACTCATGAGATACCATGAAGAAGGCTGAGCACTCAACACAGAATGGCAGAAAATGAAGAGAAAAAGGAGAGAACAAGGCCAAGGCAGAGAAGTGGGACTGAGATATCTGATTTTCATATTTACTTAAATTTTAGATATAGGCTGAAAAAGACAACTGCAATCAAGAAACCTGAAACCAAACACTCCTAAACCTGACCCTGAAGTTTCTAAAATGATTATGCATGTTTTCAATTAATTGCAATTGTTCTGTTAAACTTCCAGTGTGTTTTGACAAGAGATTGATTTCTCTACATAACTTCATCTGTCTCTGCAGTGCAACATAGTACCTTCTGAAAAACAGTGAGGATACTTAAGACATAAAGGAAATAGGTACAAGAAAGACCATCAGTCCCAAGCTACAGATGAAATTAGCTGAAATTCCCAATGCTGGACATCCAAATCTCTCCTCTTGGATAATAATGTTCTCCTTTATTTTATTTTAATAACAGAGTTATAGGGCATTCCCCTCAACAGCCATTCCCTATGTTAAAGTTGCAAATCCAAGTACTTTGAGACAAAACAAATAGTACCAGTTTTGGCATCTATCTCTGCACACTCGTAAATCATTCCCTTACATACATGTCCTTCTCAACATGTATGTGTTTTATCTTTTCTATTCTCCTAAATTCCTCTCAGGACTTCTTGCCCACTTGTCCTGCTGTCCATCTCCTTTTCTAGCCTCCTTATTTCTAATTTTCTATTTCTCTCCTTTAAATTCCTTCCCTCGCCTCTACATGCTTTGCATCTGAGATGGGAGAATGAGATATGTGTTATCATGTGGGGATCTATTAATGAGCAGAAACAGATAGTCATAGTCACAAAGAAAAAATTAAAACTTACTGCAAATATCTGCAGGACAGATAGCTTTCAGCCTTGCAGTCTGAAAGATTCATGCATTTCACTACTTAGGAATTCTAATTGCAATCCTGTGATGTCCCACTACTGTCACCTGGAAAGCGATGTCTTCTAACTGGATTTTTCCCTTGTGTGCAATCCTGCGTCTGGTAAAAGGGATTGTTTATAACCTCATTACCTGTAATTTCAGAAGATCACACTTGGAACATTAATTCCAGTCTGAAAATTTGACTTTCCCCGTCATATCTTTTGTTATAATATGTACACCAGTCTCAGTGACAGTTAGTAACAGCAAAAAGGACTGTTACTAAACAAAATATCTCCCTTACTGGCTCCCTTCTTTACCCTAAATTTTCTAAGGTATCATGATTTAAACAGTCTGATCAAATTCTCACATTTCATTATAATAACCTAATTTCTTTTATATTCACTCACTTCTGTGAGTTTATTTATACTTTATTTAATATTGGACAAAGTAATGAAGAATATGAAATCAATTTATTTCAGATTACTCCTTCAGTACTGAATTTTGAACAATATGTCTTTTTGAGACAAACAAAAAAGTAATTCTATGTATAATTTCTCAGCAGTCCAGAGGAACTGCTTTTTCAGTTTACACATCTTAAGAAAGATAACTGGCTTGAAAAGCAACTTGTGTTGTCGGCAGGGTTTCCGAGGGGAAACTCTACTCTTTATAAGCTAGAGAGCTATCTATAATGCACAACACAGCAGGGCCAGGACCCTGCTAAGCTGAAGCTAATGGAGCAGATACAATCATAGGGTACACTGCCTGGATCTGCAGAGCTACCAGATCAGATCACATCAGATCAGATCAAGAGAAGCACAGACATAATGCCACAGCACCTGCATCCTAGCAAAGATAATTTGTATGCATGCAGCTATACTCAGATTAAATTGTTCTGCTTCTGGAGCTACCATTTGACTGCTAACCCAGGAATTGTTGAATTGTGCTTATGTGCTGCTAGCATAGTTTTGGAAGGAGTGACAAAATAGCTGTAAAATGATCCTCATTAAGGATGTGAACTAGGAATACTTGCTTAATTTTACTGCAGTGCTTGCTGCTGCCTGCTCTCATCATTATGACCTGACATGTGGGATCTCCCCAGCCCCTTGTCAAGTGTGCCATTCATTTATTTAGCTCCTAGGGATGATGAATAAGTAATATTGAAGAGAAACTGCCAAAGCACTGTCACAGAACCAAGGTGTATCCTAATGCTTCACTGCTCCAACCGCTAGATACGTGAGAGTCCAGGGCAGGGAACAGAATGTCACTGTCTGCATCCTTCACTTCCTGTATTGGTAATGTGATCTAATGACCTTGCAGTGTAGACCTACTATAGCACATCAGCCTGCAGGACCTTAATCTGTGGGCTTGTACTTTGAGTAGCTATCTGGACATATTCTGAGGAGGCAGAAAGAGACTGACCTCTTGGTTGGAGGTAGAAGCACACAGAGCTCCCACAGAGAAGAAAGATACAAGCAAGAGCAGAGCAAGTCCTGCTAAAATTTTATTACAGGGAAAGTCATACTGAAGTTTTTGTGCTATAGCACTCTATGCCCGTATCAGAGGATTCAGTACCTATCATGAAGAATGTAGCTGTGATTTAGCAAGATGCATGATGAAAAAAGGGCAAGGGAAGTGGGGGGAGACATAAATAGAAAAAAAAGCAGAGTGACCTCCAAACCTGCAGGATCTGGTGATAGTCACTGTATTTCTGCCCAACTGGAGTGGCACCACCTTCTGTAATCACAAACTAATAGTGAGTCATGACTGTTACTTCCATGTAGTGTGTTTGTGCTAGCAAAACACTTGACTGTAACAGAAAATTCTAATCTAGAACACGTCCTTAATAAAGCACTCCCTTTAAGGTAATTAATAGGAGAGCAAAATCAAAGCCAAACGAAGCCTCTGTTACTTTAAAAGGATAAAACAGAGCTGTAGGGTTGAATGAAACATTCCGACCTTTGTCTCGTTTGAATATGTTATCTTTGGACTGTAAAGCTGGATGGCTTGAGAGAGTATTTGGTCTGCTCATGTCTTTTCACAACTTTGAATGTTGTGAGTGTTTGCAGTTTTTCCTGCAACATATTTCCTCTTCTTTTTTTTTTTTTCTTTATATTGTTGACAGTGAGTCCTGGAGGCTCAGCTGCCCAACAGGGCTCTAAACTCTCAATGCCATTAGACATGTCACATACTTTCATCAACTTTCTTGCACATTACCCAGTATTAAGAGAGAAGAAAATCCTCTTCTGCACCTTGGTAACTGGTTAGAGATTCATTCTAAGACACCTCCTTACAAAAACTCGAGTCCAAACTTTGCCTTATATATGAAAAAAACATTCTTTCTCAATACATTGACTGCTGGAAATATCTTTTCTGATATGATCCCAAAAAGTATTTTTTCCTTTTGAAGACCATATCATGTTGGTAGTATTAGACAGGCTATGACTAACTAGTTAACTCAAGATCTTCTGTCATTTCATCACTAAAGAAATGATGTATGTGTGATGATGTATGATATAAAAGTATGACCTGCTGTTTTCTGTGATTTAATTTAATCTCATTTTTAGTACTTAGGGCCACATGCTAATCCAGTTTTTACTTCTTATCTTTTATTCAATATTTCCTATGGTTTTTTAATCACAGCGAATTGTATGCAACAAATTTCACTTGAGCACCAGATTAGAGAGCCAATATTATTGGTGAAAATATTTAAACAGGGAAGTTAGAAGACAGATCAAGGAATACTCCACTAGCCATCTCTTTCTATGCCTTTTCTTTCAGCAAGATGTTGTTTGTTTTTTTTACATAGTGCTTAATGAAGTGAGATCAGACAAACAGATCAGTTGTCTGAATCACACCTCTACTTCCTTTTTATATAGAAAATACCTATCCTCAAATCTCATGGAACCATTTTAGACTAGAATGGATAGCATTTTAAATAACTTTGCCGCCAGCCTGGGATCAACTATTTCCCTGTTGAATATGCAGTTTCTGTATCTATTCTTTCATATTAATAGTCTTGCCCTTACTGCACTTTCCATAAGAATGTGTACATAGAACACAGAGAAATGTATTACTGACTGTTTGCTCATATATCAGTTATCTTTAGTCCATACTATCCTTATATATAGCAGCACCACTTGCTTCATGTGTAAGTTTTTATTTATACAAATAAGCAACCTTTTTCCATTTATTTTGTAAACACTGCACATTAATGTTTTCCAACTAATTTTCTACTTTCAGTTTTTGGATTTCCAAAGCATAACTTTCTTTTCTGGTCAAAGCTTTCCTCCTCACAAAATTCTTATTCCTAATATTCTTGCACATCTTATCTTCAAAGGTCATCTTTATGGATTTTTCCCCTTTGTTGGGATGTAAATGACCCAGTTTGGATAAGAGCTATCCAAACTCATCAGAAAAAATGTGTCGTGTAAGGTACTGCAGGAGTAGGTACAGAAGGGAAATAACAATTGTCTTACTTCCATGAGTAAATCATTTTTCATTTTTTAAATAGGAAAAAGAATCCTTTCTATTCAGTATATTATATGACTGTGCTTCAGCAAATTTATCTCTCAAAATCTTTCCTATTAAACTAAATAATTAAGGACTTTAATTTTAAATAATTTCCCTAATGATCAGTATAAGCCATTATTAGATTATTTTATAATATCCTTATAGAAAGAAACTCTAACTAGAAGCAATTGTTATTGTTTAGGGACTTGTGGTAAAAAAAAAAATAAAATCTCTTGTGCACCAGATTAAGAATTCTAGAGCAAACTAATATTTAGGTCCTGTTGCTCTTTTCAATGAGGAGTGTACTCTGACATTTTGGTCAGCATCTGCCTCTAACCAAGATTCAAAATCTCTTCCCAACTCTCATGGCCAAGTATCTTTTTTGTAAAATTTTACCTTTTTTTTGTTTGTTTTTGTGTTTGTTTTGTTTTGTTTTTGCTTTTGTTTTCGTTTTGTTTTGTTTTGGGTTTTTTTGAATTTTTGGAATTTTTTTTTTAAATTAAAGGAGATTCTGGTAATGCAGTGTGGAGGAAATGAAATATCAAAGTACTTTCTCACAACACAGAGGCAAAAAAAAAAAAAAAAGAAGGTGGGGACATGATGCATTTCCCCTTACCCTATCCCTCAGCTATACTGTTTATAGGGTGCTCTGGCACATTGCTTCTCTGACCTGAGGAGGCAGGAGTCCAGAGCTTCCCAGAGCTGTCAGGAAAGTGACAGCTTAATGCAATATTGCAGTAAGAAGGATGCAGTAACTTCCCTAAGCTCTAGAAAAGCCTTTGTGTACAGTGCAGTTAAGGGAAATCAGCACCTAGGTTTCCAATTCATTGGAAACATTGAAATGCAGAGTAGTGTTACCTCTCTGGTTCAAACAGCTCACCTTGCCATACTGCAAAAAACATCAGTGTGCTCAATAAAAAATTCATAGCACTCAGGTTAATTGCTAATATAAAAATTTCTGGGGGAGAAAGTTTGCATCTTGCTTATGTCTGCGGTAGCATTCTTTGAGGCATGGAAAATAAGATTGAAGGTGCTGGTACTATGATCTCCTTTTCACCTGCTTTTCCTTCCTTCAGCTTCTAAAATAAATCTTCTGAAGTACCAACCAGAGGACATGTGAAGGAGACAGCTGCATGCTGAGAAAGCATGGCTGACTGTGCTATATCTGTCATTTTGACTTTTCTACAAGACTTTTGATAATAGTACAGAAAGAAGCATCTGTACAGTTTATAAGGCTAAGTAATTCTGGGCAGTGGCATAAGCGAATCTTCTGTGCATATTGCAAAGAGACAAGGAAGCTGATATATCTAAAATGCCATCTCTAAGGAAAAAACACACCCAAGGTATTCTCTGTTCTCTAAAGCATGTACTGCATTTTTCTCAAAGGCATTATTCTAAACTCTGCCTGAGATGAACAGCAACAAAGAAAGCATCAAACTGCCATTCTTTGACCAAATATAACTATTAATGGTATGATGATCACTCAGTCATGAAGACTTTTCCATTACAACTCAAGCATCTTTTCTAAATGTAAGTGTATAAAAGGCCATCAAGTTCATAAAAGACTCATTTTGTAAATGTCAAATTCCACTTCTTTTATGCCAAGGTTTCTGGGAAACTTATAAAGAAATGAAGATATTAACGCATTTAATGTGTCTCCAGACTGCTTGGTGGAGCTGACCAAATGACAAGGTATTTGATTTTGTTCCATGGCTGTGACAAACCTCCTAGGAAAGAGAATGAAGACATATTGGCTTACATTAGCAGAGAAATTACTATATTTTTAAAGAAAACAGACAAAACACCCTTCTGTATAGAGTAAGAATGTTCCTTTTGACACCTATATTGAGGATATTGTGTAATTTCTTGTTTCATTTTTAATATAAACTTGAAAAAAAGTGTTTGTTTTTGTAGAAAAATAGGTTTTTCATGTTTTTAAGATGCTGCAGAAAAGAAGAGACAGTTTGGTGCACTAATTTATCAACTTTTTTTTTTTTCCCCAAAGTGCATCTGTAATTCCTACTGTGATTCCTGTCAATTCCTGTAGTTTCTGTAATTCCTGTAAAATAAATATATTTTCTTGGTGGTTAGTTTTAGATCCCTAAAGTTTTTTTGTTGTTGTTGTTTTGGGGTTTTTTTTTTTTGTTTGTTTTTGTTTTTGTTTTTTTTCTGTTTAGGGTGATAACACAATTTCATGAAATAACTTCAGGAAGTGTTCTAGCTCAGAAGGAGGAAAAACAGTTAGGATCTCAGCTCAGACTTGTACTTTGACATGAGCCTGAGACAACTGAGTTCTTTCCAACATCTCCAAGTTTGTGAGATTCTTTCCAAATTAGTGCCTGTAGATCAGCACTAAGGCACCATCCTATAAAAAAAGAGTAACATAATCCAGAACATGCAGAATACTTGGAGCAGGTCTGGGGAACCATAGACCAGATGGTAAGTACATTTGTAGTAAATATATATATCCTCCTTCTTAATTAAGTGCTAATGAAGTTAAAATGGTGGGTTTGAAGTGAAAAAACAATAAACCCCAAGTGTTTGCAGCTAGGTGGTGCCATAGGCTAATGCAATCCCAATCATATTAGGGATGCTTTATGAGAGAACTTCCATTCTACACACGATGGTCTATGAAAACAGGCTGTGATCTAGGAGTCAGAAGCTGCTTCAGAGGATGGGTCTTGCTGTCTCTAGTACTTGCAGAAAAAGTAGTCATTTCAGAATTTTCTCCTGTCTCCTGACACCCTTAAATCAAATAGAAGTTACAAGATCCTATGTGGAGCACCAGAATTTAGGCAGTAATGTGTTCCTTACATATAATGAAATTCTGTATGAGCTTTTCATCAAACTCATGCATACAGGTGCTAAATATGAAATATCTACCAAAACCACATGGCACATAGACTAGAGTTGAACAATACAAAATTCTTGGAGAAATTACAGACATTGATAATTCAATTTAATGCTTGGTGTCTTCAGCTAGCAGTGGTAGTACATACTCTAGTGATAACCTCCTGAATACTATATTCAAATTTTATAATTTACCCTTAAATAGTAATCCACTTGTTTCCTTTACTTTTCCTTGACTCCCCTAAACATCTGAAAAATAGCAAGTATTTTGTTATGAAACTCACACAGAAATCTTACATAGCTGGGGGAAATGACAAGCTAAGTACATTTATAAGACTTATTTTCCAGATGGCATACTTTCAGACCACTCTTGAGCTTCTCAGAACTAATTTAGATTAATCTCTGCTGTGCTTCCTAACAATGTAGATTTTGAGGCCAATTTCAAATTTTTACATTACTGTGTAGCATAGTATAAATGATACAGATTACAAATGCATTATCACTACATGAATGTATTTGACAGAGCATCAGAACTGTGTGCTCACTAGCTTGAACCCAATAGCACACAATTAGTGCAATGTAGCATTCAGCTGAAGTAGGCAATGTGGTTTTCTTGAATCTCTTTCCATAACACATGCATCTGGTTCATTTTACCTGTTGCTCCAGTGCTTACTGCAGTTCACATGGTCACAGTGCCTTTGGAAGTTGCGTGTTAACAGACTAGGAAAGGGGACTCCATCTGAACTGAGACTTGTCTGCAGTTTAGGTGCCAAAAGATTCAGTGAGCTATGGAGACCATCTGACTTCAAGTGCTACCTGAAAATTATGCCCCTGTTTTGTGCCTCAAGAAGGACCTTTATAGTCTAACCTTGAAATCACTGAATGGATTAAATCTTTGAGTTCCCCCTGCACTTGAAGAGGGGAACCATCACTCATTACTGACTTAGCTGAGTTGCCTTTTCTCCAGTTTATGCATTTCATTCTCTTAGAAAGTTGTGTTCTTTCCTCCTCTTTCTACTTCTTTTACTGCCCTCTTCCCTTTGAATCACCATACCATGTGGAACAGTATCGTCAGCAGAAAAACAATTTAGCTTACTGCAGGTGATCCGTTCTTTAGCGTTCAGTACACTCTTTGCAGTTCAATAAGTACAAGTCGTGTAAGTTACAGTAAGGAGACTGTTCTATTTATTCTGTGCTCTTGGCTTATTTGTGCCTTGATTATACAGTTCTTACAGTGACATTTTCAGTGAAAATGTGTGCAGAGCAATTGTATGGAAAATTGTTACCTATTGCTTATCTGTATTGTGTCTTGTTTATTTTTATGCCTTTACTAGTCAAAACTCACCAAATGTAAAAAATAACTAATGCCATGAGAAATTCCAATATTATTATCATCACAGGGGACCTTAGCCAGACAGGTTAGCAGTAGAAATGAGGAAGGTTTCCATTAATATTTCTCATAATCACACTTGCAAGCTAAATTGTGACAATCAGGTCCCCTGATGCCTTACTCTGAGACGGCTCAATCCAGTGGCTTTTACCTCTGGAGATGTGGTGCATACAAACCTGGGCATGCAGCCCTTCATGTGTCTCAGTAGGATGGGATATGCCTCTGTGGGCTGTGGCAGGCTGCCCTGCCCCTCTTTTCTGTAGCAACTCTGCAAAAATTCTCTCAGCCACAGCCAAAGCACACAGTTCAGGGCTGTGCTAGCATCCTGCTGGGCACCCTTATAAAAACATCCATCTTTGAGGTGGCAGGCTGATGAAGCGTCAAGCAGAGCATGTATTGAGCCCTTCTTGGAGCCTCTTTGTCACTGTGTAGCCACCAGAGGATGATGCTCTTTTTCTCAGCAGGACTATTTTTCACTGTCATCACACAGCCAGGCTGGTCAGATGGCTGAGTCATTGGTAATGCCAGGTCTTTCATAAAACAGTTCTTTCCATGAGCTTTTGCCAGCTGATTTGAAGGATTTAATTGTACATGTAAGGCTGTCAGTACAGAATAAGTCAGTTCAATGTGCTCAAGAAAAGATGGACAAAGAGGAATATGTTCTTTTGTTTTTTCTTGCAAAGAAAAGAACCATCAGGGAAGTCTGATGGTTGGCAATATGCCCTGTAAATGACCTTCCATGCTTCTCTAAATATGATATTAGATTAATTTTAACTCATTTTAATGGACCTGGCCAAATGCATTGAGCCATTTTGGCATAAAAACAGTCAATTTCCCTGTAGTGAAAATGTCTGGGATATGTGGAAATACTAGTAAGCTTTCAGAGTAAACTTGCAGATACCCCATAGTACATACACTGTTGCTGTAAATAATGATACAAAGACTGGTTGGAAAGTATATACCTTAAATAAATCAAAAGCAGCCCATGTCTGAATGACAGATACTGCTTTTCTCCAGCATTAAAACTTCAAGGAATGACAAACATAAATTGCCTCACTCTATCCAGCACTTGGAATTATCACATTCTGCCTGGCATAAGCAGAATTGAGACTCGAGAGTTCCTTTGTGTCATATCTTGCCCACAACACAGAAGTGTCTGCCAAGATGACCAAGGCACTTTTAAGAAAAAGTAAATTAACTAAAGGCAGAATTTCTCAGCCTGTATTTCTAGGCAGCAGGAATACAGCAATAGGCAGCAACAAGGTGTAGCACATGATGTCATACCTGCTGTATATTCCTTGGCCTGCAAGGACAAATATTTGAAGTCAGCAGTAATGGAGTCATTAAAAGACTTTCAGGGAATGACTGCTAAGAAGGTAGAATCAACTTCACATCTATGGTGATTCAGAAGACCAACAAAACCCTGCAAAGGCAGCTCTTGCTTGAAGGAAGGTATGCAAACCCACAAAAACAAACCAGAAAAACTACACCAAAGAAACAGGTATGGAAAAGCTAACAGATTCTTACATTATAGGATTTGTAAAAAAAGTGACAACTGTTTAATTTGTACAGAGAGCCAGTTTTTCTGCCTCCTCTAAAATATTTCTGGAGCAGCAGCATTCTTTTGTCTTTCTGGCGCACCTATTGAGAGGCTATGAAGTTATTTCTCTTAAAAAATCTTTTGTATTTTTCCTTCTACTAAAGCTCTGGGTCTCTAATGGACTGTGCAAAAACATCAGGGAATTTTAAACCCACATTTTATGTGGCATTCACATTTTCTGGAAAAATCCTTTTGCCCAGGATTTTTCTCCTGGGAAGCTGAGAAGCCTCAGAGAAAAAGGAAAACAAATTCTTATCTCATTTGCTTCGCCTGTGTTATACTCACATGTGGAATGGTTTGGAGATTGTTTATTCAACAGGTGATTGTTTCATTAGTTTCTGATGTGGGTTGTTTTCACTCTTTGGCCAATCAGGGTCAAGATGTGTTGAGACTCTGGAAAGAGTCACGAGTTTTCATTATTATCTTTGTAGCCTTCTGTAAGTATCCTTTCTGTATTCTTTAGAATAGTTTAGTTTAGTATTCTTTTATATAATATAGTATCATAAAATAATAAATTAGCCTTCTGAGAACTTGGAGTCAGATTCATAATTCCTTCCTGCCACAAGGGACCCCAAAAATACAATAATTTTATAAACACATTTAGAAGTTCCCTCCGTATATATTTTATTAAGTTTTACTTTATCTCTGCTACCTCAGTGCAAAAATTTTCTCTACCATCATGTGAGAGCTGAAAATTTTTTTTATCTTTCCATCTCATCAGGTGAAAAAAAATTCTCCTAATCTCCTTGCCTCCCTGGCTTTTAATTTCTCCATCCTTCTACCCAATTTAAATTCCATAAAGCACTTGAAATCACATTTACATCAAAGACACTCCACAGGATACCTCTGTATTGTGTTCATGTTCTGATCATTCATCAAATACTCGCCCACTTCATTTGGAACATACACTATTGAGTTTCTCCTTCCTTTCAAAACATTAGGAGTTAAAGTCCAAATGTTTGTATGTTTTCAACAAGACACTTCGCATTACTTGGATGGTTTCTCCTGTTTACCAGGAAGGTTTGCATCAACTGGAAATGAATAGAATATCATGCTCCAATGGATTGAGATGGTAATAAAAACTGAAAGAGATATAGAAACAGTAATAAATGGACCCTTCTACCTCTACAATTTGTACAACTCTGTTAGAAGGCTAAAGTATTTTCTGTATCCAAGCCCTGATTAGAATTTTGTTTTCAAGGGAAAAAACAATAATCAGGTTTGAATGGTCCTTGCTCTTATTTTTTTCCTTTCCTACCCCTACAGACTCCAGAAAAGTAATTTTCAGCATCACATATTTGTATACAGCCTTACCTTCTGCCCCCACATTTGCATCATGCTATGTTAAATTCCCTGGGATCTGTACCCCCTAGAAGTGCAATAATAAGTCAATGTTTTATTTATAAGTGTGGCAAATGCATATACCATTCTATTATCTCAGCTGGGCTAGTTCATTTCATTTTACTTCATTTCCTGTGTAACTCTGAAGTTTTGTTTCCACCTACCCTCCAATTTTAGCAGCTGCCTCTAATCACATTCTCTTTTGCTCTAAATTTCCTGTGGATACATCAGAGTCCATAAGAAGCTTATCAGAATCAGTTGTTTGTATTCCTATTAACATTCATCTTATGACAGAATTTTACTTTTAAAAAAGAGGACCGGTCAGTGGGGCTTCAGCTTTGTACTGCATGGAAGTTTTCAAGTTACCTTATAGTGCATCTTCCACCCTTGTCTTGCAGTACTTTATTATTCAAGTCCAGGGATTTCTCTCTGCCTCAGTTGTGATTTGCATTTTTCTGTAATTTCTGCGGTAAAAGTAACTCCTGTCATCTGACTGAAACAATCCATAAACTGTTTTAACCTTCCCCTCCTGTAGACTACAATTTTTATCTCCATTTTAGAGGTGGAGAATATCAGTGGAGTGGAGAGCAGAGAATTGCTCCTGTAAACTCTTGAGAGGAGATTCATGTGACTAAATGCATTGAGCACAATCCTGTTTTCTTCATAATGGAAACATGGACCAGCAAGAAGACAGTACACAGAATTTGCTGACTTTTTAAGAAAAGATTTTCAGTGAGCTGTGGTCAGTAATGAGATGATCAACAAAAGAGGCAGCAGAAATGAGAAGTTCAAATAAGGGAAAGAAATAGCTTGCTAATAGCAAGGCTTAGTTTAATAGAAGAATGGCACAAGAAATGACTAAATGACCTGACACAATATGATGAGAGTATTCCGGATTCAGACAGAAAACAAGAAGTACAAAACAGAGTACAATAATTTAAATATATAAAAGCAATCTGTAAGTCAATAATCAGAAAGAAGAGGAAAATATTCATCTTTGGCTGTCAGAAATAGGATATACCATAGCATCATACAGAAATTTGTAAATTTTGAGTATTTCCTTATTTCTATCTTAATACACCTTATCTTTTCCTTATGGCTTGTCTCTAGATAAATGGCTGACATTTGTGAAGACGTACAAGAGAGAATGTATTTGACTGTCCAGTATTCTAGGATGTATTTGACTGTCCAGTATTCTATGCAACTCCTTATATTCTAGGAGTCACCATTAGCTGACTTAAAATTCCCCTGTCAAAGCAGATCCTCACCCAGTTCAACTTGAAATGAGTCTCTGTAGAGTCACTTGTTGCACATTTAACTTATGCTGTTATGTGTTAGCACAATATTCTGGTTGGAAATATATGATGAAATATTTCAGCCTGGTTTCCCTAATCCATGTAATTCAAAGAAAAAATAAATTGAAAGAATGGAGCAGGGAAAAATATTTTTAGCTGAGTACCATTTATTCTGTTCTGTACTAATCACTCCCTGCCTTTGTTAAGTGATTCATTTTTAACACTCTGCTGTTACAGTCATGCTGCTTCATACTGTATGTGGCCAGGATCCCGCTTCTGTTAGTCATGGAATCCCAGAGAGTGGAAGTGACTGAAATCCAGCAATGTTCTGCCTGTAAAATAAACATTTATTACTGTATCCAAATATGCAATAAGAAGGGACAAGCTTAATTCTGATGCAAATTCAACGAAATCAAGAAATTGCTCCCGTGCAAAACCAGCATGCAGACAGAACAGGAGCTCCTCCGAGCACTAACTGATTATTTCCTCATCAGATCAAAGTTCCAGAGTACACTGCACTCCTACTTGGTCACCTCTTGGGTCAGATTCCACTCCAGGGTAAGTTTAGGAGTGTCAGGAAGGTTAAGTTTAGGGGTGTCAGTAGAATTTCACACAAGTTGAAATGATAGGAATGCAGATTTGCTGATTAACACACAATCTACATCAGGTTGTGCTGCTTATTGATGTTGAAAAGAACCCATAGGATTCTTTTGAATCTATCATGTGTGGGTGTGGGTGTGTATGTAACAAACCAAAAACATTCCAACCACCAATTCTCATACAAGTCTAACTAGCTGGGAACCATCCTAAGATTGTTTGGCTTCTCCTTTAAACTACTGATGAAGCAGATTTCACATTTCTAGACTGCCCAATGTAGCACATCATTAGTATGTATCATAGTATGCAACTCCTTATATTCAATCTAAATCTCTGCTAAAATTAATCTTTTCTCATTTTCCTGTTGTATAAAGAGAGAATATTTAATTCATTATAAAGCTAATATCCCCCTTTATATTTTTCTAAAGGATGAAAACAAATACACATTTTTAAAAGATTTTCTCATAGTTATTTTCTCAGCCTGAAGTAGTTTTATTTTGCCTCCTTTATTCTCTTCATCACAACTACCTTATTTAAGATTATCAGTGTTTTTGTGATTGCATATTTAATATCATATTTGTTATGAAAAACAACAAAAAAGATTTGATTCACTTCCTCTGCCAGTGGTTGGCAGGATTACAAACAGATAGGTGCAATTTTTGTAAGAAAGGGAGAAGGCAGCAGAAGAATTAGAACAGGCATGAGAACACTTTGCTATACTTAAAAGCTGTATTCCAAAAATATCTATTATGAAGAGTCACAAGACACATGTAAAGGATAACCTGATTTTAACCTCAGTTGCTTTCACTTCCCTCAAAATATGGGGAATGCATATATCAGTGTGGTCTGACAATGCAGTATCCATCTCTTTTTGCAGTTGTGTGATCTGATGTGTGCTGAAGACCTTGGCTGTGCTCTTTACATATTTGACCTGTTAGGTGGTCTCCATTACACACTGGAGAGATTTTATGAAGGAAGGCCTCTCCTTCACAGACAAACCTGTCACAAAACAAGTAAAAAACTAGAATTAAACCTTTTTCCCATTATCTCTAAAGTGTACAGGCCCTTGCTGTTAGAACAAAAAGATAACTTAACATTGGCTATTAAAGATATCCTGGTGCCAGGGACTAGGAGAAGGCATCACATGTAGTTAGAAGGATTGACATGCTTCCACAGTCATGGGGATAAAGTCTGATGGAGTTTTTTCTCTCTTAGTTTGTTCACTGCATGAAGGAAAAAACCATATTTGTTCTGGATTCTGATCAGGATATGCCTTTTCCCAACACCTATCGTGTAATTTTAAAAATCCATGGGTTTGTGTCATAGGTACCAGTTACCCTTACATGCACAGGGGCATTCAGGCTAGTATGTAAGCTGATGATATTGAAGACAGGATGATATTATTGCATAAACAGGCAAGCCAGCTGGCTTTGCTTTGTCTGAATTATGATGGTGTGTAGTTGATGGTGTACAGTTTGTTGTCTCTCACATAAAGCAGGATTGGCCTTGAGAAATTGGCCTGTTTATCCCACAAGATAACAATGCTTTGAATTTCCATACAGACCCGCATCTGAGGCTTTCAAAGAGCTTTACAAATGTTAATCCATTAAGTATCAATGTAAGGCATACCCTGAGGCAGGTGTTAATTACCTCCAATTCACAGAGCTCAAGCAAGAGAGGCAAGGAGAGATCCAACCACCTTTTTTAAAGGTAACACAGCGAGTCAGAGCACGATCATAAAGAGAATAAAACAGCTTTGACACTCAGGTCTGCTGCACAGCTCTCTCCCTTTCACCAGTTCTGATGATTTTTGTCTTAAAAAAGATGAAGGGGATGAACTGGTTAGATTTTTGGCATGAGGTTACAGAAAGGAACTGGACACAGTCTTGCATCATGGATTAAGTCAGACTGCTACCCTGAATGTCATTAAGGTTGTGGGGCTAAAAGAAAAAAAAAGGGAAAAAGAAAAAAAAATATGGAAGAAAATTTAAAAAAAAATTATCTACATGATTTCCCTAATAGATGATGTAGGACTCTATTTTTCACCTGAAGCAAGTAGGACATATGTTTGGAATCACTCCATTCACCTGACAAGACTGTCATCAAGAAACAATGGCATCCATCTAACCTCTGCTGTGAGGGCCTTCTAAAGCAATCTCTTTTGATGCTGTTGTACAACATTATGATCCCTTTCCTACAATTGCACTTTCCCGTGCTACTATCAGGAGTTTCATATACTCCAGCAAAAAAAAATACCAGAAGCTGACACATAATGCAGTTTATGTTTTTACAAGAAAGAAAACAACACAGTTTTAATAAAGAAATGGGTCTTGCTTACCTTTCCTAACGGAACCATTGTGAGGGTCTTTTTCTCCAGTGTCTGTTTCCATAATCTCATGGAAAAGTAAATACACCCATGTGCAAACAACATTATTTTTTCATCCAAGGACGAAGAAATTGCCCTACAGAGCATCTATTCAAACCTTCACAGACACATTTTTCAGAACTCCTCAAACAGCTCTGTTGGGGACAAAAAAATACTGCTTCTTACCTAAAATTATTGGAAACTGATTAGCAGAGTATTCAAGTTGGAGTGACAAGAAGAGGACACTAAAATATATCACTATTAAGGATATGTACAAGCCTTCCTCAGATAAATGCTAAATAGGCATGAATAGTTGTGGGTAGGATAGGTAGGAATACTCATACGTGAGTATTCTTGTTCAGTGATCTTATAAGGGCTTTTTTTAAAAACAATTTTGTTGAATATTTTGGAGCAAGGGCACAAACCGTTTTCTCTGTTTTCATCCTGGCAGGATCATTCAGCATTAAAACACACCTCTTAATAGTGCTATTCCTCATAATAGTTCTGAATGATCTCATTCTATATTACATCTGTCACTATTTTAAATATCTGTTTTCCTCAAGTAGTTTTCCTGTGATTGAATTACTAAGCACTGCACAGCTAGAATAACTTTTTTTTTTTTTAGGTCAATGTTTGGGTTTATTTTTCTTCATCCTTTTAAGCATTCTGAATGCCCAGAATACTTTTACTTTGAAATTAACTCAGTGTGAACTCTGGTTCACACTGCATTGTGTCTCTTTGAGGTATTTGCCATCAACCTGGGCTCTGTAGCCTGAATGAGATAGATATGTTCCATCTCTCATGTGCTGGTTTTTATCATGGCAGAGATCAATCTACTGAGGGAGACATTTAAACTGGAATAACATTTGTTAAAATTACCTACTGAAAATGCAAATCTACTATCACCTTGGGAATTCAAGGACATCTGTCTTGTTGTGTATTATTTCAAAGAAAGATCACATCACTGACTTATCTGCTCCAAGAACAAATTGCTCTTGAGAAAAGTTGTACTAATTGCTTTTAATAAAGTGGCTCTGGCAGAATTAGCCATTGCTACTCACCTATAATCTGCTTACCTTTGAAGGCTATTCATCTATGATACACCTTGTCCCAGAGCCACCATTTGGATATTTTTACTTTGGCAACTACCAAATAACACAGTATTTGTATGTTGCTGGAAAGTAATGTCCAGCAGCATTCTATGTGGTAGCTGGAACCCAAAGTACACCAACCATGACTTCCTTTACATAGAAATGTGTTCTGCCACTGCATGATGCTGACTTCCTTTACATAGAAATGTGCTCTGCCACTGCATGATGCATTTGCTAAGGGCCTCAAAACCTATTTACATATTAAGCTGTTCACTGTCTGATAAGGACATTGATCATACACTTGTCTTTCCTGTTAGTTTTAGAAGACTTCTGACACACAAATGCAATTTTGGAAAATTCTGCATATACATGAATCAGAACTCTAACCTTTTTTGGTGAACTACAGGCATCTCATTTTTGCTGGTGTTACTGAATTCGTTGTAAATCTCTCCAGTAGCTGACAGCTTCCCTGCTAGTTGCTATGCATTATTTCGATGATCAGTTCAGCCCAGGCCTGCAATATATGTCAGGGGGCTACTGAGAAAAATAGCATATAATCAAGAAACTGAAGTGTGGTGTAATAGAGACACAAGAGGACTGAACCAAGATTCTGCGTACCTCAACTATTTTACCACTTTCTAATTTCGCACTGTGAAGTTACAACTTGAATAAAATGTTTTTCACTTCTTATAGTGTAGAGATCGAATTTACAATCAAGGGAGGAATGTACTTGTTGCTTTCTCAGTTGTGGCATTTAAATCAGAGAGCCTGTGCTTTATTTAAAACATTAAAACATAAGGCAACACTTGAAGGCCGGGGGGAGACCTTAGGATGATGGACATAGAAGCGACAATTGGTTTCCATTTACTTCTCCTCCCTGCTCATATCTCATTTTCCTTGCACTAAAATGTCTGTTTCTACACATGAATTGCCTTTCCTTTCACCTCAGTTTCTCTCAGAATTTTAATTTGTACCCAGGGCTCTCTTTCATATATTTATTCAATGCTTGGCACAAAGCTCTGATCTCAGCTGGGCCCTCTGGAAATTTATATTTTAACTGTTGCTTGCAAGATGCAGAGTTTAGAAAGAAGCCCCTTGTAGTCTAGCTCTAGGCCAAACATTACTCTTAAAAAAAGTGGATAATAGGCTGCAAAATGATCACAGTTAGCCAAGCTATTTACTCTTATATGGACAAAAATAAGGATTTAAATTATATGTGTGTGGCTATGATGGCTACACTTAATCTCCTGTGCTGCTGTACTCAGAGGGACAGTTCTTGTGGGAGTGGCATTTCCATATTGTAAACACTCAATTTTTAATATGTGTCATTAATAAAAGGAAAATGGAGGCATGTCTTTGTATCCCATTCTTGGCTTTGTATTCCATTAATCACAAGGGCAGTCCTAAGTTTTGCTGTTCCATTAGGAAAGATCTGATTTATCACTGTTTGTGAATGGATGAAGAGAGCAAACGATCACATCCCTGCATTCCCCAGCCTTTCTGGTTCCTATCAGCGTCATCTAATGGTGATAATGAGGATTGGGCAGTGATGCATGCAGAGACACTGAAATTGTGTGCCTGAGTCCCGAGGGCTGGCCGGGCTCGAAACAGGCGGCATCGTTCCCCTGCAGCATTCCTCATCTCCTTCTCCCCTGCTCTCAGTTCATCCCGGAGCCTCTGGCATGCAGATGCAGTTTTCCCGGTGAACCACTAGATGCCCGGAGATCTCTTTGATTCAACATTTGTATCAACAGCCAAAGCTGTTACTAGGGCAAAGAAGGGAACATTAGCATCTCAGCTAAGCCATCAGAACAATAGCATTTTCACTGGTGGGGAATATTTTCCAGATTAAAGTAATATCTGCCTTATAAATCTATTCAGTTCAAGCACTGAAAAGAAAGCAGTATACGTCTTAGGGAATTTATCAATATCTCTGTTGAAAGAAGTTAGATGGCTCCCTAGGGCCATGCTGAAAGAAGCCAAGAAATTAATATTACAGAGATGGAAATCTCTCAATTGCCCCAAATAATAGACAGTTCAGCAGAAATATAAAATTTCTGGCAAAGGTATCCTCAGAAGAGCCAAGCGCAGTAAGAAAGAGTTAATACAGTCAAATTCTGATATTATTGCACAGTGGTATAAGCTAAAGTAATGCCACTAATCTCAGTGAAGTTATTCATGCTTACATCAGTGTTAAATGAAAGCAGAATATGACTCTTGAAGTACTAGACTTGTGCTGGATAAGAGCTTAAACCCTCAAGGCATGGAGCTCTTAAGTACATGCTGGCCTTTAATTCTGTGCAGGGAGACCCTTGCTGACTAAGGCAGGGCACCCTCCTACTTAAACAAGGATAAGCTTCTCCGTGGCCAAGCTCTTCATCACACAGCAGCACAGTGGGTGGAGGGGCTGTGATCACAGAGCCTGCCCTGCCAGCAGAGGTGATCAGTAGCTACCATACAGCATGCTTGTCCTGCTGCTGAGACAGAACTGAGTTATATATCTATTTTTTTTTAAACATTAATTCATCCTCAGTCTACACAATGGCCACTTTGGGATAGATTTTAGTGAGGTAAGGATCTGAAGTCTGCAATTTCTCAAGAGATTTAAAGATGGTAGATGAGTATTTTTCATTCGTATTATATGTCCTAGGTTAGAGGATTCTGTCTGAAGTAGTGTGAGCTGACAGAGTTCCCTTAACTTCTCTTAGCTTTCTCATGATCTGGGCACTCTGTTTAATGAAGGAGCATTTATCTTTCATAATATAGGTGCTTCTACCCAACCCATTTCAGCAGTTTCCACATAGTAAGAGAATGTTGAGTGACCCATTTTTTTAGAAGTGGGTCCTGCAGTGATCAATTCTGCTGCCCAAAGATACCCAGCAAATCAATAGCAGAGGTGGAAAACCAGCAAAACCCTCAGGAGTGCTTAACTTTTCGCTTTGAGTGCTACATGACACTGCTAAATTAATACTCCTCCAAAAGATTGCCTCATTTTATTCTCTGAATTCTCTGAAGAGGTCTGTGAAACAGCTTGGGGGATCTTCACTACACAAGAAAACTCTTCTGATAAAATAGGTATAACGGTTCTCAATGGAACACTTATTCCTCATTTCTACAAAAGCAATCATTATATTATAGGAAGAAACTTTGTCTCCTTTTTCAAACAAGAATGATGAAATAGACTTATGTGTGCCAAGCTTTAAGGCACCACCTCTTCTCCTCTTTTTTTCTGAAATTAGGATGTATTTGCTCCAAGCCACAGCTTCAGGGGCTTGTAACTCCTCACTTTTCTAGGAGAATTCAACAATAAATCTGAAGTGGTTTTCTGAATTAGCTAAAAGAGAAGAAACTCAGCTAGGTACAATATTATATAATCACTGTAATCAGGCTTATGTTGTGAGTTTATACATTAGGCCTCCATCCACCTGGATTCTTCTCAAAATTTGACCTTTCTGAGGGTGAGGGCGAAAGCAGCTTAGTAACCTGAAGATTGTGGTTTTTCTGTCAGAATGTACTGTCTCTTTGAGAAGTGTTATATTGGAACTGAACTTCCCAGGGAGTGATTAGCTAATTTAGAAGTTGCTTTGGGTGCACAGATATTATCTATTTCCTAAAGAATTCTTCATTCTGGGTATGAATGCACTGATAATCTGGCTAAGATGAGGCCTTATACTTGTAACATACAGAGACTGGATAAACTCTATTTCTATAGAATTTTTTAGGTTGGAAAAGACCCTCGAGATTATTGAGTCCAACCATAAACTTATCATTGCCAAAACCACTTTTCTGGTAGTTGTAGAGCATGACAAGGTCTCCCCTGAACCTTCTTTTAAACCCCCCCAGTTGTCTCAGCTATTTCTCATAAATCCTGTTTTCTAAACCCTTCACTGACTTTGCCCCTCTTCTTTGGCCATGGTCATTTCCTCACACGAAAGGATTTAGACAAAAGTGTTCCTGCCATCCCCTTCATTTTTCCCACCACCTCTACTGTTGTGCTCACTTTTTTGTTGATGTTGTTTTTCTATTATTTGTTTTTTGTTTTGTTTGTTTGTGTTATTGTTTTTCTTTCTAAATTATCCACCTCCCAGAGAAATTTAAGGGAGCTACAAGGCAGAGCAACTTCATGCTCAAATATCAGCATCCTAGACAAGACACTGTTCTGTAAGCAGAAACATCAGCAAGAGCCACAAATGAAGTCCCAAACTCTCTCTACCTTTGATCTAAAGGATTACCTCTGATTAGAATCACTGCAGTAAAGTCTTAGCATTCTAACCAAGAAAATCAAATAAAAACTCACGTTTTTCCTGCCCCCCTTCACTCACATGGCACTGTAGAAAATCATA
Source organism: Setophaga petechia (assembly GCA_024362935.1). NCBI lineage: Eukaryota > Metazoa > Chordata > Aves > Passeriformes > Parulidae > Setophaga > Setophaga petechia. Next base: position 58,086,925 of record JANCRA010000002.1, read on the forward strand.
TTGCCATTCTCAAAAACCACTTTGCAAAACATATTGCTGCATGTGGAGGACCCCATAGACTGTCTAATGGCTCTGATGAGCAGAGACCCTATGAACTCAGGTGTTCCTTCTCTGGCATTTCATTTGACTATGGACACCTTTTGTAAGAGCAAAGCAAAAAGGGGGGTTATTGCAGAGACAGTGTTTTTCCTGCATCAAAAAACCAAAGCTACTAGAATCAAAAGAGAGACAAATTTAGTTATACACTCTTTACCACTAGGAAGAAAAGGTTTGGGTTTTTTATTATAGCTCGTTCCTTGTGAAATGAGTTGTCAATATTTATAGATTTTCACTTTCAGAGAAGGAGATGAATCCTTAGACACTCATAGGTATTAATATCAGAATGAGCTGTAATAGTTACTCTGTGTGGCTCTCTGTGCCCCAGAAGGTCTGGGCTTCTGCTCCAATGTGAGGCAATGCTGGAATCAGAGTAAGCTGTCGTCTTGTGATTTGATTTTCATTTTAAAGGCTCCACTCAGGCTTCAGCTGTTGGCATTTAACTCACCCTAGAGTGTGCTGTGTTGTGTCCCCTGACTGAGGTCTAGTCAGGCAGAAGCCTTTCTCAGCTGCCTATGCTTCTTAAGGATGACTTGGTAAGTCTGATATCAATAAATATGAGGACAGAGTCCAAGCTTTTATGTTGGTTGAGAATCACTGAGCAGAACTCTTTACCTGGAAAAAGGAGTATAATGCCCTGCTCTTATGCACTTTTAATGTCCACAGTAATACATCCTGCATAAAGCATCTTATCCATGCCTGTTCCTTAGCCAAGCATAGCACGTGATCCCTACTGTGTGCCAAAGGCACAAAAAAGAGAGTGTTGCAGTGTCTCTTTCTAGTGTCCCTACAAAAGGGAAGCAATTAATCTTTAAATAAGTGTAGGAAAAGCAGTCTTAGAGTATCTAGAAGTGCAGGTCCCAAATAGTCTGGCAAAGTGATTTTAAAGTGAGTACAAGAGGGTAGGATAAGGATAAATATGTTAAGAGGGAACACTTTAGCAGAATAGCAAGAAAATAGAGCTGTTAGGTTATGCGATGGTTACCAAGGGCTGTGATGGGGGCTCTGCTACATATACCATCTGAAAAAGCAGACTGGACACAGTGTTACTGAATACACTCCAAGGAACCACGCGGTCTTTGGAGGGAGCCTGGCTGTTACCTGCTTTATGGTCTGATTCCCTAAATGTTTCACATGGCTATTTCCAACACTGACTTTAGCAAGTGTTGTGGGTGTTAAATTCTTTGGAAAAATAACAGGTTGTCAATGATTTCATTCCCAATTTTGTGTTCATGAAAGAGCTGCTGGATTTTTTTAGTCTTTTAACATGCAGACGATTCATTTCTCTACCTGGCTGTAGTAGACCACGGTACTCTTTGTGAAGGGCTGCTGTCCCACTGGTTTTTGCTCATATCTGATTTGAAGTGCATCAACTGAAGCACCTGGTACCTCCTGGCTCATCTCTATGGCATTGGAACCACTCCCTGCAGCTGCCTGGGGATAGTAGAGCTGCCATGAGAGGAAGGGCTGGGTGTGCTGCAGAGCCAAGCAGCCCCATGGGGCGGAGAGCAGCAGGGGTGCTTTAGTTCTGCAACATTTGCTCTGCCTCTCCTGGGCAGGGGATGGCACATGCCACAGGCATTGTGATGCCAGTACTCTGGTTAAATATTTACAGTTCATTTACTAGAGAAACAAGGGAAACTGCAGTTATGGTTTATAGGGGAAATTATTTTCCAGCATGCAGGTTAATTTTTAATTGGTCAGATTTCTGCCACTCTTTTCTCTTCCACTAACTATTGTCCATCTTGAACTTTCATTTTTAATTCCCTTTTGATGTGCTTGACTGACAGAGGAGAAGGATGGGAGAGGGAGTTAAAAACAATCTCACTAAACATTTCTTGCTTCTCTGTGGCTGGCTTGGTTTTACATAAACCTTCTGCAGCAGACCCCAGAGCTTTAAGGACTCACACTGTTTAGATATAACCACTCTGCCACAGAACTCTAAGTTTCAGGCTCCTTGTGAACTGAGCAGCACTACTTCCTACCTACATGGTAACAAAAAAAAAAAAATCTATGATACAGTCAATAAATAAAAAAAAAGTTACAAATAGGCCAATTTTGGAGCTATTTAAAATATGGGCTGCTGGGCATGGCAATATATATACACAGAGAGCAGGATTTATGATGGTTTGCTATGTACTTTAAATATCATAAAACCAGTCAATTTCACTTTGTTACAGCCTAAATCTATCTTGGCAGTTCCTGTTTCAGCCTGTTTCCTGTTGCAACACAAGTCACTGAAAATCATACAGGCTGTTTACTAAATGGATTTAATAAGATCCTCTGGTAAGTACAGTGGTTCTTAGGTTTGTTTTGCTCTTTTTTTTTTTTTGGAATGTCAGTAGATCATATAGAGCTTTAGAATTAAGTTATTGTAAATTAAGGGACTGCATGGGCTAAATGGATGTTCTCATCTCTCTGACTATGTATCCTAACATGTATGATTTAGCTTCTTCCTTCACAATGGTGTCTGAGCAGTTCTGTGAAAAAATGGACTCCCTATAAAATGTGCAGTATGTGCTGATCCTGCCTGAAACTAAATTAATTTACCCATCTTTCCTTTCTTGCTCCCTGTATCTCCCTCCCCTGAGATAGTGCTGTAAAGCAGATCTGCAGGCTGCAGTACAGAGTAGGTAAAAAGGAAAGGTGCTGTTTGGGTGGTACCCAGGAAACATCTTGATAAAGAATATTTAGTCTGAGCACCAGAAATTCCTTCTGTCTGGTGAAATGTGGATTCAGCAGTCTCCAAGCGCATCTTGGGGCCTAAAACTGCAGACTACTGAGTGTCCTAACTCTGTGCAGCCCTCACAAAATCATTGCCAAATGAAGAGCAGAAACATTGGCTACTCCTTTTTTTGCCTGTTTGAGAACTTCAAGAAAGTGAATCCAGTGCCCAAGTGATGCATACGAGGGGCTTCACTCTAGTGTTTACAGACTGCACTCACAATTTTCCCAAGAGTGATAATTACACAGCAATCCTTCCAGAAAGTCACAGTCAAAAAGATGTGGGGCTCTGCAGAACAAATCTCTAGGGAGTGGCTTGTGGTGGGTTAATTGCACTGATTCCCCTGAAAGCTTTAAAACACTTGTTGAGTAGACGCAAATATCTTTCTGCATTAACCAGAGGTGTCAGCCAGGAGAAAGCTTGTGATTCTACTCTCTGCAGCAGGGTGGATCCATGCTGCAGTGCAGAGAGGCATATCACAATTCAGCATGCCTCAATTGAAGCAAATCATCTGTCTTCATCATCTGTGGTTTCTAGATGTCTTCTCTTTAATGTTCCATTTGGTACCAGGAAGAGAAGAGGGCTGCTGTGGGTGTAAGGAGAGCATAGCCATCTTTCTAGCTACTCTCTGCTACTTGATATTACAGATGGCTGAATCTGGTCTTCATACACAGAACTTCACGGTCATTTGATAGGTAAATCTACAGAGAGAGCAGAGACCCATTAGGAAAGTCCTCACACTCCCATCCAGAAGCAAGCCAGCCAGATCTCTCTGAATGGAGGATGACCATGGCCTAATCATTTTGGCAGTCCATTTAACACTCTTACCTGTGAAATGGGATTCTGCAGTGAGTAATGTAAATGTCTGAAGGATGAACATTTGAAAACAACACATCTCTCAGGACAGCATCATTCTTATTCAGAACTGGTAATAAAGACATGAAGATTTCTATGCCTCAACTTATACAGGTTATCATGTCTGGTTATCAAGCATACAAATATCCTCATCATCTATATAAATATCCAATTCTTTCTTCAGTGATGATAAAATATTAGGTTTCACAGATTTTCACAGTGTAGCGGATTTCATAGATTCACTTTAATTTCCTTTAAAATGTCTTTCTGCAAGAAGTTATGGCCTTCAATGCATTGTGTGTCATTTTTTGATAAGATAGTTTCCCTGTATTAATCAAAAGTCCAGAGCATCTTCCAAGAGCTATCAGTACAAAAGCAAATTTTCAGAATGCTTCTCCATCACAGATTCTCAGTTTAGGCCAGTGGAGAGCGGGCATGCTGATCTAATGCCTGTGCAATTATTCTGTGAAATGAGTTTCTGGGAGGCACTTAGTCAAGGCAGGAGAACTCCAAGAAAGAATCGAGGCTTCAGTCCTGTATTAAATTCCTGTATTCCTTGTGTTACTGAATTTATAAAAGGTGAAATTCTCAACGTTTTCCACATGATCAAAACTTCATTGCATTTTTAATTCAGATGTAGCATAGTGTTTAATTTTCAGTTCTCTCTAGGAACAAGAATCCTCAACATTTCTAAATCTGAACACTTTGTTGTAATGACTCAAATGTGTCCTTCATTACATTGTACTTCCTTTGGGTGCTGTAGTGATGAAGATATTTTCTAGAGTGGGAGGAGAATGTCTTGCACATCTGTTTTCTCTCATGGTCTACACACATTGCAGTTTTCCCAATATTACTTTTTTTGGTTGCCAGATCATGTTGATTGAAAATTTCTTCTCAGATCTTCTAGATACTATTTTTTTTCCCAAGAAAGTGTCCACTGCAATTCACACTAATTGTCACCCCTGTTGTCAGTTTCAGCAGTGAAGGTGATGATTCAGTGGTCAAGAAAGATTAACTCTCAGGTTTTACAATGATCACAGTGGGTCTGGCTTAGGGGGGCAGGTACATCTGAGTGGTCAAACTGAATAGTGATTCAAACAGATGATAACAGGAGATGCAATTGTGTCCTTCAAAGCCCTTTCCTTCTGCTTTCCCTTAAGACCAGAGATGTAGTGCAGGGTCATTTCCATGTAAACATGTCAAACTGAATAGTGATTCAGTTTGAGATTTAGGTGGCTTGTCAGGAAGAAAGAAGTGCAGAAAGAAGGAAAAAAAACCAAACAAACAAACAAAAAAAAAACCCAAAAAACCAACCCCCACCCCAAAAAAACCAAAACCTCCCCCAAAAATGGGATAATTAGGGAACAACTAATAGGCAAAAAACAATAAAAAGCCCAGTGCATAAATATGGTTCAAGGATTGAAGGATGAGACACAGGGAACAACTGACCTATTTAAATAGCCTAGGAAAGAAATAATAGAGCTAAAAAACATCAGCATATGTATACTTTTATTGGAGCCATGAATATTTCCACTATCAAATTAAGGAGAGGTTTATAGGTTTAATGGAAAACATGTCAGCTGCTGGGAAATACTACAGAGAAATGGCTGTATAAGCTTGATCATGGAAAATATTAAATCTAATATCCTCAGATATCTTTACCTGTGCCACTTCCTCCCTCCCCCCTCCACTTCTCCAATTCTGTGAAAATGTAAAGTGCTGATATAACCACGTTATAATGCTGTTGTCCTCTTTTCAACATCCTGGCTCCACTGCTTAAATACACAAGACTGGTTTATACTATCTAGATCAAGTGCAAACAGATGATAACAGGAGATGCAATTGTGTCCTTCAAAGCCCTTTCCTTCTGCTTTCCCTTAAGACCAGAGATGTAGTGCAGGGTCATTTCCATGTAAACTAAGTTTGAAGTTACCTTTTTCCCTCTGGAAATTTTTATTTACCATTAGAAATATCTGTGATTTGAACTTCCCTGTGTTTATGATTTACCCAAACAGATTGAAGTGCCATTTTTAAGCTGTTAACAGCATCAACAGAAAGAAGTTGAAGAATGGATAGCTCTGACACCTACAGGATTCAGAGAGGTAAAAAACTTCTGATTCTTCCTACCCACGCCCAAAGAAGTGTAAGGACAATTTGAGAAACCTAAGCACTCAGGGTTTCAAGTGTAAAGTCTGAACCTGCAGGTGTACTTTACATAAGTTCTTTTAAGATTCAGGGTTCCATACAAAAAATGGATAATTCTCCTGAATTCTGTGAGACTGCATAACTTGTGGTTTTGTAAAGTCAGTACGTCAGGAGTCTGAGCTGGGGTCTCAGCCACCACATAAAATTGACTTCACTTTCCTATTTTAAGATAGAACGGTTGGAGAAACTGATCTATACAGACTAAAGGATATTAAAGCTGGAAGGGATTGTTGCTAAGTCCATCTGACTTGACTTTTTGCACGGCACAAGCCATATGGTTCACTTGTTAAATTCTGTATCAATTCCTTAACTCCTACTTGAAATAAAAAAATATTTCAATAGCAAAAAATAATTTTAGAAATATCACTGAGGGTGGGGACAGGATTCATCCATGACTCAGAAGTTGGGGCTGTCATAAGAAATGAGAGACAGATGGATTTCTGGCTAAAGCAATGATGTGCAGTATCGTTGTCAGGCCTGTCCCACCTCTCACTTCTTACAGCTTTTCTCCTGATTCACAGTATCTCCTTTTGTGCAGACATTTTCCTAGTTATGCACAAATGTACTACTTTGTTTTTGCTATTTACATGACTCCTCCACCGGCTACATTCTCCATGGTTTTGGATAACTCTATTGCTTAAAGTCTCATGACAAAAGTGATGCTTTTGAAGGACTTTTCTGGCTTCCTTTCTGATTGTTTCCCTTGTTTCCAATATTCACAAGCTTCCAGTATTTTATCTTTTAATAATTTGGTAATGACTCACTAATTATTAAGTAGGCTTAAATGCAAAATGGATCAGAGTATTGACTCTTCTATGGATTAAACTTCAGTCAAAATCTATTTGCCATTTGCATATCCGCGCAATAGTTTGTTGCTTTGTGCAAACTGAGAACTGATAGCTTCTAACTAGAAGCAGGAAATGAGTATCCCTTGCTTTGTCTGCCTTGCCTTTTATGGGTGTAAACTTTTCAGACTTGGATTGTCTCCATGATCTCAAGGTGAGGCCCCTTCAGAAATAGTTGCCTTTTGTTTGGTGAGCAATTATATTTTTTTTTTCTCTAGGTGCATGCTTAAAAATTATTTCTAAGTCTCCTTCAGTATTTGTGTTGCACCTGGCTACCTTTAACACAGGCATCAGAGGTGTTAAAACTACCACCCTTCAACAGCTTCTCTGGTTGGACTGAAGCATTATTTTCAAAAGGAAAATGCAAATTTTTAGATTTTAAGAATCTTTGATGGAATGACATTTCTTTGGCTTTTAATTCTGTCTGAAGACTTAGCACCAAGGATTAGCTCATTGGGTGCCAATTGCAAAAGATTTTACATGATTTGATAGGCAGCAGGATAAATGCCCAAGCTGCTTAGAATAGGGAGATATTCTGTACTAATTTTAAATGAAATAGAAAGAAATCACACTTTGGTTGGTGTCAGTTTTCCTCCTCTTCCTACCTGATAGAGCTTTATCTGGCAATGCTCTTCAGCCTCAAGTTTGCCTTTTCTCTGTTGGATTGCTGCATTATGCTAAGTTTCCAAATTTTGAAGTATTCATATTCCATCTCCAATATGTTAATTTTGCACAACTTGAATCTGGGATAAATTACATCTTCAGCCTTCATGTCAAATCTTCATATGGATGACATAAATCCATATTTGGTTTTCCTAAACAGAATATAGTGTTTAACTCACACTAACCCTTTCTGTATTTCTATATCTATATTACTATTTCTATACTGAAAATTTGATCATAGGTTGATGGTTTTTTTCCCTAAAATACTTACCTTAACTCTGCTGACCAAGCATATTACTTTTTTTGTTCTTTGGTTTACCTTATCATTTTACTAAGCTGAATAGAGAAAAGTGATAAATTTCAAGAAATTGAAACAATTCCAGTGGCACAGAAAACCACAACTGTTTTCAAATGCTGATCTTTAATATCTGGAGAGAATATCCATTTACAAGGTTTGTATGACATAATCATATAGGAAGTGGAAGCTCCTGAAATAATTTCTTTACCAGTACTAACACATAAAGACATGAACTCCTAAATTACCTAACAGAGGAATCAGGAGGGGCTAACTAGATAATCACTTTCTGTCTCTTTTGACTAAAGTTATACAACACCTGAAATACAGTGTCCTGATTTGATGTCTGAAAGTGAACGAGTATATTGATAAATCATAGGATTCAGTATTTCTGCTTATTGATCAGATAGCCTTGCAGAACAATATGTATGGCAGCTCTTCCTTCTCTGGCCCAGAGCTGGAGAGGTTTGTCAGTGTCCCACCTCACTATTTCTTTCAAGTAACTCTGTTTTCATTATATGTCAGGTATTTCAGCTGTGGCTCAAAAACATGGTGGAAGAGCACTTACTGCAAGCAGTTTTTAAAAAAAATTTATTCCTTTTGGTTTATACTTTAATGGAATCTCTATCTGCAATTTTGGGAAAGAATTCCATGCAAATTTTAAGCACGCCTTTCAGATTCCTACATTAAAAAGAACGACTCTGCTGATTTATCACATGAAATAAAATCTGGAACTGTTGACAGAAACTTTTTTCTGTTTCATTCAAACCCACTGCTGCAGTGCAACATGGAACACTTAGCCAGGAAGATATTTATTGTTTTTCTCCTTCATTGTTTTCTCAGCAAATTATGAGGTTTACAACATTCATTTTAAAAATACATGTCAGGTTTCTTGCATTTTGGGCTAACTAAATTTTGGCCTCCAACCTTGATGGTAGTGAGGTAAAGATGCGGTATCAAGTCCAGGTGTAGTTTAGGGGAAATCAACTGAGTTGTAGAACAAAAACAGAAGCTGGGCTAGAGGTTTCTGTGTAAGAAAGGTCAAGCACATTTGTGTTGATGCAGGTACAATCTCTGTCTCAGGACATCACTAAACTAGACTTTTTAGATTGCTAAAATCTTGAATGTTACAATAAGGAAGTGTCACTGTAGACTTATCTTAATCTTATATTTTTTTTGTGAATCTATACTATTGGAGAGTGATTTGTAACAGTTGATTATGGTCAGAATTGTATTCTAATTTTCTGAAAAAATATTAGTAGTGTGAATTTTTACAGCCTGATTCAGTGTAGCTGGAGTAATACTCTTCTGTACTGTTTTATTTCTTGAATCATGAGCAGATTGGCAAGATTACCAACAAAATAAAACTGGTGAAAGCTATTTTTTTCCTAAAGAAACAAGTTGGAAAAACCCCCCAAAAAAACAGAAAGTAAGAAAGAAAGAAAAAAAAGGAAGGAAAGAAAGAGAAAACATGAGCGAAATGCAACGCCAGAAGCAGCAGCAAGTCCAGCATGTTGCCAGGGAAGCTTCATGATGTGAATAATAATTCCAGAATATAAGCTGAGAGAGAGATACAGGGGAAGTGCTGTATTGAACAGTCTGGTTGCTGATGCTTTAAAAAACATCAGTCTGTTCAGCAGTGGCTTTGGCAGTTTGTTGCCAAAATTTGGAATCAGACAGGACAGGACAACACATCGATTTTGCATAAGTGGTGTAGGATTTTAACCCTTCTCTGCTTGCGCCTTAAACACTGATTTCTCTAAAAATTAAAAAAAAAATCTTGTTTATGCTTTAAAGACACAGACCTACAAGACACTTTTGTTTTTTTTTTTTAACTGATGGCAATTGGGAATTACCTCAAGGTATCTGGCTTGGTGTTAGAGTTGGCTAATAGTTTAGATGTATGAATAAAGTAACATAGCTAACAGGTTATTGTGCATCAACTACTGCAGTAATTGCTTCTATGCTTCCTTTTAGCCTGGAGCCGATGAAAAATAGTTCATCTTAGCTGAGATCCTGGTGAAATAAAGTTAAAATAGCTCTTAATCCAACACCAGAAGATAACATCATGCAGGAAGCCTGTTCCATATTCCACCCATAACACCCACATACTCCACTCAGCCTAGAGCTGGGCAGCAGGTCTCACAAGAACAGAGACACAGCTATTAAGAGCTCTACTATTTCCTTCAATTTGATGGCCAAGGTATGGGATTAGTTATCCTGATTATGGATCTACTCATATCATAAGGTCTTACTCGTAAGATTTATAGGACTGGTGTTCTAAGATAAGGAGGGAGGGCTTTCTGGAAAGGTCCTCTATCTCTGCAAAAAGCTTCTATCAGAAATATTTCAGAGTATATTTGGGAGTACTTAAGGACTGTAATTGCACCTTTGTTGGCTGATCTGAAGCAACAACCTTCTGTTTTTTAAGCTGGCTGACTTAGCACCCCCTTTGCCTTTCAGCTGCAAGGTACTGCAGAGCAGGATGATGCAATTTTTTCTCTCTCTCTTTTTAGCTATTAATGACCTAATACAAACTATAAAAAGTGCATCCAGATATCAGGGTGATAAGTGCCTTAAAAGCTCTTGTAGTGATAAATAATTCAGACCACGTTTTTCACAAAGCCTTTAAAGTATATTAACCAGAAGCTTACATAAGCACTGAAACCTACATTACACATACATATGCATATGCAGAACGCAATGTATAAATGAAGAAACACATCTACAAGAACAGGAAAAAACCTAACTTCTACATTTTCCTTCTTCCATCATTTTTTCACCACACTCTGCTCCCCTCACTCCAACCAAAACAAGTCAAATCAAAACTCCAATTCAGTTTAGCATACAAGTGTTCATATATGGGAATAGTACATAATAGCAGTGTTTGGTGGGTTGTGCTGCTCATGGCTGAGGATATTCTGTTTAGCAGATTTTTAGACAAACTGGACATTTTTAAGTGTCGGGAACATGTATATTGGAACAGAGTACTTACATTAAAACAAACAAACAAAAAAAACCACCAAACCCAAAACCAACAAAAACCAGAAATCAAACCCCAAATCTCAACCAAGCAAATGAAACCCCAAGAAGCCCAAAAAACAAAAAACAAACAAAAAAAAAAAAAACCAAAAAAACCAAACCAAAACCCAACCCAAATCTATTGGGTTCCTTGGGTGTAGTGTTCATCAGAGGAAATCAGAGCTTTTGGACAGTGAAAGGAGTTGCCATTCCAAGGGTATTCATAATCTTTAGATGGATTAGGTACCACTGAAGCCCCGTGTCTACCTACAAAATGTTTAAATCACAGAACTCTTTGGTTAGAATTAGACTTCTGGCCATTAGGAATGGATTACTGACTATTACCTTGTGCTCATTTCTTTCTGTGTCCATTTAGATGCATGAACATTTCTCTATGTCTCCACAGGTATGGAAAAACTGCACTTTGCAAAAATAATTAAATATTCACTGAGCCTGAAATTAACAACACTTAATTCCACAGACATAAATCTGAGTGATTTATGAGAGTACAGAGGTTCAGATCCTGGATCTAGTGATTTTCCTTCTACACTTTTTGGAAAAATAGAATATATATGGATGAGGGTTTTCCAAAGACATAATATCCTTTGGCAATGCTTTTCTTGTCTGTGTGCATCTATTCACTATCTACATGTGACTCATTCCTACAGATTCTTTACATCTATTATCTCTAAACAACCAACATGTTTTTCTGACTGCCAACTAGTAAAAGTTTGCATATTTACAGCAGTTTGAAAAAATGTCCCCCATCAGCCTTAATAGTGTTAATACTGATTAAAAAGATTTTACATGGGACTCAGGAAGAAAGATACCCCTACATGCACATACACATGCACTCCTTTTTGAGTTGCTGGAATTGTGCAGGGACTGGGAATTTTGAATTTCTGTAAAGGAGTCTGTGACACACCTTCAGCCTATGATGAACTGAAAGTGAGACCATCTCCGGCCAGAGCCTGGTAGATAGCAGATGCCTTTTCAGCTATTGTCATGGGGTGACTTTATGATGTCTGTATCCCCAATCATCTCTTTTTCTTATGCTGGATATTGAGTTCTGTGCTTTTGAAACTAGATCCGAGAGTGAAGGGAAGGAGAAGGAGCAGGAATGGAATTTTTTTCCGTATTCAAAAACATGGAGAAGAGTGCAGCTCTGTCCGAGTTGTTGGCTTTTGCTGAGAGAGAGAGAGGGAGTTTGTCTTTGCTTTTCACACTGGTTTTCCTCATTAGCTATGGCAAGAAAGCATTTCCCTGGAATGTGCCTTCTTCTTCTGGGACTGTTCAGTTTCTCTCTGGTCCAGGACATCAGGAGAATCGCCTGGGGGGTCCCCAAGCTGCACACCAGGCCTGGCACACTGGGCCTGAGCTCTGGAGAGGCTGAAAGACTGAGCCACACCCACAGAAGGATTCCTTCTGGATTTGCCATCTTTTCAGAACAGCGAGAGGTTTTATTGTTTAATATTATTCATTTTTTATGCTTGTGAATACTTTGCTTGTTAAATAAGCATGCTTTTTTCCACTTTACTCCAAGTAGATTTTTCTCCTGAACCTGTTGGAGGAGGGGCTGATGAAACCTGCTTTTCTAGAGGAGACCTCTTCAAAGGTTTCCTCCCAAACTTGCCCTTAAACCAAAACGAGCTCTGCTGTGTCTCCACTGCAGATTACCAGTAGGAATGACCAAGAACCACTCCAGGCACCCTTCCCTATCACCTTGCAGGTTTCTGGACATCCTGTATTGCTTGAAAGATGGCTGATGTGACTCATGTCTTTTTTGGTTTGTGGGTTTGGTTTTTTCTTTTTACACCACTTGGAACATTTACACTGCAGAGAGCCCTCAGAGTCTGGCAGCTACTCAACACAAAGGTTGGCTTATAACCTCTGGCTCAGGAAGTCTTTCGGCTGTAGTGCTGGGATGGAGATATGCAACAGGGGAATGTTTACCATAGGTGTGCTCCTGAGGACTTGAGGAACATGTGCTAGTCTGTGTTCTAAAGAGGTTTAAATTACACTCACTTGAAATCTCCATCAGACACATGGAGCTCTGAAGCGGACAGCTCCTTCAAACATGAAGTAAGTTACAGATGCTTGTTGCATTGTCTGAGTTTCCAGGAACTAACTGATAAAAATACACAAAAAACCCCATGTTGTAAACAGTTGCTGTGATAACTGACACTGTACATCTAGTTGAAATCTGCAAAAAAAGTTGAGTGGTTCCTAGTGCAGTACATAGTGCTAACTCTCCTGGTAATTTATATGACTATCTTTTCTTCCATGTTGTGCATGTTTCTCTTTTATTATATTTTGAGCAGCCTATAAGAAGTAATAAAAGTCCAGATGGTGATTTAAATATCTTATATGCACAAGAAACTTTAAAATAATCCTAAACAAATATCTACATCTTGAAGTACCTGAATTCCAATGAACATATGGCCTGAGCACACTAATATTGTCAGTTTCCTGGAATAGACATTTTTTTTAACGTGCTACAAAAAGGATGCCAGTACAGCTTTTTGTGGAAATAAAAGTGGCAGAGAAAGGATGGATGCAGTGAGAAGATGGAAGATGTGACATTCACTCAGGCCTGGCTCTATGGGGCCCCAGCTCTGGACTAAACCCAGCATTCACTGGGCAGCAGACACCTCTGTTGTTCTCTTGGGTTGTGTCTAACACAGGGGATTATGGTTGGTGTCTGGGTTCTTACATGAAATGGTAATACACACATCTAAAGGGAAGAGCAACAATAATAATAGAGGCTGTTGTGACCCTTTGAGGCACTTTTTGTACTCCCTAATTTTTCTGTCCAGATTCGCATTGCTTTCAAAAGTGAAGTTTGAATAAGTTTGGAATATTTTCTTCACTCAGATTTTCCTTTTTCTTTTAGAAAAATGCTCCTTCTGCAGTTGCCTTAGTTTTTCCTTCCTTATTCCCTTCTCCTTCCCTTGTCTCTTTTGTTGTTGGTGTTGGATTCTTTTAGTTTTGGGCTGGTTTTTTTTTTTTGTAGTGAATGGATTAATTTAGAATTTTTATGTGCAGAGTTCACTGAGTTCCCAGGTCACTGCACAGGAATATTTGCTGCTCGTGCAGTAGTCACCGTATGTACTGAGATGCTGGTATCATGGCTGTCTTCCTGGGAATTTATTTTCTGTAGAAATACTTGTTTAATGTAAATCTACCTTTGCTTCACATAATCTCTTACAACTTTCCCCAGCATGTATGATTTTATTTTTAATAATAAATTAATAATTTTAGTCTAATAAAATAATAATTTTAGTCTATTAAAAAAAAATGATACAAGGGGAGACTGAGGGTTTGTTTCAGCAAATGAACTTCCAAATCTAAGCAGTTTTGTTCTTCAAAGCATATGGTTTGATAATTTCTTACAAGAATCTCTTAGCTTCATATTGTCTTTTTGCAGATCTTCTCTTGGTCTTTTAGTTTAAATGATTTTCTGGTGTATGTATTTTGCACAAGACTCTTTATAGTTCTTTGAACCTAAGCTATAACAGGATGGGGTTTTTGTGTAGTTATGAGGACCAATAACGGAATATTTCACAAGGCAACATTTATTTCTTGTATGAAATAAAAAAATTGAAATTTTTCCCCTTTTAGTAATTTAAAATTGTTGCAGCGATTTCGTTGCAGCCCAGAAAGACCTGGATATGTTGGAGAGAGTCCAGAGGAGGGCCACAAGAATGCTCTGAGCATTTTCTGAACAAGCTTCAGTGGACGACTTCAGCAGGCTGTAATTAAATGAGTCAAATTTATGTTTTACCTTTTTGTAGGATTCATCTTTTCACAGCAATGTGGTCAGAGAGGCGTTTGTTCCAAAAGCATTAGGGCAAAGATCTGACTCATGCTGTTCATGCAGATGCATGACAGAGAAGAAACCAGCTCCTAGATCTGAGAGAAAATGCCAGATGACCATTTCACTTGCACTGCATGCACTGTGGGATCAGTCATGCCCTTCACTTCCCATTGGTTTCTCCCTGAAACTTTCTCAAGATTAATTCATCTCCTGGAAGAAAAAAGATATTTTTAAATTATTCAGTTCTCCCCGTATAGTTTTTTCCTAGCTTTTTACTAGGAAATTTATTTGTCCCCAGGATCACTGTCCAGCATTCTAGGCACATCTTCCTTCAGCTGAGAAAAAGCTCGTGAGGTCAATTCATTTAAGAGAATTAACATGACATTTTGAGTGCTTCTTCAAGCCACAATCAAAACTATGATTTTTTCTGTTGTTGAATGGGGATAAATAGAGCTTCCTTGTTGACATTAATTTGTGGAATGTTTTGTGACCAGTGTGTGAGAGTGGATTGCATGTCAAACCCAGTTTTAGTAAAAAGTTGTAGAAACCATGTTTCAGGCTATGGAAAGGGCTCCTATAAGGTTACATCAAACTAACTCAAACCAACAAGGATAAAGGCAGGTATTTGGAGATGAAGTGACCCTAGACATATATGTCTATGGGTATTTCTTATTGCAGATGGTGCAGTCCTCCACTTATAAAATAGGAATAATAGACTCAAATCAAGATTAAAATATTCACTGTGTTCAATATATTTGTGTTTTGTAGAAAACCATATGATAACATAAAACTGCTCTCAGATCACATATTGGGGAAAGGGGATGTGTAGAAAACCAAACACAGGCTACATAGCTGTTGTTAGTCATGAGAGTCATCTAATTTAATTTAAATCTCTTAAAAGTTCTGTGTCTGGGCTAGTCATCCAAGGCAGGACTCAACTAACCAGCTGTTAACTCCTACACTCTGCTATAAAGGGAACATGGGCTGACTAGCTCCGAAATGAACACCTACACTGTAGACTTCCAAAGGTAGGCAAGGTAAATCTCAAAGCTAGTCTTTTTATGCAATCAGTGGAAGAAGAGAAGGACATTTTCAGGTAGCTTTCTGGGCAACTTCTAACAGGAACTTCTTGTTCCTGTACGAAGCAGAGCAACTCAGATTCCCTGGGCAGGTGCAAAGGAGAGCCCCTTCATTGCCAAAACCAGGCCTTTTTAAATGGTTAGGTGGTTATCAGATAACACAGTTTTAAGGCATAACAAGCCCAGGTCAACCAACCACCTTACACCACGATGTGGACATGGGGCAGTCACGCAGCACGTCTCTCATGTCTCTCACAACTCCCACCCCTGTTCCAGCTGAGTCACTCTCCCATAGTTCCCTTCCACTTAACCCAAGTAGCCATGATTTCACAAGGGTAATAAGGCCCTTATTTTATGAGGCTTTACCTATATGCAACATGTTCCCACCACTTCAGTTTGAGAAGAGGTTTTCTGTCTTGAATGTGTTTTAATGGAACAGCAAAAGGAACATCCCCAACACAGAAGTAATTTCAAATAAAAAATTTGAAAAAGTTACCTTTATAGACCCTACAGAGCTAAAGTTTTCTTGGAAATGAATAAAGTCTCCTGACTCAAACTTTAAAAAATGAGTTTATCATGGAATTTAGATGAGAAGGAACTTCAGGAGATCTCTGGTCTAAACTCCTGCTCCAAGGAAAGTCAGCCATTAGATCAGACTGGTTTTCTTGGGGATTTTTTTCAGCATGACCTTAAGCATGCTCAAAGTCGAGACTGCATAACCTCTTCTCTGGTTGGCTGTCCTCATCATGGAAAAGTGTTTTCACATCCAGTTTGGATTTCCCTTGTTTAAGTTTGTACCTATTGTCTGTCATCCTCTCACCATCCACCACCATGAAAAAGTTACATCTATATATATAACCTCTTCATAGGTCATAGGGTGCTCTGCTGCCACCTGCCCACAAAGTCTTTCTTCTCCAAAATGAACAAGCACCCTCACTTCAGTCTCTCTTATCAGGACAAGAAGTTTTGCCCCTGAGCATCTTGGTGGTCCCAGTGAACTTCCTTCAGTTTCTTGGTATCTTTCCTGTATTGGGAGCCCAAAGTTGGATGCAGTAGCTTAGATACAATACAGTGGTTGATGAGTAAGGGAAAAAAATCACATCCTCAACCTCCTGGCTGTGCTGTTAATACAGCCCAGGGTCCTGTTGACCTTCTTTGCTGCCAAGTCGCACTGCAGGCTCACACTCAGCTCATTCTCTGCCTGAATACCCAGATTGTTTTCTGTAGAGCTGATCCCCAGCCCATGCCACTACAGGTGCCTTTCCTTTCCTGCAGCAAAACTTCACATTTGTCCTTATTGTGTTTCCTCTGTGGCCATTCCTCCAGCCTCTCTATGTCCCTCTGAATGGAAGTCCTGCCCTCATTCATTTAAACTGTTCCCACCAATCTCATGTAATTTAAAAACTTCATGATTGCTATCCTCTTCACTTCCTCCAGGACACTGATAAAGCTTAGGGTAAATGTTCAGGATAATAAATTTCACCCGTGACTGTCAAAGTTCACTAAAATTGTAAGAGACTGAGAACAGCGTCTCAGCATCAAGCAAATCTAATTTCATAAGATATGTCCAGACATACCTATTTTTGCTTAATGCCTATTTTTACTTCATGTTTTCACCCAGGATTTTCATTGCAGGCATGTGAAAGCATAGCATCCTTCAAAACAATGAAACTTCGTAAAAAAGAAATTGGATTTTTTCTGTGGAAGACAAACATCTGGTATGAATTATGGCAGTTAATAACATAGAATGGTAGAGGAGATGCAAAGGGTACACAAATACATAGGAAAAAATGATGACTACCACACCTAATAGAAAATAAAAGAATATTATATATAGAAGAAATTCCTTCTTCTTATACAGGATTATTTTTCCTGTTGAGGAACTATATTTGCTTTGGCCAACATTTTGGTTTTTTAATGACAAGTAGTCTGTCACAGCCCTCCCCTTGCTGTCTTGGAGCCCTGGTGCATTAGGCAGTGTTCCACTGCTCTTTGTGTGTTGGACATTTCTACCTGCAAAGTGCTACTGCTAATTCCTTCTCTAGGCTGTCTTCGGGGATTTATCAGCCAAACTGTGAACAGGCTTGACACCATTTATTTGGTAAGTTGTTGTATGGAATCACAGTGCTGTGTAGTGATACATCACTAACAAACCTTTAAAAGTTACCCATGAGATCTCCCCAGGAATACATTATTGGAAGGAAGCATTGTGAAGGTGTTGAAAATGTCCCAGACTGTGGATCTGTCCACAAAAGAGATGAAACTCCCCTTAGTGTTTGATAGTAACATCAAGGAGTTATCAAGAAGCTAAATTTGGTGTAATAAATATATATTGCAAAGTAAGAGAAATAATGCATATACAGTTCCTAGACAAAATCTTTTAAGATTTCTCCTATTATTTTCTCCTAGTCCTCAGGCTGTCACTACTAACTAAAGACTGATTGCCATGACTCTTCTCCATCCATCCTTCTCTCTATCTAGTCAGGGAGGCAAAGCATCTGTGACCTAATTAATTTTCTCAGAGCAAAAGATTTGCACCGCTATCCCTGCTCTGAAATCAAGCCCTTGAGTACATCATGCAGCTTTCTTGGTGTCTCTCAGCAGAATACTGGCTTACTGGGAATCAAATCTTCTCCCTTCTCATTAAAATGAATGCTCTGAGAATTCATTTTAATCTCTCTCTCTCTGAACAAACTATCAGAGCAGAGCAGGTGATTTTATGATACACAAGTTACTTGTTTGGTAGGAGACCTTCAGCCTGAATGGCTGAAAACAAGATCAAGGCTGCCTGGCTCAGGTGACACTTGGCTTATGTACTACTAGAGACTGCAGATCCAACAGGATTGATCAGAGTTTTTTTATGCCTGTTCTGCTGCAGAATTTACCCCCTATCACGAAGGCTCAAGGCTGAGAAGCTACATGAGCCATATCTGTGCTGTGGCTCAGACCCCTGAGTGCTGAGGACACCTTTCTCCTAAAATGGGACTCGGTGCTGGAAAATGATAAAGCTTTGAGAATGGATTAGCACACAACTGCTTTCCTTAGTTCTTTGGTATGTCTTGATGACAAGATGATTGGGACAGGCCAGGTGTGTTAGAGAACATTCCATATGAAGAGCCAAGCTTGGGAACTTCCATATTTCAGGCTGACCCTTGGCACACCAGTAGCTATGGTTACTTGCAGAAAAAATATTTCAGTAATTGAAACGTACTCAGATTTCTTCTCTTCTGTGCGTTATTGTTAAATGCTTCTGTGGAGCAGACCAAAGGAGAGAAAGTAGCAAAAAGGTAGGGCTTGCAAATACTTAGATATTATATCCTGCAATTTAGCTTAAATTGGCAATTTACCAATGTGAATACCCCCAAGTGGGCCTTAATGCTGGAGTGGGTGGTTTAATTAGCACTATGCTCCCATTTATAATTAGATTTCTGTTAGTTCAGTTTGAAGCATGATTTCATAATACAAAATTATTTTTAAAAATCCTGTGGGGATATTCCTGGTAAATTAATACTGTGGACTTTGATGAACTGATGCTTTTAATAGACTGTGGTATTTGCAAAGAATCTAAATCAAAGCAATAACACTACCATCCCATAAAAGTCACTGCCACAGGATAATAAATCCTGATGTGAGAGGGAAGAAAAGTCATAGGATTATCCAAGGAGAATCTAGAATATGTGCTTATGTATTTCAAGATTGGAAAACTTGAAAAATTTAACTTTGGTCAGGATTTTTTTTTTTTAATAGAGTAATATTAACCTCGAAACAAAATTTTTTGTTCGTATTCTCCAAATAGATTTTTATTACCAAATTAAGATATGTCCATGAATTCAAAGCATAGAAACTAGGACTAAAAATGAGAAGTGGACTAAATTCTACACATTCTAGCATGCTGTTTAGTTTCAACAAACTGATTGTATTTAAATCCTTCTTGATCTGTTCTATCTGATAGGAATATTTTCCTTTTTATTTTCATCTTTTTTATGATGGCTGCAGGACAAGGACTAACTATAGAATGATAAACTATTGCAGAAAGACCACAGAAAAGCTAACCATGATTTTAATAGAGTGCAAGGGCAAATTCATCTTTGTGCAAGGGGCAGTGGTGGAGTGAACCCCTCTCAGATAAAATGAGCTGAAGGAGAAGAAATAGCTGCAGTGTGCACAAGGGAATGTTTGATGGGAAGTCTGTGCTCAGGGTGAGGTGCTGCATCTGGAGAAAATACTGCCTGACTTTACTAGTAAACACATGGATCTGATCCAGGAGTGATACAACCAGTTGCTTTGCTTCCAGAGGAAGAGAGAATGACTAGCAGCTTTCCTCTCCACCCTAAGGACAAACTGAATCTTAGGAATCTCATGGAGAAAAGTTGGGGCTTATTCTTTTCTTCCAGAAAGAACCATGGTCAGAGGTGAGGTCTAATGGGAAAAGCTGAAGAGGGGCAAGTCTTGAGTCTACTTTACTCCTTTTTTCCCAGAAAAGGTACTATTGAAAGCCATCTTTGTAGAATGGATTCCTTCTCCAATGGAGAAAACCTTACAAGCACAGCCAGGTTCCTGCCATCCAGGCACTCCCCACCTGGTCATCCTTGCTAATGTCACCACCATGGACAGGCAAGCATTACCTGTAGCTCTGTGTCAATCTGAAAGCAAGACAACCACTGTTTTGGTAGGAAAAGCAGTCAGTATAACATTTTTTTGGTTGCTTTCAGCCTTGACCAGATTTAGCCATGTGAATGGTTACGTGGAATTTCATCAGGTAAATTAGTCTGTATTTCATTTTTTTGAGACAGAAAAAAAGAAAATGACAAGGAGAAGAGAAAGTATAGAAGACAAGTTCTATTGTGTATCTTCATTAGCTGTTAACAGTTTACTTGGCATTTGTGCAAAACATTTGTAGAAATGCAATGAGAAAAACACACATGGCCAAGACTATGGGAGACTGAGCATTTTCATCACTTGTTTTTTTACTAAAAATAATTCTAGTTTAAAAGAGCAGTGGGAAACATTTCTAAACATAGCGTGAAAAAAGAGTGCTGATTATCCTTTGCATATTAGATGGTAATAAATAGTAATATAAATGCTAACTAGTTATTTAAGAAATAGTAAAACAAATATTGAATTACTCTCTATGTTCATTATCCTCCAGAAGAAAAACCTTCTCCCTTGTTTCTTTCTTTCTTACTGAATGGTTAGATTAAATATGTGTTCCCGGTGCCACCTTACATATTTGAGCCATTGTTGCCAACTGATGATGTTTAATGAACATAATCATTTCAAAGAACTTCACTGCTTTCTTCAGCCATGCTGGGACTACAGTGTGGTTCAAAAGACTTAGGTAAACACTAGAGAGCACTTCAGACTTGCAGAAGCTGTTCTTAATTATGTTACAACTTCTATCACATTTATGTTAACTGAAGGTATTGGCCAATACAGGCTTGAACTGAGTGGCAGATGCTCAGTTGTCATAAATTCTGACTCATACCTGCAAAGTGTCTGTGTCATGGCTGTTGTATTAGTTCCCTGCCTTTTGCTGACCCGACTGATGGGTCACTACCATATATTTAAAACTGAAAGTACAATTTCATGTACATCTTGTACAATAAGTCCATGCAGACCAAGTAAATTAAGCTTTCAGCTCAGTACCTTGGTGCAATCAAATCCCACTTACATAGGCCTAATTAATAGATAAATAAATTCCAAGGACTGAAAGGATATTATGATTATTTCACCTGATCTTCTGCCTGTAAGAGACCTTGTGGATTTCTGGAGTTAATTGTTTATTTCCCAGATGTTTTGAAAGTTTAACTCCCTAATTTAACATCTGTTTTAATGCAAAATCCTATGGTAATTTCTTAACCTTAGAATTTCTTAGTCTTAAACAATTCACAAGACTTTTCCACCATTTATTTCTTTAATGTCCCTCTAAGTTTTCCACAAGAAAGCTAGCCATTTCCTAATTATCATAGCATATGCCTTCTTGTTTTTTTATAGCAGTAATCTGATTTCAAAAGTTCCACGTCATATCATACCTTTTGAAATCAAATTGAAATACATCTTATCTACTGTGCTTGTGGGCTTTAATTTTTTTTTAAATCCTGATGAACACAATGTGTCATTTTGTTTAGGTATCCACTTTAAATCTGCCAGCTTTCCAAGATTCGTTAAAAATCAACAAAGAGAGAACTTCTTAGTTTTCAAAGCCTGTGCATATCAACTATATAGGTGTGCTGATTTAAATATATTTAGTTATAGCAGCTCTCTATATAGTCTTGCATTGCTGGCAGAAAGGAAGGTACTGAAAGACCACCAGGTGCTGAGACCAGAATATATTACCTGTTTTTTCCAAGCTGAGAACAGAAATGTCTATTGAATGTATGTGTCCCTTCCATCTTTTTATCACTGGTCTAACTTTTATTGGGTAGGAATAAGCCAGGGCTACATTCATATTCTTTTTGTTGTTAAAAGCTCTTTCTGATCTGCTAAATTTCTCCATCTAGAAAATATTCCCTTGATATCCCTTTCCTCCCCCTGTCACTTTTCTGTAATTGCTAATATCTGTCTTTTATAGTCATTGCTATCAACTTTTTTTTTCCTGTATTCATTTCATCTTTGTAGCTCCTTTCTTTAAGTCAGATTGGTGTTAATTAGTTGGTTAATTTCTTTTAAGCTATGGTGAACAGAAATGCCACTGTAACAGAGACTAGTAGTTCAGGAAAACTGTTGGATTATATTTTGCTTAAAATCAACTCCACAAATGTGCATTCTGCTCAAATTGCAACAAAACAGTAGAATTTCATTCTTTTCTCCCTGTGATTCTTTCTTTTATTTTAAGCTTTTAACTACCAGGGCACCTGTGGAGCAGTGCACCCAGGAAATCATTATTTTGTGGTGTTTTCCAAAGATATGGTTTGCTAATTCAAAGCGTGTTGCAGTGAGCTTTTTCAGTTCCCTGAAAAAAACTTCATTCTCTTGAATTCAATGGATTAATATTTTCTGAAAACTAATTAACACTTTGCCATCTGACCACACAGGTCAATTCCATTAGGACACCTTCATTTTTAGTGACAAGGTAGAAGAAGAAATTTTATAGCATTCGACTTTATGAATGCATGCAAAAGTAATAAACATTATGCTGGCATTAAGACCATGCATTTAATATGTATTTCACTGTCATGTTTACTGCTCTGTGGCAAGGTAAAATTTACTTAAATGCCCCTCTGAATTGCTGGTGAAATATTTGTATTGTCTTTGTTAGAAGGAGCTGTTTGCTTTATTTCACAGATGTCTTTATGTATGGAATTCACGACTGAAGTTTCTGATTCAGTTTGTCACTCTCTTACAGAGTACTCACAGGCAGAGGCTGAGTTTACTACACGTTGCCATAATGGGCTCTGGTGTTGTTGAACATTTTAGTAATCATCAATGAATAACTGTTGCAATATCCTCTGACATCTCTCAAAAGTGACAAAATTGGGAAAGTTCCAAGTTAACAACAACAACAACAACAACCACCACCACCATCACCACCACCACCAATAATAATCATCATCATCATCATCATCATCATCATCATCATCATGTGCCTAGAAATTAAACAGAGATGTTGCCTATAAAATAATGAATAATGGCAGTGAGTTTTCAGGTGAGTGGAAGTCCAAGCTGTGGCATTCAGATCTACATTCTAGGTCTGAAGAGGTTCCAGGGATAGAAAATCTCTCTACAAATATTGCATGGATGGTATGCTTAAATTTAACTTTTCCAAATTTAAAATGTCTATCTGGTAAAAAATAATCATATCTTCTAGAAAGATGTAATCCTTTCTGGAAACAGTAATTCAAAATGTTGACAAAAATGTCATTGATGTTTTAAGCATTTTTTGACAGATTTTTCATCTGGGTTTTTTATGCATCTTTAGCTTAGTGCAGTTCTTCCTGGCAGAGTTTCTCTCCATACATTTGCAAATTATACCAGAAAATATTGAAACTGTGCTAAAGTTGAAAGCAATGAAAGACTGTGGGGAAAACAGCTAATGCAAAGTAACTTAGTGCAAAATAATTTGGGGAGCAAAGTTTTGCTAGCTAGGAAAAAGATAAAAGGAAAAAGCAAGAAATCTAATTTCAGCCAAGCTCATTTTTCTGTGCGTGATTTAAATCCAACATAATGTTAGAGAACCATAATAGATAATCAATACCTGCACTGTGTTCCCTCAGTACTTGTAAATGGCTCACACACTATTCCATGTCCTGAAAGCTAAATCTGAAATTCAGACATAGTGAATGACTCAGGCTTTGGGGATGACTTTTGGTGGGGGAAGAAAGGGGATTCAGTGAACATGTAAGGGCATTGTTGTAGAATCATTATGTCTTTCACTCCAGGATTAGTACTTAGGAAAGTAAAGTAAAATAATGTAGTATGGCCAGAAATGGAACCAGAACTTCTCCAGGTGCTTGGCCTAGTTCAGACACTCTCCAAAAGAGTTTCTGGGAATACTGGACTGCTCTTTGTCTTGCTATCCCATTGGAAACACACACTTTGAAAGACATATGATGCAGAGGCTACTGTGAAGCATGCAGTTTTAACGAGGGTAAATGGTCTATATCAGAGTTGAAGGTCATGTTTTCTGTCCATTTTCAACATTTACTACATGAGGCTTGTTCAAGCTGATAATAGATTTTATGAGTAAAAGCTACCACTTTTTCATTCTTGAAATTCCTGTTTGTTATCACCACTGTATTTCTCTGGATATAGATGCAAGTGATATCTTCATCCTGTGTAGTCAGTGGCTGAGGACAAACTCACTGATGTAATGGGAAAAGAACAAGGTCTTCTGTTTGTAGAAAAAGTATTTGTTTGCATTCATTCATTCATTCCCTTTAGTGCTGATATGAGCTTTTATTCTCTTAGCAACTGGCACTGGGTTGGGATGTTGCAATAGGGCAGTAAAGCAACTTATTATTTCTACAACCTATGAAGCTATCCCTATAGAAAAAGAATCATAGTTGGTCAGCAAATGACATTCCTGTTTTTCACAAATTTTGCATTATCTGAAACATTTTAATCTTCAGAGAGAACACAGTTTTAAGGTGTTTGTTAAAATCAGATTCTAGAGTACATAATTTCACAAATGCTCTAAATTGTTATTTCTAAAATAAAATCTGCTTCTCCAAATTCTTGAGACCTACGGACTCAAAGTGGAGCTGTTTCTGACCAATTTCATGTGCTCAGCCATGAATGGACAGGGGTAGATGATTTCTGTACCTTCAGAAATTGGCTCCCCAAGCTTCAGTGGTTGCATGGCCAGGGCCACATGAGGCAGATAGTGCCTGGCCACTAGCCAGGGTGAAGGATGGAAACACAGAGTTCCTTGTACTTTGTGGCATTCACATTCTCTGAAAAAAATTCCTTCACTCAGGGTTTTTTCTCCTGGGAAGCTGAAAGGCAGAGAGAGGCCTCAGAGAAAAGGAAAACAATTCTTATCTCATTTGTTTCTCCTGTGGTGTGCTCTATGGAATGTGTTTGGAGGTGATTGTTTCATTGGACTCCAGTGTGAGTTGTTTTGACTCATTGGCCAATTAGTGCCAAGCTGTGTTGGAACTCTGGAAAGAGTCACAAGTTTTCATTATCTTTTTAGCATTCAGTAAAAGGATCTTTTTCTGTATTCTTTAGTATAGTAGAGTATTCTTTAATATGATATAGTATAATAAAGTAATAAATTAGCCTTCTGAGAACATGGAGTCAGATGCATCATTCTCTCCCCTTGTCGGTGGACCTGCATTTTACAATAGTACTTCATTCTGGATGGTGGCTTGCAGGGTGACCAGGAGCCCATTCCTGGGGCTCTGGACACTATGGCAGCAAGACTGGTATCCCTGTCTAGTAAACTCTTCTCACTGCTGATGAAAACAAACTTCCTAAGCATAAAAGTTGTGCAGCATTTCTGGGAGGCAGATATCCCAGAAGTTTAAAAGCCCTGGAGGTCTGAGCTGTGGTGAGTCCTTCAAGGAGCATCTCAGCAGCTGGGTGATGAGTGAAGGAGAGAAGAGGCAGAGAACTAGTGAGTTTTGATGGCAGACTTGTTCAAATTGGCACATTTCTGCAAGACACTTTCAATGGACTGTTATTTTTCTGACTGAAGCTGATTTTTTTGAAACTTTTCTGATCATCACCAGTCAAACCATCATGAAACCCCCAGGAGACTCAAAAGTGCAGCTTATTGCTTTGTAAGAGAGGTTTATGCTTCTTGCTTGACTCAGAATGACCTTTTTTACTTGAACTTGTTATGCTGCAGGTCCTCAGGTCTTATTTGTGTCTTCCCGTGACTGCTCTGCCACATGCTATTTTTCACAGGAGTTTGTACTAGAGCAATAGCCTGCATGTATCTGCTTTGGGGATTTATGAACTATCTCGCAGCTCTGACCACACAGCTTTGCAGAGAAGTTGATGCTTTGAAGGGTTCTCCCCAGACAGAAAGCAGCTCTTCCAATGGCTGATGCTCACAGAATGAAAGAGAAGAAAGCTGAGAGAGA
Organism: Setophaga petechia; assembly: GCA_024362935.1. Lineage (NCBI taxonomy): Eukaryota > Metazoa > Chordata > Aves > Passeriformes > Parulidae > Setophaga > Setophaga petechia. The sequence continues at coordinate 58,113,055 of JANCRA010000002.1, forward strand.
ACTGGCAGAGGGAGAAGTATTAAAGCAATAAGGAGAAAGTAGAATTTTCTTTCAACACATCCATGTTACTATTCACTTAAAAGATAAAACAAAGCAAAGGAAAATAAAATAAACGAACCCCAATCATTAACTCATCCTTAGGCAATTTGGATGCTTTACACCATAACACAAAACTGATCTGTGAGAGAAGGCAGTGTTCTTTGCTAGCCCCAAAGCACACATGTTAGTGCCAAGTGGGTAAACATGCTCCTTTTGAGCCTTCTGTGTTTTTTTTCAATAAAAGAAGACCCATAAAGTGACCTGCAGTGTAAGTTCTCTCCCCTTTCTCAGCTATTTCTGAAGTTTCATATCCATTGTGAATCCAAATAGCAAGATCTTTTGCCCTGTTTTAGGAGATGAAAAGAGTGAGCAAGAAAAAGTGAGTTCAAGTCTTCACACAAGGCCTCTGAAAATAATGAATTTTCATCCTGTTTGATCCAGATCCATCACTCTGAAAACAACTGGTAGATTTTGTCTCTGTTTTACAGAGCTCCCAAAAATGTGACTCCTCCAGAATCTTGTAGAAAATATCATATTCTAAATTCTTTAGTTAGGGAATGGAAACTACCACACCATACTTCTGGCTACTTTCCTGAGTAGAGGGTCTGGTTGGCCTCATATTCTACTTTCTCTTGAATAAATGTCAATCAAAGAATTCTAATTAAAATCTGAATTTCCTGCTCTGCATCTGGCAGTTAAAAATATAAGGTACTAGGGACTCAGTTTCAAATATTAGCTAGATTTAGTGTTGCTTTTAATCAGAAAGAAGACCTGGAACTGGTCTCACATTCTCATCAGGGTGTGTTACCTACTGAGTGACACAACTCTGGACCTTTTGGCCACTCTTCTCACATCAGACCTGAAGCTTTCTGTTTGGAACGAGAAACTTTGCTGCAACTGCCCGTTTTTAAAAGGCTAACAAGAACTACTTATTTATTAAAGGATTCTTTTTGTTTCAGGTATGAACAAGGACACACTCTGAAAGATTTTCACAAATGAAAATTCTCAGCCACAGCTGTCACAGCATAGAGAGGCCACTTGATCTAAAGCACCACTCAGACCAGTTTAATGCATTAAAAAAATAACACTGACAATGAAATAAAAGACATAGCAAGGAAGATGCTGAAAGGGTTGAACAGAAAGAAATAAGCCACCCTGTTACAATCACATTTCTGTTCCTGGATTACAGATATGAGGTAAGGTAACAATAATTCACCCTGACTGGTTGTGCGACCTACCTGAGATGACTTCAGAGATCTTCACAAAATTGTATAGGCATCACTTGTAACCATCTTCAAGGCTGCTTCATACTTCATCGGGTACACTGCAGCATAGAGTATATGCTAGACTAGTGATATTATGCTAGAGTAGTATATGCTATTCAGTGATATTATTCAATATCACTGAATAGTGCCAATTTCAATGTCAGAACTTAACATCAATGTTTCACCTGTGAAATAATAAAAGTTGCACTTCTTATTTATTTTAGTGCAATAAAATACTTTTGAAAACTCTGAAAAAAAGTGAATTCTAGTAAAATAAATTCATATTTCAAGTGAGTTTGATTAGCTAGTCCATTTGGGATTGCTTTACTCTTAAAATATGTAGCTGAGAAGATGGAATATTTCTGAAGACAGTATTAATTAAATAAATATTAAAGAGATAAATGTTGATTCCAACACTAGTATTCATTCAGGGCAAGAACAAATACATGATATGGGATACATGCAAGGAACATAATGGAGCAGTAATTCTAAATTAACAACATACTCAAGAAAATAGTGATTTTCTCAAGAATAATACCCAAACATAGAAAGGGAAATTGAAAATATATTACTGAAATCTCTCAGCTACTTTAGTCTTTGAATTATTAAAAAGTTCTATGGATTCGTTTTTCAATTACCTTTTGCACTCCTGAGAAGTACACATAAAGGTATTTTTATCCCTTTCTTTTTAGTCAAGAGTAGATTTTATTCTTCAAGTCTCTTTTGTATTGCTTTTATTTTTTATTCATTTGGTTGGCTGGTCATTTGCCTATAGGTAACAGTGGAAGCCCGTGTTGAAAAGCTAGTTTTGCATTTTTGAAGATGTTTATATCTATTAGTCATTACACCCAAGCTCCATATTTATCAGGTAGCTGCTAAACTGACTAAACTCCCTGCATAGAGATTACCTGCATATCTTTCTCTGGACGTTACTCACCCACTATAACATCAAAAGGGTCAGAACTAGATTTATTAGGTCCTCTGGAAGGACTTCATGCACTTCTTTTTCTTGCTTCCCATAGCACAGTGGATGCCTATCAGATGGACTGTAAGACAATTGCCATGGCTTTAGGCAGTCTCTGGGATTCAGGATCCAAGAAATACTGATCATCTCCAGGTATCCTCGACTAGACTTCTGCAAAGCCATGAGAAGGATGAAAAGATTTTAAATACTTTGTGGAGAATGTTGACATGAATGAACATAAGCACATTTAAAGAATCATAGTGCCCTTTTTAAAGTGCATGCTGATTTTGGAAAAATGAAAGAAGACAGATATTTACAGATACTGGAGGAGTATTATCTGAAAGCAGTATCTTTGTTACCAGCACCTTTAGCTCCCTGAAGTCATACTTCTCTATGTCATTCATTAGATCTAATTCCAAGGCCACTTCTGTGATGCCTAAAAAAAGTGAAAAGAAATCCCTCACATCTTAATTAATACATAAAAATGCATTGGAAATTATTAGAAATGCCAGTCAGGTCTCCTTTATAACAAAAAGGGATTTACAGGTTAAAACATGTTCAGAAAATAGCATGCAAACTAAATTATCTGGAGAATAACATTTCAAATCCACATAATTCAAGCAAAGACAGATAAGTGAAAAAGAAACAAGAAAGAAGGAATCCTAGAGGTGGCCACGGAGAATAAATTGAATTACTTTGTAATGAAACACAATGGCATTTAGAGTCAATGTGTTTGGAGGAAAAGAAAGAAGGAAAATATAAGCTAAATTCACAGATCAATCCTTGCCTGCTCTTTGTTGCATAGCATTTGTGAAACAATTAAGTCCCACCTTGTTTTCAACTCTAAACCTGAGAATTTCAAAAAAAGATCAGCAGACTGGGGGAAAAATAAAAAAGAATAAGCAAAGACATTTAATCACTTCAAGTTTGTCAATCCTCTCCTCCTTTATTCACTCTGAAATCTGTGCTTTAGTTGAGTTCTTCCTATCCACAGATATCGAGGCACCCTGGTTTTAGGTGCTTAACACGAGACAAAATAGAGGGTCAGTGCAAGGAGGCTGTATCACCCTTGTGATGGAGGTATTCTTATGCAATAATTTCTTCGTTGTTCACTGTCTGTTTTACAATTGATGGTGTTTGTAAGCCCTCATTCACACTGCTTAGAAAGGGAGACCTCTAGTCAGAGGATGTAATGCAGGGGGTTATCCCGTTCTCTCACAACTCCTTCAGGCCTGGTAGGATCTCCATCTCCCTGTGGATCATAGCCTTCTTTTGGAGCAGGAATTATATCAATATGGAAGCTCTGTGGATCTTTATAAAAAATCCCTTTATTTTTAGAGGCTCCTATGATGCTTAATTTTTTGTGTATTTGTGAAGTGTTCTGAGTCCTTTGGGTTGAGATTTTTGCTGGAAGTAATATTGGTTCAAGCTGTCTCTATCTCACAATGTGCCAAATAATCAATCCTCTGTGGTTTCCTGTGGTCTGGAGCACAGACTTCGAGATAGCCATGTTACCCAAAGTGGGGAAACAACAGCATTGTGCCAATAGAGCAGGAAGGTGCAAGGGAAAGCCTTTGGCACTGTGGTTAAAAAGGTCATGCTAAGGAACATGACGGAGACAGAGGCACAGCACCATGTCAAGGTAATTACAGCCAATGGTGCCTACTGGTGTTACCTTATTGTCTTTAAGGACACTGTCAGTTTGTGTTTATGTTCTTGTCTCTCAGTTTTGTTCCAGCATATGAGTCCCACTTTAAAAGGAACATTAAAGAAGCCCAGATAGGAAAAGTGACACTCTCATAAACATGCACGCAAACACACACAAAATAAAACCTGACAGAACATGACACATGGAGTGTCAGCTCTTAGTTATCAGTTTTCTGGTTTTCCTTTGGTTGTAATAAGACTTCAGCTAACTCAAAATTTGAACTTCTAATCTTCCTTTATGCGTGTCTCTGTTTTCATACTTACATAAATAGGATTCCGACTAAAAAGCAACACATTACTTATGGCAGTGATAAATAAACACAGACACATCTTTTGCAAAATAAGGGTGCAAAATCTGTTGGATTCCTAAAATATCAGATATGTGTGAATCTTAAATAGGAAGTAGTTGGTTGCATGTGGACATCTTCCCCTTCTCTGTGTCATTAAACTGATGGAATTATTCATGCTAAGGAAGAGGCATACACATGTAAAGCACATATTAAAGTGTCATAAGTCAAATGACACTAGAAAAATAGAACAGCTTGTGTCAGTTTAAATATGTCCCTGGTCATAGATACAGATAGTGGGAACTGAATAGCTTTGACCAGCATTTAATGAACTCAAAGTGTCATTTTCCTAGTTATTCATAGTCTGTCTGTGTGGGCTTGGAGTGCTGGACAGGCTTGCTGTCATCTTTGTGACACAGAAGCTGACTTAGCAGTAGTGACAAGAGTGGCTAAGGAAAAGCATAAATTTCATGAGGTAAACTCATGGCAAAGTGTAGCATGGAATTCAAATCCTAACTTGCAGGGTTAATGTCTGATCTTACCTCGTGTCCACTTCACAGACAAATAATAAATGTGTGCCATGGGGATAAAAAAAGGGTTTGGTTGCTGAAGCAGGGATTCCTGCCTGTTGAGTACTTGGAAGTTATAGCCCAGGATGTTATAGCTCAGTGTGTAATAAGATCATAAGACCTTCTGAGAGAATAAAGAGTTTTCCTACATGCATATTTAGTTGAGCAGATGTGCAACTTGAGAAAGAAGGTAACAGCTGTTCTGCATTCTCTCACTCCTTCGGGGAAGACACTATGTTAGCTCTTTCTGGCTAAGTGAGGAAGTGGTCAACATGGGAGTTTTGTGGAGAGAAATCTCCAGATGCTCACCTGCATTTATTAAGAATTACCTATTTCTGTGTCTGCATTTCTGTAAATGGACTCTGCAGGCTCTGAGGGAACTCTGTGTTCTGGCATAGTGGGCACAATCCATTACTTCTGCCAAAATGGTGATCTGTGATTTAGAATAGATTCAGTCCTAGGATGAGAAAAATGCTGAGGGATCACATAGGAGCAAAGCATCTGCTCTTGTAGCTCATGTAAGTTCTGAAAATCTCATCCATTCCACATTGTGAAATGCAGAATGCACAGTTCCTGTGGGATGTTTTCCTGACCAGGAAGAGCAAATATTTTCTAAGGTTCTAAACATTGAAGGAACCAAGAAGATCCAAATTTTGTTCCTCAGAGCAGGAACAGTAAATTCAACAATAAATGTGAGCTTCGGAACAAAAACTGTGAGTCCTCAGGGCCCAGTGTGAATGCCTCAGCAGTGCTTGCTTGGTTTTCCTCTTGGTTCAGTGCATGTGATTTTGTTTGCTTCCAGAGGCGGCCTAGAGAATTACAAATGCCTGCTATTAGTTCATCTAGTAGACTTGCTCTTTCAGGTCAAGAGGTGAGGATTTATGCCTTTCATGCTGGATTTTGAATCCCATTGATGACCTTGTTGTCCCCGTATAGGTATCATATACACTTGAATATAAATATGATGAACAGGAATAAAAGCGACCTTTATTTCTTATTCCAAATCATACAATCCAGGTTAGAGCTTTTTGTCAAAACTAGCTGATGACTCACTGCTGGGTTTGCTATTACATATCAAACTCTCTTGGACAGCGTACATCCAAACTATGGGATGCAGGAATACTTCCCAGATCCTAGGTTCAGGGCCTCTGTTTTCACACATTTATTTTGGAAAAATAATACTTTGTGTGATCAGGAAGACAGTAAGGATGCTCCTGCAAATTTCCCTATCTGTGTTTTCAGAGGACATTCTGGATGAAGGATTTTAAAAATGAAATATAATCAGCTCAATGCTATAAAGGAAGGATCTTGGAAGCCCTACCTTCAAATGACACACAGCATGGTAACTCTCAAAGTTGAAGCAGTTTTCAGTCACCCCAAGCTCAGTCAGGAATTTAGTAGGAATTCAAAATAAAGAAAACAATCTGTTGAGTTCATACCCTTTAATTAACTAGTGAGATCAGGTGAGAGTGGATCTGAAATCCAAGTTGTGGTGTAACAGGAAAATCAGTCTGGTATTTGCATGTTGTAAAAACTTTGGGAGGAAGCTTAAACATCCAAAAGATAAAAAGTTATAATTGTTTAGTCAAATATAAGAGATGGTACTTGGAAAGTGATGCAGCCAATTATTATCATGAGAGATAGGGAGGTGGGAAGATGAAAAAGAGCTTTCAATTCCTTTTATTAACATTTGCTCAGAGTTAATAATTATTTGAAAAGACACTGCCTTAAATCAGTGAATTTTATACTGCTGGCTCTGGAGCTTTTCAAGTCTGGGGTTTGAGATCACTGGTTACAAAGTACCAAAACATTTAGTCAAAGTATAAAAAATCCCCCAACTAAAGAACATTCCTCTCAATGCAGAGAAGTGGTAAGGAGTATCTCTTCCATTGGATATATAGCACATATAGCAGAACTGAGTCTAAACAACTCCAAAGAGTTTGGTGGATTTTGTAACACTTATAAATCAAGGTTATGAGGCAACGATCATAGACAGATCAGATAAATTATTCTGTGTTTTTGCTCTGCCCTTTTCTTTGGCCAGTAGTACAAACTTAAACACTTGTTCTTAAAGAAGAAAAAAAAGATTTTTAAGGTGAAATGCCAGTCATAGGAGTATCTCCAAATACTTCACTCCAGGTAGAGAGTCAGTATTAGAAGATAGAAATGTGCATTGATTTTACTGTGAAAAGTTCAATTTAGTTAAGGGGGAGAGGGTGTGGGAATATTACTAAAACATGGATTAAATCCTTCAGTAACTAGCAGTGAACGGAATTTACATCTTTATCACTTAGATGTTTCATTTCAAAAGCAGTATAAGATCATAGAATGGTTTGGGTCGGAAGGGACTTAAAAATCATGTAGTTCCAAACTCTCTGCCATGGACAGGGACACCTTTGATAGGGTTGTTCAAAGCCTCTTCCAATTCAGCCTTGAACAATTCCAGAAATGAAGCATCTACAAATTCTCTGGGCAGCCTGTTCCAGTGTCTCACCATATTCTCAGTAAAGAATTTCTTCCTAAAATCAAATTTCTTAATAAAATCAAAATAATTGGTGCATAGCATTTTTTAAATTTACAGTTCAAATTACAAGCTTCATCAGAGTAATCTGAATAATATTCTGACCCTGTGTTTCTTCTACTGGTTGCATGTTTGCAGGATAGACTCTATCTCCTTTCATCATTGTTGAATTCTTCCCCTCACTACATCTTTCACTACATGAATCAATTACAGTGTTCTCAATGGATGGTCAGTCCTTCCAATTTATCTTTGAAAGAGATGATTATTACTTTTTTTGAGGATAAAAAGAAATACTAGCTGTCAATTTATATCTAAAATCTTCATCTCATTATTCACACTGTCTTGAAACAGCACATTGTAAGTTATGGTTTAGTGCAAGGGAATTCGGCATTGATGAAAGACACTGAAGTGACATCTTAATTTCTTTCTCCAGGAAACATTCATGTCAGGACAGGTTTTTCTTATAACTTTTGCTGATATATTTGTGATTTGTATTTCCAAGAAGACTTGAAGCCTCTTTCTTTTTATAAAGGCATTAAGAGGCTACAAGTGGAACACCATCGTACTTGGGGCTCTCTGATGTGAACAGATAGTGAAAGACAATCTTAAAACAGATAATGACAAGTGAAGGAGGGGAATAACATCTTATATTGAATTCTCATAACCTACTCTGGGTTCTCGTGCTCTACTCTGGTTCCTGGATCAGTGTTTTAACCACTCCATGTATGCCACTCCATCTCTGGAACTTGAATGCTTTCAGGTTGGTAACACTACTCCCTCATCACACAAAGTAACTGCCTCTTTTATTACCTCTTAATTATTACTTTTATTTTAGTATTGAGTAATGTTTACTTGGACATATTCAAAAATGCTGATGATGCCATCAGTTTGCAGTGACTGTCATCAGCTGCATCACCTGACCGTAGGTAAGAAGTCCACAGAAAAAAGTAGAGCCATACCCTCTCTCTCATTGTAAATACAATATATAACAACAAATCCTCCTTCTTTCCAGTGAACTGAATATACCTTGTATGTTATAGCTCAAGGCTGACCTTGCAAAAAATAGTGTGGTTGTTGATCTTGCAGCCCTGAGCATTTGAAGCTATGATAGAAAGTTATACAAATCTGGGGATATGGGGAAAAGGAGAGTTGTAATTTCTCTAATACAGGTGACAAAATAAGAACATGTAACACAGAATGGCAAGCTATGCCACGAGGGGTAGGGCCTCTCTGCTTTTGAATTAGTTCTCAAATAATATTAGCTGTATTGCACATCAGATTGATATGGAGTGACATTCTCTCCATTGTTATAGTGTTAGGATTGAGGAATCATTAATAATAATTGTGACAGAAAAAATCAACTAATCCACTTATTTGTAATCTAGTTGTTTATAACTTCCTGATCTGATATATCTATATCTATATCTATATATATCTATATATATCTATATATATCTATATCTATATCTATATCTATATCTATATCTATATCTATATCTATATCTAATTCTAAAAAGCACCCAGAACTTCTCCACCTCTCTACTTTCCTTTTCCAGAATGGACCATGTTTTCAGCAATGTCCTGAATGAGAGAAAACTAACTCAGATTTTAATTATGTTATTTAGTTTTATTTATGTTGTTTATGTTTATGTAGTTTGCAAGGTGAAATGAAGGTTTGGCTGAGAGTTGAGTTTGCTTTTGACAAAATGCTGTACTCTTACTGATATTAGGCTCTCCTCATTTACTCTCAGAGATGGAGTCTTCCAGAAGTGTAAACAAAACCACTGGTAACTAGGAGATTTGTGGAGAATCTCAAAGCAAAGACTGTGGAAAGAACACCTCTTTCTTTATTTATACCCTTGTCTTCCAGCACTTCAACTTTGTCAAAACTTATTGTTTAGGTACTCTTAGGATACTGCCAAGTTTTTCATTGGTTTGATTGATTTATTTATTTTTGTAGTTTCAGTATTGTGAAGTACTTTTCCTGTTTTCAGTGACTTTTAGAACTCTAGATGTTGGAGGAACTTGGTGCACAGACTTCATTACTATGACTGGTCACTCTTCTCCCCGAGCCCTAAAGAGTACCAGTGTACTTTCTAGGAGTTAAAGTTATCTCTCAGTTTCCTACACAATATCATCATTTATTTCTTTCAACTGAAAGCAGCTCTGATTTTTCAGGCTTGATCTCCTGTGTCAGACTGTAAACTGATATGCTATCTAGGATATTTACAGCTGGAGGTACAAAAAGTTACTTTTTTTTTTTTTGCCATCCTTTCAGAATCACCTTATTCCTCTAGATTCCTCCAACCACCTTCTTAGTCTAAGATTTATTTTCAATTTTGTTAATTTCTATTGGAGTTTAGGGCTGACAGAAGGATAATTTAGTGGAATTCCAAATTTTCTTCTTGCCTGTTACTAACCTAGGGAACGATCCTAGTTAAGACTAGTTAGGTCCCTTGCTGTGCAAAGCTTAGAGATCCTGATTAGTTATTTTTTTTGTTGTACAGCTGCTGGTTGAATGGTTGGTATTTGTAAGAAGAGCCCAGCTGCAGCTTTTCTCCCAGCAGTTGTTGGAGGCTACCACTTAGTATTTTAGCACATGAAGCTCCTCAGATTTGTGTGCCAGAATGAGGTGAATCAGCAGGAAAGGCAAATGTGGGAAAATGAGGTGTTGATTGTTAATTTCAGCTTGACATGAAACTGTCTTGGTCAAACAAAGCAGAGGTGGAGAGGAATATTCATTAAGAGAAAGAGACAGCAGATTGACAACAGACCTGATTTATTTTGACCTTATTCATTTTGAAGGGAAACAGCAGGAAATCCACTGATATGAATAATTTCTTTTAGCATCAAATCATTTTGTGGGGCCAAGAGCATGCAGGACAAAAGTAAATATATAAATTCTTTCTGTTGAGGAAATCTCAGTACATTCAGCCTTTTCAAGGATTTCTCAAGTCTTTGGAGAACCAGGTGTTATATATAGAGTGATTTAAAACTTCCAAACTATGCCAGTCAGTTTGTGTCATGATTTAGTTAAAGAGATTATATGTATGACTACCTGACCTGTCAGCTAGGCATATATGCTGTGTTCACACTGTTGCAAAAAGTAGAACATGTAAAATTTTCTTAAGAAAGTATGCTCTTTGTATATTTTCAAGCCTAATTAACAAGAGCAGAGATTTAATCTGTGAATCAGATAGCAGCTCATAAGCTGTAAGTGATGTGCATGTGTTAGAAAAGCAAATTACTTGCTGATAGTATTGCCTTGTTAAGTTTTAGGCCTGGACATGATTCAGTGGTCTGGGACCTAGGGAGAGGATAAATGTGGGAAGAAGGATGCTCACTGATTGTGGACATAAAAAATGTGGAATGTCCAGGCTGCAAGGACACCTGTCAGAACTCAGATGATAAGAAATAATCTAATAAAGCCAATTCAGCAGTTGTGTGACATTAGCTCCAACTGGGTAAAAGGTAATTCTAGCAGGGGCTGATTGTGACCACCAACTCACAGAGAACCAACCCGAGAAACCCACTGACTTAAAGAAGAGAAAGACTGAGCACATGGACTAATTAGCATGAGAAATGAGAGTCATTAGTCAATAGAAGATATAATAGTAAATAATAAGAGAGCTATTTGCATCACTTCTATCCAATGGACACTAATTCCTACAATGTCTAAATAGTAAAAATTTTGAGAGTTGGTGTGCTGGATTTTTTGAATATTGTTGACACCCAGGCTTGCACAACTCTGAAATAAATAGCCAATGTCACTCTTGAGTGTGCAATTATTGGCTTGTTGCACACTGGGTAACAAATCCAATTCTTGAGAACAGCAACACTATCCACAGGAATGACACTGAGTGTGAGGTTCTCCAAAGGATTTATTTCAGAAACAAGCCAGGTTTGTGACAATCACAACAGACTGTCACTGAGGATGCCTGGGAGAATTTGGGGCTAAGTGCAAGCTCACTAGTCTGATTAGTCTAGAATACAGACAGTACCTGTCTTTTGAGGCACTTGATCTGAATCTTTGAAAAGTGGGTGGCCTGGAAAGAATTAATAATAGATTAAATAGTAAAAGATTTATTATGTTCCCATTAAATTTTGGGTCCTAGCATCTATTTAAAACCTGGCCAATTATAGCTAATTTGCATGCACAAATGCCTATTTTCTTGGACAAAAACAGGTGGATATTTTTAAGCATAATCATCTTATTAATGAAAGCACAGAACTCACAAGGTGCATAGAAAGGTTAAAGTTTATAAAGGCAAAGAAGAAACTGATGACTAAGTCCAGACATGAGAGTAGCTCTGAGGGAGAGGGATTTCATTGTATAATTTATGGGCAGCGAAATGAAGAGAGGCTAAAAAAGCAGTGAGAATTTTTGGCTCAGTTCCTGCTGAAAACTTAGAAACTATACTCCTCATCTTATTATGGCAAAACAAAACTAACCTAACTATTTAACAGATGATCCCCTTGCTATAAAAAAGCTGCCAACTTGTATCATTTTGGCTCATTTATTTGGCTTGGAGATAGGAACAGCTGGAGCAAAGCTAAAGGAAAAACCCCAAAGCTCTTTCTTAGTCTTTTTTCCTCATGGACACTGAGTTTTAATTAACTTCATCATCCTCTTATTAAAATCAAACTCTTCTAATGGGGCTTCTCCTCTTCCCCAGACTTTTTATTTGTGCTGTGCTGATCTCAAGGAATTTATCTTTTGGAGGCTGAAGTTAACTGGATATTTCTCAAAGCTTCAGATTGCCTCTGAGAAAGCGAATACTAAGATCCATAGAGAAAGAAGTAAAGTCTCAAAAATTGTCTTGAATGGAAAAGCTATATTTTACCTTTAGGTAATCTTCTTGGGTTAATTATATGGAAATACAATTAGCAGTGTCAACAGGCCAAGAAATAGAGTTTAGGGAGTACACAAGAGATCTGGAGACCAGAATAAACCAGCAGTTTATCTCCATCATCCAAAGCATTCTACTATTTGAGGGGGAGCATCTCTCCTTGCAGCTGTGTCAGTGATTGCTCCCAAAGACCTTGGGCATACCCGTGGGTAATGTGAGCTGTCATTCCATGCTTTAATACTCTCAAAATGAGGTCACCCAAAAGAGACCCTCAAATATCTGTGTGGCTGCCCCAATATCTGAACAAAACCTGCAAAATATCAAAGGGCATTATGAGCAGCACTGAACATTTGCACAGAGAATTGTACAGACAGCATAAAATCTAAATGGGCATATAAGCTACCAGTGATCATGTAGAGTGATGAGCTCAGATGATATGTCTATTTCTGTGTCACAGGATAACACAAAAAGGAAATAGTCACACTTGTTTTCTTATTGTTTGGAAATTCTTCTATTCCTTTTTACTTCCTGAATACAAGTCTTCCATTTGTGGTCTTCTACCTGCAAATGAATATTGTTTATTCTCCTTGCAAGTGTCCTTACTGTTATTTTTCAGACTTTGCTGTATTTGGGAAAACCAGTGTTTCAACACTAAAATGAGTCTTGCATTGGGCCATAAATTCTGTCAAGGCTGTGCACTTTTGTGGCTTCTGCTCCTCCCTACCTGAGCATTAGCTGGTCTCTAGCTGGGATTAATGGCAAGTCAGGGTCAAGATTAAAAGAGAAACCTTCCCCTTTCCTAAGCATTGCTACCTCTGTGGATAGCTCATGTCTGACTGTGTGCACATGAAGCTAATCTGATAAACCATGACCTTTAAAAATTAGCTTTTCAATGATTTCAGACTGGATAAAAATTTAAATGAGAAAAGCCTATTCTGACTTTAAAGCTGTGGATGTAAAAGGAAATTAACCGTGGGAAGGATGACTGTAGAAAAAGTGGAGTTGGGCAGAAAATCTCTGACATACTCTTATGTGCAAATCTTTTTAGGTACGTGCAAGGGAGTACCCCATGTGTATTTTTTCTCTTCCAAATATGTCAGCAGAACTATTAGTGATATTTTTAAAGAGCTGGGATCCACTCATGGCCTGTAAAATCAGGTGCCTTCATTATCAGATCCAAGTTTTTAAACATCACCAAGTCTCAGGACATTTGCGAGTGTTTAGCACTTTGTAAAAAAATCACACCATTTAGGTTTGCATTCAGTCTTCCCACACATTCCTGTACCTGCTGTATTTTGATGCACTCTGCATCATGCAACTTGTAAAATTCAGTGTGTCAGTTCCAGTCACACTGTGATCCCTGGTGAGCATGGGAGGTACTGTGAAGCTCATCTCTTGATTATAAATACCTCACACTTAAGACTGATCCCATATGTTTTGCTGATGTCTGACCCACTTGCTTCCAGAAATGTCTCAACTGGCTGACATGCCTATTTATTTTCATATTTTCTAGTCACATTCTCAAGCTATTTTCTTTTTTAAGTAAGTGTGCCCTGATGTTCCTTCACTTATTTTTGACTGAGCAAACGTGCTAGGCTGTTTCTGCACCAAGCAACCCATTATATGTCAATATAAAGCTGAAGTAGACTCCCTTCTTTTTAATAATTAATATTTTGGCACAGTCTTGGACACAGTAATCAAGATTTCAGTTTTGTAGGAATTATAAGTTTTGTAGGAATGAGCCAACACAACTCCCACTTAAGATAGGAAAATATCTTGGAGACTGAACACTTTTGCTAGATGGGACCCCATTTCAATATTTTTGGCACCTCTAAACTAGGGTTAGATCTGTACTAGTTTGGTTCATTGCATATACTTTAACTTTACTAAAATCATGCGCATTTGAAAAATCTCTCTAAAACCAAACACTGCCATCCAAAAAATATAGAAATATTTCTGTAATAGAATCAATATTAATAGAAGTTTATATCCACATTTTAAAATTGACTCAACTGAAAATTTAAAAATACATGGAAAGAAACCTTTTCTTTATAGCAGCTAAGAGAGTTTAGTATATGCCAATGAAAACATCATTCTTGTAGATGAACTGCATTGTCTAGTAGTTCTCCATACAGGATCACATACCATCCTGTACATGCCATTGGGAAATCCTTACTTGGCCTGGAGCAGACAAGTCACTGTTTTGTTAGCTTGGAATATAAAAAATGTACACTTCCATTTTTGTCATCCACCACTTGCCATCCTGACCCTATTCCTTTTGTGATAGTGATGGCATCAAAGCTACTCAGACTCTATTTGGAAAAGGAGATGGCCAGTGAAATGTTTAGAATCAAAATAGACAAAATGCACACAAGCTTGTTATAGGACCTGACTTAAAAGACTCTTAAAATGAAATGAGTACATGGTCTTTGCTAAAGTAGAATTTGTATTTTAAAGGACATCCCAAGTCTACCATGTTATTTTCCTACTTTGCATAAATTATGAATTTTAAAGTGAAGAAAAAATTTCCAAGTAAATTAATACTGAAATGATCAGAATGTCATTTGACCATCCAATCCTAATAATTCATATTTTTGAGGTAATATCTATTCTAAATATAATCACTTTTCTCTAAAAATAAAAAGAGACAGCAGAGAACCAAGTGAGAGAATCAATATGAAATACCTATTTTTTTCATCAAATTACTACAAAATTCTTTTTGTAGGAAGAATGAAACCAAAATCAAAACACTCCAGAACAAACAAGACAGCATTTTACCAGTGAAATACAATTGAACAGTTTCTGATTGGCACTTGTATGCAGTCTCACTTCATTTGCAAGAACAGGACAAGAAGCGATTTAGCTCAGTTTTGTTCCTGCATAACACAGTGTTTCTCAAACCTTTAAAACACCCAACCAACAACCCAACCAAAAAGCTCCCTCAAAACTAGGTTTTCTTTTATTTAAGAGACAGATTGTCCTGGAAATTATTTCATCAGTTTTCATTTCCAGGCTCTGTCAGTAACTTTCTTAAGTCCTCAAATAATACTTGACTTTTGGAAATAGAATGGGCTGAGTTTGTTGATGTTTGCAAAGCTGATTGAGACTTCAAACCAAAATCACTTTCTAAGCACTAAGTATTATATTTGACCTGAGTCAAAGTTAGAGCTGAGGTTAGATCAAGTGGAGAGCGAATAAGAAACACCTAGAATAAAATTTTCTGAGAAAATGCAAGGTTTATTTTTAGGATAAGTAAGTGGAGAAGATTGAAATAAACTGCAGGATTAAGTAGTTGCTAAAGGAATTATCTTTGTGCTATGAAGGCTTTTGATCTCTTCTCATTTTAGTACAGTTAAAAAAATTATAGTGCTTTTTAACCATCTACTGTAATAATCCTTTACCTTCTGAACCAGCTGTTTGGAAAAAAAAAGCAGATCACAGGCTGGGAGCTTGTGCAGAAGCTCCCAATGAAACTGAGAAAGTTGTTCTGGATACAGCCATGATTGTGGTTGGAGACTTAGCCAGAGGCTGTCCTTTGGCACATTTCTCCCTGACATCGAAGTATCAGTGCCACATGTACTGATTGCTGAAAATTACCATACTCAGTCTGAACACAGCCTCAGCTAGGCTGATCCTGACTTACACATTGGCATGTCTGGTTGGAGGGAGATTAAGCCAATTTTGTTACATTTTACAATTCCCCTACTCCTGAACTAATATGAGAGGGGAAACTGATATTCAAAGAAACTTATTTCTGATTTCAGTATCAGCTGGAGCAGTTTGTGCATGAAAGATCACAAAACATGCATTTCTGAGCCCTTCCCAATTTTGTTAATTGCCTCTACTCAGATGCTTACCCATGTTCTATACCAGAATTTGCCAATATTGGGAATCTTCCACCCGCTCTTTTCTGTTGTACCTAATGCCTTTGTGTTGTGTTTGAATTGAAGACTTTGGAATATTAACAGGTATGGATATGAAACTCAGTCTATGTCTATACTGCAAGGGGCAGCAAGGACTGGGTAGGAGTTTCCAGTTAACTTTACCCTGATTTTCAAAATCTGTGTGTCATTTAACCATCAGTCTATTTAAAAATTTCATTTACAGATGCATCATTTAGCATCAGTTTGTTTTTACTTCTTTAACAATATATTTTGAGTACCTTTATAGGTCTGACTCCTACTTAATGAACAAAATAAATGCTCTAGAGCTTTAAAACTAATGGGAATGATTTTTTTTTTAGTAAGTGTGGAGGTATGAGTATTTTACTGAAAGCAATTAATTCTTTGGATTCCACATAAAGTGAGCTGTTTTGATTTGTTTTTACAACCACATGCTACAGGCAAGGAATAAAATTAATAAAGAAAAGGAACATATTGTTCTGAGATAGGGGAATGTATTTAAATTAGAGGCAGACCATTCGATCAGGGGTGGCATAATTCCAAGCATCAAAGTTCCAACAAAAAAGAAAATAGAAAAATTAATTTCATTACCTCAATGCAATTTTGTTTGGTTTGGTTTTCTGTTTGTTTGTTTGTGGTTTTGGGTTTTTTGCTTGTGTTCCAGGACTGCCAAAGTACAGTTGCCTTGGAAATGTCAGTTGAATTTAAGTTATAATTCTAAAAATATCAAGATCTATTGGGGAAGAGATGTTTCTAGAAGACCCACACACAACCAATAGTGATTCTTGCTCCATGTTGTGAGACTCAGTGACGCTGACTCTGGTGCTTATTATGGTCATTTGCCCTTACCCAATTTAATTCTACAATTTTTTTAGCAGCTCTAAAGCCTCAGGATTTCAAATCATGAAAGGATCAAAGGGGTTCAAAAAATGAAAACTACTTTCTTGGCTGAATTTTTAGAACACTCTTAGAGTGGTGTTTGAGACAAGATGCCTTGTCAGAGATCTAAAACAAGTGAAACAAATATGTTGACAGGTGGGATTATTATTCTGAGAACCACTGTGAGCATCAACCTGAAGTCTTTGATGCATAGAGAGGCCTAAAAGCTGCTTTTTTGGGAGGGCTTTATGGTTTTGACTGACACTGTTGAAAGGTTTAGGTTAACCCATTTAATCATCCATTATTCTTAAAACTATTATTACGACAGTAGTTTCTCAAGTGTGGACAAGGCATGCAGGAACACCTGGTGTGCATCTCAAAATGCTTATAACCCAAGTGTGAATATGCTGTTGTGAATCATCTCAGTAATAAACCACTGTCTTTTTAGAATTGTGACTATCCCTGGTTCTGAGTGTGCTGCTGATCTCTGCCTGGGCTACTTAGTTTATTATCATGGTAGGAAGATTAACACTAGAGCAAAGTCAACACTTTTCCACAGGCTTAGAAGCTGGAGTCAGGATTTCCCCTGCTGCTACTCCAGAACCCAAGCACAATTTTGTCACTAGTATTTGATGTACTGGGACAGTGAAGGCTTCACAACTTTCAGTGCAAACCCATCAAGTTCTCAAATCCACAGTCAAGCTTCACCAACAAAAACTGCAAATGAATGCAACTCATGCCAAAGTTTCTCTGTAACTGGGTCTTTTGGAAGTTGATGAGTTGTTCCATTAAGTTCAACCCCTTCTGCTCCCTCTTCCATTTCCTTTACACCTTCTCTACTTTTTTTTTTTTTTTTAATCCAAAGCATCATGAAGATATTGAACATTTTTTGAAGGCAGTCTTCTCTGGCATCTCACCTCTGAATAATTTATTAGACTGTCTGATAAAAATACAGACACGTGTAGTACTATTCTACATGAATTAGTAACACACAAATAGTAAAAAAATAATGAATCTAGAGACTCTTTGCGGAGTTTGATGACATCCTTTCTCATCAGTTTCAACCTTTCCAGATGTTTTTCCTCTCCTTGCCCTTAAAAAATAGAAAATACTTGGAAGTCTGTGTGTTTTCCAGTTTAAATCCCAGTCATTCTTTGGTTTTACCTCCTTTCAGCAATTAGAACAGGGCCATTTCATGGTTTCTTATGCTGAAAACAAATAATTTCAAGCTAGCTTTGAAAATCCATTCTAATTGTGTTTACCAAAATATGCACAAAGTGCACAATGGCTGTGCTCAGGTATACAAGCTGTACTCTGAAGATATGCTCAGACTCAGAAGAGTGCTCTAAGAAGCATCACTGTAAAAAATGCAAATGTGCAGGTAAAGATATTAGCTAATAAGTGCCCTAATTAAGCAGATCCAGTGTCTCGGAGGTTGCCTTATTTGTCAGCTGGAGGATTGCAATCCATGAGTTTTGACAACAGAGTTAAGACTCAGAACACCAATAGTGATCAAAACATGTGAAGGGATAAGGGTTCCTTTGAAGCTACTTTATTATTGATTTTAATCTAGACTGGAAGAAAACAGAATGAAAAACTGATGGCATGCATGGGTGACTTTTCTCAACTATAATGACTTCTTTACTGCAGCATATGGCTTATGTAGCCATTTTTGGTTGGTTAGTTATACTTACTGAATGCACACCCACGTATTATTTTGCCCAATGCTGGTGTTAATTTTATATTTTTAATAACAGGTCAGGACATAAATAAAATCGGCAACCTAACATCCAGTATGGCAATTGAACATGAATAAAATGATAGCCTGCTTCATTCAAGCCTTTGATCTATTCTTTTTGCTTCTTTTCAGGAATCTCTTCTACTTTTTTATCTCCTTTGCTTTTTTCAGTAAAGTTTTAATACATTTATCTTTGAAAAAATGTGAGGTTCCAAGAGAAAGGAAACAGACAAATGACCTATTATACAAACTCACTGAAAAACACTTCAGTCTGCATCTACTTTATATTGAAATGCACACAGAACTCAAGATGAGGCTATTCACACTGATAAAATCTTTGCACCACAAGAGTGCAGTTTGAATCTTGAATTAGTTGACAGTTTTCAGTATGCCAGCTCATTTTCTTGCTGTCCATCCTGATCTTTGGTCACCCAATGGCCTTTCACCATTTTCACTTTCCTAGGATCTGAGGGACTACTTCTCAGAACTCACTGAAATTGATGGGTCTGATATCCCTAATAACTTGGATTGGTTGTTTTTATCTATGTTTCAGACCTTTGTAAGTTTGATATTTCCGCAGGAAAATGGTTCTATAAAGAAACAAAGGACAGGTATAAGGGCTAAGAAGGGTGGGTTTTAATCCCATTGACTGAATTCTTAATGAGTGCATTAAGATCAAGATAAATCAGGCGTAGCCCTCTCCATCTGATATCCAAGGCAATTGTGGCATTAAGGGTGAGGACAAATCTTAAATCCTGACTATTTTGGCACAAAGTATCTAAGTATCAATCAAATAACTAAGTAGCTGGAGATAGAGAAGAACTTCAGCCGTGACTCCAAGCCTTCTGCTTAGAGTAGGCTTTAACTTGATGAAGAATTCAATACATCAGCTTTGGACAATTTAATTTTCCCCTAGAATTTTCTTCTTCCTGAGTGGAAGAAAAACTTTCTTTGGCTATTTGAGCAGAAGTTGGTTGTGAAGCCTATTCTCTTCCATTCACAATATTCTGGAGTACTGTAGATGCAAAAATTCTGTGGTAAGGCCATCATCAAAATGGTGGTCTTCTGAACTTTGGGAAGATAGTTCATAGGGCTTTCATAAGATCAATTTTCTTCTCTCAAACAGCTGTACTAGGTTTAGGGTTTTTTCTAACTAGAGAGAAGAACCCCAATCACTCAGCCTCAAACACTCTTTTTTACTAGATTCAAGCACAAGCTTTTCTGAACTCAGGGTAAATTTGTTAAAAACGTGTTAGGATGACAAATGTTCTTTTCCATAATGCATTTCCCTAGAACTTCTGACAGCTCAGGCTTGGCATGTTTTTGATGTGGTCTTTTTGTTGGTGCTGCATCAAGGAAACCAATTTGATGCATCATTTTTGTGCTATCCATGCTATGATGTGCTTTAATCTGACAACATGTGAATAAACTAATGCCATTAGGTCCCCAGGAATTTCCAGAATTAAAGCAGCAGCTACTCTCTGGATGACTAAACATATTTCTCCACTTATTGTAGCATCTAGGTATGTATTACAGACATGTAGTGTTTGGGCTGTAGCTTGACTTTTGAGATAGCACCCACATTCAAATAAGGGTTTTATGCAATCTCTGACTTCAAGGATGGTGTTGTTGTTTCTTTTTTTTATATTGCTCCTAATAAATGGAGTGAAGTATCTCCAATTTGCTATTGATTTCCAATGTGAAGCAGCCAGTCAAATCAGATGAGTGCAATTTGCCAGCTGCTGTTGAGCACTAAATATTAGTACCAAAATGTCATGTTTCTTTGCATGCTTCTCTGAAAGAAGCTATCAATATTTTCATCAGGAGGCTGGTTCTAAATTCACTTCAGTGACCAGGGTTTCCTTGGGGCATTTGGCACCTGTGAATTAGCAATTAAGTTGCCCCCCTAGAACACACACACACAGATTTGCAGCCATTCCTTTCTAGCTTGTAAGTGAGAAACTTCATTGGCTTGTTAGCCAGTGTTCAAACAGCTGAGGGAGAATACTCTAGGTAGAAATGAAGGAAAGGAGGAAACTCAGTGCCATATAAGAATTGAGACATTTATTTTTCCTGACATGAATCAGTGATTTAAACTGTACTCTAGGCACACATATTGAATTATGATGCTAGAGGTGTGACAGCAGCTTTGTAATTGTTTATCAATCACTTTAGAAATGCAGCTCAGGGTCTGATGAAGGTTTTTGGAAGGTTTATTCTTAATTTATTGCAGTTCTAAGCTTGGATTGAGAGAATGCTGTAATACATGGACACATTTTCCCCTGCCTACCACCTTTTTTCAATCTGAATTTTGTCTTACAAGGTTAAGTAATCTGAGCACACTGCCTCCATAAACATCCTCTCTTGTATACATGCTTTATTACCACCTATCTTGCTGTTCCTCACTTATGAATTTATACCCACAAAAACAACTGGTTCCCATCCAGCTCTCCATTATATGGGGGTATATTTTCTTTGGGGAACTCTAAGATAGTGAGGGGAAGTGACCACAGGAAAGAGCATATGACTGAGGAAACACGAATGAATTTTAGCCCTCCTCTTAAGCCTGCACAGCGCTATAGAAAACATAGGAATTTTAAAATATTTTTTTAAATTTCTCTTTTTTTTTTTTAAATCTCTTCCTATGCACAGTTTATTCCAGCCTTTTCTCTTTCTTAAAAAACTCTTACAGCTTGAACACAAGACCAAGCACCTCTCAAAGGAGCTCTTAAAAAGACATCTGGGCCAAATTAACCTGACTAGAAAGAAAGCAACAGCACAATAAGCAGGCCATCTGTTTCCAAGGTTGTGTTCCTTGTCAATTACTGGCATTAAAGGTTGCTAATTGTGTAGTGGATGAAAGAAGGATAATGTTTGTGTCACAAGACACTTCAGTATCAGTAAGATTTTCAGAAATATATCTTTATTTTCCACTGGAACTAGAAATTATGCAGAGAGGTGTAAATATTGCAGTTGTAGATACCAAAATATCTTTTCAAAATATGACCATTTGCTTTGTAGGAGTGTTAGGGAGTTGTTTTTCAATGTGAAATGCATCATCAAATGGATCGATATTTCATGTAAATAGTATTAAAGTTCATCTATTTTCCATGCACTACTAAGATCTAAGGGCATCTGAGAAGTAGAATCACAGAATCATAGAATGTTTCGGTTAGGAAGGGGCCTTTAGAGGTCATCTAGTCCAAAGTCTCTGCAATGAGCAGGGACATCTTCAACTAGATCAATTTGCTCAGAGACCCGTCCAACTTGGCCTTGAATATTTCCAGGGATGAGGTATCTACCACATCTCACACAACAACCTGGTCAGTGTTTTCACCTTCATCACAGAAAATTTCTTCCTTACATTTAGTCTGAATCTACCTTCTTTTAGTTTTAGACCATTATTCCTTGTCCTATCACAACAGCCTCTACTGGAAGTCTGTTCCCATCTTTACTAGAAGACCCCTTTAAATATTGACAGGCTGCAAGTAGAGGGGCACCAACAAAGGTATCAAGGGAAATGGGAGAATAAGCTCTAATTTTGCAATCTCGTGGACAGCAAGGCAGGGTAGAGTATTTCTCTGTCTATCTTTTGCTGCTGTTTGGTTTCCTGTGCCTCAGAGCATGTCTCCTGGATGCCAGGACTGAGTTGTACATGAAGATCAAGCAGATGTCGTATGTTTACAAGTTACATAAACTTGTACATTTATCTAGTTACATAGGGATTACAATTTCTCCTTGTCTCCTTCAAAATGCACATGCAGTGCTACTGTGAGGAGCCATTTGGATAGCAATCTCAGTCTTATGTGATAGTGGACAGGATCCAACAAGCTTGAGGAACTAAAGACATGTTTCTGCTGCCCAGTTCAAGGTCTGGCCACCTGGTTCTGTTTGCCATCTGGTTGGATATCCATTATGGCAAATCCCAGCTCTCTGTTATTGAGTTGTCTTACTGTCTGGCTAAAATCAGCACAAGGCTTTGAAGCAGCTGGTTAAGCCTATATTTGTATGCAGGGGTTCTAGAGCCAGGAAGGTAGTCAGTGTTTTGATGGTGCTGTCTTATTTGTATGCATTGACAGTGTCTGCTCCCAAAAGTCAAATTGGTTCATAGCCTGAGAGAATTTCTGAGCTCCTTTGCTTCTTGATACACAATTTACTCCAATGCCAGAAAGGGATTTTTCCATCTGTGGTTGGGAAAGGGACTGTCTACCTCTTTTTCTGGCTATTTTACTGATCCAATTACCTCATCCTGTATTAGAAAGCATGAATGAATCATAAAAATTCAACTGGCCTGAAACAAACTAGATGTCTCCTGGAGCTCTGTCACTGGGTGGAGGTGTATCTGCTGAGCACTCCATGGATAGCATTGGCTAAACACACACGTTAATTTAAAGACATTTGTTTTCCCCATGGCACTACAGAACTGTGGGGGTGTCAGGGACTGCAGGGGTCTCCTACATGTCAAGCTTTCTATGAAACCTATAATCAGGCTGGTAAAAGTTAAGTAGCTCTGTGTTTTCCCTTAACACTCTTCTGCCCTGGAAATCCTGTCTCTGTTATAGAGTCCCTAAGTCATCTCATGAACAATGGGAGTACAGTGTTATCTCCTCCTGCTCACTGCATGTATTCCTACTTTCAAGAATGCTTTTTGGAGGACCTCTAGAAGAAGGGAGAGAACCACACTTCCATTTCTGATTTACTTCTGATTCACCTCTGCATTTTCAACTCATTGAAATAACAATGAGGTGTAATGTTTTGCAGAGAACCTAATGTTAAAAAAATATTGTAAGATTAGAAAAGGTTTGTCAGTTGCTTAAGTTAATATGTGCACTCAGTCTGAATTCTGTGGAATAACCTTTTTCTCATTAAGTGTAGCATTTTAATTAAATTTATATCCAGCACTGCCTTGGACTTTACTGATGATAATTTGCTTAGAAGAGTCAGACTTTCAAGCTATAGGAAGCACACATTGTAGTTAATTAAAGCACATTCGTAACACTGTTATTAATCAAAAATTATAGCATTACCCTTGAAGCCTCTCGCTTAATATTTATATATTAACATTTTAGCTAGTAATGAATTAACCTTCCAAATCAATATAGCCTAAGACAATACATTAATATGTTGTGTGTTAATATCCAGTGCATTGACTCCTTCCTTTTAACTGATCAATATCTTCAGAAATATATTGTTAGGAAAAATGGAAAAAAATATTATCTTGAAATATTTGGTCCAAAGTAAAGAATGGTTCCAAGTAATTTCTTACAACATTTTAACTTCAGCTTCAGAGGCTCTTCTGTAGTCAAGTGACCCCAAAGAGATCTCTACATGCTCACAATGAACTACATCTGTTGGCATGATAGCTCTTGGTCATGCAGCCTTGGGAAATAAAAGGCAAGGAACTTCTCTAAAATGGAAAACCTTTCTTGTTAAGAAAATAGCTTAGCAGTCTATTAGGCAAGAATTAAACCAACTGAAAAGAAATTCTTCTTTTCCAAACTTTTCTTCCAAAACCTGCATACAGGCTTAGAAAATCACCTGAAGACATCACAAAATTTTCATTTTGGAAAGATTAAACCTGAGATCCCAAGACATCCTATTTTAGTTACTTTAAACGCAGCAGTAGTTAAGCACCCATTGTAGAGGGGAGAGGAAGCATACCACAAAAAGGTGAAGACTCTCTGACTTGCTGCATTTTAAAGCTAAAATATTGGATTTTCTTGAGTGTTAAAATGGAATCTGTCTCTTCTTTTTTTTGTGTTTTCTGCTCTTGAATCTAATTTTTTTCTTTTGCCCTCCCCCAATACATTTTTATCTGGAGTTTTTTCAACTTAAGCATTAAAAAAACATGAGCAGCATTTCCTAAGAGGTATCTTAAACACCTTCATCCTCAGTAAACAGGATATTATCACCATAGAGTAAACATAGAATAAACAGGATATATCATCATGAAGTCCTATATTCACTAACTGTATTCATTTCCCAAGTGATTAAAATGACATTTCTGTTTGTTATGTATAATACCATTTCTTAGTGGGTATTGCAATGGTGGGTATTTTCAATACTCTGATCTATTTCTCCTGCTTCTCCTTCTCTTTTGCTGAGATCACTACTGTCATGTGACAATTAATGAGGATTTTTTAAACACAAATTCAAGTGGCCTTATCCTAATGGCCAATACTATATCAAACTTACTTGGTCAGAACAGCTGCTCCTGCAGATTGCAGGGATGATGAGCATCACAGTTCAGGAACTGGGCTGTCTTGTGAAGCCCCATAAAATCTTAATGAGGTTTGTTACACATACCTTTCAATTTTAAAACAGTCTGCCTTTTCTTCTCCTCCTCTTTAGTATCACTTTCTTTATGTGCCTTCTGTTTTTACCTAGTTTATTCAGTGTATTTGTCCACATTCCCTCTACCTAATTCTATTTCTTTGTAATTTATTGTTTGGATTTCATATATTTATATTTATATTTATATTTATATTTATATTTATATTTATATTTATATTTATTTATTTCATTTATTTCATTTATTTAGGGTTCAGTTCATTAAGTTTCTATTCACCATTTGCCACTGCTTGAGTCTTTGTTTTGAAAGACCACACCTGATATGCATAATGGTTACAGGTGTTGTCTTGTCCTCCTTCCTCTCCCTTTCCCCAGCTTGATCTTATTACTGAGTGGAAGTATGCAAGGATATATTGCAACTAGTTCATCATAATTTCTTTATCTGCTTGAAAAGAACATAGAACAAAAGTGAATTTTTACCATCAGACTCTGTATTTTTTAAACAAAGAAGACCAAAATTCTCTTATCTCACTGGCCTAGATTTAGGTAACAAGTTCAGAAGTGTCTATAGCCCATTTTTTCCTTCTATTAGTTCCTGTTAATATTCTGAGCATTTTCAGCTAAAGAAGGTTAGCTGAATATATGTAAAAATTTAGAGCATCTCTGTCTTATAAAATCCAGGCTCATCCAAACATACACAAATGTGAATTTTCCCATCAAGGCAAGAGTAACTGATTTGAGGCATCAGGGACATGACTTAAGAGAAGGGAAGGAGGAAAGTATAAAAGGGATTTTCACTGTTGGATCATTGAGATGCTATCTCATATTACAGGTCACCTTTTAAGGAAAGCTTCAAATATATTCAGATTCTCTGGTATTGTTCTTTTGGGATCCTAAAGTTTATCCCTCTTCTTCAGCATATGTATCTTCTTCATTTAAGACAAAGAACTTGAGGTATAAAGAAGTATTTGACTTTTCAAAGGGATTTTCTGTAAGTTTCAGAAATTATGTCAGTCATGTTTTCTTCTCAACTCTTTTCTGCACAGTTTTTTGAGTCAGTAAAGCTTTTTCTTCCTTCTTCCTAACTTCAATAGTAGCCTACAAGCTTTTTAAGAACAAATATATTCTCCTCCTGAGGTCCTGTCTCTGTGGCCCTGGAGGATCACCCAGCACTGCACTGTGCAGTTCGATACAAGGCACAGAAGGAGAGGGTGAGGCTCAGGTCAGACTGCAGTCCATGGGGAATATCCCTTCAAGGTTTGATCTCAATAGGTCTGAGCTACAAGTGTGTTACTGCCTGTTTGTGTGCTCTCCTTAGACACAGCACTCACACCCCCGCAAAATGAAAAATCCCACATGCATGTTTATTAAATCTTATTTCATGTATCTCTACAAAAGATCTTACGAGAAATCACAGTATCTGTTCTGGTACCCAGGTGTCAGCTCTTTCTATTTCATCACTATTTCCTCCCAATGCTGCCATGTTTGCTGCTGGTGGAAGAGTTTGGTACCTGGAAGTTCTTGTCCACACAAAGCAGGCACTATTGATTTCAGAGGTAAGGAGAGGAACAAACAAAATTCAAGCACAGCTGTGGGTGATAGCTGTGTCCCTCCTAACCACACCTTCTTTATAGGAAAGGATTGATATTTGGTTCCCTCATATTAAATTTTCCCTTGTCACCAAATACCAGTGGTGTTCATAATACATTTTTATACTTTTGAGATCTTTCAGTCCTGTTTAATACAAGGTTTTACTGTAAACCTTTTCCTCTATTTCTTCTATCCCTATTCCTAGTTTATGTGAACAACATACTACCAGATATGAGTCACTGACATTTAACTTTTCTTCTTAAGACTGCTGCCTCCTCCTGGAAGCATGCAATATAAGAAACCAACTGACAAATCAATCTTTCCCTCGAGATTCTGGTGTAGATGAATTTTCTCAGATAGAAAAGCTAAAGATTTGCCTATAAGGACTTGGACTCAGACTGGGAGCTCATGTATTTAAAATATAAACAAACTTCATGATTTTGAAGCCTTTTTTCATTACCCTGGATTCTGGTTCCTAATGCTGAGCATTAAGATGATGTTTAACAGTAAGCCATGGGAAAGGTTATATGGACTCCTACCTCAAGACTGAATATTGAGAGGAGAGAGAAAATCAGGCATCTCAAAGGTACATGATCGTCAGTTTTCTGTGTACTATTACTATTTCATTCAGATTCAGCCATCTACTATCCTAGGTCCTTATTCTTAAATCATAGACATCTCATGAACCTCGAGGCTTCTGCTTACAACTCTCCTTAGCAACACACCTAACAGAGAAGAAAGCATCCCTTTTCATAAAATAATCTCAATACCCTGTTGAATGAGCACTTCAGCATTTTCAGGTCTTGTACTTCTACCCAGGAAGAACACAGAATAAGTGGTGGGGAAGACTCCTGGCAAATTCCAATTCATTTTGTCACAAAGATACTTTCACTCTTTAAAGTTTCTTTTTGAAAGATGAACATCATAATATATAACTAATTAATATGAATAAAAATACATTAAAAATCCTGTTTGATTGGAGAACATTCTTGACTGTCCTATGTCTCTTTACAGCTCAACTATTTGGCTTATGCCAGTTTGCAGTTCAGGAGGATATGCATCATTTTGATGTTCTAATCATTAGAGTCATGTTGTAGGGATCTCATTTTATGATTGGCTGACTGTTATTTCAGATATAAATGCTTGCAGAAAGTGAATTGTAATTTTTTTTTTTTTACAAGTCTTAGATATGCAGGCTAATACATATATTTTGCATTAATATTAATTTCAAAGAAATTCAATCATAGAAGAGCTTATGAGAAATTATCACAGAAGTGCGTTGATAGGAACATACAGATACTACCTTGAAGATTATGAATTGCTAAATTCCTTCTCATTTACAGCCTAAAATCCTTAAGAACCTCAGCTTTTGTGAGAATAATTTTCTAGCAAAAGGCTTTCTTTATTAGAATGGATAATAGATTCAGGTTTCCTATTCTTATCTTTAGTTCCTGACTAGTCTCCTAAGCTTCATAAGTTATATTATCTTTCTCTGTCTGACCCAACAGTTTTATGCAGAATGGCATAGCTTCAGCTGGAGATACTAACAGGTCATGTTTCTTACCTCCTTTTCTCATCCTTACCTAACTTCAGAAATTAATGGTTAGGAAGGACTTCATAAACCTTAGCCAGGGAAGAGCTATGTTTAGGCACCCAGGAACACCTAAAATAACAACCAAGACTACTGGTCTGCTCACTCATTTCCATGCTACCATAAATGCAAACCTTTATTTTGCTGATATGAAATGAGAAGGCTTCAGTGGGGGAGGGAGAAAGCTGTACTTCAAGCTCTCATGGTGGCATACAGGGGACTTCCCTGTATGGTGGATTTCTAGTTTAAAATGAAATACGGACTGTGTTTAGGCTTTGGGTCTACAAGAAAGTTCACAGCTTTCAAACACAAGTCAGCGGAAGCATTGCCTTTCAGATGTTAAAGCCTTTCCAATGTTAAAATCTCTCTGAGATGGCACTTAAGTAACTTTTTCCCTAATAGTTTTTCTCAGCTGAGTTCTGCCTTTCTTCATCTGACTTATCAACTTCCTTGAATTATATTTCAGGTATCTTTATTTCTCTATGTGTTGTTTGGGCGTTTTTGCTCTGATGTGCTCCTGAAAGGCGGGCCATCTACAAGTGGAAGGGGTAAATAGTGCTTCATGGAGGTTTCCCTGTGGAAATCGCGACTCTTGAGGTCCTTTTATTATGATCCCTTCTCTGTGATCAGATTTCTCTGGGAAGTCTTCCAGTGTTGTCAGATTCAGCAGTCCCATGAGAAAGAGCAGAATGGAAAGGTTCATTGGAAAACCTGGGAGGTAATGTTCCATCACCTCCATATTTCCCAATTGTTTTACAGTAAAGGATAAAGCATTACAGTGCGTTGTGCTATTACATTGTCATGTTTTCACTGGTGCTATCTCTGCACGGTCCATAAATTCTTGCAATGAAAAAAGACTACTAAGCTCTCTCTACAAACAGTGTTAAATTCAATGTGTTGCCTTCCATTCCATCTCAATTATCAACAGCTTAATGGCTGCAACCAATTCTGCATCTTCATTTGCACTGCCTATCTAATAGCCTGATTTACATCAGTAGCACCAGCACAGAATTTTAGTTAATTGGCACTTCAGTAGCTAAATTGCATTTCATTGTCCTAGCAAAACAAACATGTGTTTATGAGTTTTTAACTAAAACTGTAAGAGCTCAAAATGATACTTAGTTTATCAAGCGACAAAACTGTTTTCTAATACAATTCACCTTCCATAATGTTACACAAAACACTACTGTGTTTTTTCAGGGAGAGAATAGCTTGAAGTCAGTAGTGACAGGAAAGGTGTAGACACTGCAGAGAAACTTGCCCTGTAAAACGGTTCATTAGATAATTCTTCTGTACAGTGGATGTGGAAGCTTCTCCCTGTGAGTAGAATTAATTCCTCAGAAACTGTGCTGTTTTATCACAAACACTTAGATGCATTGTGAAATTCACTTCTTTTTATGCTCTGCTTAAGTCCCGCTGACACCCAGAGGGACCTAGAAATAGCTTCTTAGCAGTAAGATAGTGTTTGTTTTATTGCTACAGTGTTGCCTAAGGGCTTATGCTATGATGGAGCCTTGTTTTTACTGTCACTTGGTATTGTTAATTCCAGGCATCCTAGAATGATGAGTTATGCCCTTGAAAATCATAAGATGGTCTTAAAAATAATGAATTTTAAAACCATAATAGTAACATGCCTCAGGGATCCATTTTTTAAAATTAGAATGGATGAGACTCCAATGTTATTCTCCCATAAAAAAAAGCAAACTTTACATTATCAAGATACAAGTGTGATATATTCCTCTGATTTTGGGAGAGGTGTGTTTTGAAGAAAAATATCAAACTAGGTGGGGCCTTTGCTACTAGTAGGAGATGTATAAGCATGTCCTTATCCATGGCCTGGTGAGTGGCAGATTGAGAATGCAGTATCTAAGGTGTGGCTGAAGTATGCAGGCAGTCAGGGTGAGGAGCTGGTACAGTCGAGCACGTGGCCAAACTTTCAGTTTGTGATGATGAGGAAGTTCCCAAGACTCTGGAACTCCCAGAGACAGAGCAATCTGTGTGCACTGAAACCTGGCCTGCCCTATGCACAACTTCAGCATGGCAGATGCAACCCTCACTCTGTGCAGCATCTACCTCTGATGCCTCCAGAAACCAGTCTGGGAAGGAGGTTTGAAAAAGTGTCATAAGTTGAATCCCACCCTCAGCCTCGGGCCATGGAGCTGTTCAGTCAATGTGCTTCCCAACAAAAGAAGAGACACATGCAGAAAACAGAGGATAGTCCATATAAGAGAAAGATGCAAATGTCAAACCCTCTAGTGCATGTGTTTTATAAAGAACTGTAATAAGTTGAAAGAGCTAATGAAGGGAAGAGGTATATGTAAAGATGGAGAAGTAGGGAGAAATTAATATGCATCAACTAAAGAGAAAAAAAATAGAAAAAGATATTAGAAACCCTGATTAGAATTCAGCACAGGCTTAAATGTTCTGCGAGGGGCAGTTGCATATACTGTATAAAACATCCTCGAGGCATAGTTCAGCATTAAATGACTGATAACTGTAATAATGACCATTATTTCAGTTTCCTGTATCAGCATTCAGAACTGAAAAAACACTCCTGCTTAGAGCTACAGAGTACTTTAATGAACTTGAAAAAGACAAAGTCAAGAATCTCATTTTAACTTTGAGGAGAGGCAGTTTAATATCCTTCAGTTTTCAGGAATGATAGAATTTCTCTGAAGTGATGACAATTTTTCAAGCTGATGACAACTTCAATGAAAGTCAAAGAAAGCAGATAAAATTTTTCATGAGAGAACAACTAAAACCCCAATGCTCATGAAAGATTTTGGTGCCAAAACAAAATAACACACTGAATTCTCACTGAATCTCCAGGGAACATTTAATCAGCCTTCCACAAATAGTACTGAAAGATGCATAGTAAAAATCCAGTAGAGCTATTTAAAAATCTGTGCATGTCACTGCTAGGTCAAGTGTCATGAAATAATTGTCATGAAATTTTGATTCAGAGATTTTTCAATTCACTATAATAATTTTCTAATTGGTTTGTTTCTGCATTTATGTCTTTGTTTTGCTTACAGTGGAAAAAAGTTAAAATTGAAAGGAAATGCCTCAAATTTTCCATCTTGCAAATGAACATAATGTGAATGAATGTTGCACTTGCAGACTGGGAGAGCAAAGGTTTTGAGTGATTTGTAGTACATCCAGCATTGCATTCATTTATCCATCACTGTGGGCCTTGGTTTGATGTTGGGAAGGTCCATGTTGGGCCACTCTCTCACCAACTCATTGTGCTTCACCAGCAAGAACATGACTGCAGTGTCAGGTTTTTTGGATCTACCTGCATGGTGTGGGCTCAGTGAAGCTGTTTTCCCAGATTTTAAGATGGTACTCAATGCTAATACTGTTTCCACTAAAAGATATTCAAATGCTTCTATGTTGAGGTATCCCTTTCTGCCTCATGAACTCCTCTCACGTACTAGCAGACTAATAACTGCATTAGAATTTTTTATCAGTTCCTTTCTGTCATACAAAATCAGGAAACATTTACTTTCTGGGTGCATTCATTAGCAGTCCACATCTCTCTGAAGCACTGAAGTGGCTCATGTTGATATCTCATGCTGCCATTTGCTGCTGACAAGGCTCCAGATCCCATGATGAAGTGTTTTCTCTAGCCAAACTGCTGTGAGGCTTTGCTGTCTTCTCAGGACTATGGTAGTCTCTATCTTTCCAGCTAACCTTCAAGAACAAAATTTTATTCAGAAGCAAAGGAGTAAAAATGCAAATGAAATCTGGAGACAGCTTTTAAATTATGAGGCTGCTTTCCCAAGAATAAATTATGCCGTAATTCAATAAAGACAAACATGGGGGAAAAAACCCCAAACAATAGTACTGACATTAAAATGAAAAAGGGGACACTAAAGAAAGATGTAAATTCACTGATATCTGTTTTATTGCTTCTGTGAGTGTAAATCAGTACTATCTATGTCAGTATTGCTGGAGTCAGTCTGTAGACCTGGAGTGAAAGTAGACATTTTCTATATAACATTTCAAATTAGTTGTATTTAAACACTTCTGTTAAATTTATTTCCTCACAGTTACGCATGGGAGTCTCAAAGGATTGATTAGAAAACCAGTACCTACATTAACTAAATTTATCTGCAGGTATGTCTCAGACAAAAGCTGTAGTTTCAGTTTTTTGTGACTTGTCTGAATAACAGGAGTGTAAAAACTAAACTCTATAGAAGGGAGATAGAGAATTGAAGCTGTGTATCTCTCTCTTAGTTCTAGCTTTTATTTATTTATTTATTTATGTACTTATTTAAGGAATTAATTAATCTGACCTTCAGTTGAATACAACAAGAGTTCTCTTAAATCTTAGTGGGCAAACAGAGGGGATTTTGGTGAAATTTTTATCAATGCATAACTTCATTCTGGTTTAAAAACTCCATATATCTACTCAATTTTCTCTGAAGTTTCTATTTAGTAAAATATTAAGCCAGAGAAACTAACACTTCACAGAGATGCTGCCACCACCAGCAAGCAGCCATCTGGCTTTATTGAAATCACTGCAATTAATGATGGAGATGTGATTAATTCATTCCTCTAGTCTGTCCTGATTCATGGATGGCCTTCAGTGCTCATATCACTAGAAATGTTTGGATGGATGGATATAATTTCAAGTGTTTGGCACACTGCTTTGCCTAAAAATTGGAGCTCAGAGCAAGGTAGGAAAATAGTCTGTTAATAGTTCATTAGAGAGTAAACCAACTTTCAGTTGGCTGGGGGCAGTTTCTTTTTCTATTTTCTTTTCCACAAACATTTTCTTGTGTAAGGTTTTGTTCACATATCTGCATGAAAAGAAACTCAGAGGCGTACAAAGAAATGTGGTGGCATGACAAGGCTTAGCCACTCGAAAGAGGCTGCTTCTGCTGTCTTGGGTTTTCAGTGGGAAGTGAGAAAGGGTTTTATCCCTTTTTCTTCACAAATAAGATGGAAGTGGGATAGAAATTTTTACAGTGGGATTTTTGCTCTTCCCCAAGAATAAAGAATTCTGAAGAACTTCTGTTTCCTGTCAGCCTCAGTCACAAAACAGACTGAGCCCTTCTGCTGTGGGACTGCAGAGGGGTGAAGAACAGCAGGTACCAATCACTACCACAACAGTGCACTGTGGACAATATTTCACCAACAGGAACTCTGGGACTCCCATCCACGAGATGATTGAGAAACTGCAGAGCCAGGGAGTGGTCTGCAAGGCTTGCAGTTTTCTGCCACAAATCAATAAATCTCCGAAGTGGGAAAAGTATTATTCCATTCACAAAATCTGCTGATATCCCCCTTTCTGTGTTTGATCTACTTCAGAATGTAGGTAAAAAGGCACTACCAGTTTCAGCTAGAAACATTCCAATTCTCTACCTGTGTGTTGAATATTTGATTTGGCAGGTCCTCTGTTTTGACTGTGCTGTTTTGGAGCTCCCAAATTAACTCTACTATGACTGAGGCCTTACCAGTAGGACAAAAGGAACAGGAATACTGCAAGGTAATTAATTGAATCCAGATTCAGCTCAGTAGTTACTGATGGAGAGACTTTTACTAAAGAAATTCCAACTCTATTACCACAAATTCATTCATTGGAATAATGTTTCTAGGAATACAATTCCCATTATTTTCTATTCATAAAATATACTTACAACAGAAAATTATGATGTCCAGGTGCTATGAACACCTTCCTTTTTAAGCAAGAGAGATAAAGAAAGATGTGAAATTCACACCAGGAAAAAAAAAAAAAAAATCTATGCATTGAGTTAATATGCTAAAATGTGCAAAAATATTCAAAAAAGTGTGTACTTTTAGGCTACAGATGTGTGAGCTCTACTTGCAACTGCCTCCAGTGACAGACCACCTGTATGACAACTCTCAGTTTCAGAGGCCATATACTTGTGCTCTTCTGATGCAAAACCAACCCTGAGAAATAGAAGTAATCTAACCTTAATTGCTGCGCCATTTTATAGATTTTATAGATGCTGCTCTGCTTCAGCATTCCATGTGTCACATGCAGCTGGATAATGAATAGTTGCTCCAAGAGTTGAAGTTTTCATATTTAGATTTCATGCCTGTCCTGAAGAATAATGAGGTTCTGCTCAAAAAGTCCAGTGCTCGTAGCCTGATCCCATTGCAATCTCTGCTCTGGCTATGCAGCCAGGATAGAGGAACACAGACCAACTCAGCCTGTAGCTTAAAATTCATTGTGTGTGATCCCAAAGTGAGAAAGAGATCACTGCTTTATGCAGTAAAAATACAAAGTGTGAAGTGAGACCGTACAGGTGCAGCTCTGGGAGACAGTGAATCTAAGTGGGATTGCCTTGGACTCTCAGCCTGCAAAATAAATTTCACAGAGCTGTTAAAGAGGGAGAATGGCCGCCACTGGCATCTGCTCTGGTAGCTGTGACAGGTACCAAGAGCTGGATTTGAAGAAAGTATTTTCTTTCTTCAAATGATGTGAGAGGAATAGATAGTAACAGGAGTTGTTGCTTTGTGTGAGGTTTCAAGTTTTCACTTCTACAGTGAAGAGTGAATGCTATTTATAAAATCAGGATACAACTTATTTCAGCTGAAACATTATATATTGTAGGTTTACATTAGAAAGCAGTGAAGACATTATAGATGAGCTTGTTTTAAAGCATTACCTTGGGCAGAAATTAAATGGAAGGATGAATACAAAAGAGCACTTAGCAGTTGTTAAGTGAAAGTGAATTTTCTCTTGTCTGTCATCACTTGCCTGTTGGAAAAGCTGGGTTCTGAGTTTCTGAAACTTTGAAACTCTGTTTTCAGAAAAAAATTCTGTCATTTGGCAAGAGACACTTCAACTTCTGCTTGCTATTAAGTTCACCTTGTAATCAAATTTTGGATATTTAATAAAATTCACAGACTTTAATATATGCCTAATTATGCAAATTACATCTTCAAATGCATAGCTTTAAATTTCTAGTTATCATTTTTCTTCTGTTATTACAATCTCATACATTAATTTACAAAAACATCAATATTTTATTTGCAAATGTCTGTCTTTCACCAGCACTTTTTTCTATTTACTGATTTTGTTCTGTCTTGCCTGATTGTGCCTTTGGGATCTTCCAGGATGTGAAACAGTTCCCAGCTGTCATTCTCTATTTCATTTCTTTCTTTCTTTAGATTTAGATTTTTTAGATTAGTTACAGGTTTTCACTGTATGAAACTGAACCTTCAAAAAGTCAATGCATTTCTGTCTGGTATTTTCTGTGTGCGCGTAATGAATAAAATGTAACATCTTCCTAAATAAAAGTAGTCTTTGTTGCCCTTGTCTTGGTCTCCTTTTGTATCTTGTAGCTTGTTTAAGAATGAAATAGAAAGAGACAGAAAACCTATACCATCAGGACCATAAGGAATTTCAAACACATGGTGTTAGGAAGTGCAGATGAATGGTATTTGCATTCATCTGCACTTCCTAATACCATGTGTTAGGCCAGGCTTGATTATTTGCTGGGTTTTCAGGTTGTTTTTTTATTTCTTGTCTTTTTTTTTTTTTTTGTGAGTATGTAATAAAATAATTTATAATGAATTAAATAATTGACCATTTGTTATAGGAAACGCTACCACTAAAATACACATTATTGCTTACCATGTATATTTTATTTGCCCAAGAAAAAGATAGAGCTTTACCTCCTTTGTGCAGTCTTCTACTTTTCCAAACTATTGTCCTTCAAGTGTTTTGAACACAGGTTACAAAGAAAGTTATCAAGGATATTGACCATATCCTTGGGTATGGAAAAAACTTCTAATGCTGTAACAGTTTGTATCAGTGTCTTTTGGAGGCAAAAGATTGTGATTTTGAGGACAATCCATCAATGTTAGTGTTATCAAAGCTGTCATGACAATTGTTTTAGAAGTAGGATCTTTGCATTTAGAGAAAAAAAAGTACCATTGATCAAACCAGAATAATTATATTGGTTTTGATTGCATAAATTTTATTAATGACGGGTTCCCTTTGTAAGTGAAAGCCCTCCAAAGATAAATAGATATAGCAATAACCAAGGTAATTAATTTTGCCTGATATTAATGACCAATCTGACACAATCCCAGTTCCAACAGGGACTGTTTTACAAAGATCAGTTTCTATCCTGAATTTTAAAAACATCTCTCCTGCTGTCAGTGGTCCATCAAGGGAAATGTGTATCTATCCTACGTTGAGTGGGAAAATGCAAAATTCTTGGAGATAAATAGATATATCTGATAATTTATTTGGAAAATATGGTCTATGCCGGTCCTGTAGGAACACATTAGCAGTTGATAAAGTTCTTGTACTCTTGACAAATTTTCAAGTGGCTGCACTAGAACATGAGTTTGTGATGTATAAAACCTGCACATAAACATTAATCAAAGAAACTCATTCTTGGCTCAGAAAAATCCACACTGAGTAGTCCACCTCTGGAATCTGTTACTTTTTGCCTTTTTCTTTCTTGTACTTAATCTAAATGTGAATATATGGACATAAATATGTATGAACGGTGGGGCAGGTTCAGGGACACAGAGTTTGGAGTTGGTAGATGAAATAATAAAGCTTGTATCAGTAACATGACCATGGTCTTCTCTCTATAACAGCTTCTATGAGAGACATGCAAAAGGGCTTTTTCTAAATTCCTTCTTGTTTCACTTATTATCTAAATTTTGTAATATACTAACAGTGCCTAAAACGGAATACTTCTCAGCTGAAGATCACAGAAGATTTGATGCAGATTGCAAAATCCCTGAACAAAAGTCACTTTAGCTTCCATTTAATCCCTCCTATAAAACAGAATATAAATTTGTATCACGTCCTAATTCTTCATACTGGCTTAGATAGAGTATAATATAATGTATTCAATTCAGATGTCATGTCTATTTGATCAATCCTGCAAAAGAAATTTTATGAGTAAATTAGAGTTAGAAGATAAAATGTATGGAGAGACCATGATGTTCTAGCAACTCAGTGTAGCACAAACCTTGGCTTCCTATCACACCTGGAAAAGAAAACCTCCAACAAATGTGACACCTACCAGCACTAAAAGCTCTGGATATTTCCTGGCTTCCAGCCCTGACTGGTATAATAATCTATGGCACCTGAACATTCCTGATGGCAGCACTGTGATCAGGAAGCTAATTAGCTAGGAAAGGGAAATATTAACTCATCAATTACTGATTGCTATCCCATTATATAAGGAAGCAATCACGCGATGGAAATGTACAAGCCTGGAGGACTGAAAAGGCCCAAAGCAATTTTGTGATCATAAATTGGACCAAACACAAGACAAAAAGAACAAATAAGAGGTCAAGTCCTAGCACTGAGGGGCATACTGCACTCATGAATAACCAACATGTTTGAAGTAAATGCCTGCTAGTGAGAGAGGAACCACTGTGTTAGTAAATCAGTGACCTCCCTGTAATGGGGAAAGGGCAACAAAATTGTGTGGGCAAATTGGAGACTCTAAGGTCAGCAGCAGCAACTTTCTCTCCCCAGTGTTCAATAATAGCAAACAGAGAAAATGTTTCTGGGAAGTTCTCTGGCTGGTGTGAAATTAAAAATGAAATATTTACTTTTGCATCTGTTTTTAGGTTTTGGATTTTTTTAAATTTTTTATTTTTATTTTTTACTTATGCAAACCATAGGTGGAGAAAAACCTTGCATTTTTCCTTATGAAAGTACTTTGTGTTGCATCAGCTGCAAATTTAGCCTACTGATGTCAGTGGAAATGTGGCTTATGTTGGAGTTCTGCTTTGTGGTACTGACTCCAGTATGGATTTATGCCTTGTGAGAAGTGTATCTGGAATTAGTTCTTTATTTCAGAGAGACATTCTCTTTCAGTTGCATATTATTTATATATATTTTAGAAGTGAACAAATTGCATCTATGGAATTTTTGGTACTTTTAAACCTTAGAAGAATATGTAATGATACAACTTTCCATAGGTCAACAACTGTCGATTTTTATTTCTCAGTGATAGTCAACTCAACCTGCTGAAAACATTCTGCAAGTCTTACCTAAAGCTTTAATCTATCAAAATCACATACTGAAATCAACAGATATGACAAACTAAGTACATTAAGAGTTGAAAAAGTCTGTTAATCATGCTTAGTGTTTGCAAAACAGTTTGTATTTACCTTCAGATTCAAACACTGCCCTGGATTTGACCATAGAGATCTATATTCTAACTTTCTATGATGTTGTAAATTGCTATGAATATTTACTCTGATTCAGATTTTGCTGGTTTTGCTGATGGTAGCACTTCCTTATTTGAACACACAATAATACTCATATGGAAAACCTCATTTAGTGAGAGTGAGATATATTGATAGATTATGAAGAATACTTGCAATTTTACAAAAGTATGCAAGATATATTCTTCATGATTAAACAATATTACTTTATATGAAGTTGCATATAAAATTACTCTTCAGAAAACTGTGAGAAGACAATGTTCTTTCAAGAGTATGTAGCTGATTTCAGAATAGCATTGTATGTTACCATAGAAACCAAGCACTTCAGTTGCTTTTTGAAACTGCTAAACAAAACTGCTTGGTTGAATGAGAAACCCCAAGATATCAGAGTTGGTCAAAGATCTATTCCAAAACAAGTTGTTTGCTGTGGGGAGAGGTCACATAATCTGTCACAAACCTTGAATCAAGAGCGCAGCACATGAAGTCCCACCTGTGCTCTTCTGAAGGCTGAGCTCCAGGCCCACTCTGCATGCAGGGCCACAAAAAGGAATTCTGCCTTAGGGTGAGAGCTCTTGGCTGATAAATCCTCTCTGCTAAGCATAAAATCATAATGGACAGGATGAGATTTAAGGTGTTTAGACCTTAGAATAGCATTTTGTGCCACATAAATACCTTGAAAAATATTAGGACTACTTTTGACATCTTTCCATTGTGAAAACTAAGCATTTATAGCTACTTCTTCCTACCCATCTTTTATTCACTCTCCTGAGAAGGACTTTTCTTATGCCCTGTGGTAATGTATCTGCCAACAAACAGTTGGATAAACTGTTCTGGAAAGCAGACCAGCTGGAACTGAATGGTGCAGTGAGAGACTGCCACATGCTTTTGGGTTTTTCAGAAAGCTGAGAATCTGCACCAGTAACCTATAATAAATCAGGAGCAAAAAAACCTCTAGTGCTTCAGCAATAACATCACACACAGCAGAAGGAAAATAGGGATGTGAATGTCCAATAACACTGGAGAGGGATTCAACATGAGATGGTAAAACATCACAAAGGAGTTTGAGGTAGTGATTTCAAGGGAAAAAATATTGTCAGCATTAATAAAATGAGGAAAACTGCACTTGATTTTTTATTATACTTTCCTTGCATTTTAGAGAAAGTAATTTCTGTATTGTGGCCTGTCTACAGTTAGCAGGACTTGAGAAATTACTTGAAAAGATGGTTTTGATGTGTTTGTGTCCACTCAGCCCTTCTTGCATTGTATGGTCCTGCAGACATTAATGTGCTGTAGAAAAGATGCTTGGGGAAAGCTGGCCTGTTGTCTTTGGGAAAATTCACTCTCCTTTGCAAGCTGCTGTTGGCTCAGGCAGACTCTGAAAGGGAATCCAGGAGCTGGCTGCAGCCTGAGTTCACTGTCACATAAGGCTGCAGATGGCTTGTGGGCTGAAACAGAATGCTGTTTCATTGTTAAGTGCTTAATTGATTTGCAGGGTAATTTTAGAATGATAGTTTGAACCAGTCACTTGAAATATTTTCATTTTTCCTTAAGCAAGGCAAATTTTGTCAGCATTTGGTTTTTTTTCTTTTAAAGGTCACTGGTGAGTGGTTGACCTGTAAGTGGAAAAAAATGCATATCTTCAGGTCACTAGCTTTCAGATGAGGCCATCTGCTTCAAATTGTTGGGAAAAAAAGGGCAGAGTCTCTTGCTGGGAATTAGTAGATTGATTGAGTCATGCTCAGAAAAGTTTATTTTGCTACAGGGAAAAAAATTATTTATGACCTCATCTGCAGGTCACCTTCTACCTCAAGCCAGAAAGACCCCAGAAACAGGCTGGATAAAGATACTGGAGAATAGATTTCAAGGGAAATCCTTCATTGGATGAACTGGATGACCTAAATAGTCTTCTGTTCCTCTAATTTTGAAGTATCAATGATTTTCTCATTAAAATCTCATTCTACCTAGCTCCAATACAGATGTAAAACTTATTATGTGTGCCTACTCTTCCCTTTAGAGATGTGAAAGCTCTCTGCTTCGATCTTGTAAAATAGATCAAATAGATCATACTCATGGTGAGTATGTTTGCCTGTAATTTACCAATCTATTTATCCAATAGATTTGTTGGATGCTTTTGTGGACCTTGTTGCAACTATCCTCGTGTATCCCACATCATCTCTGTGAGACCCCAATGTTATTTTCATTTCATCTGTGAGGATGAAAGATCACACAAGACTTTTATGACACTGCATAAATCTCAGCCTTGGACTTTTGAGCTCCTTGACCACTTGCCCATCACACTATTTGCAGGTCCAGAAAGAACTGCACACAAATGCTGGACTAAGAAAGGAAATTTACTTTGCTTATAATTAGAAGTCTCCTGCAGAAAACAAAATACAAACATTTTTCAATGTGTTTCTTTTCATTACTTTATTATATAACCATATTGGGGTGCAAGGAAGTAAACATAACAAACCTAATTAAATTTGCAGAAATGAATATATGACTAATGAAAATTAATGTCATTTTTCAGTGGTAAATCCTCTTCTAGTGCATGCTGTTCTTAGTAGCAATGGTAAGCAGACATGGTGCTTTGAATCAGAGTTCTGACACAGCAAAAAAACATTTTTAGGACAAGAAAAATGGTGCCAGCAGTTTCTTAAATAAAAAATCTGTCTTCTGGACTAAAAGGTTGTGAATGAAAGTGAGCAGAGATTGCATGATGAGAGTGTCCACACACTAGGAAAATAAGCTGAGGAAAGAGCAGAGAATTTGGATGTGTAAAAAAAGAAGCAGATGTGCGAGTGAGTTCTGCAAAGCCTGAGAAAAAGTAGGGTAACTAAATAAACAGGAGGAAAGACATGAAGACCATTGAAAAACAGGGTGGTGTGCCACTTGCAGTAGTTAAAATAAAATATAATTTGCAGCAGTTAAAATAAAATATAATTTGTAACTTCAGTCTGGGAAGGTGAACTTGAGGGAAGCAGTGATCTGGGACTAGAAGGGTCAGACAGCAATTTCTCAGGTACCAGTGTGTAGACAAAAATTCCCAAATGGTTGGAGACAGGTCCATGAAGGCTGCTCCCTGACATAATGCCTGAGTATTCAGACTGAAAGAGACATTCACAAGAGCTCCTGGTTCATGAGCAGGCAGTTTTTGAATGTTGCTCTTGCTGTCTCTCCTACAGAGAACTGATCCTAATGTGAACTTTAGCTCTCAGATTAAACAGGACTGGGAGTTTCTGCTAGGTTTTGTCAGTCTTTTCAACCATGTTCTTCATGTTGCCCAGGGATTTCCCTTTTTTAAGCCCCTCATTTTCAACTGAACCTGGAACAGAATCAGGGATTTAGGTCTTACTGTCTACAAGTACTGCCTGGACAATGTATAGTTAGGAGGACCCAAATATCACCTTCATGGGCCTCTTGACCTCTACCTTGTGTCTTTAGGTGTTTCTCAGCACCCCAATTCCTTGTGTAAGAGTGAGGTGCATAAATATTTAATACATTACCTCAACATAATGATGTTAGGAGAATTGAAAACCACAGTCAAGTTTTCTATTACCACAGGTCCTACTTCTGAGAAGCATAATCCTAAACTAAACTAATATTTAAGAAAGGGCAATCTCCCCTAAATCCTTCAATGTACTGTTCTGCAGAGAATTGTGGCATCAGAACTCTACTAATGGAGAAGCTGTCTCCTCTAGCTTTCACTTCTGCTGAATGTTAACCCTAGTCTAGACCTCACCTTACAGCTGGGAACCTTTAAATGGTGGAGGTGTTTGGCAGGAGTCCTGAGATGTCTCAGTTCACAGGAAAATTTAAAGTAACAGTGGAGGTTCTGACAAGGAAAAAGCCTGGAGCTATAGTGAGAGTTCAATCTGTCACAGCAGGCTAGGGCTACTGCTAGGTCATTTAGACAGGGTAAAAAAAGTAATTCAGAGGCTTCTAAAGGTTCTCGCTTAAGTCTTATCCTTTTTTGGCTATCAAACCCTTTTTCTGGCTTTCTGATTCTCCAAATTCTAACCTTTATTGGAGACATAGTGCCCAGCTGCTGCTGAGCCTATGTGCATTCCCAGATTACTGCTACTGGGATAATTCTAGTGACCTGCCCACATTTAGCTTTGAAAAACCTTTTGACCCCTCTGTCAAAAGGTTTTGTCTTGCCTTCAACTAACCCCTTCCCCTGAAACAAACCCTAACCCTAGGTTTCGCCTGTATATTCATACTCTGCATTTTTGGAAGGGGAATTCTTGCTGTATTCTCCAGTTTATTCTAGAAGAGATTTTGTTCACAGCGTGAAAGTCCCAGCTTTCTCAATGCTCTTAATTCTAACCTCTCTTTGAGGTGGAAATATTTGACCCTGCAAGGCAGAAATTCAATAACTACAGTAGCTTTCAAAACACTCTGGCAGATATTTAATGAGTTAAAATATTAGGGAATATTTGCATTTTAACAGTATCAAAATGCTTGCCCCTCTACCTTAAGTACAGTATCATCTACAGGTGAAAGAAGTCTCTAGCCCAAATAGCTTAATTTAAGTAGACGAGAAGAACACAGATGATGTGATTGATCTTATCTGTCAAAATTCTGACAAGAGAACAGCCTGGAGAAGAAATGACTGCAGATGTCTCTTGTTCACTACCTATCACAGGATGAAGAGCAAAGGCATGTGTAAGGGCCAGCTGTACCCATTCCTTCCTCACACTCATCCTTCTCCACATAGACATTTCTCCCAATTGTGTGTTTGTATTGGGAATCAGTCTCTCCATCATCAAGCAGATTTTGGCAGTAATGGAAATAAACCCCAGAAATTAAAATGCACTCAGGAAAAGACAGACATTCTGTGGAGAAATAAGGAACAGCAGAACCATCCGGGCATGAATTACAACCTCTCTTGGCAGCAGCACTAGCGGAATGAAGCATCAATCAAAACAGGATGAGCCATGCCCATTGGATCTAGGATTCCTGACATGACTGACTGGTGCCAGACACAGCTAGGCAGACAGCCATTCTCTAGTAATGCAGTCCTATTGAATAAAGCCTGTATCTGTAGGCTAATGGCTTGAAATTGCTCAGAGACTCAGTAAAAGCTCTGAGGAGAAAGGGAAAATAATAGTAATTTAGATAAATGATAGGAGTCTCCCCAGAACAAAGGCACTTTAATACAAATGTGTTGCCATCAATGGTGGTGTGTGTACTCTGCTGTAAT
The DNA here is from genome assembly GCA_024362935.1 of Setophaga petechia. Lineage (NCBI taxonomy): Eukaryota > Metazoa > Chordata > Aves > Passeriformes > Parulidae > Setophaga > Setophaga petechia. The sequence continues at coordinate 58,156,639 of JANCRA010000002.1, forward strand.
TAGACATTTTCTACTGAGGCAACACAAAGCCAGCTGTTTGGCCCATTGTGTAAGCCTCCATTTACTAAGTCTTGGTTGCACATGCGAGGCATCAGGCCCAAAAGACTGGTTTCATATTGAAATTATGAAAACATTCAAAAAACCACACAAGAAAATGGCAGGGGGACAGACTGGCAATCACACAATGAACTGATTATAGAGTGCTAATAATAAAAGCATCATTGTTAAATTACTGCCAGATGGACCAGGTACAGCTACTCATGAGACACCTGTTTTACTGGGATGTGAAGCAATTGCAATCAGACAGAATACAGCTGCAAAATGGATGGATCCAGGCAGCCACTGTGGGAGAGCACACATACTATGTGAATTAATTACCAGGCAAGTGTGGCATGAACCATGTCTGCCTTACCAAGGTCAAAAACATGTTGTAACTAGCATATTTTCTACTGTGCTGGGTTACTTCCACTGGCTCATGCTGAGTTCCTGTAAAAAGCAAAATATGCAGAGCTTTGGATGTTCACTGCACAGATTATATAATACACTTTGACCTGGGTTATAGTCTGGTAAAACCTGTCAAAGCTAATCTTATTTTTACCATGTGAGGATATATCTCTGCATAATTCTGAGTGTTATAGAACAGCACCCATATGAGCAAGGTCTATCTAAATGCAAAAGCCTTAAATATGCTCCTGAATACTTAATTATACAACTAGATTATATCTGCTACTGGCTGTGTACAGACATTCTGTAAACAGTATTTCTGAGCTCTTGTATACAGCAGAGCAACTCCAGGGGAAAACACCTACTGTGTTCTTGGGTTTCTCATGCTCATCCTCTGAATCCACTGATCTAATATCAATCTTTGTATAAAGGGAGATACAGAGGATGCAGTGGAGGAAAGTCATGACAAGGTGAAAGTACTTTCAGCAAATTCTCTTCTCAAAATATATGCATAGCTTTAAAGTTATTTCCTCTCAGATGCACTGAAAGATGTCTGTACTTATTTCATTGATTTATACTGTTTCAACCTTCCTATCCTCAAAAGAGCAAATCCTGATTATCTCTGCTATGAGAAATAAGAATCAGGTTTTTCCTGTATGTCTTTCGTTTGTTTCGTTTTCTTTGGGTTTGAATAATAAAGATGATTTCACTTATTATTATCATGTAGAATGAAATGATACTATGAATGTCATTCCCTCAAACATCTTTTGGGAGCAAGAGGGATCCAAAGCAGAATAGTAATTTGTGTTCTTTGCCATATGGTTAACACACAGGTTCTTTGAAGGGATCATAGAGTAGTGCTAATGGACTTTGTTGTCAGTTTGCACAGTATGGGTGAATGCTGTGCATTCAAATCAGGAAAATCATGGGGCACTTTTCTGAATTTCATTAATTTGCATTCTATCCATGTTGCATCTAATCACTATTAATTTTCCTTAAGAAAATCATAAGGAATAAAGGTTACTATTTAAAAAAAAATATTCTACAGATAAACCTTCTTTTTTTTTTCTCATGAACACCACTTCATCTCAGCTCAGCATAACCAAGTACCAAGCAAGTAATGCAGAAATAGCCTGTGGGGACCTTGGAGCCTGTGTGTTTAGGAAACGTGTTCTACATTTCCAAACTTGCTGAGAACTACACTAGTTTTGACTTTAACTTGTTCCTCTAAAGTGAAAATTTTTTCTTAAATGATATCTTAAACTCACAAATGTAAGATAGAAGCTGTGTTAAGAAATGGGAAACCCTGAGATTACAGACAAGAAATTAAAGAATGACCTGAGAGCTGAACTGACACACAAACAACAGGTTGGAGTGAATTTTGGACTTCAGGTATTTAGCTTCTGTGAAAGTCTTCTGGCTTCTTTGGAATAGAATCTGAAATGGAAGTAGGATGGAACAATCTGATCTGGGCAGCTATTTAAAAAAAGTACTTTGAAAGCATGCAAGGTTAAAATGACGCAGGATCTTGCAGTCAAACAACATTCAGGTGAATTGTGGTTACTTAGAATCAGGGCTTATATTGATGTTTTCAGGCACATTTACTCTTCTCATCTGGCCATCTGTTGAGAGGCCATTGATCTCTGAAGGAGATCAAACAAGATCATCCAGTTCTGACTTATGTAAGTGGAAGATCAACTGCCATGCTTTTTGAAAGTGAGGATGAAAAAAAATACCAAAACACCAACTCTCTGTATTTCATGTTCTGAAATGTTTTTATGTTTCTACTGTGAGAAAGAAAATAAAAAGCAAAGAAACTGAAATGGGGAAATTTTTAACAAAGCAGAACAATATCCATTGTTGTAGACAATGGTTTTGTTGGCATATAAACTTATTTTACTATTAGCTGCAATTTATTTTTCCTCCTGTTGTAGCCATCTTGTAAGCCTGCAGGTAAATTCATATGATGGATCTCTGATTCTATCATATTATTATATTGCTTTTTGAGTGCAAAAAACAACAACAAAAAAATCCCTGTTATGCAAAACCAAGAAATAAAACAGCAATAGATCACATATGCATATCTCACAGCTAGTAGCTTTACTGGCTATGTATCATGATTTTGTAATGATCTCACAGCAGTAGACATTCTGGTTATTACTGGTCTAATATTATCCTAAACCCTCTGCAACCGGCAAAGTATTAAAACCCTTTCCTCAATGTAAAAGAAGAAAGAGGATGGGGAAAGTCACTAGTTGAACCACATGCTAAAATCTAACCACTATTGGCAGATAGCTGTAAGCCTATGGTCTCCAGATGCCCACATTTCTGTTATTTCCTCCATGCATGCAGCCTTTTATACCCTTACTCTTAACATTTATGATTTCAATAAGTACTTGCATATTCACTTGGCTACCTTATCTTCTGGGACTGACTTTGTGAGTGTTCTTTCAACATGCTGAAGTAACTATCAGCAGGAAGAAATTTCTTCCTGTCTCTTACATAGGAGTCCAGGTGTTGTAGCACTTACTTGCAGTTTGTGAGACATGGGTTCATAAAGCCCTTCAATCTGTTTTATGATAAGGATTTTAATGCATAGCCTCCAGAGGTATTGTAGATGCCTTGTGTTGTGTGAAGTGTGTCCTGAGTCTCAATTCTTCCACACAGCTCTTCCTCTTTGTGTAAAGCAAGGTCTGGGTTTGGAAATTCTGTTTGAGATGGGACACCACATAGTACTATTCACCAGCTTGAGAAGCGGGCCCATGAGAACCTCATGAGCTTCAAGTCGAAGTGCAAGGTGCTGAATCTGGATTGGGGCAATCCCAGATGTGAGCTCAGACTGGGAGAAGAACTCATTGGGAACAGTTCTGTGGAGAAGGGTTTGGGGGTTCTGGTGGACAAAAACTGGAACTGAGCCAGCAGTAGGCACTTGCAGCTCAAAAGGCCAACTGTATCCTGGACTACATTCGAAGAGGAGTAGCTGGCAAGTGGAAAGAGGTGATTTGCTTCCTCTTTGTCCTCATGTGAGACCTCAGCTGGAGTGTTGCCTCCAGCTGAGGGTCTGGGGTCCTCAGTTCAAGAAAGACTGCGCCTGTTGGAGTGGATCCAGAGGAGTACCATGAAGATAAGAGGACTGGAGCACCTCTCCTATGAGGACAAACTGAATTGTTGTTGTTCAGCCTGGAGAAGAGAAGGCTTCAGGACATCTCATTGAGGTCTTCCAGACCCTAAAGGGAACTTACAAAGAAGAGAGACAGGGAGCTTTTACAAGGGCAGATAATAATAGGACAAGAAGGAGCTGCTTTAAACCAAAAGAGGAGAGATTTAGATTAGATGTTATGAAGAAATTCTTTACTGCGAGTGTGGTAAGACACTGGAAGAGGTTGGCCAGAGAAATTGTGGATGCCCCATCTCTGGAAGTACTCAAGGCTGGGTTGGATGGGCAGTCCATCTGATTGAGTGACTGAGCAATCTGATATAGTGGGGGACATCTGAGCCCATGGCATAACGCTTAGAACTAGATGATATCTCAAGTCCCTTCCACCCCAATCCCTTCCAACCCTAATTCTGTGATTTTATGATATCATGCTGAATATTAACATCCCTAATCCTCCCTCCTTGTAAAACTAGCTCCAAGTGCCTATGTGGTGCATTGAAATGGATACAGAGATTTTCTTTACAGTGGACAAGACTTACCTCAATGATGAAGTTGGAAAGTGATTCAAAGTAAGCTACTCTCCCTAAACATAGCCTAATAATCTCTTTAATCAGCAAGGAGAATGAGAAAGAAGAATGACACTTTTGCAGGAGCCTTGACATAGTATAAATCATCCATCAAAGAATTCAAGCAAAAAAAGTTTTTTCACACTGCATTTTAGGTTTTTCTTTCAGAAAAGATGCATTCATTACCATTATGTGTCTAAAAAGACACATGGCTGAGGACCAAATTCTGGTATCCTGGCAAAATCATATATTTAGCACAGCTTATCCATATCCACCTAATTTTGACCAGCAGTTTCAGTTTGAAGTCCATGTTTGTATTTACCTCAAATGGGCATGTAATGTTCCAAAACTGGCTGCATTTTCAAGGTAAAATCAATGTGGTTTCACACATAACTAGTTCTGCAATTAAGCACTTTCAGGGCTTAGTATAAGGCAAATGTAAACATGAAAAAGCAAGGGATCTCTGTGATCAATATCAACTGCCCCCACTCATCCTCTGTCTTTTGTGTAGCAGTTGACATGGCTGAGCAGAGACAGGAGTTTGAGATTCTGGTCAGTCTCAACACACACATGGGAGAAGCACCTTGCTGACCTTCTCACATTGCACCTGGAGCCTGGTGTGTCTCTGTTGGCTTAGGATCTAACCCTTGCTTTGTAAATCTGCTCTAGCATGCAAAAATTTGTGAAGCTGAAAAAAACCACCAACCTGATATCTCTGCATGTTATTTACTACATGTTAGTAGTACAGGGAAAAAGCATCAGTGAGCTCTACTTTTCTGCTTGTTAGTTTTTCCACTGTCAGCTTGTGTCAAGGATCTCAAGTGACTGAATCTTTTGGCAGAGAGCTTTGGGCTTCATTTACCACTGACTACTGATCTAATTGCCTTCCAACCCTGGACACAGAGAAAGGGGCTTAGCACAAGGACCCAAGGGCTTAAAAAGCTGAAGATAATGATGACAGCCACACTGGTGCAGAAAGCAGGAACTCCCAGATGTCTTTAAGAGCACTAGATTTCAGTTTGACTCTGATTCCCAGACACAGCCTTCCTCAAAGATGATGCAGTTGTCTTTATCTGGACAAAGAATCTTTTCACCTTATGACAGAAATGACATCCACCTCAAAGTGTCTTATTAAGGACACAGCTTCCAGCCTGAGAAGACATGCCTTTGTGAAGGGAAGTTGTCATGCCACTGTATGCAGTGCCTAGAAATCAGAATTACTGAGGATTTATTGTAGCTGAAAGGGACAAAAACTTTCATGCCACCTCATTACTTCTTGTCACCAAGTCAGCCTGGGGTTGGAGACTGAAGGAGCAGAAACTTCCCTTAGAAACCTAGAGCTGCTAATGGAACTTGCCATGTGATTCTTATACAAGACAAGCACTTGAGGCATGAAAAATCAGAGAAAAGTTAGAAAAATTGTGAGTGCTTAGGCAATGGTTTGGTCTTGAGAGGAGTCATGCTAACATCACTACTGACCCCAAAGCACATCCTGACAGTGTCTCCTCCAGCACTGGGATTGGTGAGGCAGGCACAGCTGCAGCCAGAAGAGCTGTTAGCCTGTCTGTCTCTCTCCCAGTCTGTCTCTCTCCCAGTCTGGGCTGGACCTTGTGGCTGGAAAAAGGTTTAGCCTCCCTCAGTGGCAAAGAACACACTTGCAGATGTTCAGCTGGGGTCCAGCTGCCATGGGATCACTGTGGGATCATATAAACAATAAACCAGAGGTGCCACAAGTGAGCCTGTTCCAGTGCTGCTACCAGAAGCAGCTGGAGAACTAAACAGGGGCCCCTCTAAGCTGAAAGACAAGTGGGATTGACAGGATGTCTTCAGGGAAAGGAAAATGTGGTTGCTGCCCTGAATGTTTTTAAAAGTTGACACCAGAAATAAAAAAAAAAAAAAAAATTAAAATTTGGTATCAGGAAATTTGGGGTTTGTATCAAAGCAATAACATTTTGTTATAGTAGAGCAATGTAGTTATTTTTTAGTTATTTAGTTAGTTTTAGTTATTTTGTCTATATTTTTAATCTTATACTTCATATTCTCATGGTTTGGAGAAGGGTGCACACAACAGTGTTAGTTAACAGTGACGACTAGATTTTTTTTTTCACATGCTTAAATGTTGTGATTATCTGTAAATTTCTGTTTCTGGTCTGTGGGAAAAGCTATGAATTTTTAGTGTGTTAAGGAAAATGCTGATTTCAAAAAAAAATTGTAGTGAAATTTTTTCATCTGGAGAAACTTACTGGGGAAGAAGACAAGGTTTGGATATTGAATAGATATCCAGAGCTGATAAGAGCTAAAGGACAGGAGGATGGTCTTTGAACAGCTGAAGAAAAACACTGTGGAGAAAAAAAGAGATGTAGTCCTACAGCTGTCAGAATTTAAGGGAGAAATGGTCAGGTCGAGAAATGTTTAAAACACAGAATGAAAATTATTGCGATGAAAAAATAATGAAGAATTTCTGTCCCAGTGAACCAGGCTTTCAAAGCTTTTTTGATGAATATAGGAAGAACCTACTAGAATATGGAGAGATCCTGGAGCTTGTTTTGTCACTAAAATGAGCAAAAGGACTCTTGCATTACTGTACACAGTTTTTTTCCCAGTGATTTCCTGTGTCAGCTGATCCTGCCAACACTGCACTTATGCACCTCCAGCAGCTCCAAACCCGCCAAAGGATGCTAGAAAGACATATGGTACAGAGTTTTAGGCACTGGGGAGCTACACCTCACTACCTGACCCTCTTTTTTAGAATAATATTGGGATTCCATGTTGGCTGATCAAAGCAGGTGCTTTTCCCTGATGGATTTCAGCCCAAAGTTCACAGGAGTTTGCAAGAAAGGAGATAAAGGTTGTTCTACTCTTGCTTTTTTCCCTTGGGTAGCAGATCATTGAGATCCTTCACCTGCACTGAATCCAGATACACAAAGAGTAGAGACATAATTGTAACAAGTAAATATCTGATTCGTGTTGCAGAGAACAGCAAATTTTTACTGCAAATTTTACTGCAAATCAGTGGCTGTGAAAAGTCTTGGATTGTTTTCTCTCTTCAACTACTAATAAAAGGGTTGGAAGAAGATAAAGGGCTAAGAGATTGGATGAAAATTTAAAATTACTGATTTTTGAAAAAATGTGACAGATATTTAAGGAATTTAGTAATGCACAAGTTTTACTGAAATGAAGACTGACAGACTGTTTTTTATATGTCTGCATATATAGCAGTTTTATTCTTCCTTGCCTTTTTACTAGAAATTTGCATAAAGTTCTGTGTGGGATTTAGATAAAATTATTGAGACATCTTTTTTTAGCAAATTACATATTATCCACATAAAAGTCCATTCTTCTTCACTTTTGAACTCTCTGCTACATTTACCAGCTGTGATCATGTGGTATGTAAGTATCACCAGTTGGTTTTTTTTTTAAAGAATAAACTGAATTGAAAATGATCACAATTAGCAACCATCGAAATTAGCAGAGCATTCCAAACTGAATCTTACTATTTCCTATAAGTGTCCTTGGGGGTCCTTTTTTCACGAAAAAGTAAAAATTAACTAGTTTTCAAGTAGTGTGTGGTGCTAATTTTATTATGAAAGTAAGAACAATTCAGCATAAGGAAGTAATGCAAGAGTTTTACTTGTGAAACTTCCAGTTTGCTGACATAAATGTTGGATGAGAATTGTTCCCAATGTTGTTCAAAATTCCACAGGAGAGCTTCAGTTTGTTCACAAGATTTCTTTCTTGATAGGGAAAGCAGTGAAACAGCTCCCTGCCTGCTTATCTGCCAGGTGAGAAGTTTCTTGGTTTTCCTTAGTTCTTTAGGATTAGGCAAATCTCCCTTTCCTACAAGTGAGCTGTGAGGGAAGAGACAGAGACAGAAAAAGAACTGGAGAGTGAAAGAAAGGGAATTAATGTATTGGAAGGGATAACTAAAAAGACATTCTACTTTTATTCCCTGAATGAGGGAAAAAGCCCCTATGTTTTCTGGCTTCTTTTGTGAAATACCAGTGTGTGAAAATGTATATTTATTTGTTTTGGGTTTTTTGGTGGTTTTTTTTTTTTTTGGTTGGTTGGTTTTTTGGGGTTTTCTGTTTTGTTTTCTTTTGTTTTTCTTTGCTTTCCATTCCAATTCCTGAGGCTTTACCTTGAATTATAGATTACCTAGGTCTATTGATTGATAATGAGATTATCTTGGTCTAATGATTGATAGTGATGGGATGTGAGGGAGGTAAATCCTGTTGCTTTGGATGGTTTCTGTTTAAGAAGTCTGATGCCATTAAATGTCTAAATAATTTGGCAGCAGTGCTCCAAGCTTTCTGTAGGTGCTCTTTGTATCAGACTGGGGTCTGAGAAAGAATAAATAAGAGCACTAGAAATTATAATTTATAGGGAAACCTAAAAAAAGAGTTATTTAATTTGTTTTTATAAAAAAAGTTTTAAAACCTGGGGAAAATATCAACCCATTTTCCATGCCATTCCACAATTCCACCAGAAGAGATGAAAGTGAGACTGGAAACTGGGTGCTCTAAGACAATGTGCAAAACTTGCTCATAGCATAAAATATTAAGAGATCTGTGGATGTGGATCCTTCTCATCCCCAGGATTCATTCAGCTGACAGTTTGTTATATGCCAGCATACTACAGGCTAAGCTGAATAGAAATAGGAGTTTTTCCTTGTGTGTTTTTCTGAGGATAAATAGTTCTTATGTTTAAGAGAGCTGAGGTTTTGAGGATCCAAGGGGAATAGGCTTTGAAATGCTGTGACCATCATAGTGTTTGTGTTGGAAGGGGACCTTTACAGATCTAGTCCAACCCTCTTTGTCATGTGTAGGTACATTTTTCTTTAGACCATGTTGCTCAAGGACTCATTCAACTTGATACTGAACACTTCCTTTGATGTATAGATGACTTTTATTGCTATGACAGTAATTGTGATTCCTATATCTAGTAGTCCTCAAACCTGATAGTGGAAAACCAGCAAAGTCAGAGGTTGCATATTCAGCTTGGGATTGATAATAGTTCTGTATAAGTTGTAATGCCTTCTGGATGGTGAGTTTTCCTCATAGGAAAAATGCTTTTAAAGTTGTTACATTGACTTTCTGTAAAGTAATTATGAAGGCAAATTATACAGATGCAAAACATATATGGCCAGGAGAAAAGAGAAATTGTTGTGAAGCTGAGTGGGTAGGAGGAATATTTGAGTCCAGCCTTGAAGCTTTGGGTCTCTGTAAGTTCTTCAAAGCAAGTTCAAAATTTGCATTGGTGGTGTGGAAGAAACTAAAGTAAAAGGAATAACCTGTGATTGCATCACACAATTAGTATTCAGGAGATTTGGTTTCTTTTTCATGCTAGTAAAAAATATGCAGTTTAAGTATAAGCAAATAATTTCCCCTGGTACTAACGTCAGAATAAGACTTTAGAGAGGTGCTGAGAGTCTCATGAAATTGCTTTTTATAAAGAATATCAATGCCACAAATGGGAGGCTCACTTTATGATATAAAGATATGATAATTGGAATTAAAGCAGAGAACTGGAACTGGAATATTTTTTTTTGCACTGATAATCAGATTTAGCCAAGGAACAGATAGAAGGAATATGAAACATTAAGAAAAAGTGCTGAGCATTTGTCACAGTAAATTCTTATGAATTCTCCCTAGATTCCACTTTTGAGATTAACAATTGCTGAGAGGGAACTGAAAGCTTGTTTTAGACTACGATTATTTACTGGTTTATTGGCAACAGGTCAAATAGTCCAAGGTTTCCATGATCCCTCCTCCTTATAAAGTACCTGGGGGTTCCTGCTGACCCAAGAGATCTCTTAAATACCCATCAGTGCAGTGAAATTTTATCAATGAAGTAATGAGTAAGTCAGCAGTGCCCCTATTTCCAACGCAGAAGACAAAACAATCATGCAGACTTCTTTGCAGATAGATTATCCATTCTAACAATACATTTCCTCCCTGGGCCTTTGCTCTTTCTGGTAATTGAGAAGGGCAATTAATCTTGTAGGTATTATTGCCGAAACCCAGAAATTGTATATTTCAAACATATTGTACAACTAAGATTTGTCTGTCTAACAATCCCAAGTGTCTTTAAAGCTTAAACAGACAATGCATTCTCTGCTCTGCTTGTTGTGCCTTTCCTTGGATTGACAGCTGCTGGTTAAAATTATGTCTTCCTTCTGTGTTCCACCCTTTGAATTTAGGCTTGTGGTTTAATCTAAGTGTCTAGTGATATCTTAGGCAATTTTGTAAAATCTCTTGGCTTTAATTTCCTTGCTGAGAGTGAAGCTGAACAAACATTTTCATGTGTGCTTGTTTTTCCATTTTTCCTCAGGGGAAAAAGCAATAAGAGTAGGAGGAAAAAAGTTTAATCAAATTTTTTTCTGTTGAAAATCTTGACCCTTTGGTATATAGTCAGAAATATCAATTTCAGGGAAAAAACCCAAAGGCATTTTACTAAACCCTGCAATTTTTAATTATAGACTTTGGGATTAAAATTGAAAGACTGTTTATATGCACAATATTTATCCAACGCTGTACATTTTCCATTATTTTTTAAAGTAATCCAGTGTTTGAAATGCAGATCATGGTGCTGCAATTTTCTGTCTTAACAAGGCAGAGATCTTTGGATATAGAATTCACTAGATGTGTTGCACAGGTAGGGAGTCTGACATATGAAAGAGTATTGAGCCTGGAAAGAAAAAACCAAGACCTTTTACCATTTCAGTTCTAATTTTCCCATCCTTTGAAAATATTGCTTTCAACATTTATCATTACCCAGCAATGACTGAAAATATTTGCTTTTTCCTACATATTTTATGGCTTTTCTACTTAGACTGCAGCTCTTGATCTCTGGCCTCTGTTTCTGGTGGCCAAGTAAAGAAAAACTACAATCACTCTACAACTGATTGCCAGAATGGAGCATCAGGAATGATGTATTTTGTTGGGGTGCCCAGCCTGCACCCAAGAGCAGATGCCTTGACTTGTGCATTTGGCTCATTTCCTGGCGCATTCCGTGCTGGGGAGCATGGGATGTACCAGGGATGGGATTCCCTGACAGCCCCCATACATGCAGTGTTGGTTTACATAAATGAGAGAGAATTAGAAGATAAAAATTAGTCCCTTTAAGAAATCTCATTCTTTATTTCAGAACTGGCTTGGGAAATAGGCCCATTCATCTGAACCTGTGCTTTTCTAAGCTTAGAAGTATCACAATGATAGAGGACACTCCATTATTTTCAGAATCTGTCAGTTTTCTATCTATTATATCTTCTTTGCCATTACTTTAAGATAAATGACTAGCACAGGAAATCTTCATGGGCCAATTTTCCACATCATCTATTTTAAATTATGTAAATTGTTAATTTCTTCCCTATATGCCAATATTATGGACATGAATTTTTTTTTCTGGATATATGTCTATGTGTTCTTAAACTAAGAGTAATAAAAAGGCAAAGAATTTTGTCAAATTATTTTTACATAGCATACTTTTTATTTCTAAGCCACCTGTGGTCTTGTTGCTTTTCCTTGAAATATTCCAATTTCTTTCCCTGAACAAGAGCATGATAGTACTAAATTAACATATTTTTAATTCCAGATCTTTACAGTGGTTGATCCAGGATGTCTCTCTTGTGCTTGTTGTTTGTCTGTCTTCATGTTCATAACATATCTACAGTGCACTTCTAATGGATGCATATTGTATCTCTGTGTCCCACTCACCATGTTACGCATATTTTTATTTTCACCTCTGTCTTAAACTCATTTCTGTGTTAAAAAAATCCAATTTTATGCTGAAATTCATTCTTACACTGTTTTTCCTCAGAAAATGGCCATTTTAGTAACCTCTAGTGGGTCTGAAAATTTTGAAACATACTGCTTTAAAAATTATATTTCTGATACATTCTGGCATTTTATCACAAACTAGAGTCATTCAGAGTATCTGAGGATAGTAAACTAATTACTCCTTCCTTTTTCTTGCTAACATAAAAAGATTAAATTAATCACATTCAGTTACAGCTGGCATTAAGCTTCCCGACATGTTCTTTTTTAAGGGTGAGAGAGAGAGATGAGTGACTTTTATTAAATGTTTTTTTCTGCATGACAAAATCTTCTTTTGAAAATTGAAAGTGCTAAATCAGCAATTTTGCCTGTTTTCTCTTTCCTTTCTTGTTTCCATATTCTTCATTAGAGGAATGAATTATCTTATAGACTGGCTTTTATAACCTACTCTAAATTAATAATTCTGTGTCCTGTGAAAATACCTTTCTTTTTTTTTCATTTTTGTAGTATGATATTCTTTGAGCTGTGCAGTGAAAGGACTTTGACCTGCCAGCAGATCTATCTTATAAAGTAAAGGCAAATCAAAGATATCTGTGAAAGTACTAGTGTTTGTGATCAGAAGATAATCTCTGTGGAAAGCTTTAGGCTAACTAACACTGAGAGGAATTTGCGTCGGACCATTCAGTGGCCACAGATGAGAGAGCTCAGACACAGGAGGAAAGGGGACAACATTCTGTCAGAAAGATGAACAGCTTCCTGAAACTGTTTGGGAGTGATTTTTTTGTTGTTGTTTTTTGTTTCCTTGCACTGGTTTTAGACAGAATTACATTATATAGCTTTGTGGTTGCCAGTGAAGATATATTGCCTTGTCCAAAGAATTTGACTCATAAGATCTGATATGCACTCATAGTAATTTTTTCTCCTGTTCAGAACCCTTGTCCTACTCCACTCTTCCATACACTAAGTTTTGATAGTGTTTAGTAAGCATAATCAGTGCTTGTTTGGGGTATTGGAGCTTATTCACAGCGGGATGGTGCTGAACAGAGTTTTTCAGCAGCAAATGACATCGGAATGATCAAGGAATGACTCTTCCATCTGGTTCCAAATGTTATTATGTACAACAACTCATGAGGGTAAAGACCTTAAACTTCAGATTCCTGTAAAAATCAACTCAGAGTCCTTTTCTAATGAGACAAGACATGATTGAAATTCAACAACAGTCCTTACTTGCTTGCAAATCTCACTCCAAAATGTCATGCAAACAGCTTTGTGTCCTCATGCTGTAGTTTTAATTTAGTATCTGTTCTCATGGCAAAGTGTTAATTCAGACTACTCTTCTCCATTTCTTACACACCTTCTATTCCTTCACTGGTCTTCTAACCCTTCAAAATGAGATCTTTGCGAATTGGCAAATTCTTGGTGTCCATCCAGGAAATCATTCCCGCAGCCAGTAAATATTTGTACCTGGAGAACATTTGGTGTTTTGCTGGCATTGATATGCTGTGTGTACTTTGCAGCAAATAACATCTGATTCCCAAAGAGCTCGAGAGGAGAGCGGGTGATGCGCCCTTGGGGAGCGCTTCCATGGAATGGAGCCAGCGTGCAGCGGCAGGGCAGCAGCACAACCTTCCTCCTCCTCCTGGAGCCCCTGGTGCCCGCTGACAGCGTGAGCGATGCCTTCTCCAGCCATCCCTTATGACTCACTGAAATAAGTGCTGGCAGAGGCATAGCTAAGCCATCCATCACAGCTCCAACAACATGACCTTGGCTGCTGAATAGAGGATGTGCTTAGATATAGGTTTGCAACTGCTAATGCTCCCTTGGAGAGTGCAGATTATAGCTCTGCAACTAACTAATTTGCAGTATAATTGTTTATTATCTGTTCAACACCACAGTGCTCCTTCCAGTTCCTGAAATTTTATGATGATAGTTCTAATATTTGGAGTATATCTTAAAACTTCAGGCATAAAAAAATTAGAGAAAAATACCTGTTAAAATGGATGTTGGAGCAGAACTCTTAGCCGTCATGGAAATTGACTATATCCTAGAAGCATCAGGAAGGAGTAGAACTCAGAAGAAAAAACACTTATTTAGAAGTCATTATCACAACCATATTTTTGGTCGGCATTGCTAAATGTTGTACAGATTGATTCTGGTGGAGTGCTCCATGTGGCCCTGTTTTTTAAGTTTTTCTAAGACTTCTGATATTTACATTTTTGTAACAAAGTTTCTCACTGACTTTATGTAAATTGTTAAATTAATTGTTTTGCATTCTTTTCTGGAAGAAAAGAAATTTGATAGACTGTTGGTTTGTCCAGTGTCATTGGAGAGGTGCACTGTTATCCTCCAAACCACTGTCACTTTTGAAAATCTATAAATGTTGGAGTCAGAATTAAACTTCCCCTTCTTTTTACCTTGGAGATTCCAGTGTCCACATAGTTTTATTTCGTGTCCTAAAGCAACAGCTCCATACTATGGAAAACAGAGAAACTAGGAGAGGTCCAATTGCAAAGAATTTACAGTCTTGTAAATGCTCAAGAACAAATTAAAAATCTGGGAATTAAAAGTCTGTTGTCTGTTTCTGTGGCAAAGCAGTTTATTGTGTTATGTGTCTTGTACTGATTCACTTTTATTCAGTGGGAAGTAGAAAAACACTGGAAGCTTTTTGGGTGACAGTATGAGCAGAGTGATTAACTTTGAAAGACTGTCTCAGTTGACTCAAGATGGCAGCTCCCACCCAACTGAAGAACTAGATTTGTCTCCCTGTTTAAAGGCACTGCAAAATAATAGAAAAGTAATGTTTCCTTTTGGTCTCCTTTCCATTTCACAGTTATAGCCTGTGAAAGGCCCAGGATATGATGTGAATAAGCAACTAAAGTTCAAAAATTTCTCAAATTCCTTTGATGTGGATATTCAGTTGCAGTTATCTCCTGAGATATCTTTTTTCTTCAGGTGTTAGCAGAGCTGGAAGTATTTTAAGACCCCCTTTCTTTGTAGGAATTTTACGGCTAGAGCCACAGAATTTAGAGACAAAAGGAAAATTACAGGGAAGAACTTGGGGGACATTATCAAGGTTCACTCCATGGAGTTTCATAGGTAAAGCTTACTTTGTTGATACAGCCTCAGATACCTGCACACTCCCCTTAAAATCCTACAAATATTACCTCAGTTACCTTGTGTTTCTTCTGGACAGCTTCAAAGGTATTAATGGATGCTATATTATATCAGCACCTTGCACTAACACAGTACAGTAGTCACTGTATAATCATTGCCTTTCTGTCCCTCAACAGGGAGTCTGACCAAAATTTTGAATTCTGCAGTCCTGATGTCAAAGGACCTCAAAAAGATCTCCTCAAAAAGACCCCCCAGAGTGTGAGATACAGGCTTTTTTTTTTTTTTTTTGAAACAACATCTTTCTTGACACCCCCCAGTTCTCATGAAGAATCTAAGAATCTCAGCTGCAGATGAAAGTTCTGTTAAAAACAATTTCAGGCACTCCATCACTGCCTAGCAAAGGACAGTTTGAGTCTAGGGCCTAGGGGATGGGTTAGGGAACGTGATTAAGGCAGATACACTCTTGCCAAGCAATGGCAGACAGTCTTCCCAGGATGGGGAGGCAAAGGAAACACACATCTCTTTTCCCTCGGGTGTCTATACATACCTTGACAAAGTATGGGCAGGGTCTTCGTCCCTCCTTGTGAATAGCTGTAGGTCTCAGTCATGTTCGGAGTTGCAATAAAGCAGCAAGAGAAAAGATGTGAATAACAGAACTAGCATGGAAATAGCCAGCAGCTCTTTAGGAGTAAATTTACACATTCCACGGGGAAAAAAAAAAAAAAAAAAAAGGTGTAAAGGCAGATTAGAAATGTCATAATTAAGAGAATTTTAAAGCAAAGCCACAAATCCAAACACCATTACCTGAGTGTTCAAATTGAATATATTCACTATGGAAAATAAACCTATAAGCAAGGTTTAAGGGGCATTCAGGCTTCATGACTTTGCAGGACTTATTACATTTATTGGGTTTCTATTTAGTAGCTACTACTAACACTAGATCTTTTTTTTATCTTGGCAGAAACTTTCTTTATTCCCTCTGGCTTGATTTCAGGAAGGTTCTTCTGAAATCACTGTTTGATTGTTTGCCTCTCAAGCATGGTGGTCTTGCTTACCATGAAAGAAATGTATGTTTTTTTAATGAGAACAAGCCTGGTATATTTCTGCAGAGAAGAGGATGGTGGTGAGTCATTAAGAAGACAATGACAGTGGGCAGTATATCTGCATGTTTAAGCACTAGTTTTTCTCCTTTCCCTGTAATATCCAGATACTCATGGAATCATCGAACAGCCTAGATAGGAAGGGACCTTAAAGATCATCTATTTCCAGCCCCCCTGCCATAGACCAGGTTGCTGAGAGCCCCATCCAACCTCGCCTTGAACACTAATGGGACATTCACAACTTTTCTGGGCAACCTGTCCCAGTGTTTCACCACCCTCACAGAAAATAATTTCTTCTTAATATCTAATGTAAACCTACCTTCTTTCAGTTTGGACATGTCTTGTTGTCATATTCTGAGGGCTTGTGAGTTACTCTTCCATACATCACTGTGAAGTACTGTATCATCCCAGAACCAGCAGTACTGGATGTGCTTCTGATTATATCACATCTGTGTAAGTAAAGTTTAGGAATCCAATCAGCAATAATTTTTAATATCTTGGCCAATTTAACCATAGGCTTTACCATTAAAAAGTGGATTAAAAATCCTTCAACAATTTAGTCACCCAATTTAATTTTTAAACACTATTTTGTCTTCACAATGAACAAGTATGCTGGATTCGTACTGGAATGATGTCAGAAAGCCTATTATATTTATTTATTTAATTTTTTTTCATTCCATTTAGTATGAAAAATAAAAGATTGCTTTCAGTTTTGCTTATGGTAAATTTTCTTTCTTGGTTGGTATAAATTCTTCAAATGCAGCAATGTTATTTTCCAGAGAAGAAGAATGTCAGTCTTTAAAAATTAAATCACTTCCACAGAAATTTCGCAATACATTTCCTGGTAGCTTTTCCACTGATGTTAGATGTTGTAATTGCCCTTTTAGTTTTTAGGCACTTGGCACCGTTGCATTAAAATTATTTGACTACACTGCCAAGTCAGGAAGAAAGCATAGAATTATATGTTCATGAACTTGTGATTTTTCTATTTTTTTTTTACTGCAGCCCTTTTGTAATATGGAGCTCCCTAGGGTCTCCATTCTCATTTTTAAACCTGTTTTAAATATCTTTATTTCCTTAAACTAAAAGTCTCTTAAAATTCTGTTTATTCTATATATGCGCCTGTACTTACATATCTGCATTACTTAAATTTGTTTAAATTATTTCATGGGCTTTACAATATTTGACAATACCTGTGAGTTGTGAAAGTTGGGTGTGATTAACTCTTCTGTCTGGAGTTGAATGCATCACAAATTGTTTTTATCAATCTAGAAAGAGAAGAAACATAACTGCATTGTGTTTTAGGGTTCAGTTTTCCCTTGACTAACATCTGCTTCTGCTGCCTTTTGGGGATCTTTCCATCTTTTCTGTGACATTTTGTGATAGTGCTTGATGATGACTAACATAATTTCTGAATCAGTGAGAGTCAACTAATGCCACAGATTGTATGAATTTGTGTCATATCCATTTCCAGGTAAGTGGCACAGACCAACCCTTCCTCTGCTGTACTTTTATTAGGACAGCTATCCAACAGGAGTTCTACCAGGAGGACAGTAGGTCAACAAGGCAGCCCATGTGTTATTTCATACACATCCTCTTTACAGTCTGTTTTTTCACTGGGGAGCTTGACATTTATTTCAATAGCAGTAAGGTTTTCCTAAGTGAAACTGCTGTTTTATGTTGAAGGAAATAAACCTTTTTAGCAAGGTAAAATGCTATTCTGAAAACAATTTTCATCCACCCAAATGCTTTTCTTTGTTTACGACACACTTATCACCAGAGGGGTGTTCAATAGGATCTAAAGATCCTTTAGAAATCCTATATTCTGGCTTCTTTTTGTCAAACACCAGCTTTCTGAAATGCAATATAATAATCCCTAAGGAGTGGAATTTGCCACCAGCAGAAAAATAACATCTTGCCATTACAATTTTCAATATATCATTTGACTGCAAATTTGGTAAAGTAAATAACACCCTTCGGACATCTAATGGACTAAATGTTCACACCTTTTTCAAGAATGGTGTTTTCCTGACTTTTATGATTTTCTACTGGTCTATTCCACAATGAAAAAATACTTTAAGTGATTGTCTTTATGGTAAATCCTCATTCTCTTCTGATTTTTATATTGGAAAAGGTTCTAAGGTTGATGTTAACATCTATAATAAGTCTAAAAGTGTGATGGAAAATGAAATCAAGCACTGGAAAGGAGACAAGCTTTCTTGACAGAGAAAAAGCTCTGATTGTGCAGTACAAGAAGGACCTATCAGCCACCACTTCTACCACAAGACTGTGAACACCTGCTGTTTGTTTTTAATATTTATTTGTTAATTCTGATTTGTCCTTGTTAGGTTTCCACTGACTAGATTGATGAACCTTGCCTTTTCTATCAAATTAGGATAAAGATATATATATAACAAAGATACATGTAGGGAGTCAAGTGTGGAGGAGATTAGGGATTTTCTTGGATTCTCTTTAAACAGGAAGTATTTGGAGAGCAGTGTATCTTCTTTCTATAGATGATGATCAACAGGCAGGAAGATCAAATTCACTCTAATGAAAGCCTGCTACTTCAGTACTCAATTTATTCAAAATTAAATAGGTATAATAATAGAATATTCATTATATCCCATCATAGTAAATCTATTTAAGTGTTTAGTTTAGCACTAACTTGCCTACAATGGGTGATATTTGCCTACAATGGGGACATAGTGTTGATTTGACTGCTTCTGTAATCAGTGTAAAGAATCCTATTGGCTTCAGCAGTGAGAGGCTGACAGAGTTATCCTCTCTAGCTGAAGTCAATGAGATAAAATTGGGGCCTTGGGGACACTGCCACAGGAGTGCCCACTCCCTGGTCCTGGGGCTGCCCTGCAGCTGGCCCCTAGTTGCTCTGCTCCCTCCTTGTCTTCCTGCGGATCCCCCACAACTCCCCCAGCTCCAGTTTGCCACTGGTCCACACGGTGCTCTTACCCATCTAAAGTAAAGAAGTTATGGCCTGTGGTGACAGAAAAAAAATAACAATGAAAGAAAGGTAAAATAACCCTATAGACATGTACTGCTCTATGAAAAGTGTTTCCAAAATAAAATGTTTTTGAAAGGTTTTTTTGCACCTGAGCCTTTCAAAAAAATCACAAAATAGTGCCTTTGTTTTCCTATAATTTTGAAATGTTTTGTTCCCTGTATAACATTAAAATGCCCATTCTTTTAATAAGTGATGTATCTGCAAGTGGTCAATTAGAACAAGAGCTCATTCTCAGACATTTCACTAGTTTACCAGTTGGACTGTATATTAATTTTTTACTAAAATGGAGGGGAATCATCCACAAATATTTGTATGCAATACATGACTATTAGTGAAAAATGCATTTAGTTATTTGTCAAAGTACGGTAATCATGCTGATAAAATGTGAATTTTTTTACCCAGCATTTTTGAAAAAGTGTCTTTGTTTGCAAAATGTTAGGAAAGCCTCACAAAGTGATCATGAAGGCCTTTACAGTGACTACATAAGGAGATATTCACAAAACCTGTATTCAACCTATGCTGCCCAATTTAATTTTGTTAGATG
Organism: Setophaga petechia; assembly: GCA_024362935.1. Classification (NCBI taxonomy): domain Eukaryota; kingdom Metazoa; phylum Chordata; class Aves; order Passeriformes; family Parulidae; genus Setophaga; species Setophaga petechia. Next base: position 58,176,361 of record JANCRA010000002.1, read on the forward strand.
CTTCTTCTGGTGAGGTGGTAGGTAATGCCAAAAGGTAACCCATATCTGTAGGATGAATCTCTCTGCTGTGTGCTCTGACTTCAGTGTCCCAAATCCATCTCCATGTTAAATGGCCCTGCTCAGGCTGTCTGTTCAGAGATAAGAAATAGTTCCTTGGCCTGCTGCAAGCCCTATCAGGTAATATCTCACAAACCACAGAGTGTTTTTGGTGGGTTACATCCTCCCTGTGTAATGAGTCAGGATGAAGTCTGAGTGCAGGTCAAGATCTACCTGTAGAAGATAATTGCAGTTTATATAAGTACTGGCTAGCTGGCATGACAGTAAACTTCAATACTTATATTATTTCCTATAACTGCAATAAACACCTCCATAAAATCGTTTGTCCAATGGCTTCAGACTGCCAAATCAATAAGGCAGCAGGAAAAAGCTGAGTTAATTAACCTGATAAATAGCTTGGCAACCTCTATTTCTAATGACCACTCCTAATTCAATAAACTGTAATCACTGAGAGACAGTGTGATAAAGCATGAAAGGAGAACATTGTAGATCCACTTATCTGGTAATTTTAGCCAATATGAAAATGTGCAAGTAATCAAGCTACAGTGTTTCAATCTAGATGGCTTTTCTGGGGTTTGTTATTCAGAAGCACAACTTCAGGCACTCTTTCTGTCCCTTGGGAGATGAAACAAAAATTCCTGAATGCTTCCTAATCGGAAGTGTTCATATATAGAATATCAAGCACCTGTAGAATTTGATAGTTACTGCTTGCTTGCATCTACAAAGCAAACCTGGACATCCATAACCAGATTTTAGAAACTACCAAAAGAAAAACACACTTCAGTTTTTTCATCAAATGTTCTGGCGTTAGGTACATGGCATCTTGAGCAATTTTCTGTTCAAATGGGGAAAGAAGAGTTAATGTTCCACAAAGATTAATAAGAAGTGGTATCCTCTCTGTGTGACACACTTAAGGGGTACAGGATTGTTTTCCCATTCTAAGCTGTTGGTCCTTGAAACACCTGGCTCCATGCTTAATTGAGATCAAGTTCTCATCATTTGCTTTTCATGTGTTCTCTTCCACAAAAAGAAAATTGTTAATGTGTTTTAAGGGCAGTGTTGTGCTCAAGTAGTCCACTGGCTGATATTCTGGTGTCCTGATAGGGTGCACACCAGCTGCTGAATTTAAATTCAGCCGCAAGTAACCTCAAAAATGTCTATTTCCAATGCACCTGTCCTATCTGGATCCTAGTTACATCATTATGAGCGTGAAAGTATCACAGAAGTGGCAGGATTTTTTCTTTTTCCCTGTATCCTCCTCAGTAGAACAATTTAGAGTGAAAAAATGTAGCAATATCAGTGTCAGCATAAGACATTTTGAACATAACTGAACAGAATACTGGTGAAAGTACATGCTCTCAGTAAACCAAAACTGGTAGTACCTTCATGCCAGGTAGTAAGGAAGGGGAATTCATGAGAGTATGAACGGGTCAAGGTAAATATAAAGAACAAAGTTTAAAAAAAGTGCAACTGTCCATAAAACTTCAGAATAAGCAGCTGTCAGTCTCTTTCAGAGAGTTTGTCCAAACAACTCAGAAAAGATTTCCTTCTAAAACCAATTTAATTAATGTAGAAAAATTTTAGGAATCTTTTCCCTATTGAAAGAGCCTTTTTGTTGTCCCCGTGTGACTGAAAAGGTCTATGAGTAGCACTGAGACTGTGAAATCTCTGGTGCAAACGAAGTGGCACACTGTTAAACATGACTATTAAATTATTTTCTTGGGAGTTGTTTGAGATTCATGTGGAATAGATTAAAAGTCTGTTTCAAATCCCACAAGATTTCCCAGGGAGTATAATTATACATGAAACGGAATAAGAAATGCAGACCAACAATTACTTTAATTAGATGGTAGTTACTGAAGCTGTCAGTGTGCCTAGTCCTACAAAGAACTTATAAGGAAAAGTTTGGTAATGGAATTGCTGATAAATGTTTGCACTTCAGAGGAATTAATTATCTGTGTAAATAAATAATGGGCTAGAAAACTGCAATCAGCTGATGGGATCCTGCCCTTCATCATCACTGATGACATAATACCTATCTCAAAGAGCAATTTGCTGCCTTAATAAAGCAGCCCTCAAGGGCCTGCACTGCTCCCTTTGAGCAACACGGCTTTCTGCAGTTTTATGGGGTCTGAAACTTGTAATAAGTCTGAGTTCTAGTGGCATTATGAGCTTGGCATTGGTGACACTTGAGATCTCTTTTTTTTTGTCTGCTAGCTATTTTGTCAACAAAATGAGTTTGACTACTTCTGAATGCAATAGAAGAGGTAAATATATTAATTTTCTTTGACCAATCAGCATTGGTTCTACCATTGACACACTGCAGAGCCTCTGCTATTTCTCTGAAGCATCTGCTGGAAGAGGAGATCAGGTGGAAGGGGCCAATTTAGTTCTGGACTAGAAGTTTTTATGTTCCTACATAAGCCTACATGTATTGTTACAGTGGTAAATAAAGATCATAAAACAAGAGGTCAGAGCTGTGTAGCTGAGGGCTTTCAGAAACACTGTAGCTCTTCAGAACTGAATATGTGTTTTCCTGAACTGAATATGTGTTTTGCCTCCAGGTCAAGTTTTAAACTCATTTTAGGTCATAAAAGTATTGAAATTACCTTAGTTGATGATACAGTTTGATCTGCTTTGTATATGTGCTCCACTGATGCCTTTGTGGCACTTCAATGGACAGTCCTGGCTGAGAGGAGTGGCCAAAATCTTGCTGAACCATAAGGGTTTTCCTCATTATTCCCTCATGAGGACAATCAAAAAGTTTTTCTTTCATCACCAGAAATGAAGCACACGGAAGGTAGAGGACGGGAGCAGTGCTGCTGTCCCTGCTCCTGTAGACCTGCACATAAACTGTATTGTGGCATTCCTTCTCCCTTGTGCTAGGTGAGGAGTGGCAATGCAGAAGGAACTGTGCTTTTGATGGGGATAAAGTATTGATTTCTGGCTCTGACAAGGGCAGATAAAAGATACTTGAGTGCCCTCACTTCACTTTCCATGTTGTTATATATTATCATCTTGCCACATTCCTAAAAACACCCCAATGCCATACTTCAGATCTATCGATCTATCTATCTAGACATAGATACAGATAATACAAGCTTTGGGTTTGCCTGCTGTGGATCCAGCTTTTTGACTACGTTGTTCAGTTGAAGCCCAACAAATAGTGCACTATAAGCTTCAGGAGGGAATTGTCAGGAGATGATTCTTAGGCATGACAACATTTCAGAGGATTTTAGCTGTGAAATCCAAGTTACTAGTGTTAAATTTGTACAAAAACAGAGGAGGGAAGAGTACCATAAGAGCAAGTGTTCCTTGGAGAATACATTTGATTCTCAGTTGTATTCCTTTTGGAGAGATACATGGTTGAGGAATTGTTCTTGATAGAGACAATAAAGCAATTCCGAGTTGTCTGAACAAATACCTGAGATTCAATTCCACAGATTGCAGAATCTTGCTATTTGCTTCTCAACTTATTTAGTTATTGTTCACAGTTCTAATGAAAAAGAAATACCAGAGTAAAACCAAAACTCTCACTGCTTGCTTAATTGCACATTACATCTTCATAGACAAGAAAATCTGGATCTCTTCAGGGAGGTTTTAAGGCATGTAGAAGTGTGTAGTTAAAGAGAAGGAAATGTACTGGCCCCCTGAGCAAATGATGAACAAGTGAGTATCGCTCACAGATTTCTTTTCCACCTATCTCTTTCTTCCTCCCACCCCATCCTGATCGGGGACTTGATTTAGGCAATAAATACATACATACAATTTGCATTTTTTCCTCAAGAGTTTTAGTTTGCAACATTAACTGTGTTCCCCTCCATGGTAACATAATGGGAATTTCATAAGTGGGATTTAAAAATGGTAGTTAGGCCCCTGATATAAGTTAGAGATTTTTAGGGATACTCTGACACCTAAGTGAACTCAAAAGTGATATTAAAGTTTCACAGATAGCCCTTTGCATCTGTGGGGTGGAAGGTACACTCTGCACTGAGGTGCTGTCCTTGAAGTCTATTATCTTGGAAGGGACATGACTGGAAGGACTCCAGGGCTCCAGCTGACTGCTGGGTTCTGAACTCCTGCTCTGAGTACTTAGCCAGTATGTCACCAGCCAATGCCTTAAATTCTTGCCTTAAATCCCACATGCTCTTCTACATAGTCATTTCTCAACATTTTTTCCTCTGTTTCTATAAACTTTCTCACAGCTGTCTTGGGTGCAAAAGATTTGCCAGAAGATTTGAGGCGATTGTCTTCATATTCCAGTGCATTGTTGTAGCTGGTCATTTGATATCTAGGCATGAAATAAAGTATCCATTGCCCAAACCCCAGTGCAGCCATTTGAACACTTCTAGCTTCACTATGTCACCAGAGGTCAATCACCTGAGAAAATGGGACTGCAGAGTTCACTGTGGAGCCTCCCCACTTCTATATACTGGCTGCCCACACAGAATATATGGAAGTCAGAACACAGAACAGAAGGAGAAGAGACAAGGAAGGACAGGCTCAGAACAACTTTCTGTTGCCACAGTGATGCCAGCATCTGCCACGATGGGGAGTGGGGACAGCAATTGCTTGGATCTGATCCCCAGGCTTCTAACTCTCAACCACCCCATAAAGGAGTTGCAGGGACTCTCATATCAAGAGGTAGATATCTTGGCACTTTGCCATGCAGCCTTGGTAGAAGAAGCCCTTGTACCAAACCCTGGATGTACTAATGACTTGATGTGCCACAGTCATGGCTTCACAGGAGTCAGGTAAGAGTGGGTGTTAGGCAAGTTGAAAATAAGCATTCATAAATATTAAACAAAGCTAAGAAGGAAATAATATCTCTGTTTAGGGACAAATCGTTCGTCTTGTGTTGCTGAAAAGCATGTGTTGAGATTAGCAGGAATTGGTGAATGGATAGAATGAATTGTCCAAATTGATGAATGGATAGGACAGAACAGGCTTCACTTTCAGCCAGATATCCCAGTAAGTTCTTTATCTCTGCTCACTCTGTTGCTCCAGGGCCATTTAACTCCGCTGTCCTGGAGGGCGCTTCCTGCTGTGGGAAGTAGCTTCAGTGAACTGCAATGAGCCTGGATAGTTAATATCCTTGTTTTTTGCAAGACAGGTGGGATTTTTCTGACCATTGGATGGAGTCTGAGGGAGGGCAAAGGTTACTCCAATTACTTGGAAGCCCTTCGTTGCCTGCAGATACTTTATTTCTTCTAAAGATCTTTACATTTTTAAGTTTGGGTGGATTGTTTTTACTTGTGTCCCAGTGAGCAATAACTAAATAATCCTTGGTGATTAGTGGAGATGTTCAAACAGACCCAACTCTGGCATTCATAAATTATTCAGCAGATAAGTTCAGCAAGAGTTCTATATCTTCCTTTTTTCATTTGTAGTTAGTGTCTTTTTACAGGTTGGAAGGTGAGGAATGCTTCCTTTGCATTCCCCAGCCTTTTGAGAAACTGTTTTCTTTTTTACTATGCAATCTCTGCTTTTTATTTCTACCTCTTATCTGTCACTTCAGAGCCATTCAGTAGGTGCAATATGCCTACCCCAGCTTCTAAAACACAGTCAGCTTCAAAGGCAGGACAATAAGTTGAAGAAGAAACCAAAAGTTTACTATTTGGAGTAGACTGGCAAGGGAGAAGTTGCTTCACTTCGCACAGCCAGGAGTCAGCAAATTCTGAAGGCAAGGTAAAATATCACCATGAAAAAGTTGTGAAATGTGCAAACACAGCCAGACACAGAAGGTTCTCTGTCCTAACCCTGCTGAAAGCTGAGGGCAAGTGTAGAGGACAGGCAGACTTGGATCGCAGGAGTCAGGAGCATAGACACTGAAAACCCCATCTCTATGTGAACTTTATCAGCTGCTGAAGACCTAGTGCAGGATTGTCTGAGTGTTTCAACTGTTGTGAATTGTACATTTTCATGGTTTAAGAATGGTATTCCCCAATTTAGTAGGCCCATTAAAAGACCACTAATACAAGGCACGAAAGACAGAGATTACAGCTTGAGATAAGAACAATTTACTAGAGACAGCAATGAGATAACAAAACCAATATACAGCAGCCATATTAATGGCAAAAGTACACAAAAGAGGGGATGACTCACATGTAAAAATGCACACCACAGACCCTGGATGACAATAAAGAAACCAGATGGTTTTCCTTCTCCCACCATGCTTTTTTGGACTGTAAGCTGCATCCTTTTTCTTGGAAGCCAGAGTCCCTTACCCAGTCCTGACAATGAAGTCTATGGTCTAGAATCACTTCCTAGCCACGCTCACACAACTCCAGGCTCTGCCTTGGCATGGTTCACTGCAAAAATTTGACTCTGTCCTGGATGGAACAAGGACACACATCATAAGAGCTGGATGAGTCATGGGCTGTCATAGAGAAGCAGAGTTTCACGTGCACTGTCCACAGTGGAAGGGAAATGCCATTGTCTCTTTCTTGTCATTTGAGAGTAATATTTAGAATTATGATCAGTCATAGTATCATAACCAGAGTTGTGCTCTGGTTTTGGGCATACAAGGGGAGATGTTGAAGGTGGACATGTCTATTGTTCAGCTGAATGGAAAATTTTTCTCAACTTTTTCCTATGTTTGGGAGGGTGGATCTAAATAAGAATATAAGCTCTGTTAAGGGAACAGCTTTCTGAAGAAAATTCTTGAATTCTTAGTTTCTAGGAGTTCATCCCCTTCTTTAAGTAAAATGGGAAATATTTTTTTGCCTAAGAAGTACACAGCATTATGAGTACCCTTGAAACCCTCAGTATGTTCTCTGGCTGTAGAAATCTTTTCAACAGTTCTTCCTACAATAAAGTGGACTTTCCCTCTCCTTCCTTCCCTGCTTTTTTTTTTGTATTACTTAATAGCAGTATGTATGAAGAAAAATTTTTCAAAGAGGTGCTTTAATTAAGGATAAAGTGGTTCCTTCAACCAGATGTAGTATTATTTGAAAAACAATTTTATACATCATAGTGTAGGTTCCCATGTCAACGTCTTAAATGAACTGCTCCAACCCCTTTCAAATGTGAAACATATCAGTACAAATACCCATGAGGTCAAGTGAGTTTCCTGCTGTGCCACAGCCTTTGATGCTGGACATTGGGGAAAGATCTTCTACCTTGCTGGATGCTTTTAGAAAGTGAGACCTGGATTAATGTGTAAACCAGCTAATTACCAAGGTGCTGTGGATTACGTGATCTTCAAAATATGTAGATATAGGATTGTAAGTTTTCTTACTCTCTCCCTCAGTAGTCAATCAATTCCAGCTTGAATTTCAGGCAGTTTCTGCCTTGCAGAAAATAAGATGGAAGACGTTAATTAATCCTCCCTCTGAGTCCAGTGCTGGACCAGCTAAACTGCTGGAGGCTCTGTATTTGCCAAATCAATGTGTATCAGTGACTTGGCTAACCTGGGTTTCATAGATTAGCTGGGAAATGGTGTTACTCCACCTCCTCCTCTGGATACCCTTGGATGTATGTCAGCCCTCTCCTTTCTCACCTATTTGGAAACTTCTGTCTAGAAGGAAATAGGGTGCCTGCGACTATTGTACTTGGAGGGTGCACCGATGAAGGAAGGAATGATGAATCTGATTCCATGCTCTCAGAAGGCTAATTTATTATTTTTTGATGCTATATAATATAAAAGAATACTAAATTAAACTATTTTAAAGAATACAGAAAGGATGCTTACACAATGCTAAAAGATAATAATGAAAACTCGTGACTCTCCAGAGTCTTGACACAGCTTGGCACTGATTGGCCAATGAGTGAAAACAACTCACAGCAGAAACCAATGAAACAATCACCTCTTGGTAAACAATTGCCAAACACATCCCAAAGGAGCAAAACACAGCAAATGATATAATTATTGTTTTCTTTTTTCTTTGAGCCTTCTTAACTTCCCAGGAGAAAAATCCCCAGTGAAGGGATTTTTCAGAAAATGTGAAAGTGACATATGACAACAGAGGTGGAGAAGTGCAGAAAAACACCAGTATTGGGATGTGGAAATGGTTGTCTTCCTTGAGATGTAGCTGATAGTGTAAGGGGGTAAAGATTATATTAATGGAACTCTCTGTTTTCCTGGGGTTTGTTTCAGCTTTTTTTGTTTTTTTTTTTTGTTTTGTGTTTTTGCTTCTTTTCATCTTTCCTGGCTTGCCCATTCTGCAGAGCCCACTCCACATTATTTTCTCAGTAGAAATGAAAGTGAATGAAAGAAAGTCATGACATGATGTATTTACAACATCACTGTTAAATGCCAGGCAAGCACAGGACCAGCGAGTGCTTGTAACAGATGCATTCACTTGAACTGCATCTTCCTGTCACCACAGCTATCAGAGCTTTGTGATATGGAAATGTGAGGAAAACAGCCAAAGAAAAAGGAACTTAGGGATTCACTAGGGTGATTTAAATGTTGATAGAGACAGAACTGGTTTTGTGTTTATATAAGTCCCCAGAGTAAATAGAGATGTTACTCAATTCTACCATATTCCTTGCATGAATAACATTTGTCTCTTTGTTAATAAGTCTGACATTAAATTGTGTGCTCTTTCTTTCTTTCTCTCTTTATTCTTCAGAACTAATAAAACAGCCCCTAGAAGTTCATTAATGCTGGCATGTCTCTTTGCTTCACTTTTGTAATGCATGAGAGCACAAGCTTTAAATAAAATCTTTGTGAAGCACTTGCACTTGTCTGAAGATAAAAAGCATGTTCCTACATTTGCATTACAAAGAAGTCCATATAAGCATCTTCTTTTCCTGGTACACTCCTTCCTCTGGGCTTGTATCTGATGGAAAAGGCCATTTCCAGCTAATCATTCTGAAAGCCTGTCATTTGTGTCTGTAATGAGGGAAAAGAGTTTTTAGTGTTGACTTTCAGTGGGCGTTAGGCAGTGGTATTTGTTGCAATTCTATGAGATAGTGCAACACACAGAAACACTACCAGGACCTCTAAATTCTCTGTGCTTTGTGCACAGAGAATTTCTGTTCCAGTGGGTGACAATGAACAGCTCAGCATTCCTACCAGGGGGAAAACATGTCTCAGAAAGCAGTGGGGGGAAGATTTTGCATAACCTGTTTCCAATGCCAAAGCTTGTTTCCAATCATATTAGTAGAAAATTGGGATTGTCCTCCATATGACAGAGGAGTGACTTCGGGTCACCCAGGGGTAACTGATCACCTGGATGTGATGCTGGGTAGCCTAAGGTAGGTGATCCTACTTGAGCAGGGGGACCAGACAAGATAAGCCCCAGAAATCCCTTCCAACCTTAGGTGTTCTGTGAAACATATCAGAGTTGTCTGGAACAATTCATGTTCTTGACAGCAGGCATTCAGTGACCTTTCAAACTCCATGTGTTAGGAAGTCTGGGATCCAGCTGTTCATTTCCTAAAAGCAGAAGTTTTTCCTTTGATCCTGGGTCACATCTTTTTGTTGAGCCAACAAATGAATATTTTTATAGTCTAAAATGGGACTATAATATCTTGTAAATATCAGAAATCAGACAGCAGTCTTATGCTAGTACACACACCAGTATCACACCAAACCCCTGAGAACAACTTCTGTTAGAGCATGGTGTCTATAGCCTTGGGAATAATTAAAAGTTGCAAGGTGAATTTAGTCCTTCAGAAAAAAGCTATTATGATGAAAAGGATCTTGACTTGCAGGCTTTGAAAAGGAACAGATGAGAAGACTGTAAATTTGGGTGGGAGGGGTGAGAAAAGCATCCTAGAGTTTACCCGTCCAGTACAGTATAATGTACACTCTGGTGTGCATAAAGAGCAACCACCTGGCATATCCTAAATTGGAAATACCCCTTGGAACACTGAAGCTTCCCTCATCTGCCTCTACTTTTAAAGGGACTGCCAAGAGGATCAGCTGCGCTTTGAGATATGTGATTTTCAGGATTAAGAGAGATTTTGATCTCCACACAACAGAGGAACACAGCTTAGCTGAGAGAAGGGCTGTCAAGGTCATAGCATTTCCCAAGACTGCAGCACAACCCGGCTGTGTTTGTTTTAGATCATTCAATTTACCAAAACAGCAGTCACTTTAGTCCTCCTGGCTGTAGAAAACCCTGCAGTGCCCAGAGGCTGCAACCAGCAGTAGTAAAAAACCTCCCTGAATGCATCATTTAAGGTGTGCAGCCAGCTAGTCCTTGAAAGGTGCCCATGTGTAGTATCATGGCATAGCTCATGCTTTTCATATTTAATAATTTCATTAGTAATTAAAATGGTCATTACTACAGTGTGAAGGAAAAAGCTGATTATTAAAGGTTAATGTCATTGCTGCTTACACCATGCCTTGAATTGTTAACAGTTTTTTCTTAGGTATTTAATTATACTGATAAGTAACAATACAATTACATTTAATAACATACGTGTAACTGTGCTTATTTGTCCTGCTGCAAGACCAATGACTGTCTGCAACAAAGAGAGAGACTGATAAATTAAATCCACAGTGGTTTTTCTGTTTTGCATGCTTATCTACTTTCTGCTTCTCTCATGCTGGGTCAGCCTAGAGGTGAAGTTCCAAGGACACACAGACATGATGAAAAGCCCGTGATGTATTTGTGGGTCAAAAATACCATTTAGGTATTGTGACAGCTTTTCTTAGGGATTGGAAAAATTCCTTTCGTATATTTTCCCCAACTCTATCAACTATAGAGTGAATTTCAGTCAGGATTTCAAAACTCTTGAATCTCATGAAAACTTAGGGAATCAATGACAAGCCAGGTGGCTGCTGTACTTTTTCTTCCTTGAAAAGATTAACTGTTACTGAACTGACACAAAGTAAAATGTTACCAGTAAATGCACTCTTTGTTCTCTGTTCTCTCTGACTGTGGACTGCACTCTGTGCTTGGTGAGGCCTGAACCAAAAAATCTAGCTGATTGGCAGTTGGTCAGTCTTAGGCATAGCTGAGGTCTAGATTAAAGATGGTATTTGTGTTTGTCATTACCCCGGATTCAAGTATTCCTATTCATAATGCAGCCATGTCACAGATGGCAGACATAAAAACTTTTTTCAGCACCACCTTGCTCCTAAGGCCTAAAGCAATGCCATTGGATCTGTGCTGTAAAAACAAGCCAGGTTCAGTCTCCTGACAAGAGAGGAGATATGCTATGTGTAACTCTGATACCTCACCTGGAGGTATTTTGAGAATTTTGCAGACCGTAGTGAAACACAGACCTCTTAATATCAATTACATTTATGTGGAAAGAATGGCAGGCTCCAACCTACATGACCCAAAGTTTTACATCTAGCTATAGGTACTCTACAGTGCAAACACTAAAAGCATACTAAAATTCGAGGTGGGCAACATAAAAAGCCATGCTGGTATGTTTGTGCATGCTAGGATGTATTTTTTTGAGTGTGGAATCAGAACTACACAGGAGGGTCCCAGAGATCTCATACGTTTACAACTGTGAGCAGAGTTGGGAGTTAAATGATTAGAAAATAGTTTTGGACACATAATAGCAAACATTATAGCACAGCTGGCCAAAGAACAGTTAACAAGAATTTGATTGAATATTTGTGCTAATAATTTGTAGCTAGAAGAGTGAATGCATGTGAATAGAGATCACAGGTTGTGATTTTCTCTGGTTTTGTGTGTTAAAATATAAGGATTCTGTATAATATGGAGTAAAGAATTGAGACATATATACGACCTGAGCAGAAGTCAGCAGAAGTCATAGAAATGGATGGAAATACCTTAATGATTTATGCAGAACTGTGAATCATTTGTATTGCATGAAGCCACTTTCCATGTAGGAAGCTCCTCTTCTTAGAACAAAAACACTGAAAGAAGTTTTAGAGAGCAAGGGCAGTTCATACAGTGGAATTGTACATACAGCAGTCTCCAAGCAAACCCTTGGGAAAGTTCATGGAGAGTGATTGAACTTCCAGAAATGGGCAAAGATAGATTCTTCTTTATAAAGGCTGGGAAAGAGTGGCTGGGGTATTTAAGTTTTAATGCCTGGAGAAATACTGGAACATCAATTTATTGACAAACCTTTGAGGGTTGAGAAATATCCAGCAAGACTTTGTCATGAGGAAGTCATATAAAACTACCTTGTGTGACAGGTAACAGGGCTTTTGCAGAGAAGTAGATACTGCATATCTGCAGGTTATTGACACTGTCTTCAACAACAGTCTCATAGACAAGATTAGGGAAAACAGCTGCACAAGTGGGAGTAATACTTAATGGGTCACAAGTGAAAAGATGCTGTCAAGTGGTATCCCCTGTGTTTTTTTATGCCTGATACTGTCCAGTGTTTTCATGAACTGATAGGACAATGAAAAAGACAACCCTGTTACATCATTTGTATTTAACTTCTGTCTAGGCAGGAGACATGGTGGAAGCACACTGAAAGATGGATTTAAAATTAAGAAAAAATTGTGGTAATTTTCATTAATGAGTCAAAATAAACAGGGTACTCCTCAATAAGGACAAGAAAGAGGCAAATTCATCAGCAAGAAATCCCAGCTACACAGAAGTGGACTGAGGAATAACTGGTGTTGAGGCAAGGGGAGTGACAAACTGAAAGTAATCTGGCATAGTTTGCTGAGGTGAAAGTAGCATATTCAATATAAGGATGTATAATCATAAATGACATGTACAAAATGGTCAAAGTAATTCTCCCAACATCCTCAGCTCTAGTCTGGACTACACTGTGTTCACTTTTGTCCATAATGTTTAGGGGAGATGCAGACTGTCTGAGGAAGATCTAGAAGGGAATAAGAGTCATCTGAGAGTCAGGATCTTGGAGGAGAGGTTGTAAACATTGAATTAGGTCCAGGATGGTCAGCATCTGTCTGGGATTGTATATATATTTTAATCTTGATTTGGGGAAGTAGAAGACTTCTTGACTGGCTTCTGTATTTTCTGTGATCTTAAATCTGTGACAGATTGATTTTATGTAGAATTTGGGTATCAGAGTTGGATATGACCATATATGTGTCTCTGTGTGTCTTTTGTGACATGGGAGAATCTTCATACTACTACAAAAAATTTGTCATTGACACTTCCATCCATTTTGCTATCTCATTTCTTTAACGTTTCTTACAGCAACACAAACACCTATAGAAACAAATAATAAACAAAAAGAAAATAAAAGAAGGAAGGTAGGAAATCTCTTCCCTTTCTTCTGAAAACCCTTAAGTTCATGCAACAAAAAGTAGGAAAGTTTCATTTTGACTGACTTGTTATGGTGAAAAATAATCTTTCATCAAAAATGACCAATCATAGTCTGCGTTGGCAGGTAGAGGATGGAATGAACCCTTACAATTAATGTGTTCCATGACTGTAGACCATAATTAAAAAGAAAATTAAGAGAAACCCTGCAAGCCAAATTACAGGAGACAGATTGATTGCAGTTTCCTTTCCAGGGGATTTTAATTTTTAGATTCCTGCTGAGAGAGCTGAAGAATCATGAAGGGCTAGCTGTGTTGAATTCTTCTTTTAGCTGACTGAGTTGCAAAAAGGTTAAGAATGCAGACCATGTGACAATTTTGAAATAATTTCTTTGTGAGGTTGGCCTTCCTGGAGTTATTCCAGGGAGCCCTGTGGCTTTTCATGATCAGCAGAGAGAGGGGAGGAAGATCTTCAGGCTGAACTAGAGTGAGCAGATGCCCTCCCTCTGGTGTTTAATTTAATTAATTTATGTTTGTTGAAATAAAGCCAATTAACCTGGCTTATCTCTTTATCAATCATGTTTCTGCTTCCATTATTCAGTTGGAGGAATGGCATGATGTATTTTATGGCAGACAGCAGGAGCAATTAAACCCAACCTGTGCTGCTTTGCCTGCAGCAGGCATTTCAAGGGAAGAGGAAACACAGATGTTGTGGTGTAGGATAAAGCCATCAGGCTTTTTACTTTAACTATTTTCTGCTTCTGAATCCCTGTAATTCTTTTTCATTCAAGAATGAGGACTAGCGAGGGCATCATGCAGTTAACAGTTCTTGCTCAGGGCCACAGTGAGCTAACCCTGATTTGTGGACTCCTTGGTCTCAGACATCAAGATAGAAGAAAGCAGACCATAATCCAGTGACAGGGGCTGTCAAAGATGATGCACTCTGAAATCAGCTGCACTACCCATCTGCAACCATTAAAGAATTGTTTGGTCATGTATATCATAAACAATTGCAAAAGAAGTCCACACTGCTGATCGTGAAACCTATGAAAGTATAAGATACTCCACTTTTTTTTCCATTACCTATATCTTACAGGACTTTTTTTATTCTGTGCCTCATTTAGACACTAATGAATGTAGAGATGGTGAAAATATTTCCATTTTCAATTATTTAGAAGGACAATCTGGAATATTTAAATCTAGTTTCACCTTAATTTAACATTATTGTGGCTACTTAGGTGTCTTATGCTCCTCTTCATGTTTACTGGGACTAAAATCCTTTAGGTTTGGTTTGTACCTGGGGTTTTTACTGTTTGTCGTGGTTGAACCCTAGCTGTCAGCTGAGTGCCAGGGAATCCATCACTCACTCCCCTTACACCCATACTGGGAAGGAGAATCAGAAAGAAAAGATAGACTTCATGGGCTGAGATGAGAATGACTTAATAACTGAAACTAATAATATTAAAAGTGGTAATAACAATAAAAAAACAATAACAATAACGAGAGAGGGAATAACAAAACCCAAGAGAACAAAGTGATGGACAGTGCAATTGCTCACCACCCAGTGACCAATACCCTGCCCATACCCAAACCATCACGAGCTCCCTTGTTAGCAACTGCCCAGTTACTGGGCATGGCATCCTATGGTACAGAATATCGTTTGGCTAGTGTATGGTTCTGTGATAGATCTGAAGGAGAAGTGGGAACAGGGACACACCATTTTCTTTCCTGTATTTAAAGCAATTGTCACTCTCCTGAGATGAAACTTTCTGTATTTAGGATCTATTTTCTGTGGATTTAGGATGCATTTTAGTGACTTTGTTCTTACTGGTCCTGGTGGCAACTACTTGCTCTGGGAACTTCAGTGCATGATTGTTATTGCTGATTCATGATAATTCCAAAATGCACTGAAAAATTGCACAAAAATATTTTTACTTAGAGAATAACCAGTAATTAAACATTGAAACAACCACTAAAACTTGCTGAAAAAATTTACTTTCTGGTCACAAATCTTTGTGACAGGGATATCTGTCTCTGTGATATCTGCCTCTCCAGAATTTTCCTTTAGCAAAACTTGAACTTCTTCACCACATGAAACACTTTTTTCTACTTATAGGTAATAGTATCCTTTCATTTTGATTCATTAAGATATTTCTGGATTAGTCAACTATTTTGCATTTGTCACACTGACAGGACACATTGAACTTTCTGAAAAAGAATACTAAGAATAATAAGAAAGCAAGAAAAACAGCAAAAACAAATAGCTTCTGCTTGTTAATGCAATTTTTGATTGTTTAAGATTGCTTTTCATCATATCACCAAGATTCAGTGTTTTAGTTTTCATTCTCAGGCTAATTTTCATTCAAAAAGGTGAAACAGAGTGCGGTTTTATGTGTTTGATTTTTTTTTTTAAATTTATCATTGTTAGAGATGCATTAAGGAGTAGCCCACAATTTGTACAATTTCCATAAAGCACTCACTGTACACAGATTAAAACCATAAATCAGTTAGTACCTTTTGCAAAAATTCATTGCTAGCATATCAAATATGTCAGTTAAATTAAGTCTGTTCTTCTGGGTTTCCTGTGAAAAATTGTTGAGGGATTTAAAATATGGCTATAATTTTCTGCAATATCTCATATTAGTTATGGAAGCTTTGTTTGAAATGACTGTTTTGAAACTTTCCTAGGTTGCTTGGTTTAAAGTTTTTAAGGAAAAATTTGCAAGGGCAAAAATTATATGTCTGAATAACACAGGCTCCATTAAAAGCTCAGAATTTCCTTCATAGGGACTTGGATAAGTAAGTGCATTTTACACTTGGAGCAAATAGCCAGGACTATTTGAAAGGAGAACACTGCAGACAATTCAATATACCTAGTGAGATGTAAGATTTTGCACCTCATACACAACTAGTAGATGTCCACTATGTAGACATAGTACATTAGGCTTTTTATTCAGTTGAAATCCAGAAACAGAAGAAATAAAACAGTGATGGCTTTTGTTGTACTGGTAGTTTACTCTTTTTTGTGCTGTAACCTAAGCATCTGAGACAAGCCTTAAGTAATTGTTAATACTGCTAGGGTCTGGATCCCCAAAAGGGGAAGATCACCATGCAGAAATCATCAAGGAAATTACAACCTAGAATGACATATTTAGAAACTGATATGTAGTAGAAAACTTCTAAAATACCACATAATGTAATGTATGATAAGCATATTGTTGGAAAGATAAAACTCTTCAAGGTCCACATTTGCCTTACCCTCATCATCCATTCCTTTAAGTCTACAGAAATCACAAGTGGGAATAAATTCACTTTCTGTCCACCTCTGTAATGGAATCTATGACACAGCTACACTCAAGAGTTTTGTGAAGCCTGAGGAGGAGGAGGTTTTGCTTCAGAAGAGCTGTAGTTAGGCTGTCTGAGATCTAGTTCAGATGTGTGGTAATTCTCTTATTAGGAAAGTTGTGCAAGCCCAAACGCTCAGAACTCAATTGCTTCTCAGGAGAGTCAGTGAGAACACAATGCAAAAGAGTCTTAGCTTTTCTCTTTCTCAGTAGGACTGGCTTTTCTTCAAGGCATTTTGGGGAATAGTCTAAAGTATTTGAGCGATGTGCCTACAAAAAACTTCAAAGAAGTCTGTGATACCATCACTCACGGGCATCTTCACAAAAGTTAACAATTCATGTCCAAAAGGTGTTTTGTCTGTTTTGCTCTGAGTATGTGTCTAAGAGGAAGTGAAAATATTGTAATAGTGCTGGGGGGTTTTTTGTTTGTTTGGAGGAGGGCTTTTGTGTAAAAAATCAAAATTCAGAAGTAATAGGCTTATATGAAATCCTCCCTTTGCTAGGCTCCAGCTTAGGATATGGATACAACAATGGGACAAGCTGCTGCATGACTCCTATAGTGCAAGTTGTTGAGATCATTTATTCATGTCTACTAATACATCTTGATAAACATGAGGAACATTGTATTTCATCTATTTTATAAGGCAGAACTGTGCTTCAGTCATAGGACTCTTATCATAACTTTCATAAAAATGCAAAGAAAGTATTTAAAGTTTTTCACTACAAGTTCCTGGGAGAATGCAATGATACGTTTGTCCTCAGAAAGATAAAAATCAAATGAATGTGTACAGTAAAGGGAACATCTTGTGACTGCATCTTGTTTTTTGATACATTTCATACAAGGGAAAAAGATTTATACAGAGCCACAAATCTACCTTGAAGAGATTTGAAATATAAACTGCATAAAAAGTGATTTCAGAGATTTCAGAAATTGCAGCAAGAGATTAGCAGTGCACAGTACAATGGAATATGGAATATGTCTCACAAAAGAGGGAAGTGAATGATCTGATAGACAGAATGGCAGAATGCAGTAGCTGAAGTATTGAATAGAGAATCTACACCATCCCCCAGCCTGACACAATTGAGAGATTATCCTCTGTCTGGAGGTGTTTTATCTCAAATACACTTGGTGATGATGGAGTTTCAACATCCACCATTCCAAAATTGCTGTATTTTTCCACTGGTAAAATATGAAGATTCTCTTTGCATTTCTCTCATTAATATCACTTTCAGAATCCTATAGCTTTTCCTATCAGCAATTATATCTCTATCTCTCTTACACTTTTGCACGCACATCTTGTTCTCACTTCTTTCACATCCTGTTCTTCATTCTTTGAATCAAGTATTACATAGAAAAAAACAGTGCTTGAGTTTCTTGCTTTTTAATATTGACTTGCTGATAGATTGCAGTCTCACTGTAGTCAGTGTTAAGGCTCCAGCTGACTCTGAAAGTGGAACTAAGCCTTGTAAATGACTTATAATCAGATTGATTTAAAGACCAGTTTTTGGCAGTCTAGGCTCCCTAACTGAACCATATTTTCATGAAGTGAAAGCACAGTACCTCATAGTGCTGCACTTTTCTGAGATTTTAATATTAGGTGTTACATTACAAATTACTGGACCTTGTGCATTTTGTAGGATATGACCATCCCTGAACCACATTATTGGTACCTGATCTATTTCAATAGAATATCTGAAAATTCTGGCTGCTGACCATATAGATATGTAAACTTGTCTTTTGTTCTTGGTGAATTGAAAATGTGTCTGAGAGAAAATTTTTAGGAAACTATTAAAATATTAACATGTCAGCATGGGGATATTGTCAGAGTGTGAAAAGACACATGTATTTACAGCACTGACAGTATATAACTGTGGTGGTTTGACCGGAAATGGGACATCTGGGATATGTTGTTTACGTTGTGGTCACCAATAGGTGTTCGGATTTAATATTGGCACCTGGTTTGGCCACTGGAGCATTGGATCCGCCTCTGAGAACACTCACCCACGGGTTAAAAGCAGGGCTCTCCGCCCTCGGAGCGCTCTTTGAATTTCCGGCGGGAAGCGTTTTGTCTCTCCCCCGGCCCAGCTGCTAGCTGGGCGGGGGGAGGGGAAAAAGCCACGCGGCCTGGAGAGGTAGGGCTGGGCTCCCCCCGAGGGTGGAAGGATGGAAGAGACAGAGAGAGATCCCAGGAGCCATCGGACAGCCCCCTCCCCTCACCCTCCCCCAGAGAGAGAGAGCGTGCCTGGGACTGTTATCTTGGAATGTGGTACCATGTGCGGCTGTGGCGAAAGTGGGGGGGGGGGGGGGCGGTGTGGCGAGGAGCCCAGCTGCTTGAGAGAGCTTTTAACCCTTTGTGGACCATGAAAACTTTACAGAACATTAACCCTTCCTAGAAGAGAGATGAGTGGAGGATGAAGGAAGAAATAGGCCAGTGGGGAGGTCTGGCAAGAGAGAGAGAGAGATGTTGGAGGAATGGAGAAAGATGGAGTGGCATTTTTGCTGGACTCTTTTTTTGTATAGCCATGGACTGTTTCCTTGTGATACAGAGACTGCATTCCAGGGGGAAGCAAGGGCTCAGAGCCAAGAGAGTTCAGTGTTGAGACCCCTCGGCCCCAGGGGGTGTAAAAGAAATGGGGAGGACAAAGGTCTCAGAGATGAGACTGTGCTCTGTTTGGAATGGAACGAGGCATCCTTAAAAAGTCCACCCTCAAAGCAGGCCCCTGCCCCATGCACGGTGGTGAGAGCACTGGGCATGGAAGGAAGATGTCACAATGGTAGAGGATCTCCAGGTGGTGCTACTTGTGACAAGAAGTCCATGGCACAAGGAAGGACTCCTTCTACTCTTGATGAACTGAAGATTTGATTATCTAAAGGGTGGTTGCCTGACCAAGAGTTGGTGATTTTGGGAAATGTAAATGTACTGGGAATTTGGTGAGAGGAGGAGGAAGAGTGTTTCTGTGCAATTTTCATTTTCCTTGTGTTTATTTTCTTTCTTTGTGGTTTAGTTTTTGTACTTTAGTTAATAAAGTTTTCTCTTTTTTTCCCTAAGTAGGAACCTGCTTTGCTTATTTCCGGGTACCACCTCACAGCAGACGCCAGGGAAAGGGAATTTTCATGGGGGCACTGGCATTGTGCCAGTGTCAAACCATGACAATAACTCATGATGTAGAAGATTACCAGAACTTTATTCTTTGATATCTTAGTTAAGACCAAGGTTGGTCATTCAATTTCTGAGTATCTTTCTAACTTGATTTTTCTTACTCTGTCACATCTCCATGTTTTCAAGTCCAAAGTAAATAAACAGAAAATGGCCAAAGAAATACCTGGTTTTTTTAATGTTCATTTTTTTCTTTAGTTATCACTGAAATAAGAGCTCCTATAAAATGAGCATCTTTTAAAGTCCTTGCAGTTCTTGGAAAGGTTTTTTGCTAGCCTCTCGAGTATTTCTCAGAGAAGGTTGTACAGAAGCAGGCACCTGTCACAATAGTTTTAGAATGAATGTCCACAGGTATCAGATTTAGCACTGAACAATCAAAGCAGAGTGCAACAGGGAAAAGCAGAGTGCAACAGGGAAATGAACCCAGATGGAGAATGGGGCGAGATAATTTCTGCTCTTGCCTCCACATTTTTGTCTCAATCAAGATTGCACAGAAGGCACATGCTGTCTTACTAAGCAATATTGGTTTCCATTCCAGGTCTGAGTAACCTTGGATGTTATCCTTTGAAGATAAGCATCTGATGATCAGCTGTCAGAAAGTCCTCAGAAAAAATTCCCAGATCAGCAAATCTGGCTTTCAATGAGTGTTGGTAACTTCATTATCTACCCTTTCAAAAGCATGGTTTAACTGCTTCTTGAAATTATTCATTTTGTCCCAATTCTTGCTATAGAAAGACTGCTCCAGAATTTTGCTGGAAACCTATTTTTTGGCTTAGTCAATTTACATTAAATTTTTGTGGTTTTACTTTAAAAGTTAACTTGTTGCTTTAACAGAAATAGCTTCCTTCCTTCATGAATATTTACTTTGTGTATTTTCAGCATTTCTCAGACCCTTAAACAGAGGAAACCGAGACTGGAAGATGCTATGGCAGGTCATTCAATTCACCCTCATGTTTAGTGAGGCTAAAGGAGCTAAGCTCATCTTGTCGGTCTCAATTTGTCCTAGAAGCTCTTTTCAAACTGGCCTTTGATTTCAGCTTTCTTGGATATACTCCAAAGTCTCTGTCTGTGTCTCCCATGTCCATGCTGGGATGACATCTTGCAGTCCCATTATAACTACCACATCCACTTCTCAGTCTTTTCCTTTATGCTCACTGACACCTTGTTTTCAGCAGAAGCTGTTACTCTGAGGTAATGGCATGCAGTTTCTGAAGGCTGTTTCATCTTCAACCTGAACCTACCAGCTTACCTAATTCCTGTTTCTCACCTCCTCTGTGAATGCAGTGCCTGTCAAACACAGCCCAGTAAGAGTGGCTCAACATAGTGGCTAGGGACAAAGACTTCCAAGATCTGGGTTCAGATTTGCTGTTATTTCAATGAATGTTTCCAGGCAAAAGGGTGCTGGCCTACTGTAAGTCACTCATTTGCTACTCTTTCTCAAGTGTTTCTGACAACTGACATGAACTTCTTAAACACAAAGTGTTGATGAAGACACATCACTTGCATCATGGAAGTGTTATTTTCTTCAACTAGGTGTAACGACAACTGAAATTACTGCAATAGTTTTGGCACAGGAAACTCAAGAAGCAGATAGTATCAAAATGCTGAATAAGACACTAGACAGATTCATGGACCCCATTTTCATGAACAAGACACTAGAGGGGATTAACAAGGCTGTGATTTCTATTATTCTTAGTAAAACAAGTGTGGATACTGGGAAATACAAAGAGAGAGGATTAAATGAAAATCTCAGGCTCCCTTGCTTTCTCAGAGACTATTTAGCTAGATGCACTGGTGGTCTGATCCTAGGGAGCTGTTCTTATACTCTCAGAATGACTTGCAAAACTACACATTAATAAGAACTTTCAATACAGTTATTCTTAGATAATTGTTAACAGTTGTCTGCCATCCCATTTTTTCAGTAATGAACCAAGATTACAAGATTAAAAATTTTCCACACTAAAATGATGAAAAATAGAAATGGAGATGTGACATATTGAATGTAGGGACATAGATATGTATGGCTAGCAGATAGAAAGTTGCATGTGGAAAGAGAAACATGTGTGATATCTCATGTTGAGTGCACTGACCTGCGAGGTTTTTTTGGTTTTTGGTTTGGTTTGTTTGGTTTTTTTGGCTTTTTTTAATTACTTGTCCTCCTACAGATTTTTCAGTGGCAATTTATCACCATCTCTGTGACCAAGACATAGACTTTTCTCTCTTGAATTGCAACTTTAGTTACAGATGGAAATCTGGTTTTTAGGAGCTGCCAAAAACTTTATATTTCTGAAGATAATGAGTCAGTCATTGCTCCTTGGAAGCAATATGCTTATGCAAAACTCTATTAGTGTTTTATTATCCATAAAATTGTGTTTCTGCATGATTCAGCAATACTTGACCAGGTGACCTCCAGCAGCCAAGGTAGCTCTGATGCAGCTGTTATAACTGTGCTCCATCATACAGATCAAAAGATGCTTTGCCTTAATTCACATCTTCCTGTTCTATTATTTAAGACTGTATTGCCTTTCCCCTGATGTAATTAACCTTTCATCTCCAAAAGTTAAAGAATTGACTGCTGCTTCCAGCTAAGTGCACAGGACTACTTCACCCATGTATTTTTTAATATTGATATATATATAAATATTCTAAAAACTGAGGCAAGAAATACTAAAATTAATCTTCACTTATTATGAGGAATGTGTTGAGATGTTATGACTGGGAAATTGTAGTGGGCACCTGCAGACATTTAATAAAATCAAGAACATCACTTCTAATACCAAAAGAAAAAGTTATGGGCAATGGATTTAAGTAAAGGGTTTACAAAGAAGTACTTAATTTAAAATAAAGCAAAACAATTGTGAGTTAAACACTGATCATTGAAAAGACACTAATTAAGATATACTAATGATATGAAACTTAATTCTAATGCAATTTATGCACAATTACTCCTGAACAAATATTTAATTACATTCCCTTTAATACCCTAAAACAATCTTTCCTCCTCTCACACTGTCTCTCTATTTCTAGTAGTTAGGTAGGAATATGTCAGCTCTTAATTGGCACAGAGTAAGAATGACAGGTATTAAGGGAATTGAATGCAGTTATATTTTTAGTTCTTAAAAGTTAGAAGGGAAATGCTTTACAAGTGGATGACTTGAGGAGTGTGTAGTGTTTTTACAGACTAATTGTATTAATTAATTGAATTAATTAGCAGATGTTTTCAAAGAGCTTTTCAGACAGAGATTGCAATGTAAGCACTATGTTGATATTATTATTACTGAGTGTGGCAGACTCTTCACTCCAGAAGCTGGGTTGGCAAAACCTTCAGCAGGAGTAGTAATGATTCAAGAGAAACTCGGAGAGAAATGTAAGTTTCTTACTACAAGTCACATTTCTAAAGTAAAACAAATGTAAATTATTCTCTCTGTGGTTTTATGTGAAATCCAGTGACCTGATAGAGGTGAGGTTGTCACAGCTCCACACTCCCCAGCGCTGTGTGGATTCCCAGTAGGCAGACACACAGAAGCACACATATAGAATGTGTAGGGGCCGTGAGATTATAGTATGTATTGTATAGTTGGCCTCTTAGTAAAAGATCTATGTATTGTATAAAAATCTATGTATTGTATAAGTGACCCTGCTCCGATTCTCGTTACTGTAAATGGGCTGCAGCTGTGATGCCCTTAATTGGGTAGCAGCTGTAGCCACATGAGAAGGTTTGGGATAAAAGGGCTGGGCCAGTCAGAGAGAGCCTGGAGGAGTCCTGAAGACGAAGCAGAGACATTTCCCCTGTGAAGAGCTGCCTACAAGAAAATCATCAAGAAGGTATGAGGCTTTAGAACAATGTTAACAACAGAATGCATATAGAGACAAGTGGACACACAGATCAGCACAGACAAGATAATCAGCACTGGCACAAGCATGAACAGCCCCCAGCAGGACTCTGGAGGTCCAGAGCCCCTCTGCAGCTGCTGGCAAAGCCCCATTGTTCACACATACACAAATTCATGTCACCAATGTCTGACCGGGACTCCCCTGGGCCCGCTGGCACCCAGCTCCTTGCATGGCTTCCTACTCAGAAACACAAACACATTTGATCCCCAGGCCATTTCACCAGCAAGCCTGGCTCAATATTTACTAAATCTCATTCACTCAGTTGTGCATTTGTACATTCTTACACATTTGTACTTCCTCAAGTTGCTTGCACCACCTGGGCCTCTGAACCTTGGTCCCACTCCAGCTGTTGGCACTTAGACCTCCACACATACACACGTATAATAGAAAAATCCTTAGAAAGGGTATTCAGTAACATAAAGCAGTCTCTGCTGAGCACCATGCACAGTCATAAAAGTACACTGAACAGCAAACTGTATATCAGCAATCAGCCCATTTTATTCATTTTTTTCTCTGTTTTCCCATGTGTGTTCCCAAGTCACCTAAATCCATCTCTTCACCTTTGATTCTTCACCTAAGCATCCCATAATGAGTCTTGTGGAGTCCTGAAATGCTTTTTCCCTGCATTCCATAATGTCCCCCATGTTTCTGTGCAGTGATCCTCTCTATCTGAAGGGTGATCCAGAGAGATGGGAGATCATCCATTAACTCATCCAGATGGGTGTCCCCCCTGGACCACAGAGTGGAGCAGCATCTGGGGCCACCCTGACAAGGGTCTGAACAGGTGCCTTTTCCTCTGAATGTGTAATTTGGGTTCCCTAGACAAGCCTGCAAAGTAACAAAATTCTTGTGGTTTATAAAAAAGCATTTTTTAATATGAGTAGAGAATGTCTTTAACTCAGGGGTTTGTGAAGTCTTCAGATGAACTTTCTGAAGGACATCCAAATTATTAATCTATATGCAATGTGCCTGAACTCAGCTGGGCATTCTGCATCCAAGAGATTTTTCTTTCATGTTTTTTTATGTATCAGTGTTAATGCATAAAGAATTCAAACTATGCACTTGGGTTACAAAACTTTTTCACTTCCAAGGTCAGCAGATTGTTTGGATTTCTCAGACATATCTACCACATCTTTACACTTCAGCTCTGTTGTTGAAGTTCATTTATTGCCAAAACCTGCTGTAAAATTTGTAACCTGAGAGATAAGACTGAGAAGTGGAGGCAGTCCTTACTTGAACACATCCACCTCTTGGTCACTCAGTTGTCATATATAATAAAGAACTCAGAGTTACAGAAATGTCCTTCAGGAGAAGACTAAAACTTGAGCTTCATGGTGGAGACATTCAGGTTGGCCTTTAGGAATGAGGCACGCACAACATGTAATGGGATCCACTGCACAAACATGAATTACAGTCTTGTGTAATAGTAATAAGTAACAACTTTATACAGTGAAAACAAAGACTTTATTTTTTCCTCCTAATAGTTCTTTTCCTCCTTCAGTACTACTGTAAAAGTAATTCTCAGAAAAACCGAGTAACAGTTTTGTTCATATAGATATATATATATATATATATATATGCATACATATATATGCATATATGGATAAACAGAGAGGAATGGAAGTTTTTTAGTTTTCCCAGAAGCAAGAGAATAGCTTTGATCTGTAACTATGACTTTGGCAAAAAAAAAAAAAAAAAGAAAAAGGAATAAATGAAAGAGAAAGGAAGAAAAAAATCTCATTTTCATGTGGGAGGAAGTGTTTGCATATGGCAAAGCAAATCAGAAAGGGCAGTAGAAACAGCAGACTTTGGGATTCTGCTCATCTCACCAGGGGAATTCAAACAGGTGGTGTATGATCTTGGAAACTAAAATAATTTTTTTCCTCTGAGACAGTGTTTCACATTGTTAATACATTTATTCCTATGCAGACCCAAGTTTTGCCCATTTATCCCTGGAGCGATGACTACATAGGTTGGTCCTATAATTTTAATATTCCTCCTGTCCTGAAAAAGCTCAATGGAGGCCTTGGAGGGGACTTAATATTATTCAAAATAATTAATCCTGCAATGAAACAAATGCCTACGGAAAAAATTTAAATGGAGTTTTCAAAGATCTAAGTGCCCTGTAGATAGCTTTGAAAATCTCCATCCCATGGTCTCTAGTGTTGGACAGACAACAGTTCTTGTAGCACATATGGCTTTCTGGGACAATAGGAGACTGGTATCTGGTAAAAATAGTGGAATTTTTGCTATCATATTAGCTATTACATTTGAGAAAATAAAGCATTAAATCAAATTTCAATGAAATATTTAATCTAGATTTTTGCATCTCAGCTTCTGCATATGATGCATTCAACAAAGGAAAAGTTGTTTGGTTTTTACTTCAGCTGAGGACAGAGCTCCCGTGTGGGGTAAGTGGCAAACCCTTCAGTAGCTTTGTACTTTAGTGTCCTGCCAGGAAGATGTGAGGTCCTTTAGCCTGTGAAAAGGCTGCTCATGAAAATGTGTCATTGACCTCTGTTCCAGGATATGCCCCGGTCCTACAGGATATGATGTCTATGTGCATTCACAAAAGATGGGAATAGGGAAAAGGGAGTGGGAAAAGAAAGTTGTTTCCATTGACACCAGGGGGAAAAAAATAGACATGGAAATGATGTTTAACAAGAACAGAATCAAAGACGGATTTTTCAGTCAGACACTGGGGGATAGGATTAATCTGGATGAATGCTAACATTTGCAACATACACATCTATATCTGAGCTGGATGTTGTAATTAATCTTCACTGTCACTTGTGTCCAGTCACTGAGACTGGAGGGAAACTGTCTTCAGTGCAGTCATCTGTATTGCAGATATTGAACATTACATGAGTTGAATACTGCTGTGATTTAAGTGTCTTTTTGCAAAACTCACGTGCCTGGTGTGAGAGCAGAGATATGGCACACGGAATCTCAAAATAACAAAGCCCAAAATAAAGTGCACAGAAGTAAGCGGGGTCATCTAGAGAGGCATAAGAGGGCCGTAGACTGAGGTTGGTTAAAGATAAGTTATTTAATGAATAGAAAGGAGACCTGCTTGTGCTCTTTGTTTAGCTTCAGGACTTTGCTGAGTTGTGTTCACTTTTGCTATTCTTGCTCTTTAGATGCAGAGCTTTATTAAGCTTCCTGACAGCCAGGCACGCAAACTGATTAAATAGAGACCAGAAGTAATTTCAATCTAGCTTCAGCTAATTTAGAAAAAATCTTACACTCCTGTACTCTGCTCACAGTAAAATTCCTCTCAGTCTGGAAGGTGACAGAGAGCCAGAACGAAAAATCAAAAGCCATAAAAAGCTGAAAATACTAGGGACCTTCTATCAGTTCTAAGATACAATCAGCATAATCAACAAACTGACTTTCTGAGTTGTTTTGTTCTGTGTCTATTTTGGAAGAAGAAGAGGATGAGGTGCCTGCACTAAAAAAGGTTCTGAATAAAACATTTTCAGCTGCTTGAATTAATGATGCAACTTGAAAATAAAATGTGGCAAATGAAACTTCATAATCTTAAAAAAATGATTGTAAAGCAGTGTTCTGGGCTTTGGCACAATTATTTTATCTTTTCCCATCTCAAAAATTCACAAGATATTTTCTTCTTTCTACACACAGCTTTTTTAAAATCTTTACCTCAAGTCCTTTGAAGTGCACTCCAAATATTTTACCACTTAAGTTGAGGAGGAAATGTTTTCTTGGTAGCAAGACAACTGCTTTCCATCATATTGAAAGCAGCTGAAGCTAAAACATGAGGGAGAACATTTCTGCAGTTGAACTTGCTTATTCTTGTTAAATACACCCTTTTGGTAAATGCAATGGCTTCTTGGGTTATGCAGTTTTTGTAGCTAAGTAGACTTGAAATTGTTTGGAATTCAATTCAGTGCTGTATCATTCTGTGTACAAACTGCAAACACATAGGACTCAAAATTACAGTTAAGTAGAAGGGCAACATGACTAACACAAAAGAAAAAGAGACTTTGAAAGGATGTTTTTCATAAATTGAAAAGAATCATTGAATATTCCTGATATTCTTTATAGACTTCTCCGCATCAACATGACAAATTCCAATTATATCTTGCTTTCTGAGCAAAAACTTGTAATTATTTGGACTTATTTTTTATACAAGCTTCAGAGAATGTGGAAACTTGTACAGTGCTAGAAATCCACATATTCAGATATGTGGTGTAGCTACAACTTAACTCATCTGGTTATAGGGATTGATGGAATCAGCTGACTCCCTGATTTAAAAAAATAAAAAAGAGTGAAGAAATTCTTCAGAGGTAGGGATTACACTGACATAGCAACCATGAATAAATTTAGCTGTAGAAGGGTAAGTCTGATCAACTGTCAAACTACAAGATTCTACTGATATTAGAAATGTATATGGTTAGTTAATGTTGTATTTATATGAGATAACTTCCACTGTGAAATCGCTTCAGAGGAAATTTAAATTTGCATTACATGGCATTAAAACAAAGCCAGGTCTGTGTGGAATACTGCATCAGTGCAGTATAAATGGTGAGAGACACTGATTTAGTGATGAAACGGAATGAATAAAAGCAAATCACTGGTCTTTAAAAACCTTGGTGATAATATTTTCAAAGGAAATTCTTGCTATCATGGCTACTTTTCACAAAATACATTTCATAAGAAGGAGATCTCAGAAGAAACCTACAAAAATTCATTTCTGATAAAACTCAAAATAAAAGAAGGAAGTTCCCCAATAACAGTGATAATAATGTCATATATTTTTTAAAATGCAGTGTATTTGCTGCATTTTAAATATTGATGAGTTTTGCAGGAGGAGCATGGCTCTATTGATAGTGTCCATACAGCTGAGGCAATTGTATTTAATTACGAGAAATCACTGGCCCTTTTCCAGTAATACCCTAAAGGGAGATGGAATTGCTCTGTTTTATGCATGCAAGAAATAGATTTTCAGACAGAAACTTGCACTGTGATTCTTAATAGGTTTTTTACTTGCTCAAAAAGGGAGAGATTAACTATGTTCATTGCACACTCTGCATGTATGCTGTCCACCTGTCTCTGATCACATAGGAAGTTTTCTGGCTGGATTTAAAATTTGTTTGAGCTTCTCCTCATGGGAAGTGTGTTTCCTATGCCAGGAAAGAAGGATCTGCTGTTCTAATAGTACAGCTTTTCTTGGGCTTGTTGTATAAGAAAAAACTGTACAGGCTTTCTTCTTCTGGCTTCTGGCAAAGTGCTTGGCATGGGCCTGTGCACCCTGTGAATTGGCAGATTCATCCCTCAGTGTCCAGAATTCTTTGGGACCTATCACAGACAGTAGGGAAGGAAAATTCTGACTAGAACAGGAAAGGGAGGGAAGGGATGACAGCTGCAAAAGCCAGAATTAGAAAACCAGGCTTCTCTGCTTAACTCTTCTATTACTTGAGGGAAATAAGGATGACTAAATTTTTCAGTTTCCAGTGTAAAGAGGAGATGAATAATATTCTATCACAGGGAAGGTGAACTGTGACACTCCATCCATTTTCTTTCTATGGGTTTGTTTTTTCTACTAAGAAGTCAGTCTGAATTCTTTGTTGCTGCCATGCAGTCACCAGGAAGCTATGCAGGCATCTCTGAGCACAGAATTTCAGGAATTTCAGAGGAAAAAGTACAGTGTGTGCAGACATTGGGCCGACGTGCTGATGCTTTTGGTGGGACCAGTGTAGGAGACTACTGTTTTTCCTGATATAGAAAGCGCAGGCAGTGTGGCACTGGCCCACAAAAATAAAGGTTCCCTAGTCTTGCAGGATCCCAGTGTGTGTGCACTGATGCACCAGCTTCACAAGGAAAAGAAGAGTAAAATCTGGACAATGTCAAATCAGCAGCAGTAGCTGCATCAAGGACCTGACCAGTGAAATGTGGGAATTACTGCTCTGATGCATAATTCCTCAGTGGATGGGGATGATCACGGAAGCTGTCAAAAAACATTTTCTGAAAGACAGTGTAGTTGATTTCCTGGAGGCCAAGCAATTTGAGTCAACACAGCTGCAGTGAGCTTATTTTTTCTCTCTCTCTCCACTTCATATGGATCCAGATGGAAACGGGATACAACTGTTCTGTTTAGAAAGTATTGTTGCTTTGGAGGGTTGAGCTCACAGCATTTTCACAGAGGAGCTACAAAAATCCAGGGATGGTCATTACCAGTTCCTGACCTAATTTCTTTACTTTTAAATAGAAACATTTGGGTAAGACAAACTGAACACAAATTAGGAGTGTTGGAAGCATGCCTAACAGCCTGAGTCATGTAAAAGATTCCCAATACACCAAAGCTGGCCTCTCAGTCATAAGCAAGGATGGGTTTATTGTCTGAAGCAAAGAATGCTCTACTTTGACAAAGAAATAGGGTGGAAAGTGTTATGGAAACTGCCCAAACCATGATTGTGTACTGTGCTCTCCTCTGCCCCAAATGGTCAAAACCTTCTTCCTTTTCAAAATCAGATGTGCAGCACTACTGAGATCTTTCCTGCCACACATCTGAGGATAGTTTAATCTAGACCACATCTACATTTCATTGTTGTTACAGTCAGTGGTAGAATACTCTTATCTCCAGGTAAGAGTTTTGAAGTTGGAGCTGGAGTAAGATCTTACTGTGACCACAGACAGATCATGTAGTCTGAGCTGTTTAATGGGAGAAGCTGGTGGTCCTGTAGGTGCAATGGCACTGACAGAGTAGGACAATATGAGGTATTCTGAAATGTCTTCCTCACTGTGAATATACTTTGTTCTTACACGGTCCCATCTTCCCCTTTGTTTGAAAATCAGAAATTAATTTCACACTTTAATGCTCATTTAGTTCTGAGCCACAGCATGTCTCTGTGCAAGAAAGAAGTAATCAAATAGGAAAAAGGCACTTTTTAACTTTCCCTGAGATGGGACTATTTGTCACCTCTATGCACTGTGATCTTCCAAGTGTGTGGAGGTGACAGTCCAGAGATCAACAGTGTGTTGATATGAGCTGAAAGCAGTGCAAACGTGCCATGCCCACAAAGTAGATGTGTAATCCAGAAATCAGTATTGTCTAAATAATAAGAAAGAATTAATTTACTCTTGGTGTAGTGTTTTCCACTGCACCACTCCACATTTCTCAGTATAAATGATGGCTTTTCCCTTGCTCTTGAGTGGAATGGAAAGGCCATCCTCTACTGAAGATTATAGGACCACACGTTTAACTGTTTGGTTTTTTTTCCTTGAGGACATGGATTATTTTCAGTAATTTGTATTTGAAATGCCAGCAGTCAAAAGATATCTTTTCCTAATAGAGTGGAGGATAAACAACACAACCCAGCTTGCAAATGCTTTGGAGCAAACAGTGAATAATTCCTGTTACTCTAAGGTGTAAGAAGCCCTTACACCAGCCCAAAATATGGCCAAACCACACTAAAACTCTTTATGAAGAAAGAAAGAGAGAGAGAAAGAGAGAAAAGAGAGAAAAGAAAGAAAGAAAGAAAGAAAGAGAGAAAAGAAAGAAAGAGAGAAAAGAAAGAAAGAAAGAAAGAAAGAAAGAAAGAAAGAAAGAAAGAAAGAAAGAAAGAAAGAAAGAAAGAAAGAAAGAAAGAAAGAAAGAAAGAAAGAAAGAAAAAGAGAAAGAGAAAGAAAGAAGCATCTGTCTATGAGCAGAAAGAGGAAATTGGAATATTATATTTGGAATTTTCAGAGCCAGTGAGGGTAAGAATATTTAGTACTGAATCTAAGAACCACAGTGTGCCAGCACAGCTGTGCTGGGTCAGATTGACACCTTTTTTAACTCCCCATCCCATCTCTAGCAGCTGATGCAGATCAGAATAGGTTGGTATGGCTCTCTTCCCAAAAAACACCCACCTGGGTGCCAATAAACTTTAAGACTTGCTGAGTTGAAGGCTGTATCTAGACCATGAGGGTTAATAGACCCCAAATGATCTAGCTGAATGATTTAGTGTTTCACTGCTTTTGAATGAACCTTTCTTTGATTCCTACATCTTACAACAAAATGTTCTGCAAATTTATTTTGAGGTATGTGGTCAGTTCATTCTTTTGGTTGTAGTAAAAAACTTATATTTGGGTAATTTATTGAGTATACCTATTTCTTTTGCTACAAAAAATATTGAATTATTCCTTAATTCATCACTTTATAATTAATAACCTCATTGTTATGGACTTACTCATGAAGATATTTGCAGATATCTGCACTTGTAGGTGTCAGAAATGACAGGGCTAAATTCTGCCCAGGGTGGCTTCTGTGCATCCAACAGTGAATGTTACACAAGCACAGAGAGTGGACTATAGCTTGGAAGCACCTTACATTAGGCATTCGGAGATTAGCATCCTCAGTAGCAAACAGCATAGCTTTGCTTTCAAACGCCAAATCTTTCTGCTTCCCTAAAGCTGTTCTGAGCTGGAGGGGGCAGTATCTGAGGCAGTCATTGAAAATCACCTTCCAGAAGATTGAAAGGCTGGCAGTGTCCCATTGTCCCAGGGACAGAATTAAAACTAGGACACACATGTGAACTGACACGCATGGAAACAGAAATCAAACACAAACAATGGTTTTACACTCCAAAGTTATAGGCAGTTATGTCTATAGTCCCTTCCTGCCTTCCCTTCTTTTCTTACCATTGTAGCCTCAGACCAGATTGGTTCCCATTTGCTTCAACTCCTGGTTTAAACCACAAGACACTCCTTGAAATATTTTCAAACCGGGAAATATACAGGCTAAAAAAGGAACCTGGAGTTCTCCATTTTGCTTTACAAAAATTAACAGGAAAAATGTTACTTATATACTTCCAAAGGAGGATCTCACTCCTTTGATCCATGAAAAAGTCAGTGACTGGGAGGCATTTGCAACAAAAATGGACGATTTCCCCCTCCCTTGCTAGGCAGAAAAAATATATGCAACAAGTCCTGTAGGATAGGCTTCCAGAAAAGCACTGTCTTTGTATCCTGCCAGTGCTCTTATTTCTAAGTTAGGTTTGTGTTACCTGCTAGTTTCCATGGAAGACAAAACCCTCATCCTGCTGACTTCAAAATTGCTCCTTCCACTCATGAGCAATGAGAACTGCTCCCAAGCCCACAATTTTGCTGACAGTCCATTGTGGACTTGGTGGCCTTTTGATCTGCTCTACAGATCATATGGATTCATGAAACTGTATGGAAGTGTAAGAATAAGCAGGATAAATTCAGCATAGTTTTTTTATGCTTGTATTGAACACCATTGTAAGAACAATAATTTCCTCAGCAGCAGCAGCATACTTCCCAGGGGAAACCTGCAAAGTGTGAAAGACTTCCCACTCATCCTGTTATCCATGCCCTTGTATTGATTCCTTCATCAGTACTGCAGCTCTGAGCTACTTCACATGCAGCACAAAGCTGAATCATCTCTTTGGCTATATTTCTCTGACAAAGGAACCTGTTCCAGGCTGGCAGATTTAGACACTAATGAAAACTGAAAGAAAGGGTAAAGAAGGAACTCTGCTCTTTGTTAAGGCTGGTGTTTATCTCTGTAAAGTAAAACCATCATCCAAACCCTCCCTGTATACAGATTTAGGTCTTGATTTTCTAATGGCATTATTTTGGTCTCAGAGCATCCTAGAAAGACAGCAAACCTCTTCCACAAAAGGCATGTGATTGAGAATATCCCTTCAGAAACCATAACCAATGGTAAATTTGTAACCACTAGCCTGTAAGCTGTGAAAGCAGCTCATCTCTCTAACTCAGGGAATGTAAACTACGTGTTATGGTCTTTTAAATTACAGACAATTCTTTGGGCATATATAATAGCAAGAATGGAGGACAGCTAACTGTTACACTGCTGCTGCAGTGCCTCCTTTATGCTTTAAAACATCAGACTGAATTCTATATCAATCCCCTGCTACTTGTGCTACTTATTTATAGTATCTTAAGCACTTTAAGACTCACTATTTATGCATCATAGAGGATTATATCTTGATTAACTTGTTAAACCATAAATACACATAACCATTTCTTCCAGTTCAAAAACATTAAACTGTCCATTTTTCAAGCCCCATTTTAAGAGAGGACAACACAGAAAGTGAGCTTGGGTTAGTTTTCAGTAGATCACATTCCTTTTTAGTATGACTGCTCCCTAGCAAATGCTAGTTTTCCATTTTTGGGTGTATCACTTGTCCTGCTCATAGAGTTTTGAGTCCTATTCTCAGCTTATGTCTCTTTGTACAGCCCCTTTGGCTCAAACCAATCAATTAAGCAGATCCCTGCTTAGGCTGCAGAAACCTCCTGTGGTCTTCAGCTCTGAGCAACAATTCCTGTGCCAGGTGGAAGCAGGGCCAGTCACACTTTCATTGGTTGTAAAACTTTGTGAGAAAGTCCTGCCAAAGAGCCAGCACCTCAAGTGATACATGAAGCAGCGCTAATTGTACTGGCTACTCACTGATAAGTTGCACCTTTAGTGAGAGATTAGCCCATAAATCACTGTGGGGAGATCATTTGTTTGATGTAATCAGTTAGGTCTGCCCATTGTGGCAGCCTACCACTTCCTTTCTGTTCTTTTTTTTTTTGTCTCTTTTTTAGATGCACATCATCAGAGGGAATAAGCGCAGTTATAGGTCTTCTCTCATTCCTTGCTCCTTCTTGTCACTTGCCCAGGTGTCAGAACTTTCCACTTCACACCTTCTCAAATGCTAGCTTCCAATGAGTGTCCCCTTCAGTTTGTCTTTCACCCATGGTGTTCAAAGCCATTTACAAATACGCAGGAGTTCAGGTTCTAAACCTTTGTGCCTGCCTCATTTTCTAGGTGGAGAAGGTAGGATATATGTGACCAAGGAAACACCTTGCCCAAGCTCAGGACACTGGCAGTGTTTTACACCACAGTCAACGATATGCTGGCAATTTGTATAGTCTGGACTATGCTGTACAGATGTTTGGGATGCTGATTATGTCTGTAGGAGAGTAAATCTTGAGGCTCTTAAAAGGTCAGCCGGTAGTTATTTGCCTGCACATTCTATTCATTTATGTAGTGCCCAGGGGCTGGAGAAGAAAGCTGTTTCACAGCAGCACATAAAGGCAAACGCAATTCACTTGATGTGGTTTGAGAACCTCCTCCAAGCTGAGGGGTGCTCTTCCTGGGCTCTTTATAGAGGCTGGAAGCAGAGCTTGAGTGTGCCCACAGGAATCACAGCTTCTTCTCTGACTGTCCTAGGGGCCTGGTTGCCTGTGTGAGGGCACCAGGACCAGACCTGCTCTGTTCTTCCTCAGATACTATGGGGCCATGTCCTTGCCAGGGAAGGCACAGCCTTGCTAGCTGTGCTGTCACCCTCAAAAGAAACCTACTCTTGCTGCTCCTTGGGAGAACGTGTTATCAGTCAATTCCAACCTGTCATGGAATGAACACAACAGGAGCAACCTTCTTTAGAACAATGAAGACAAAAGAGTAGAGAATTTCTAATATGTAAAGAGCCTGTGGAGTCAAGACAAGTTGTGGGTTATATGTCTTCTGACAAGCTATTTCCAGATTGCTTTACATCTTTCCAGTCTTCACTTGCAAACTTCACAGAATATCACTTAAACCTGGCAGTACCTTGAGCAAAGGCTCATCATTGTCACAGGAGCACAGCAGAGATTCTAAGCAGCTGTGACCCCTAGAGCTGTGGCTACAGGAATTCACTGAGCCATTGATAAATGATTTCTTCTGTATCAAAACAAGTCTGTATACCTGAGGACCCCTGATTTTCTGTACTTTGAATGGTTCGTAGTGTAACCACAATGACTTGATTGAAAACTGGCCAAACTCAGGTAATCATGCAGATGCAGCTTGCATTTTCCTATTTGTGACTGTTTCAGATACGAAAATGAGCAAAATCACTGTGAGAGTCCCACGTGAGTATTTCTAAAATTACAAGGGCTGATGAAAATTTTGTTTTGTTTTCTAGTTGTTTTAAAATGAAAGTCTAAATTCTGGGAATAATACAGGACCCCCAAAGTCAACAGCTGTCTACTACCAAGTTCCTGCTTAGTCAAATTCATGTCTACCAAGCAATTCAACTTTTCCAAAGGAAAAATATTTCCTCTCAATGGACATTACATGATGTAAAACCTTGTCTCTGTATAAAGGGTACTTGTGGATGTTATAATACTTTTACACATTAAAAAAAAAGTAGATAAATA
The DNA here is from genome assembly GCA_024362935.1 of Setophaga petechia. Lineage (NCBI taxonomy): Eukaryota > Metazoa > Chordata > Aves > Passeriformes > Parulidae > Setophaga > Setophaga petechia. The sequence goes on from JANCRA010000002.1 coordinate 58,212,111, forward strand.
TGCATAAAAGTTTCATTTAATTAGCTATTTCATTTGGGTAGTTCAGCATTAGTTTATTACTGGTAACCCTTTATGTTATTCTGATATTGCACATGAGAACAGAACAACTATTAGTCTATCTATGTTTCTACAAAAACTTATAAATAACAAATATTTCAATTCTACTATTAAAAAATACCAAGGAAAATAAGCTAGTAATTATATTAATTAAAGCTAGTAATTCACTTCATTAGCATGGCAAAGAGACTTAGCAAGAGATAAAAATCACTCATACAAATAGAAGATGTATACTTCTAGAGAAACATTAACACTTCATAACAAAAATGAACAGCAAGGGACCACAGTGAAGTTTTAAATATAAATTGAAAGATAGCTAGAAGGAATATGAATTAAAAATGCTCTGAATAACCTCAGAAATGTATCCTCATTCCTGAAGCACTCCTGCCACCCTCCCTGCAATATTGTGGGGTTAGCAACAGCTCCAGTGAGAAAGAACTCTCCTGTTGATTGGCTCCCATGAAAGGGCTTCTAAAATTTGTAATGAAAAAGTTTTTTAACATTGTTTAAAAAATAAATTTAATAAAACCACCAAAAAGCCAAGGAAAGAAGCCATTTACTGGGAAGCCTAATAAAGGACAAAGTGAAAAGACCAGCTTGTCTGGATCACATCAGAGCCTAAATACCAGGGTATTATTGCTTCCCCTTGGACTTTTCCCCATCAATCTTAAGTTGAAAATACCCCCGTTTGCATCTGGAGTCCTGGAGCTATCTTGAACTTATGGTGTTTGAAACTTACTACTCTACTACACTGGCAAAGGGCACTAGTAGGCTTCTGTGTGTTTAAAACTTTGGGACATCGTCACTAACTTTGTTTCTAGGAGACCTTTTAGCTTTGATTAGCAATGTCAGCTGCTTCACATACACCAAAGTAATTAAAAGCTGCTGCTGCTGCAAGTGGTGGGTACCAAGAGCAAGCTGCATAGATGTGCTTTTCTGTTACCTGCTCTGAGATAAAGGCTGCAGAGAGGAGGCCAACAATATCACATAGTGATGGATGAGTAATGTGATGGTTGACTCTCACAATTAATAGAAAAATATCATGTATATAGGTTAAGAAAGGTTTTATAAATTTATAGTTGTGTTTTACCCTCTTGTGTGGTTATCAAGGACATCTGGGAGAGCTGGCTTGTCACTATGGCAACATCTGAACTCCAATCAGGATTTGAGGAAGAGATCTCCACCACTGGACAGTGAAGAAGGGGTTGATGGACAGAACTTTGGGAGGAGTTAAACAGTTAAAAAGGTGAAACCTCCATTGTGAGGGGGCTGAGCACATGGCAGGGAAAAAGTTTTGCTCCTGGTGCTGTAACCTTTTATCTTTATTCAGTCTTCTGTTGTATTTTTGATAAGGCATAATAAATCTTCCTAAACTATGAAAAGTGAGTAGCTATTTCTCACAATGTTGACTCTCTTGGACCCTATAGAAATACAGTTCATGGCACTAGTATCACCCCTCAACAAATATTCTCATTGCACAGACAAAAGTTAGCCCCCCCCACCATCAAGTCAAGGAAAGCTCTACAGGCTATGATCTCCTCATGATTAATAAATCTGTCAAAGTCATCTAGACCCTCAAGCAGATCCTAGCAGAGCCCCATTTAATCCACAGCTCGTTCCTCAGCAAACAGTCAATAAGGTTATATTCCACTCAATGTTTCTAAGGTACACTTGGGAAAATTTGACCCTAAAAATCACATCTAACCTTTCAAAAAGGCAAGTAGTTCAGAATCAAGGACAATTCCCTGGTGCTGGTAGGAACATGGTTCATCTTGTAATACACGCTTGTAACGCATATCTATTTCACTTTCTAGCACAGAAAGAAAATATAATAAACTGATTAGGCCACAAAGAGAATATCTTGTCCATAATAGCTTTTTTTACTCTTAGAAATGCAAAATATGTAATTTTCTATGCAGATCTGCACTGGGCATTCTGTTCACTATTGACATGTCTTTAATAGTTGGCAATCAGCAAAACTACCTTGTAAATTGCTTCCCAATCTTATTGAAATAGCCTGATACAAACTGCACCCTAATTGCTAAATTAAGACTATGTGCTTTGCTGAGCTAATTTTCTTGCTAAATGGGCACATGGTGTGGCAGTTAAGGGCTTTTTATCAGGTTATTACAATGAGGGATTATATAGTTTCAATGTAATTGAATTTTAACGAGGACTACTCTTAAGCAAATACACCTCCATAAATGATGCAGCACTGATGTTATGCTGAGAAACTGAAGATGACAATCCAGTGGATCCAGCTGGACCTATGGGCTTCTTTAGTGCTTTAATTAAAATAAATGAGGAATCCTCCTGTTTATTTACATATTTTTTAAAACTTATTTTTCTTAGCCCTATCTCTGTTCCTAGCCCAGCCAGAGAGTCCAATGGACCTGAAGAAGGTTCCTGGTTTCATTTCCAGTTATCTCAGAACTGTTGAATGAAACTCTCTGCCCTAAAGGCCGACTTGGTTGTCATTCATTCTTTCTTAGATGCCCTTAGATAACAAATGCTGCAATTAAACAATTCTCATTCAGCCGTCTTATTGGCTGAAACAGATAAAGAAAAACATAGAATGTGTTGCATAAGTCTTGTCCTTGTGTGATGAGAGTTGGTTGAATTCAGGGCAGTCTGAATTCTAGTGGTGAGTTTCAGGTGCTATAGCTTTCCTGGAGGATCACTAAGTGTGTTTTCTGTATCTAGCAGCACAAGATGTCTGACTTCTCCCAAAGACAAGATTTCTTACTGACGACTAAGGCAGTGGGAAATTACTTAAGACTACGGAAAAGAAAAAAATATCAGCCTAAAATTATGTTCTGGTTAAGAATAAAAGAAACCTCTCTCAGCTCTTATGATTGTTCAGCGGGGGTAGGGGTAAGGTACACATGATATTACACAACATCTGTGATGGGATGTCAAAAGGACTAGCCAACACAGACATACACACTTCACTGCCAGAAAAAGAAACCCTAGAAGGCTGGGTTTACAACAGCATTACTTAGCTATTCTGTACTTGTATTATTTAGGATCAGGATGGGGCAGATAAATGGCAAATGACTCATTTCTGACAAGAAAAAACATTTCCAAAATACTGTGAAGCATATTGTAAATGGACAGAGACTGGGAAGTTCAAGAACCCTCAGGATGTAAAGAAACTGGTGCATTAGGTGAGATGTGAATGTTTGTCAATAGGAATTGCAACTATTTTTACTTATAATATGGAAACTAACCAAGTAATCCCGCAAAGAGAAAATGTCTTGACAAGCTCTATAGTTATTGTGTTTTAATTGCTGGTAAATGCCAGCTCAAATAATGGCATCTGCTGTGTACCTGTGCAATCACAGTGTGCTGGAATGAGCTAATGAGCGCAGAGCAGAAGGCTGGCCTGAAGCCACTGCACGTGTATACCTTAATGAAAGTCTTGTGGGGAGAGGAAGGCATTGAGCAACAGACTTCTGTAGAAGCTGTTGGAGCGGAGAAGGGATCAATGTGTGTCCATTTTACTCACTGGAAAGATGTATACTCTTTAAGGATGTTTGCTTGGCAGCTGTCTGCCTCGTGCACACAGACGTAAAACCGGCTGTGGTGTCATGATATGCTCAGATGCAGAAATATGTCTGATAACAGTAGGCATAATGAGCATATTAGACACTGCTCATTACATTGTTGAAAAGCAGCGAGGCCCAGCTCTCTCTGAACCACAATGAATTCAACATCAAAGTGCTCATTTGGAAGAAAACGTGCTGATGGCAGCTGCTTTTATCTTTACATATTCCATTACTAGACTACATGCTTGCTGAGAATAAAGGATTAACCCTGTCCGGGCCCATCCCTAACCATATGGCTCTGGAGACTTCTCAAAGGATGGCTTTGGAGCACAATGATAAGAGAGCTCCTGGGGAGGAAGTAAGTATATACTCAGGATTGATAAAGTGATCTGACTACCTCAGGATTACTTCAAACATTAGGGCACTTGAGGCATTTCAAACACCTAAACATTAAACTAAAGGTGATCCCAAATCAAAAAGCAGCACCATCACTTAGTGATGAGGACATCAGGGAGCCTGAATACTTTCTGTGCTACTGATGGGTCCTGCACCCTGAAAAAAGTCCTTTAACCACTCACTATCCCTCTTTTCTTCCTGCTTTACTGTTCTGGCACATGCTGAGGTTCAAGCTATCTGCCCATGTGACCAAGGTGCAAATGACACTGTTTAGGTTTAGAGAGGAATGAGGGCCTTCTGTTCTCCCAATGTGCTATTTACATGCCACTGTAAAGGGAAAGTTTTCCTAAATCTGCCAAGGCAATCTGTCATTTTGTATTCAGGTAGTAAAACCTCCCTAGATCCTTACCAGCTTTCTTAGGCTGCATTTTCACTTCTCCCTTTCCTCCTTACAGCCCTTCACTGTCCATCACTCATCAGGTCCTTTTCCCAGCTGTGTTAGACCTTATTTCCTCCTAATATTTGATATAGTGAGTACTGTGTGTGTTAGCAAAACTCTTTCTAGCTTTCTGGATCTATAAACTTTCCTTCTTAAACTTTCCAAGAGAATAGGATGTGTGGGTAAGTGTGATATGTGTGATCTGCTTTGAACCTGTCTCTGCTTAGGTTCCCAGTGCTTGATGTCTACCAGCTCCTAAAAATGAGCATTGAGCACACGCATAAGCAAGAGGCAAAACCCAGCTCAGCATATGGGCCTGAGTGTTTCTTTGGAGCAGAGTTTCCTATCTAGACAATGTTTGCAGGAAGCATCATCATCACCATATGAGGGCTTTTTGGTGGAGTGAGTTGAAGCTACAGTGTCTAGAAGGTAACAAACAAATAATCTGTAAGAAACTTACCATATGGCAGGGTTTGAGCCTGAGACCTGCACTGTAAGTCACTGCTGTCAAGCAGTGTGTTAGCAGAGTATCCTTTTTTTTGTCAGCGGGAGAGTACAAAGTTTCTAGTGGTATAATGACTGAAAAAGAACACCATGTTGATGTTTACTCTGATTTGCCACAGATAATTTAATCAGAGAAGCAAATGAATATATAAGGAGACTAAAGGAATCTCTTAACCCTGAGAGTGCTCTTTCCAAGAGGAAGAATTAGACATGTTCTCTGAAGTTTCTGTGTTAAGTTTGTACTTCACTTTGTTGGTATTTCACAGTGACCCTCAAAACCAGAGATAAAGCAAACAGTTAACAATAATAACACAGCAAAGGCCTGCAGAGCCATTCAGCCTATAAACTCATTCCCCAAAGCACACATACCTCTTGCCTCCTTTCCTGTCCTGTGCAAGTGCCATTGCATCAAACGTTGTCTCCATTATTTTGCTATAGAAATGAACTTTCTTCTGTTTTGGAAGTTTGGTTACACGCACACATTTACCCTGTGTGTAATTCTGGATTCTCTCTCCAGCTCAGAGTTGGAGTTGATCAGCCAGACTACTGTGCTACGGAGAGGGATCAGTGGAGCCGCTGAACATCACAGCTCCTCACAACCTGGTTCTTCTCACTGAGCTCAGTCTCTGGTGCCCTGTTCCACTCTCATTTGAGACAGGAGTGTTAATCAATAACAGCATCTTTGCTGCACATAACAGCATCTGCTGTTCTTTGACCTGGCCTTGCCTAGTTATATAAGAATAGACATGTCTACCAATTCAGTTAGTGTTGGTTTTTAATCTGTTCTATGTGTCTGTGTCTGGGGACAGACACTTTCTACTGAAGAATTAAAATTGTCAAAAACTTTTACTGGCTGTGTCTCCTTTTGGAAAGTCTGACCTTGCAGGTATTTGACAATTGGCATCTTGCTGCTTTCCTAGTATAGGATCAATATCACTTACTATTATTTCCTATTTTGGGGTCTTTTGTGAGTTTTGTTTTGTGCGTTTCTTTTTTTTAATTTTTACTTTGACTTGTACTTATTAGAAGTATGGACCTAAACCTTCAGAGCTGTCTCCAGTGTGTTAGAGGTGTTGGCCAAAGTATATACCACAAGATTTCTATAAGTATTTTTATAAAAGGGTTATACCATTCCCTCTATGAAAGGCACCAATACTATGTGAAAGACTCCAAATTCAGTCTAATTGAAAGAAAAAGTAACATGAAAGGCTGAAGTTTTAGCCTGAAAGGATGTATATTCCAAGTATTTATAAAAGGCTTGGGTTCAGGCTGGTATGAAGGTTCAGCTTAAGGTCAGATTTGAAGACCTTTGGTCAGTTCCAAATGTTTCATTAAGATAACTTCAAGAGGTCTGTGGTATGTTTAATACAAATTTGTCTTCATTTTACCTAGCTAGATTTCTAGGTATTTTAATGGACTAATATTTGTGACAATCAGCAGAGAGGATGCATTTAACTTTAATACATCTGTTTTGGTACACTGAAGGTCTGTGTCTCAGTGAAGAAAAAATTTGCCCTCTACTGAGAGCCAGTGTCTTCAGACAGCTGCTATACAGCCTGAAGTAAAGTCCCTCTGGAAGGTGGCTGGATACTTCTCTATTTTGGAACAAAAAATGAGTCTCAAATGTATTCAAAGTTTAATTTTGTGTTGTGAAGAAAGTTCAGACAGCCTGTTAAACTTTTCTGTTCATTGATGAATTTGGAGATGTTACTTTCCTGGGCAGGCTGCTGTATATATTATAAATCCTGCTTTATCCATGTCATTTATCTGGGAACTGGAAGCAAATATGGTCAGTGTGGTCAGTAGAGCTGAAGATGCCCAGGGTTTGTTTTAGTGTAATGATGGATGTGTATAGAACTTGGATTTGGTTTACTTTCAGAGACAGCTCTTTCTCCTCATCATGAAAGGTGCTCCAAACTGTGAATGTCTTTTGTTTAGTTTGGTTTTAAAGTTGGATAGAGTGAAGATTGTTTCTGGTGCTTAATCATTTGAAAAATAGGGGCTGTATAAATGGCTAGGCCAGGTTCTTACATTGAAAACCTTAATAACTTGAGAGGAAAAGGACCGATCATGTCTTTCTTGAGGGCTTTACCTTCATACAAGGAAAAATTTGATAATTTGGACCAGTCTAATTTATTAAAAAGCATTAGCAAAGCCCTATGTAGTATTGATGACAGAGAGAAAGAAAAGCTACTTCAAACAAGATTCTGAATGACCTCTCATGAAAGAAAATTCCAACCTCTTTCTTATTTCTTTTCTCACTTTGTTTTAACATTTTCACCTTAATATCCCAAGTACATTCTGCCAAGATAGGAAAGGAATCTTCCCAGTAAAAGGAAGAAATAGCGACTATCTTTCTAGATTTTGGTTCAAGCACCCCAGATGAGCAGCATTAGTCACAACCCATTAGAATGGGTAGCCTGAGCTGCTCTCTGGCTGCAACTGAGCAGGTGCTGAGCACTTGAGGCAGAATCACGCTGTGCAAAGCACAGCAATCCTGGCAAAAGCAAAATAAATCCCCAAGCCCCCAGTAAATATTGTTTGCATATATAGCTCACCATGGCTGACTACCAGGAGGAATAAAGCATGTGGAAGACAGTACTCTTAACTGAGGATACACAGCTTGACTTAGTTAATAAAGGATGATGGTACAGGATCTGCAGGAATAAGCACCATATTTTAATGAATAATTTTCGAAATTACAGAACAGAAAGTCATTATAAGGGTTATATGTTTCTATCAGCAATCTGTTCTTGTGATAGTAACCTTGGCCTGTATTTGTTCACATTATCTTTATGCCAAGAGCTTTTTGAGGGGTTGCTATGGCACATGATTGCAATGCACTTGGAAAGTGGATGCCTGATATCATCTTTGCACCTGAAAGGTGTAAATGAGTAATTAGGAAGGTAAACACAAAATAAATTAATTTCTTTTAGTCCTCCTTGGGTGATTGATCAGAGGCATCTTCAGGTGCTCCAGTAATCTGTCCATAGTCTTAAACTCCTTCTGGATTTAAGAATTTTGGAAAAATCAATGGAAGTTCATTGTAATATGGTGAGCAGTTCTCACTTTTTCTTTGTCCTAGTTTAGAGATTTCTAAATTTTTAAATTTGTTGTTATCGTCTTGGTGGGATTTAATTTGTGATCTTTGTTATTGAAAGGTTTGCTCTTTTGTCCAGGTAAGTTAGAAAATCTGGTTGCTTTCCTGAGAGGGTTTCCCAGTTCTTTGTGGCTACTAAGTTTCATGAGGTGTTGTCAAGCATGCATGCACTGTTTTTTCATGACTTTGGCCAGAAATTCTTGCTCAGGAAGAATTATATGTTGACTCAGGAAGGCAGAAGTTTTAAATGCAGGAATTCCCAGTTTGGGGAGGGGCAAGTGAAGAGATGATGGTGTAATCTGTTGTCTAGGCTCTCAGAAGAGGTCTTGATACCTTTCATGGGGAGAGGATGATGTATTTGCTCAATAAGGGCCTCGATTTTCCTTCTGTCTTTGTGCAAGTTGTCTCTGACACAGAGCTGAGCTGTCCTGTGGAGTGAGAAGAAAGGGAAAGTGGTCCTTGCTTTAAACCAATACTTGATGTTAAGGTGACTAGTTACAGAGGGCATATGAGCTTCAAATCTCCTGCACACAGATCCTTGCAACTTGAAACAGAGTGAATGTGTGTGATGAAGAGTATTTTGCCCAGACCAGCTTGACCAGTAAGGAATAGGAACTTTGTTGTTTTATTTTCCTTCTCGGGGCTCAGAAAAACTGAAAACACTGAGAGGGCTGGTAAGGGAAAACCTTTCCCCTGGTGTCCTTATCACATGGAAAGGAGGTTTGGGGTGGGTTTCTTTCTTTTTTTTAAAAAAGCTGCTTATGAGTGTGAGGAAAGAGGACAAGAGAGGGGTGTTTTTTTGGTTTGGGTTTTTTTTTGGTTTTTTTGTTGAAGAGCAATCTATTCTTTTCCTTCCAGCCCTGCTAGTTCTCAATCCAACCTGAGCCTAGAGATGATGATAATAGAGAGCTTCACATGCAAATATGCCAATTTATTTCCACAATAGCAAACCACTGAGGGCTGAAATGGAAGCCACTGCAATGCTGACAGTTACTTTGTTCCAAAACAACTCAGCTCCTCAAATTCAGGGAAGGAAGTCTAATCAAAGGCCATTCAAGTCTCAACCACAGGACTTGCCTTCCTCATCTTCTTGATGCTTCTCATCTTCCTTAAACCTTTCTTCATAGCAAAGTCACCAACATGCTCATCTGGACAACTCTGTCTGACCATATTACACCTGGCAGAGTTGAGGATGTTTTCTCCACGGCCTGAGAAAATAATTTAACCTTCTCACTCAGTGGTGTCACGCGAGCAAAGAGAAATGGAGGGCAGGGACATGCATTTATCTCCATGGCTTCCTCGTGTCCCTAAGCTGTAGGGAGATACATTTCAAGAAGACAGGCAAACTCCAGAACTGAATGCTTTACTCTTAGAGGTTATTCACAGACTAAATGCAATCCTTTCTCCACACACACATATATAGGAATGGAGAGAATGCTTTTCACAGACTATGACAATAAAATCTTTGAATCCTTTCCAGAAAAAAATTTTGCTCTTTAATGTGCTTGCAAATATAAAGTAGGAAACAAAAGTTCCTATTTTAGACCATTCAGTTTGACCCTCTCAGGCAAGTGGAGGTAAAAGGACAATTTTTCTGAGATGGAGTGAGAATTCATCACAGCACAAAGTCTTTCTCAATCCTGGAAGCAGACTGGCAGTATGAATGTGGCAACCAAACTAGACACTTGTTACAGACAGATAGTGAGATGATTGGCTCTCGCAATTAATGGATAACTATTGTGTGAATATTAAGAAAAACTTTAGTGATGTGTAGTTATGTTAATGTAGTTTAGATGTCTCTCACAGTTCCCTTTCCCCCCCCGCCCTGTATTGTGACCATCAGACAGCCTGAGTTGCCTAGGACAGGTAAAAAAGAAGGCATGCACAAATATCCCTTACCTGGGGCAGTTGGGAATGGAAAAGCTTGTTGCTTAGGGGGTGAGGCATGGCAACACCTGACCTCCAATCAAGTTACAAGAAAGCAGTCTCCACCGATAAATGGCAAAGAGCTGACTGACAGACTCTAGGAGGGGCCAAGGCTGGCTGATGCAACCCCCAGGGGTATAAAAGACTGAGCATCCATCTTGAAGACAAACTGGCCACGTGGTATGCACGAGGGCAGTTCCCAGCACTGTGAATTTCTCCTTATGTAGTCCTTTTGTTGTATTTTTGTCAAGGTTTAATAAGCCTTTTTAAATTTTCAAAGTGAGCAGTTGTTTCTCCCACACTCACGACTAGTAGTGTGGAAGTGTTTCTACGTCTAACATCTCTTGGGCCAAGGCAGCAGGAAGGGGCTGTGCTCAGCATGTCTGTGCTGGTGATTAGCAGGGTTAGGCCAGGCCTGTGCCCATCCAATCCTCTGCAAAGATGAGCTGCTCAGGAAAGAGCAGGAATAGAGGATGGAGAAAAAAGAACTTCTGGGAACTACAAAGTCCAATGCTGCCATGCAAGTCCTAAGGTAGCCAGTCCTTAATGCTCTTAGAGGGATTTTATTTGTTTCTTTCAAAGATCTTTGCTTATGTGGGGTAACCTCTTGCCCACCTTAAACCTTAGAGTTAAGGAAGACACAAAGAAGAACGTTGCCTTTACTGTTACTCTGAAGCCAGTTCTCAAAATAGCCTACACAGCAATAAGCAGAATCAACCTTAGTTTCCCACAGTGTAAGTAAAGCCTTGTGATGGAGGATTTTACAGCCATGCCTGTAGGTGTCCATTCTTCCTGTGCACTGAACAAGTTTTGTGGATGCACCTTGAAGCTGAGGCCAGCAGCCAACCTTCTTCTGGGAAGTTTAGTTAATATGCCACGATAAACAAACAGGAGAACCCATTTCAAATTCAGCTGTGGTCTTTTGTTACTGCATCTTGAAAACAAATCTAAAGCTTTCGAAGTCCTGAATTAAACCCTCTGGGATTGTTTTCACAACAGCTGCCGTAGAAGGGCATGCAAATCTGTCAGATCAGAGAGTCCCTCTGATGTCTGTGTTCTGGACAATTGTAAAAAAGGGGAAAAATAGCTTCTAGCTGCCTTTCTAGTGTCCAAGTACCCACAGAAACCAGGAACCTGTTTTGTTATGTCAGATGTTGGCAATTTTTAAAAAGCGGCTAGTGAACAGGGGTGGATTTCAACAGTGTGAAAAAAATTTCACCTTTATTCACACAGGAGCAGACTTATTCTAATCAGCTTATTTCCTCCTACCTGGAGAGTCTTTTGTTCTGTGAGAGAGAAAACATTTGAAAGGCAAAGTGGTTTGAAAGGTGATTTCCTGGTGGCCAGCTCTAACAGTTTCCAATCATCCATCATATGATTACATTTCTTTTATCACAATATATTTATTTGCAAGTTTCTTTGTGCTGAATTTCTGAGTTGAGTGGTCTTTTAAAATGTAGATCACAGTGTATCTACAATCAATGCATGGGAAATGCTCTGTATGGTAAATAGTTGATGACTGTTCCTCCTCTAAGGAAATTCTAACAATCTAAAATACCTTAAGTCACAAATTTTTTTTGAATTCAAACTTTCTGCCATTTTCCTCTGGCCTGAGATCCACAAAATATCTGTAAATTCATTGTTATATCTGTAAAAGAACTAGTAGCAGTTTGCCTGGGTCTGAATGTAACATAAACAAGCTTACCAGAATACGTGAAAGCATCCTCTACTTCTGGAGGATTTCTTCTGTGTTAGTTGGTATGGATTGTGGAATTTCTACAAACTCATTTTTTAAATTAAAAAGTTAGTTGTTAGGAAAAAAAAAATTCACTACCAGTTAATTACCAAAAAATGGAGAAGCATGTGCTACCTGCCACAATTAATTAGTTTACTGGTGGTTTCCTAGCTCACATAAGCCTGTATTCTAATTACATGGAGACAGTGTCTGCCATGAAGCATTAGTATCCAACCACGGAGTTGTATGTGCAGTGCCACGGATTTCATCTGCTGGATCAGCTGTCAGGAACACAGATGGGGAAAACCCATGGAGTGGTCTTGTCTCATCCTCCTGGTTAGCACTGATTTTCTCACCTTTAAGGACTCTGTCCACTTAACTGATGAAGGAAGGGAAAAAGAGCCTTTCACAGTTTCAGAGGGAAGAAGTGCATCTTAATTTGTGGGCCGTGACCTTGCAGCTATGCAGTTCATGGGCAGTTTATCAGTGCTCAAAACAATGTAATAATCCTACAGCAAGGAAAATAGAGTGTTTCACATAGAATCTGGGAGAGGCAAAGCTGTCCAAATAGGAGATGAAATGTGGTGGTATTTATTTCAGCCAGACATATTGCTGTCATATTAAATATTTTGTTACTCTTTTTGGGCTAAATGAAAGAGATCAGGAAATAAACCTTTATTTTTCATTTACACTTGACAAATGTAATAAATGTGATGGGAAATACTCTAGAAACTCTGCTACTGCCTTTTTTCTTGTGAGCTTTTTACCTGCATAACTTACTTCCAGCAAAAGCCAAGACTGGCCATTCAAAGGACACCATGTTGCCACTGTTTTCCTGAAGATCTGACATCTGCAGGCATGTGATTAAATGTGATTTCCCACCTTACAGAAACAAATAAATAAATGAAACAAATAAATAAATGAAATGTAGTTTCTGCACAAGCCATAGGAGAGGAAAATTTGAAGTCAGGGCTTGTGTGTTGGCTCAGGAAGCAGAAAGCAGAAGTCTAAAGTAAATACATTTTGATTTATTTTTAACGTCTCACAGATTTTAAGTTAACATTGTGATTTCAATACAGGTAAGGAGCAGATATAAGTCTTGAGTCTAGGGGACTGATTGTAATAAAAGCAAAATGAAATCAAGTTTAAGACTCCCAAAGTTAAATGCGCAAATGGAAAGTTTAAAAATGGCAAAGTTTTGCTTTTTTGATACCAGCTTTTCAGTTAGTGCTGACAGCAGGACTCAGTATCCGTAGTCTAAGCTGACATCATTATGCCAATCAGATACACAAGACAGGTCATCTTTGCAGTGTTTTGGGAGGCAAAGGGGAAATATCCTTGTAAATACAATGTCCAATGGCTAAACAATTTTTCCAAACCAAGTACATTTTGTTCCACCTGGTAAACAAGGAAAAACAAACCACCCAAAACAAATAAAAAAGCTTGTCTTACTTCAAATGCCACTAGTCTGTAGAGCTACTGGCTGTCATGGTAATCACTCCTCCCTGACAACTAGTAAAGTGTTTAAGGACAGGAGCTGAATAAAAATGAAATTTATTTTTCATTGCCTTTCAACTAGGATGAGTGTCTGTGCATTTTTTGTATTCTGGATACTCTTACTCTGGCCATTTCAATTCCAAAGAAAAGTGGAAGGTGGTGCACTAAGCCACCATCCTTAATCTATTATACTTTTTACAGTATTGGGCTCCAGTCTTATTCCTCATTGTCTTGTTTTTAACTCTTGAATTGTGGCTTGGGCTGTGATTCTTATATAATTTTATGGTTGCCTTTGGTCTTTATATCTTTCCATTCTTCACATTTTTCTAAATAGGGAAGGAAATATAGAAGTGTTCGGTTCTGAAGCCTCAGTTGCATTGTGACTGAATAGATTGGCATTTTCACCTCCCTCCTTTGCTGGGTGTTCTTTTTTTTTGTGCGTTTGAGAATAATCCAGAAGTATACAGCTGATAGCCCAAATCTGCTGTCAGCTATGTCAGGAAAACAAAGATGAGGAGTGAAGGAAAAATAAAACCCTTGAAGCCTCTGGGGTAGACTTTACTTTTATTCTGAAGATTTTAAAGTAGAAGAAATAAAGCAGAGTTTTCAAGGTGAGATCAGAAAGGCAGTTTTAAAGCAAAGAAGGAAATACAGGCTTAGTGATGTGGTGTTCTGCTAAATGTCTTAGCAGTGGATGATGTTTTTCTTGGAGAAGCTTGGCTGGATGATAGTCAGATTTGACTAAAGCATGGATAGATTGATCTGTTTCATTCATAATATTTCTGAAGTACTTAAGGGGATTGTATCTAACATGTTTAGTCCTTCAGAGACAGTTCAAGTAGCCTGAAATTAGTCAAATCTACTTCTATCTCTGTGACAATAAAACCACTGAAGATTAGAATATAATTGCTGTGTAATGTGTCTGTTTAAATAATGTTATTGTTTAATTTTTGACAGTGGATCTGGGTCTGAATGGTCAAATGTCCTCTTGCTAAGGAAGGTAGAATTACAAGCGCCTGCAACTTTTTAGGTCAGTAGATGTGAGCTCATTTTCATCGCTAAAAACTGTCCAGTCAGAAGTGAAATGAGAGGTAGTTTTCATGGATTTAATTAGACATGAGCAGGACAAGAAGTCATTCCTTTGGGGACCGCACTCCAATAAGAGGGAAGCATAAGTTCTTTGACATCAAAGCTCTGTATTTTTGTTAGCATTTAATTCTATTTTATAGCAAAAAACTAATATGTAAGTATGTCGCAGACACCTTATGTGAAAAATCCTTTCTCAGGATTTTTCCTGCTGGAGCTGAGAAGTTTCAGCAGCAAATGTAAACAATGGTTATCTGCTGCTGTGGAAGGCAACAGGTGGATCCGTGACTGGTCTCCTGTGGATGTTTGGATTTACTGACCACTCACAGCAGAGCTGGCTCTCACTCTCTGTGGAGAGACAGATCTTTGTTATTCATTCTTTCTATTCTATTCTTAGCTTAGCCAGCTTCTGAAGAAGCTTTTTCCTTCTATTTCTTTTTAGTATAGTCATAATATTATATATATATCATAAAATAATAAATCAAGCCTTCTGATCATGGAATCAACATTTCCGTCTCTTCCTTCACCTGCAAACCCTTGTGACCATGGTCATACAAGTACCCTGTGGGATCTTAAGCAGAGTACTGGGTAGGGAAAATAATACTTTGCTGGCATTAGTTAGAATTTTCATATTGGAGGAGCAGAGGTCTTGCACACAGTCAGCTTCAGTAAGCTGACCTATCTGCTCTTAAGCAGGCAAGTAATTTCAACAGATACACCAGCTTAGAAGGCCATTCTTTCCCAAATCTCCCAGGCTTTCTGCTACTGCTTCCCTAGTTCAGTTAATGGGAGCTCTCCACAACTTCTCCCATGCAAGGTCAGGCAGGTTAAGTTACTCCTCATTTGCCTCAGGAGCAAACCCTGTCTAGCTGTGCACTCAATAATAAATTCAGTGTGCTTGGGCAGGTTTGTAGGGAAGGAGTTCATCTGTCAGGGAGTGACTTTTAGCCACACTTTTGTGTGCATGTTGCCTGTGCAGGGGTGTATGTGGGGAGTGATCCCTCAGATGCTGAAGGGGCTGATCAAAACTTTGGCCTTGTGTATGAAAGAGCTAATAAGCACGGGGCAGCAGTGTGGAAGAGACTGTTCCCACTGATGAATAAGGAATTGTATAGCTGTATTTGGCTTGGAAAGGTCAACTGGATTCTGGAGGGTTTTTTGCTATAGATATATCCCTTACGTGCTCTAAAACTGAGGCTATCATTCACGGAACAAATTTTATTTATTGTGGTATTTATATAAATGTTTACCCATGTTCACATGCTAAACTCCCACTAAATTAATGAACTTTGGATGGGATTAAGTTGCTTATAATTCCATGACTGTAATACCAAGTTGAGTTTGTAAATATTCTCTCTACAGCATTTGCACATCACAGCAGAAATGATTGAAGCAGGACCTCTTGCGGCATTTGTTCCCAGGTTTTTGGCCAATTTGAATTGCTTTTAAAACAGGTTATTTATCATTAGCATCCTCTTTTCTCACCTTTCTTCACGCATCTTTACTTTTCCTTTTTTTTTGTTTGTTTTTTTTTTTTGTTTTGGTTTTTTTTTGGGTTTTTTTTGTTTTTTTTTTTGTTTAGTGCTTAGGCATTGGAACGGGCTGCCAGGGCTAATTGGAAACATTCAGGCAAATAATTTACCTGCCATTCAGAGTTCTTTCATGCCCACTTGGAACAGGCTCACTAGCCAGAAATAGCTGATGCCATCGCAAGGATGCAACATTACTCAGGTGTTGTTACATGAAGGGGAAAACAGTACCTGCTGTAAATAAAACAGCATGAAAGATGAATATTGTTAGGTCAGCTATTCTGACCCCCAGGCAGTTTTTGCACATTTTTCTGCTGAACTCTACATTTTTGTCCTCTACTAGATTTTAGAGATTGAATTTACCTGAAGTTGCCCAGGCTATCCCTAGGGGGAAGGTTAAGTTATTCCTGTAATATTCTTAAATATCACCCACTATTTTTTGTGAGATCCAGGCTCCCAAAAGGAACTGAAGCACAACCAAATACTTCAATAATAATTTTAGGAATTGCTATGCACAGTTTCACTCACATGTTTATCTACTTACATTGCTGGTGCCTTTGGACAGGGAGCTTGCCATGTTTTAAAATAAATAAAGCTGTCCTGTTTGTGATATGAGCTTCCCTGCTGGGCAGGAATGCATGAGTCAGCTGATGACCAATTCAACACTTTTCTGCAGAAAGGTTGTCTGCTACCTGAAACTGTCCTGATATTCGTGGATTCATTTCAGCAAAGTTTCCTGAACAAATGAATGCTTTAGTGGAACTGTCACTAGGGAGACATGAAAGATGAAAAAATCAAAGGGAACTGGGTGTTTTGAAGCAGTGGAAAGAAAAGAAGAACTTCTTTCAGATTCTGTACTTTCTCAAAGATTAGACCTATTTGCGCCTGTCAGTTGGATTTAGTCCCATATATAAAATTAATTTTGAAGCTGTTTTCAAAGAAACCTGAAGGTTGTAGTGAGTTGAAGTGACTTCAAAATATTGATGCGACACTTCTAATTTTACCTCGTAGAGTTTTTTTAAGAGGTATTTGTAGACACAGGCAAATACATGTGGGCCAAGGATCCAGACTTTCTCACTTGAACTAGCCAGCAGACAGTAGTTCTCAAAATGCTAGTAGTGCCTTGTATTGTACCATTAGAATATATTCTATTCCAACAGATCAAACAGTATTTAACAAGTAACTTTTATTATCTCATTAATATGCACTTGAACTTAGATTTAGTACAGCTTAAGTACAGTCTATAGCAAGTATTCTCGCTCCAATAGGAAAAAATTACTTCTTTAGAATGAAAGATAAAATGGGCAGCATAACATATGAACTACTAGTTCATATGCAAAACAGCGTAACTTTTAGTGAAAGAAAATAATTTATTGTTTTGAGGTTTCATACTCTGTCACCTCAGGGTACAAGAGCTTGTGTTATAAGCTCTTTCAGCTGCATTTTGCATCCCTTCATGCAGGTCAAACTAGAAGTGAAGTCTTTTCACCAGTTGTCTTGTCACCATCACAGTTCTGTAAGGAGAACATCCATCATGCTGCTGCCAAATGTGCAGCTACTGTGTGTATGTATACATTATAACACTGAAATGCAGGCTGATATTTGAACTACTAGTAGTACTACTACACATTAGCATCAATGTGCTGTTAAAACTATGGAACTTGCCTTGTTGTTCAGATTCATTCCTGGTAGTTTGATGGTACCATGGTAGCTATCTTCAAGGAAAAAACAAGCAAAGCCTTTGGATCTATTGTTTCTCTTTACAAGTGTTGTGATTGTTAGATGTTTTCCCCCTTAAAGAACTGCTTTAAGTCAAATTTCAAAATTAGTCTTCTGAGGTAGTAGGGCTCAAGAGGATGGTAATACCACATGCTGGTTTATTGCACAGGGTCAGCAGTTCAAGTTCACCACAGCTCATTGTCTAAACACATTAAAGGAAAAGGAGTGTCTCTGCACTGCCAGCTAACTCATAAAATATGCATTCACCTCACCATAGCTGCTAATTGTCTCCCTCCTGGATGTCAAACTGAGTAGAGAGGCTGAGAGGTGAGGGAGACTGTGAAAAATGAATTTCTCTCCCCAGCTTGTAACAATCTCATTAAAGCATGTTAGCCAGGAATTAGGTGTATATAGGGGATGAAATGCTTCACCATTATTGCCTTTACACCAACAGTCAATATTGGTCTCTTGACTTGTTAGACTAGTTTGCCTGCAGGTGTACTATGTTAAATAAATAGAAATATATTTATTTTCCTATGGAAAATAACTATTTAATCGGAATAACTGAATGGTGGTGCATTGAGATCAAGCATAAATGATATGTTTGTCCACATGACTGAGCACAGTGTGGGTGAGGAAACCACTCAGGCAAATATTCAGGTTAATGGTGTGAGGTTTCAGTGTTCTGCCCCACAACAGAAGAAATTCTTTCCTAACTACTCTGGTTTCAGACCAGACCAACAAGGTTCATCCTATTACAGCAAAGCTAAATATTTGTGAGCAGTTTGTGGCAGGCCTGAGTAGGAAAGAAATTGGTATAAGAATGGAACAGAATAGTGCCATACTGGTCAAACAAAAGGGTCATCTACTCAGTACTCTGTTTTTAGCTGCAGAAATACAAGATGGTTACAAATGAGCAAGAACAGAGTGAACATTTAGTACTTTTTATTCCTGTTATTTTCCAGACCTCTGACTTCTTTTAGAACATGACTCCTCATTTTTCAGTGCATTGCCTAATCCCTTATGTTTTGGGGTTTTTTAAACAGTTCTCTATTTAGCACACATAAATGTCTAGCATCCAGTTTGAATTCTTCTGTCCAGAAGATTCACAGATCTGCTACATGTAGTAAACCACATCTTTCTTTGCTTTGGACATGACTCCTAGGATCCCATTAATTCTTGTGGTGGAAGAGGCAAGGAACACTTGCTATTAATACATCTTTGTATATCACTTGTGATTTATGTATTAAACCCCTCCCAGGCCATTTTTTTCCAGACTGGCAGTCCTTTAAAGAGAAGTTTTGACACATGTAAGCAGATCTCAGATCCTGTTTAGTTTCTCTTGTGCTCTCTCTTTTCTCTTTGCTGCATGCTCTGTGTTCCTCTGCCCCTCTGCAACTGCATCCTGTGAGACAGGGTGAGATGGTTCTAAGCACACACACTAAGTACAAAGCCTTGACTTTTGCTTCACCACTGAGGGTTAAAACTATTGAATATCTACTAAGCAGCCTATACTTGAAGGTTTTTCTCCTTGGGTAGCTGGGTTATTCCATTACTATTTTAGGCAGGCTAGGATTTTTTTTCTAGCTGGACCTCAGCATACATTTCCATAATCAAATAGATGCAGGCACTGGTTTGGAAGGCAGAATCTTCAGATCCTGATGTGACTGCTAAGCTAAGCAGAAGTGAGCTGACACTGAGATTCCTGAGCTTTCAGTCATGAGCAGGTTTTTGTGGCTTGGAACTGGGGGAAGCAGTGAGAAGAGTGTCAAAAGTTTGGGAGCGCTGAGGCAGTCAAGACTCCTGCCTAATGAGGTATGAAATGGCCCAGATAAATCCATCTCTTTGGTAGGAGCTTTGCAGACAGGAGCAGCTTATGGTTTTGCCTGAATGATGAAGGAAAGCAGGAAAATGGGAGTCAATGTTCTCAATTTCTTTTGCCATTTGAAGACCAAAACGTCTTCTTTTGACCTTTTGCCATTGACTTGTGTAACTTGGGACAGATCACTTTCCTCCTCTCTGTACCTTATTTCCTGAGTCTAGCTGATGCATTTTTACAAACATACAGAGCTTTCACAGCAGTCCAGTGATAGGCAAGAAAAAAACACAGATATTGGATTGCTAAGCAAAAGGAGAAGATTCAATACTTGGGTGTAGAGCACCTACGTGTGCAATGTCCTGTCCTTGGTATTTCATAGCTTCTATATAGGTTTATTTTTTATCTTTAATGGAAAGAAAGAATATATTATGTCAGGGACTAGAAAAACTTCCCTTTATTTCAAAGAAATTAAAATTGCTGGTCATTCCTTGCTCAGCCATTATGACTTCAGGGGCTAGGTTAAGAGGCAGACAGATGAAGGTAGTTCAATTCAGCCTGGTTTGTATCGTGAGAGTTTGTGAAATTACATTTATGAGAAGAAGTAGGAGAAGGAAGGAGGGAACTGAAACTTGCCAGAGCAATCAAAGCAAGAAATTAATAACAAGAACCAATCTCCTCATGCAAAGCATCTGCAATCTTTTTCGAACTGATGTTTTGAAGGCTCAATTTTTGAATAAAACTATTACTGAGATGCTTCAGGGAAACTGGAGGTTTGGAAAGTAGCCAGTATTCAGGCTTTAAGAATGAAGAGAAAGTTGCCCAGAATGTGGGATAGTCTTTGTCACATCCCATTTCTGTCCTTACTTACACTGATGACAAAGGTCTTCAGGGGATCTATAGCCCACCAGCCTAAAACCATCCTACCTGAAGGCAGCTTGTCTTTGTTGTTACTGTGGGAGGATGATCTGGTAAAAAAAAAAAAAAAAAAAAAAAGAATAAAATTTCTCAGCTGTTTTTCATAGAGGAAAGTTCAGGTGCTACTTAGCTTTCAGTGTTTCTTTAAAGAGTTGTGGCAAAATAGTCAGCCCTTTAATCTAACTATGAAGTGGCAAATCTGTGCTTACTCAAGGAAGAAAGAGCATTACTGTTTGAATTCATAATAATGGTTTTTTTGTCTCTCAGCCACTTGAGAGGATCTCCTATGCTGCAGTCTAGTGCTTTTCTAGCCAGAAAAGGTGATCTCCTCCCCAGATCCTTGTATGTAAAGTTGAAGTGAAGAACTTAAAAACTCTTTAAACAGCATTAGTCTGCAGAGGAATGTCTGCCTCTTGACAGGCATCAGCAGTGAGGTGGGTGGAAACACCTCTATTTTTTTTTTATAATTCAAGTTGAGTGGGGAAAGATGCTGCCCCCAATCCCCTCTTCCCAATCTAGAAGTGAGCAGCACAGTGAGTGAAACTTAGTGAAGCTGCTATGCTCTGCCAACTGGCAGCAGACCCAGAAGACTTATGCAATTAGTGAAGTTTCTTCTGAGTCATCTCCTCTGCTCTCACATACCCAGCACCTGGTGTCTCTGTTTTGCAAGTTACTGCAGCCACAAGGACACTTGGAATTATTTGCTGAAGTGGGCAGGCTGAGGAGAGGCAAAGTTTGAAGCCAGTAAGATTTAGGCATTCTTTCCGTCTCTACCTGTGCACCCAATCTTTGTGATTGTAATGACAGGTGGGGTACACTGTGCATACAAAACTTGGCAGCTACATGCCCTGTTGCAGCAGCTGACTGGTTAATCCTTGGACACTTGAAACACTAGAAAATGCCCATAGCAGAGAAACTCCATCCCTCAGCCATGCACGATGCATTGATGATGATGGATTTGTATTTTCTAGGTATGACAATTAATAGACTTATTATTCTATTAATAAGTTTATAGACTAGAAAATAAAATAACTTCCTAAAGATACTGTTGTGGAAAGTTCTGGTTAATTTTCATCCAATTTCCCCATTAAAATACAGATTTTTCCTGTAGTTTACACTAGGTTATGCCTTTTTTGGATCCAACCGCAGTCATCAAAAGTTTGCTTTAATTAGCTTCCTTCACCAAATACCTATGGTTTTGTGTCATTTGCTCAAGTGTGTTGCCTAAGGCTAAGTTACCTGGCCTGGAAAGGATTTGTAAGAGATGGGGCATAAGTAAGAAAGAATACAAAAAACCCCCAAAACCCCTAGGAGTGTTGAATAAGGCAGGGGGAGTAAAATGAAAGAGCACTTCAGAGACACACAAGGATACATTTAGCAGTGCCATTAACCAGCCACTTCAAAAATAACACCAAACAAGGGATGGATGAGAAGAAAATAATGTCCAAACCAATAAGGACCAGTTTTTACAAGGATGAGTTATTTGCAGGGAGCTGCCAGACGGCTTGCTTACTCAGATTGGATTAAATGGTTCAAATTCCCATGTCCACCAAATCTCCCTTGAAAAACTG
Source organism: Setophaga petechia (assembly GCA_024362935.1). Lineage (NCBI taxonomy): Eukaryota > Metazoa > Chordata > Aves > Passeriformes > Parulidae > Setophaga > Setophaga petechia. Next base: position 58,233,952 of record JANCRA010000002.1, read on the forward strand.
AAGCAGTCACTTAGAATCTTCTCAAGGGCTGTCCTTGCCCTGAGTCTTTAAATTTGCTTTCAGTTCATGTCCAGTCAGTCTTTTGGCAGTACCGGGCAAAATAAAATAATTAAAAAAAAAAGTGGCTGCTGTAAACCAGATATATATTGAAGGCTTCAGGTATTTGAGATGTGTCTCTGTTGGAATGTTAGAGATATCTTCTGATAAAGACTTTATCCCTTGGAAAGAGAAGAATCTGCTCATGGTCCACAATTTGAGTTTAGGTGGCATTATCCATACATTTTGGGGTTTAAGAAGAACCAAAAAAGCCTTGGCAGCCATTCTACATGGCTACATCAAAAACTACTTCCCAAGCAACTGATTATATTAGGAGAGGGCTGCACACAAACAAAATCAAATTCACCTTTTGTTTTGTAATGTTCTTATCTAGTATTAACTTGACTCTCCAGAACCAGTTCAGCCACTAATGGTTTTTTGCTTTTCATTTCCTTTCAGAGATTTTTTGACTGGTTGAGGTTTAATATATCCATATTTCTACATAAAATATGCCATAAATATATTTATATATTTACATATATACCAACTACATATGAAGTTAAAGTCCTTTTTTCATAACTTCCATTTTAAGTAACCTCTAGGCAGAGCAGTGCCTGCAAGCTTTAGCTACTGAACTGGAAGAAATGTTATTTGGCTGCACCTCTCATCTCTTATCAAAGCAGTAGCAATTTAAAGGCCATCTCATTACTGTTTTCAAGGTTCAGCAGACATGTAGCAAGAATAAAGATCAGTTTTTTTAAAACAATCTAATTCTCCACCTGATTGCTCTTCGTGCTTGATTTGTGCACACAGCATAATAATGTTATTAAGGGTAATCAGTACTGCCATTGTTACTCAAGCAAAGAAAGGCTACTGCACTATTGAGCAGCTTTTCACATAGGAATCATGTGAAATAATATAGCCCATAGAATATTCCTGTGCTATTTCAAAAACTGATGAAAAGCTCAGGTCAAAACTGCCAGGATCTGCCAGAAGACACAGTTATTAATTATATGGTGGAGTACATAGAGCCATGAGCAACACCTTTATTAGAAACCAATGCTTTGTGTCAGGATCTAATTTGCCAGTAATTGGTACTGTGTGTCCCTATTATATGCCAATACAGGTATTGATTTAACGTGTAAAAGTGTGATGAAATAGCAAAGTAAATCTCTTGGGAATGAAGGACCATGTGAAAAATCTGTAAGTAATGAAATCTACTTGTCATATGGTGCTTTCTATCTGCTTTGGTAACACTAGGACATGTAGCAGAGGCAATGTAGGTAAACAGCACTAACAGAATAGGTAAAAAATGCCCAGTTTTCATTTGAAGTTTTACATGATTTTTAATCTTTTTATGACCTGGTATTATTATAATATTTAATTTCAGATAGAAACATAGGAAACTGTAGAGAGAAAAATGTTTTCTCCTGAAGATTTCCATTTGCTCTGTATTTTAGTCAAACTTTTTTATTTTAATTTTTTGTCACTCAAAAAAAATCCAATGTAATTCAAAAATAATTCTAAATTTTAAAGATATCTTACTAAAATGTATTACTTAGGAAACATTATGCATTTATTATAGTAAAATATAATTATCTATATAATATATAAACTGGGGAACAAAAAAAAATAGCAAAGTAAACAGAAATATGACATTTGCCCAAATTTAGGCTTCTAATGTGTTTTTTAGCTTAATAAGGGTTTAGCTGTATGATGCAAGCTGTAGCACTCTAGCAAACCTTACATCTAGATAATAATGTCCAGTCTTTTTTATTTGCTGGCATTATCAAAGTAGTGAAGACCAAAGGTGGTATTCAGGCCTCCTTATTACTGCTGCTTGATATAGCAAAGTCATTTAGAACTGTTTGATTTTGTAATTCAAATCTTTGTTTTAAGGGAAACCTTTTCCCACATTCTAATTGTGAGAAGAGTTTAAAATTCATACAAAATGTGTGAGAGAGCTTATTGTTATGGGGAGGCTCACTCAGAAAAGTAATGCAGTCCTATGTTGGCTTTAAACTGAGGAGTATTAGGCAGGTAACCTTTAAAGACTATTTTCCCCATCACTAGAAGTGTCTGCTTTAAGCAAACTTTTCTGATGGTGAGTTGTGCAGTCTTTTTTGGCTCGACAGGGCTCTACAGCCAAATGCACCCATGCATTCACTCTTCTTCCCCAGTTTTCACAAAGAAAAATAACAGCCCCTAAAACCACTACCTTGTTATCCATACTTGCCTTTGCAATGACCCTTCCTCGCCAACACTGCATCAGATCCCAAAGATCTGTCTGGAGAAGAAGCTGCCTATCTAAGCACCTCAAGACCTTTCATCCCTCCCTGATCTCCCATCTGTGGTGAGACCAATGAGGGGCAAGAAAGGTGCCTTACTGAGATACTGGATCAAAATTCAGCTGCTTGGCAGCTGCTATGGTGAGCCCTGCTGTGAGTGCTCTGCAGAGCTCACTGTGCACAGCAGAGGATGTTAGTTAGCACTGTTAGTCTTACAGAGGTTATCTCTCATAACCAAGGATCAAATGTAAACCCTAAAATAACAAATTTATGAACAACATAGTGGCTGATTGTCTTATTATAAATTGGAAGATCAGACAAAGATTCATCTCCATAATGAGGGACCCACAAGCAATTTGGGTCTGTGTGAAAGAAGGTTTTGTGTGAGTTGTTAAGCTGATGTTATGTTTATTTCCTGAAAATAAATGTGGTAAGACTATTCATATGAGCAATCTAGAAATTCTCTCTGAAATGGCAGGGTACAACTGACAGACCACTACACAGTATGTGTGCCAGAAATCCTGCCTGGTAAGTCTGGATCTTTTTATATGGGCTCCCTGTGTAAACATCAAAGTCAAGGGAAGAGCAGATACTGCACTGGTACTGGCACCAGCAGTGCTAAGATGAAATTTTGAAAAATTAAATACATAAAACTCCCTCAATTCCAATGAAAAAAAGAAAAAAAACCAAAAAACCCAATAACCCCCCCTCCAAACTCAACAAAAATAAAGTACTATTCCTAACAAGCTGCAGTTTCCCTGCATGAACAAAAATCAATATGCTCTTTAAACAGGCACAAGCCCAGTGGTACTATTAAAGGAAGTAGAAAAAATAGTCCCCAATTTCTTATATTTTGCAATCACTGAGTAAGACACTTTGTCAGGAAACAGTCTCCACAAGCAGAAAGGCTGCAGTGTCATTTCAGTCTGTGCCGTATTTGCTGCTCAGCTGTGTCTGATAATTTAGGGCAATAAAGTTGTCAGATCTCACAGCCTTAGTTCAGCTGCTGTGTCCACAATAATTTCTCCTCTGGACTCAGCTGATGGGACTGCCACTAGGGGCCCAGCTTGGATGTTTCTGCCAAGATTCTTCTTCTGGATTTATAGGCCAGAGTGTCAAGAGCTTACTGCCATTAAGGGGTTTAAATTCCTTCTTAGGAAGCAAGCTTGGGCTTTCTTCTGGGGCTAGGTCCTTGCTCTCAGGGCTCTTCAGATTATGGGTTTCTCCCAGACCTGAGGCTTGGATCATCCAGGCTGAGCCTAGATTTCTCACAAGTCTGCAAGTTTGATTCTATTAGGTCTTGGGAAAGCAGTACCTTATAGTCTAAGGAAACTGCCTTTTGCAAGCTCACAGAGTCATCAGCTGTTTGCAGTGGTGGCCATTTGGCTCTGCTCTTCCTGGGGAACGATAAGTGTAGTTATGTGTTGGAACTCTGGAAACAGGATTACACTAATGTAAAGCACCAACCTAAACAAGGTCTCTACAGTACTGTGTGTAGTGTAAACATGGTAAGAAACCTCCTCTTCCTGCAGTGGTTACAACCTGCTTAGAAAGAGAACAAAAGGAGGGACAGGTACTGAAAATTATTTGACTTTACACAGCAGTTCTCTCTGTGGCAGTAGAAATTTTCAAGGTCCGAGTCCGGTGGATTAATTTCAAGAGTGCACTTCATAGAATCATAGAATATGCTGAGCTGGAAGGGACCCATTAGGATCATCAAGTCCAACTCCTGTCCCTGCACAGAACTGCCCCAAGAGTCACACCATGTGCCTGAGAGCATTGTCCAAATGCTTCTGGAACTCTGTCAGACTGGTGCTGCGGCCATTTCCCTGGGGAGCCTGTTTCAGTGCCCAGTCACCCTGTGTGTGAAAAATATTTTCCTGATATCCCACTTAAACCTACCCTGACTCAGCTTCATACCTTTTCATTGTGTCCTATCTCTGGTCACAAGGGTTCAGAGATCAGTACCTGCTCCTCTCTTTCCCCTCATGATGATGTTAAAGGCCCCAAAGAGGTCTCCCCTCTATCTCCTCTTCTCCAAGCTGAATATTCCAGTTGTTCCCACAGAATGTGTGCATCATTCTTTAGAGACCCACTGTTCCCTTTGGTGTGTTGGAACAAAATAGCAGCCTGAGCTCAAATTTCAATTGTTTTTGGGGGAAGGCGCTCTTTGGGCCCATGGATGTCTTTTCCTTTTTTTTTGGTCTCATCGCGCATGGTAGCATCATCCTTCTACTTTCATCTTTCTTTTTCTCATTGCCAAAAGATGTCATTAATACCTTAGTTTATCACAGTGGTAATGCTCAGAAAATTCCTCCCATCAGAAACGGGTTCCAAGCTCTCTCTGCAGTGTATTTTGCTTGCTATGGCACAGTTTAGAACCTATTTTTAACATTTCTGTCCAAAATAAAGGAGTTGAAGGGTGGTGGAGGTGGGTGGGTCCCTGAAAGTACAAAAAAGAATGGGTTGAAATATGAAAATAATAGGAAACAGTACTTTTGAAGGCAATCACAAGGTAGTGTTAGAGGAGTCTGAAGTGATATGCCCAGTGGGAACAATGTGGACTTGGTTATTCAAGTTCAAACTACCCTATTTGGACATTAGCTGTCTTTAGTGGAAAGCACACCAACTGATTATCGGTATAAATCTGCATAATTTGCCATTATGCATAATGTATTTAATTTACTTCAGGCTAAAACTTTCAATCTAGTCACATTAACACATTTTACGAAAAGCAGGAGGAGGGCACTTGGAGGAGGGCACATCTCTTCTACACCTCTGGGTTCCTGTGCCTCTGGGTAGCAAATCTTAGTAGGCAGAATGTCCCGGGGGTGTGGGGAAGTGTTTAACATCCAGCCAAACCAACTGCTGTGGCTGCTTTGGAGTTTGCAGGTAAAATCCTGCTATAGCAGGCAACGTTTTAACTTCTATGTGGTGTAGGAATGCAGACAGGATTTTAGCACAATAATTAACAGAGCTAGGATGTATCCATCTACAGTCCTGCCCAGGCTGGGCAGCACAGAGACTGCCCTAAGCGTGCTAACTAATTGTATGGAAGAGGAAGATGAAGAGGACTATGAGTATGAAAGAAGTCGCCTTGACAACACACTGGTCACTCTTTATAGCATTCATCATAAGGTATAGATACTTTCTGTAGGTTGAGTTTGCCACGAGAGATCACAGCAGCAGTGAGAGCAGCGAAAAGTGTGATTTGAGCGAAAAGTGTGGTTTCTCATACTGTTATGAGACTAATAGCTTTTGTCCAGCTCTGATTTCTGAACTAATTCCAGTGGTAAACTACTGGGAAATGTCTCCATTTTAAGATTATTCAGGTTTGGATTGCTTTTATAGAAGTTGTGGCTTGGATACAGTTTCGCTGTTTTCATTTTGGTGATAATTTTTTGTATCCTGTTCTAATTATCTCATGTATCTGACATATTTTAGATTTTAGTTTCAAATTGAATCTCTACACATACTCATGCATGATTACTCAGTCTTATGAAAGTATGGGTGAGAGAAAATACTCTCTCTCGATTAACAGCAGTCATTTTGTCTGTTAGCAAAGATAGACAATATAGTGGATGAAGAAGACCAAAAATCAGTCAGGGGTTCACAAGAGCAGAGACAAAAAAAAAAAGTGTTTGCCCTCCCACAGAATTTCTTCCTCTCTTTCAGTATGAATAAAACAAGACTTTTCCAGTAGAGTTTTTTTGGAGGAGGGAGAAAGAAAAGTGGAAAAAATTTTAAAATGTCAAGGAAAAAGACATGGAAACAAGTATAGATGTGTGTGGGCATATGCATGTATAAGTATATGTGTGTGCATATATATGTGTGTGTGTGCGTGTGTGTATACACACACAAATATCTATCTATATGTAGTCAGTAAGACTCCTTTGTGATTAAGGGTTTCCCTGAGCATAAGGAATTCCAAACACAGGATTGTTTCTCTGCTTGATGCTAGTCCATGGCTCTCTTCAAGAAGCTGACATGACTCTATTCTTCAAGAAATTCAGTATTGATCTGGAGGTATAGGGAGGAGAAAACAGAACCAAACCTTTTTTTCCTAAAAGTTTATATTTTGGCTAACTATTTCTGTGAGGAACAAACACTACTGGAAAAAATATTCAAACTTAGTGTAGTTCCAAGAGCTCTATTCAATACATGTTTGATATTCTTTCACAATATAAGGCAATTGAGATTTTTATTTGAAATATCTTTCAGACACGTTTTTCAATGATCCCCAGTGGTTTTCAGAGGTGATACATTAGAATTGAGGAAATCTGTAAATTCTGATGCAGCTGTGATGCTGGCAATACATAGAGTGGAAGAACAGTGAGGTCTGCTCATATTTTCTGCTGTTGAGAATGTGCTACACTTTATAATCCACATTAATTATGTAACCATTCCAAAATGTAAAAGCTGAGAAAAGTGTCTAGATCCTCATTCTAAATCAGTAACTTTTGGTATTAGGACTGTCATCAACAAACCCATGTTTAATTCACAGGACCATCTAGGATAGAAGCCAAGTTCCAGCTCCAGTGTGAAGGAAATTGCATTAATTATAGTGAAGATATTGAAGAGTAACCACGATGGAAGAGTAATGTAGTCTAATTTTTAAGGTCCAGAAAAATTAATTTGGCAGCTAAATTAGATTTGGCTTCAACAATAGCCAGGTGGAACAGAAAACTGCAGGAAGAAGGAAAGACTTGAAAGTAGCCTACAGCACAGGCAGGACCACCAGTGCAACATACCAGATAAGAAAAGGCTAAGACTGAAATTGGAAGGCTGTGCCATGATAAATATCTTCTGTAAAGCATGTGTTTTCTTCCCTCTAGAACCATGGTATTGCTTTCATTTTTTGATTTTTTTTTGGCATTATTGCTTTGTGTGGATTGTTGGCCCATCAGGGATATAAGTAATGCTCAGGAGATCTTCATTGAATTCCTTGTCTTCTTAAACTTTCAGTCTGAACTTTAGGGTGTGATTTTTGTATCTCCCATTCCTGAATGTTATAAAAATTTATTTTCTCTATTTCATCATGACATTGAGGCTAAAATACATCTAATAGCTTTGGGATGCTCAAATATTTGGGTTTTTACACCCATAACAGTGGCTACCACAGAGAACTACACAAATATCAGCTACCTCAGGTCACTCCCCTCGGATATCTGATTCAGCTGGCTGAGTTTTGGAATTTTATTATGCCACGATGCAATAAAGCAAAAATGGATCAATTGCCCTCTTTTTCTCATGGATGTTCCTGCCTCATAAATTCATCTACCATTCATGATTTTTATCAGTTTTAGAAACTTCTAAAACAGAAGTATTGGTTCAATCAGTGCAAAGTAAAGCAGACCTCCATATTATTTTTACTGTATCATTTTGGAGATGGAAGGGCAGTTTGCTTTTTTATATTCTTTTCTCACAACCCCTTGGTTTGGAATCATTAGCTATTACCTGGCTTGTATGGTCAAATATCTCTGGTTTAGGATTAAATCCAACAAAGTCATATAAGAGGCGGGGGGGGGGAAGCCCAAACCCTTAAATAATTTAAACTCATTACTCTACTAATCCTTCTATTCTCCTAGGCTCCCTGGAGGTATATTAGGAGGTAATTGAAAACACTTTAATACGCTGAAAATACATTTGAAACTAATGTAGGCAGCCCCTGGTAACTCTCTGCTTCTTTGGTTGTTTGGTAATAAGGAAGATCATCTCAGCAAAAGGCAAAGCCCCCCAGCATATTAAAACAAAACAAAAACACCTGTAGATAAAAGTGTTCATTTATTGTCAATAAACACTAAAACCACATCACGGTGTCTTTGTTGTGATGAGAATTTGCTGAGAATTAAGAGGATATGTGGGGTGGGGGAGTGAAGTATCTGGTGCTTAATGCAGGGCACTGACACAGGGATGCCCTGGGAATCCAGTCTCCAGGTTTGTTGCCCTGTGCACAACCAGGGCCTCAGGTGTATGACACCTTGAGTCTGTCTGATTTACCTTGTGGAAATTGCTGTCACTATGTCTTTAACTCGTGAAGTTTTAATTAATTATTGCTTTTAAATGACTCAGGGAACCTTGGATAAAGTTAATAAAGATAGAAGTTAAAAGTGTTGTTATTCCTACAAAATTCTACAGTAGGGAAGGCATTTAAAAATCAGTTCTGATAGTACAGGACTGCACTATGCCTGTAAAGCACTTTGTATTAAGGACAGTATAAAGTTTCACTTCCCCAAGGAGAATCTAGGGAGGAATTATTTTAGTTTTTACTTCTCGTTAATAATGTATTTGACACTTGGCAAGTTGTGTTTGGAGATGGGTGTTCTTTAGAGAATCATTGGACAATGTAGTGTGTGATTTTCTGTTTGCAGTCAATTTATGATTCAAAGAGACAGCTTCATCCTACCTATAAATTTATTCCCATGGTTGTGCTGCCTCTGCCAATTCACTAATGAAGTCTTTTCCAAGACAGTTAGTTGATCTCTTCTTGTCTTGAAAGCAATACTCAAGTAAATAAAGCTTTCCTTTTCTTTTTTTTTCTTTTTTTTTTTTTTTTTTTTAATTCTCAGCCAAGGCACCATACAGAACAAAGAATCAGTGTTGGGTTAGAGAGGCACTGGCTTCTAGATCAAATTATTTTAAACCTTGTCTTGGAGACTAGCACTCAAAAAATTAATCTTACGGGAAGACTGACAGTGGCTTTCTCAAAAGGAGTGTGGCTTGGCTTCAGTCCTGGGACATTTGTGCACCCAGATTCCATGGACTGTCTTTGCAAACCTGCAAGGGCTACAAGATTTTTCTGGTGCAGGTCTCACTTCTCATTCGAAAGCAGATGGTTAGTGCAGCAGGCCAGCAAAGAGCAAGGAGTAATTTCTCTCCTTATACTTCCTTATATCATCACCACTAACTCACTCTGACGGCTTTAAAACTCTGCCACTTAATGTTGCATAAGGTAAAGCAGCCGAGTTATGTACAGTGACAGGCTTAGAATTTTATTTATGTAGGGTCTCTCTTGTGTCACTTGTTATTTAAGGATGTTAATGCATTATAATATCACTATGTATTTAAGCAGGATTATTGTGAGCATTCACAAAGACTGAACATCTCTCTGAAATGAACTGATGCTCCCAAAACATGGCTTGGATTTTGGGAAAAATCTGAATTCCTATTATGTGAATATACAGGGAAAAAGGAAGTCAAGTTCCACTGTTCATATACTTTTAGAGACAGGAATGGCTCCCAATTCACTGCCCCTGTATTCCCTTGTAGAAACCTAGAAAAATGGAGCAGCCAACCCACTCTGGCCCCCACTGTTTTCCTGCTCTGTGCTCGTTGATTCTCACTCATCGATTCTTCTACTTCACTCACATTGTTTCTTGTAGCAAGGGAAGGAAAATACAAACCTGAAAGGCCTGGTTTTGCCTGGCTCTTGCAGTGCTGCTTCTTACTGCAAGGAGAGAACCAGTATCCACTTTTGTCAGCTGGGAAAGAACAAATGCCATGTAGCTTGCCAGTTACCAGAAAATAGGACCCAATAGGTGATTTCCATTGATTTTCCTTAAAAATTAATTTCCTTTATATTCACAGTCATGAGACTGTTTTTCTGAAACATTTTGGTGTGTTTAGAGCCTCATTCATGCACCTTTCCATTGTAAGGAAAAGTGTACAGCACTGCATAGGTCCCCAGCATGTCACAGCTGCAGCCAGCTCTGTGTAACATCTCTGGGGCAATCACAGCAATCTCTTTTAAAAAGTATTTAAATGCTATTTATTTTGAAATGTTATTTAATAGCTGTTAGGTAGCTAAGATCTAAGTCTTTGCAATTCATTTACTCTCTGTAAGCTCCCCGTCTCCTTATAAAATTACCCACTATGACAATTAAGGAGCTCTCATTTTGTAAGTGCAGGCTCTTACAAAATATAATGGTTTTATTCCTGTTTTGATTTCAGCAGCATTAATAAGTTTTATGTCACATGAGGAGCTGCCCTCCTCATTGTGGTGCTGGTGAATTCTGATCATATTTCTCTATTGCCATTTCAACAACTGTAAAAAAGAAAAAGTGATAATAATAATAATAATAATAATGATATTGACTTGTGTACCTTAGAGGGATTTCCAAGGGATTAGTAGTGTTTATAATATGCTCTGAAACTGATGCTCTAAGGGCTATTAGGAAGCTGCCTTCCTGACAGCTTGACATATTTTCAGACGGTAGCAGAGCAGCTGTATTAAGCCATTGAGCAAGCAATCCCATATAAAATATCTAAATAATAGAATTTAACAAAAAAACCCCATCAAAAACCCCTCTCCTCTTTGTGATGCACTGAGATCCATTTTGTATGTCTTATGCATCATTCATTGGCCTGGACTTCCAGCTGGAATGCAGTGGTGAAGAGCTGAGATATTGGCCTCCCTGCTGTACCAGTGCTGAGCACTGTTGCTATGCACAGTAAAGGCAGTGCTGAGACCCCAGCAGGTATTCCTCTGCAGAAAATGCTCAGCCTAATCCAGCTCTTTCTTCTCTCTCTCCACATCTAGTAGCATTATGCAAATCAAGAAAGATAGTGTGCTTTGCATCAGTGTGACTGAGATATGACCCAGATTCATAAATAAGCTTTGCAGAGATTCAATGATAATTTAACTGTCCACTTCCATGACTAGTGAGGAATTGCCTTGTCATGATGGGGAGAGTGACAGGGAGGTGAAAATTCATGGCTTCTAAACAGAGACCAGATGACTGAGTTGGCTGTTACCAAGGAAGGGCTATTCTATGCCATTGCTTAGCAGCCTCAAAATTCCACCTTCCCTGTAGTCGTGATGTTGTTTAATTTCAAAATTTGCATTTAATTCCCATCAAAGTAATAAAAAAAAGCTGAAGTTCTACTTTAATTATCTGAAGTTTAGCTAACAACTTGAAGATTGAACACAGTTGTTGGAGTTTAAAAAACCATTTCATTTAACTTTTTATAATTCCAAAGTGCATTCAAAATTGTAGATACAATATTACATTGAATTTAAAAATGCAGTAGAAAAAGAAATATTAAAAATCAGATATTTTTTTACAGTTTTGCTTCTAGTTATTCTTGAGTTGATGGATCAAGTAAAAAAATAACGCAAATTTATGAACTAGTCAATTGATGAACTCTACAGTATTTAGGCATTGCCACCCCCTCTTTTTAGCCCACTTTGGCTAAAGAAACAATTCAGATCTACTGTAGGAATTTTATAAGCTCAACTACTCTAATTTCCACTTGGGCTGGACAGCCTAGGAACAAAGAGATGTAGTTGGCTAATATCAGTCCCTCAGTGCCTTGTTTCCTCCTCACACTAAGCTGGCATCTGATGCTGGGGAATGTGCATACACATATACAAATATGAAAACTTTTGCTTTGAAAGTCTGATTTTTTTCACCTCTTCATTTATTTTGTTAATACTACTTCAAAGAAGACTGTCAAACTCTTAAAGTGATATGTTTCTATCGTGGGGAGCTGTGCTCCTCACAGCATTTCTTTTGCAGAAAGAAGCTGGCTGGAAGCCACAGCTTCACAGGCCTTGTGAGCTGTTCAGTGGGGGGTACAGAACAGTGTAGGTGGACTCTGATAATGGACGTTTTGGCAAGATGTGTGAGGTGCTTTAATTATTCAATTAGGGATTTTTGCTTTATTAACATACTGCTGTTCCATTGCACCCATGCTGCAGGATGCTCACAAAGCTACCATGCAAAAATATTAGCTGGTGCAGGGAATAGCTGTAACCTTCTGCTCAGTTTCATGTCCCATGGGGAGCATACTATAAGTCAATTCTGTGCATTGCATTACCTTCCAACCAATTTTTGAATGTACTTCTGGGACCTGAGTAGTATCTATGAGAAGCTGAGACCTGGCTGCCTTTGAAATGGCTTTTTTTATCCCCATCTCCATCAGGATAGTCATGCAGGATGTTCTTTTTGGCTTGTTCAGAAGCTGAAATTTGAAGTACCTTGGAACCATTTTTTTCTGTCAATGCACCATGTTACTTCAGATTTTCACTTGAGCAGAATCTTGTCTCTTGCCTTCAGGACTGGTCTCTCAGGAACAGTTGTGTTTGTCCAGGCATCTTGCAAAACTTGCAAGGATTTTGTTGAGATTGATGGCAAGGTCAGAAAATACTATTTTTGTCTTTTGAAGTATAAATGTAAAAGGCAGATTCTAGTTGTCTGGAAGAATGTATCAGAATATATGACCAAGTAGGCAAATGAAGATACATCTGGGTTAAAGGTATGTATGAACAACTTTAACAGGGAAGCTTGGGTGCATTCAATGTTCTTGAACTTCACAAAAGTTGCCAATGTGTTTTTTATTTTTTTAGTAACTGCTCGTAAATATATGATTCTTATATGATGGCAATGGTCATTAAAAACTTACTGAGGATCTTCACCTGTGGGGTTAAAAGGAATTTTGTGTTGTTGTAGATTATACAGAATCCTCTGTTGACATCAGTGCATTAAATCTGTTCCTGTAAATAGAGGGATTGTATGTACTAAAAATCTGTGTTCTTCAAAATGCAAAAAAACTTCCAGCGATTATTGTAGTAATATTGTACAGGTTTCAAGTCTATAGATAAAAGGCACACACCAGTATTGTCCTCCTGTTTGTTGACAATTAGATCATGCAACTTTTATTATCCAAGAGAGCTAAATTAGGAGTAATTAAGAGCATAAATGATGAAAAGCAAAAATTAGATTAATTAACACTGTTTAGAAACCTGAACTAAGGATGTTATCACTATTTTAAATAGAAGTATTATAGGGATAAAATCCTGTGGTACTGAAGTAGAATATGTGGTTATGTAGTTTAGGAAACAATTGTGCTTTGGTAACAGGAATGGACCAGATGAGCTTTATTGATAGGTTTTATACAGTAATGATTAAAATACAGAGCATCCCAATTAATGTCTCCTGTATAGAGTAAAATTTAAAAAAAAAAACACTTGCCCAACCCAGAAGTTTTGCATTATTTTTCTATCTTTTGGTTCCACGCTCATAACTACTAAATTATAGTCTTTGATATAAAGCACCAGTTAACTACCACTACTAATAAAAAATAGAATTTTTCCTTTAATGCACAGAAAATCTGGAATTATGCTTTGTAACAGCTGAGGTTGCCTGCAATTGAAGAACAAATTTCTGCCTCCACAAGTATCCATTACCCTGCATTTTCTCATGCAGCTCTGTAGATGAATATGATGGCAGCATATTCTGCAAGATACCTGCCTTTCTTGGGATGTTATGACAGATGCAATTGGGTATGATGAGGGAAATGTCCCAGTGAATGGGAACTGACAGAGCTACTTCTGGATGGCATTTATCCATCAGTAAGGATCACTGGATTCTGTTTCTCTTGCCTTATTTTGATGCTGGGGGATAAAACCCTGGGCATTAATACTTAATGCCAGTAGTAATACTACTGGAAAGTGTGTACAAAGACTTTTTAGATCATACAGGAGACTCCTGATAAGCGGGAGGCAAGCTCAGAGCTCTGAATCCAGCATCTAGGCACAACAAATGCTATTAAAATACTAATATCCTTCATGTCCCCAAACTTTGTATATTATGTGTTTGTTCTAACTTTTCATTACAAAGGAGTATGTGTAATGGGACTTTGATTAGATAGTTGTTTATATAATCCTCTTGAAAGTACCATGCAAAGAAAGATGAAAATTAAGATAACTTGTTAATATTCCCTCCCTGTACTTCTTGAGCTATAAAATCTCAGTGACCCATTGCCTCTCATTACTATGTTGAGAAATTTGATGCAACAGGGCCAGTTTAGTGGATTTAAAGACTTGCTGCTGGAGATCTGACATTTATATGATGTGAAGTTTAGGGCGTGCAGGTCTGACTAAAATTAGTTTTGCATATGCTTGCTATGCCAAGGCTTGTAGATGTTTTGATTCACTGTTTATGTCCATCTCAGGTGTGGAGTGCACCTGATATAGGTGAGAATCTGACCTTCTAGTTCAATTTCTTCTGGAAGAATCTCACTTGTTTTCACCAAATAAGCTCTTTCAGTGTGATCTGTGTATGGTGATGGGTACACTGAGAAGAGTCACCAAATGCCCTGAATAGTAATGTAAGTACAGCTTATGACTCCTTTTCTCTCCTCTATGGGGTCTAAACTTAAAGTAGGAAATGATAACCTCACACCAGCTTGAGCTTTTTAATTAATTCTCTGTAGATGCCAAAAAAGCCAGAGAGATACTTGTGCTAATAACCACTCATAACAGCTAAGGTGGTTCTGATCTCTACTGCTAACACAGATAGAAATAGCTATGTTACTTTTAACTGGTTCAGTGTGCCATTCAGCCCTTTGTTCAGCTGGGTTCCAAAAAAAAAAAAAGAAAGAATAATTAAGAAATAAAAGTTAGTTGTTACTACAACTTTAATTAAAGTTCTGAGCTAATTTCACAGTGCGACTTCGGGTCCTAATAACAACAGATCTAGAGTCCAATTACTGTCATACCAGGTGGCCTGCTTTACATCTAATTGCTTCCCCTGAGCCTGACATATGCCTGGAAAGCCAACTCTGTTTCCAGTAGAATATGATTTTATTATAGATAGGAAAAGGACAGAAATAAAGACTGCTTGCAGCTTACCTAGCTCTTGTGCCTTGATTGTGCTCTGAAGCTTCCTACTGGAATTTTGAATGACAAAATATATTGACATCTTTTCAAACTCAGGCTTTCCAAACTTTCACACAAGTTTTATGGGAAGAGGGTAGATAGTTCAAAAATAGATAATGATGAGCAGTGTTTAGAGTAAGACAGCAAGAAGAGGGAGGATAGGTGTTTCTAAATTTAATGGTGGTTCAAAAATACCTGCTCATATTTATTACCCAGGACAAAACTCAAATATTCTTGACTGAAAGAATAAAAAGAAGGTTTTTAGCAATACATAAATTAGGTTCAGCATCTTCAGTGCTAGTTTCTTCTGTTAACAAGCAGCATGGAGTTGTCTCCTGCTTGAACACATGGAAAGCTTTAATGCACACGTCCATATGGAGTTGAAGGTTATTCTGCAAAAGAATCTGGACCTGTAGCAAGCATGTTAAAGAAGAGAAGAAAGCTTTGACACTGATCAATAGTACTTGGAAGCACTAGGATATGTAAGAGCTGAAGGCAACCACTTATTTTCCCCATGGTGAAAAGAGGATGTTTGTCTTGTATAAAGAACATTAATTTAGTTTCTGAGAGTGTCAGGAATGATGCAGACTGGGGCTGGACGCAAAACACAGTTGTATCAAAAGACACAGTTACTTCAAAAGAAAAAAATGCAGTGTTTTAACTGGCCTTGGATCAAGTCCAAGAGTCCACTGAGCCAGTGGGCTTGTAATGTAAGATTTTGCAATAAATAATTAATTATTAGACCTCAAATAAGTATATTGTGTTAACTTAAAAAAACTCAATAGTTCACTGGCATCTATTAATAGTTTTGCTGTGGGCAAATCAGGGAAATTCCTTTTTTCTTGTCTTTCTTTGGTTGTGCTATTAGATGGACTTCATAGCCTACTCAGGATTCCGCTCAAGGCAAATGCAATTGTGAACAATTTTTGGCTTGGAATACAGTGAATTTAAGCAGCAAGCTTGATATTAATTTTCAGAGAGTCAAAAGATTTCTGATGGTGTACTTTGAAAGAGGGTTTAAAAAATACTAAAAGAAGTTAATTGTAATCTTACAGCTGCCACTAAAATGTGACTATTTAAACTTTTTTTACATTATGGCTAACTAGTAAACAATTATTCCTCAAGATGCAGAGTCTGAGGGCAGACCATGTTTATACCACTTGAAAATCAATGGCAATATACTGAGTTCCTGTTAGGCTATCTGAACACAAAAGACTTTGTAATAAACTTCTCTTCTTCCCAACCACATCCTTTCAGATCAGACACATGCTTTAAAACTCTTTCTTTTTTAGCTTGGAGGAAGAAAACAGCACACATGCTAAAAATGTGGTGGGGAAAATAGCTGAATAATTACACAAAGAAAAGTTTTTCTTGGCACTTTCTGAAGCTTATTACTCAGTGCATTATACAGATGAGAGAAAAAAAATAGAGCATTGCATATGAACGTGTGTGTGCATAGACATGGCTCATATGGAGGTGGGGAAGATTGGATTCACTGAAAGAAACTCAGTTTGGATCATGTTGGCTCAGAGGACCACTCTGTGAGAGCACTGCTTCCTGGAACTGGGAGCCAGGATATCTCAGCACCCCAGCCTGGGACAGCCCCAGCCCCTGCCTCAAGGACCTCCCTGAGACAAGGCTGAGGCTGGGCTGGGACTGGAAAAGGCTGAGACCCACCTGGCTACACCAACCCCCCTTTCAGGCAATTGTAGAGAGCAATAAGGTCATCCCTGAGACTCCATTTCTCCAGACTAAACATCCCTACTCCTTCAGCTATTCCTCATAGCGCTTGTTCTCCAGACTCTTCACCAGCTCCATTGCCCTTCTCTGGACTCTCTCCAGCATATCAAAGTCTTTCTTCCAGTGAGGAGCCTTTGAGTGCTGGACACAGCACTCAAGATGCTACCTCATGAGTACAGGGGAACAATCATTTTCCTCATCCTGCTTGTCACACTATTTTGGATATTAGCCAGGATACCATCAGCCTTTCTGGCCACCTGGACACACTGGTGGCTCGTGTTCTGGCTATTGACCAGGTTCTTTTCTGCTGGGATACATTCCCTATTTATGCTAAATAATTTAAGTGACCTATTCCAGGAAACAGGTTATTTATTTTTTCAAGTTTTGCTATGGCTTTGTAGAAGAAACAGATCACCAACCTGTAAAACAAGCTTAAAAAATGGTAAATTAACATGAAGCCTAAGGAGAGGATCTTAAGGAAAAATAGGTGGGGAGGATGACCAAACATTTTATCCTAGTATTTGTGCAAAGAGAACAAATTTAGAAAATACTTGTGGCTCTCTGTGCTGCCATGGTGAGCCTCTGGCTTTTAGGTCAGCTTTCATGACAAAATAGTGCATCTTCAGCACTGAAGTCAGTTGCTTCAAAAAAAAGCTCTTTTTGGTCCTAGAGGTGAAATCACCTCTTCCTGTCAGCTTCTTGCCTTGGAGTTGGTTTTGAAAAACAGAACTTTCAGAGCACTGAAAAACTGGAAAAAAAGCCCAAGCCTTAGAAGTTGAATTAGTGTCACCACAGACAGACTGCCTGGAATATGACCGTAGCTGATGTCAGTGGCTAAATGTGTAGGGCTGGCTGCTCAGGCAGGGAGTACAGCACAGGATGCTGGATACCAGAAATATGTGTCCCCATTCCAGCTCTGGATTTTCTGGGAGCTGTTAAGCAGGACACTTGGCTGCCTTCTGGTTTGCATTTTTCATGCTGCCTGACTGGTTAATGATCATACTCTTGTTTGAACAAGTAATGTATTCCTTTATTGCCACTGCCTGTCGTTATAGATGATTCACTGAATCATTTTGTGATGGCTTTTCCTTTGATTCATCATATTTTGATTCCTTTATCTGATTACAAACTAATTAAAATAAACAGATATTCTTGCTTGTGTCTGTGCAATAACCCTGAATTCATAAATTGTATTGTATCAGTAATGATCCTTCTTAGTAATAAGTAGCTGACTGGGCTGAAATGCTGAAAGAAATCATAATGCAAACAGACATGCAGGTTAATGTACTTATTAGCAGGCAATGATTGCAAATGTTTTTTTTCTTGAAGTGAAGACAGGTCCCTGATTAGGAATACAGGAAGCTGGACACTTCCTTTTAGATAGGAAATTTCAATTTAACACTGGTATAATAACTGTCTAAAAACACCCCTGGGTAGGACAAAAAAAAAAAAAAAAGAAATATTATATTTAAAGTTTTATTTTTATGGGAGATTTTTTCCCTGTTTGGAAAATGCAGCCCCTGGAGCATATGTGGTAACTAGAGAAAGTTAGAGAGGAGCCTGGACCAGGTTTTGGGTTGTCTACACAGATATTTCAATGCTTTACTTTAGAAATACATAAGAAACCACTTGTCTACATCAAGAGCCATATTCTGAGTGCTGAATACAAAAGAAGGAAGATTAAAATTAGAAATAGTCCCTCATGGAAATTGAACAGTAAAAATAAACAAAAAACCCCAAAGAGGAAAATAGTGCTCTTTCCTTGGAGCAACTTCTGGAAGGCAGCAGTGGCAGTCAATCACTAACTTGTGGGCAGTATTTCCTGGCTATATTACTGTGAAAGCTTTCCCAGGACCTTCCAGGTGTCATCAAGCACTAGTGGAGAGCCAAAAATTCTTTTAACCTTATGTACGTCTTTTTTTAATAGAAACCATGCCATTGTTATATTACCAGATCTGTCTTGCTGTACAATACATCACAGACTTGCTGGCAAATGCAATATTAAGGAAAGGTGGTCTGTGAAGCCATACACTGTGATACTGGTGTAAAGGGTCTGATCCTGTACTAGATACACATATTTCCAAATGTACCAGTAGCACTTGAGGGTTTTGCATCATGCAAAAAACCCCAACAGTTTTATAACATTTCAGGCCTATAATTCCCCAGCATAAAAACTATGCTTATTATATCTTCTTGGATGATTATTCCAAGATTTACTGTCTTTGACATTTGGGTCACATTCTTCATTTTGACCTTTTTTTTTTTTTTTTGCTGAGTGTGCATTGCAAGAACATTCTGTGTTCTACATTTTTTTATATTCTTTGTACATCATTCTCTTACTGTCATCAGCAATGCTGAATAGGTCTAGAATACAGCTAGAAAAATTTGTGGTGAGTGGACATTGTAGTCTGTACCATGGACTTGTGTGCCTTTGCAAAGACCTTTGAGATATAGGGGAGTACTAATGCCTTTAGACTTATTGCAAAAGCTTGCATTGGTTACCTGATCCTTTTTTCCTGGTAATATTTTTATATCATGCCATACCTCAAGTACCACACCTATAAAAATCCCTAAATGTATCTATTTCATTCGACATGAATTTAAGAAAACAGTTTTAAAATGAAGTTAGCATTTAGCTCTAATGTTAATGAAGATTTATCTGTGATGCACAGATTGAATGCTTTCTACTAGTTGGAACTTTAGCAGGTGTGTATGAACATACCTTCTTGAAATCAATGTACTTATCCAGATCTAAACTAGAGTGGGGCTATTCATCTCTTCTGATGTCTGCCAGCAATTTTTGAAGACTGCATATTTTAACAGATGTATTTTCAAAGGTGTGAAGATCTTAAGACAGACGTGTTTAGTATCACTCACTTTTGAATACATGAGCAAATAAAGGAACATGTCATGTAAGGAGACAGTTTACTATTTTTAAAGAAATGTAGACAATGTAGAGCTTTACAGGAGAAGGCTGTCACCAGAATATAGGTACTTCCCTGATTCTGATTGGTCAGAAAGAAACAATTCCCAAAGTCTTTTCAACTGATGTCATGAAGAAATTGCAGTGAAATTGAAAATAAATGACAGCAAGGGTGTTCATGACACTCTCACTGATAAAGATTTCTTTGAATGACACACTTAGCCTCCAAACCCCTCAGTCCTCAAGAGACTCTTGCAGAATCCTGTCATTCAAGGTGGCTTTGCAGTGTCTCAAATTTGCTATCACTGCTGGACACCAAAAACTTAAAATGAAAAGATAATTTTTCTTCTGAAGATTGCATGCAAATATTTAATGAGCATACTTTGGAAGTGCATGCTGAGTTAATATCCTGTGCATGTTGCAAAATTCTGATACCTATAAATTGTCTAAAGCAGGACAGAAAAATAAGATTGTCCCTTACTCCCTATTACCAAATCTAACTTATGCATTTAAAAATCTCCATCATGTTTTGTATTGCTTAGAAAGCATAGGAAGTGAAAACGGAGTTCTTATCACATTGTTGCCAGGTGCACTTGCTTTGCACACAAACTGAACCAAAAAAATCTATAAAAACCAAAAAAACCCAAACCAAAAAAGCCAGACTGTGTAAACTGCAGAAGTCTTGTCTTCTGAACAATGAGATCTACAGGTAGGTAGAGGAGAGGCAGCAGGAATGTGGAGCTCTAGCTTCTAGCTCTGTCCTCTGTCACTGATATTTTGTATCATGGTAAAAGTGATTTCACCACTCTTAACTGTGTTATATGACCCAGAAATGGACAAGAAAATATGCAAATATGCTAGAATTTTTCTAAAGCCATGTATTTCATACTTTTCTTCAATTTCTCACCAGTGAAATAGAATATTACACACAGAACAAAGCATTCTTCAGAGGCTCTGTTAAATGACAAATTCAGCAGCTCTGCTAATATGAACTGTGATATTATCTGAGTTTTCATAACATGCCTCAAATTTTACATTCCAATGAAATGTAATTAGAATTGTCACTGAATTAGATTAACATGATGTCTATAAGACAATGTAAACTGTGTTGCCAAAAAATAAATTTACGGGGGAAAGTTGGAGAGGAGCTGTTCTTAACATCAAGGTCCTGATTTTTCACTGCCTGCACTTCATGATGTAGCTAGCTTTAATTGCACACATCCTCATCCTTCTGAATCTTCTGGAAATACTGGCAGAAATCCATGCCTCAGTCAATACTGAAACAAGACTGATGGCTTTTGTCACCTCTCATTAAAGCTGCAGACTTACCACTGCCATCAAAACTACATGGGAAACTTTATTTTTTCCCCTTAAAATATCTAGGCTTTTGTAGTCCTGGTAAGCCATCAAATGAATCACCAATCTCTGCAGATGTTAGAATTGATTCATGCTTCTATATAAATGCTTTTTCACCATTCTGGTTGGTGTGGTGGGAGCTAAAATTAAGCAAGAATTGCAGTTGAACCTTTTAATATCCCCTGATGTGCTCAGGACTGAATGACTCCTAGCCTTAACATGGCACGACTTCTTAACCTTTACCTGCATTAGGAATCCAACTGATGCCCATGGAATCAATGGACAGAGGATCATCATCTTCAGCAGTAGCTGTATCAGTGCCTTTGAGTCCATTCAGCATAGAAAGGAAAACAAGAATATATTTTTAGTTTTTTGAGGTACAAACATGTTAGAGGTTTTATACCGAGATCTGGCTTCCTTTGGGTTAAATGTTGGATTTAGCAATTTTAAAATTATCACCATTTTTATGTCATCAGTGTGCTTTAACTTTTTTCTTAACTTCCTACTCCTGGTAGCCAACACCAATTCTACTATGCAAGCTGGGACAAATGACTCTGGATAATTTTGAAGGTAGGGTCAGTCAAAGATAGAAAATAAACTCAAAGCTCACAGTTTCAATGATTGGCAAGTCACAATTTGATTTCTTCCGCAAGAGTAGTAACCTTAGTCCTGTTCAAACACAGACCTTTATATTTGGTCTACCAAGAATCTTCTGTTTGTGCCTGGTATCCTTTGTTAATTCCTGAGCACAAAAACAACTGGGATGACTTTCACTGCTGGGAGGGGAAGAAACTCTTCAGTCCAGTATGTAGAATGTGGAATGCTGTAGTTGCAAATGAAGAGATAATCGCCACATTTATAATTGACAAGATAAGGCTCAATTTATTTACTGTTAATTAGTGTGGCTGGCAAAGCATTCCTATAAAGGGTTGAAAATGCCTTTGTCCTTAAAATAAGGGGCAGAAAGGCCACAGTATTTTATAGCTGCTGTAGATTTATTTCATGTCAGGTGCACAATTTTCTTTCCTGTAATTGCAAGTAGTAGCAAATGATGACTGTAACATGTTCTGAAGTACATAGACAAGAATAAATCCGAGTAGACAAAAACTCACCAGGAGTTCTTTAATGTTTGTAGAAAATATGAAGGGTAATTTTTACTGAGATGAAAGTAAGCATGTGAAAAAAATGTCTCTGGTAAAAAACAGCATTCCTGTTTGCTGTGCCTGAGAGCTGCTTCCACGTAGAAGGGGGAGGAAGAAAATGTAACCTATTATATAATTAGAAAAACAGTTGGGAAACAATGGTGATGATGGCATTTCCCTAAGGAATTTTTTCTTGCCTTAAAAGACTTCTAGAAACTAAATTTCAGTGAGACAACAATAAGTCAAATTAAGATAAAATACAGTTTCTCCTTTTTCTGGATCTGCAACAGCAATTTGGTGATAACTTCAAGGCTGGCTATGTGGGGAAGGGCTGTGAAAACAACAATTGTCCTCTCAAATTTTCAAGTTTTTATTCTTCAGCCTAGGGCTTGCAAGTCTGGCTCTTCAGTAGAAACTGGCTATGAATGCCTCCATCTCTTACAATATTCTCTTTAGTTATCAATAACTAGCAACAGTCTGATGATGGGCTAGGAGTACTTGCATGGCACTGAATGTGTCTTGGGAATGTGTAGAGGATGTTAAAAGATGAAAAATGAGTAATGGAGAGGAAAACCATGTTGTTGCTGATAGCATGTTCCTTCTTTGCTCTTGTTGACCTTGCACCAGTGAAGCAAACGACATTCCTGTAACATCTCTGGTGGCCCCAAGAATTGCTCCTGAAGAAGTGACCAGGAAATATTCTGCTGGGAAAACAATCTGAAGCCATACCAGGCTTTATAAATCTGATTTCTAGACCAATTCAAAATACTGTTGCCTTTGATCACCAGTAGTCTGGCCTGAATATGGGAGACATCCTGGCTGAAGTTTTCCTAAGCCATCTATTTTTACTTTCTTTGATGTTTATTCTATTTATGATTAATTGCTAGGATTTCTCTGGCCAGTAAAGAAAGGATAGATGTTCTATTGTACTTTCTCTTCCTCAGTCTTTTTGCCTCTGCTCTTCATTATTTATCATTCATCTTGGACACAATAGAAGTGTGTTTTTCCTGGAAGTTTAGAGGGTGTGAAAGAGCAAGTTGGGTATGGGACAGATAAGGTGTCCTAAGCTAGTCAGAAAACTCTTACATGACTGCTAGTACCCCTGGACCCCATGGGACCTGTGGTTACAGCAAATCTCTTTGGTGATTAATTGAAAAACATCTTCCCTCCATATGAAATGAAATGGACATCAATGATTGCTTTCTGAGATGTCCCACTCTAGATCTTCAGGAGCATCTGTCAATATGAGGGTGTTCAGTCTCTTTCATCTATTGGCACCTCACTCTGCTCATGTTTCATTCTGAGGCAGCTAGAGTGGATCATCTATGTGATATGGGCAGCATTCATTGAGCACCTGCTTTTTTTTCATGAGATTTTCCTTTTGCTGATAGACTGATTAGAAATGTTATCTTTTTCATAGGTATTTGGCAACTCAACAGTGACTTGGAGCAGTTTCCAAGTGGCAGAAAGCATCTTGCTTGCTGCACAGAGCCACTGCTGTAGCCACATGAGGTATTGATTGAGGATGTCAGAAGCAGCCCCTCTGAAGGGCTTTAATGATGCCTAATGCAAAGTAATTCCACCTTATCCTTAGGATTGACAGCTTGCACATGACACCAGCCAAACATCACTGGACCAGCAGGAGAATAGACTTCTGAATGATTGCTCCTAGATGTGTTTTCCTTTGGGGTTTTCTATCCAGACTTCAGATCTGTTAAACTATAAGAAGGATGTGGCTATTGTGTGAAGTGATAGCACTCCACTTTGAAATACATCTTCTCTCTTTTTCACGGCCACATGTATTACACAGCTTTCAAGAGAATTGTCATCCCTTTCCACCGAAATTTTATCAGTGTCTTTAACAAAACAAGTATGTGCTTGTAGCTTCTAATGGGTCCCAGAGGAAGCTTTATAGGAGGAACTTTAACCTAGATAAAAGGTAAAATCCAGGGCAATGTTTAGTCATCGCATGCACTAGGATTGTTTGAATTTTCTGCCTAGTCAAGAGGACATATGTGGGAGCCTTTTACTATGTCTCTATGTATTTTATGTAAATTTGAGCTTTAGTTTTAAACAGATATATAGGAATTATCTTTCTTTATCAGTACAAAAATCTTATATTCTGCCCAGCTTTGCTCACTGTTTTTCTTATGATCATCCTTCCCTCCTTATATTATGACCATCCTTCCCTGCCTCCCTTTCTCTCCTTCCTAATTCTATTCTCCCTTCTTTGCAAAGATATATTCCTGACAGGTCTGGTTGCTTTTGAGCCTGGAAAAGGTTCTTCAAACTCTTCCTAATGCAGGTGGTCTGGCACCATTTATTGGAACCAAATCACATATAGCATTTGGTCACCAGCTATTAGGCTCTACATGTGATACTACCTGTGATACACCAGACTCTGAGATGACTCACTGGATACAGTAATCTTTAAAAGGGGTAAAGATGAATGATTGCACAAATATCTTGTTGTATTCTATGATATTGCTTTAATGCAAGATAGAAATATTCATGCTTAATGATTGTATAAGTATCACTCTTCCAATATTGTTAGAGACTGAGATAGAGAAGGATGAACATTTAATAGGAAAAAATTGACTGTTACCCACATCCTCCCTGTTTAGAAGCACCTTAGAAAAAAAGTTGATTAATTTTCAGTTTACCTTTTCTTTAATGTAGCAGACTTCCATTTGAGGTTTAATTGGGACTATTCTAGCATGCAACAAAAAGTTAGTGGAAGATAAAAGGGCATAGCAAGAAAAAATATTCAAAGTGAATAATTTAATATCACATCCATAATTAATGGCATTTGGAAAGCTTCCTCTAGTGCTCTAATCATATCTCAAAATGTGCTAATTAGAACAGTTTGGTACAAAACAGTGTATGCAGGTGTTGAACAGCTTTTTTCTGTTTTTTTTTTTTTTCAGAATGTAGCAGTAACTGGTTCTCCTGGCATTAGCACTCACATTTAATAAATGTTTCACCATTTAACATATATTTGACAGCTGAAGAGCGTGTGCACAACTATTACCTTGTTAGAATAGATTTGATCAAGAATGCAAAACAAAATCAGATATGTTTAGCAACTTAAGCTTGTAGTAAACAGTGAAGCATCCTATAATGTCCTTTGGGGCTATAACAAGCAAAGACTTGAAGCTGAAAGAAAAAGAATTGCCTTGAAAGGACAAAGTATCTACATTCATCTGCTTGAAATGAATGTTATCTAAAAGCAGTTCTGATACTTCAGAAAAGCTAATTATTTGCTTACTGCTTGCACTGTATTCAAGTGTTATCTTTTGGCTGAGAAGGATGTTGCTGCTCAGATCTTCATTCATCTTGGAAATCAATGACAACCAACATCACAGGTCCCTCTCTCTAACCCCTCTGCAAAATTAATCAATATGATCCAGAAAGAAATGAGCTGTGTATTCTTTTGGGCTTGTATTACTGCTCTGCCAGAATGAAACTGGGAAACCTGAGGAGATGTTTAATGCCCAATTTACTTAAAATGATCCTGACAGCTCTGCATTACTGAAACAGTAGCTGGCTCTTTGGCCTGTAGTGTCCAACAAGTAGGTGTGACAACACTGTCAAATAAATAAGTCTGAAGAGCACAGATTGTATTTGAAATGAATGTGTCATGACTCTGCAGGATTTGTTTTATGCAATTATTCTAATAAAACATTTTATTTTATTGAGGTTCTACAAAATTTCACAGAATGAAACAAATAGTTCCATAACCATGTATTATTAATAACTAATTTCCTTTAAAGTTGAGAGCAGAGGTATTCTATTACGTGTTCATTTTAAGATTCATTACGCAGATTCATTTTAAGACACTTTATTGGAGAGCCTGCAGTTGGAAATATTAATCTCGTGAAATTGAACGCATGGGTTTAAACCTAGGATACATCACATTTTTCAAGAGACTCAGCAGTACCTAGCTCCATTTTTCCCAAGCAATCTGTAGACTTACTGCTGTGCATGAATTAGCTCCATTTCTATGCCTTCTCCTTGCTCCTACCCATTAGCATTCAAGCCTTTTCTGTCTTCTGCAGCTAGATGAATTATTCCCTGAGAACAATTCATTTGACAGTGAAATTTGCCCTTTTTGCAATTGTTATTTCTCCATGAACACAGCACAATTTGCATTAATTAGTTTATTATTTGAAATTGTTTGATGAATAGTTTGTTTCAACCCATTTCACTCATGTAGCTAATATTAATTTGAGTGTTTCATCCCAGTGATTTGCCATTCAAACTCTGTCCTATTATATCATATGGTGATTGTTCCTGATCCTGCTCTGGATGACACAACTGGAGTCAATCAAAAACAGAAATATGGTTCATGAAAAGTTTTCAAAGAAAAGTTTAGTTCTTTTCTCTTATTATGTCACACAGTTATTGCTATTTCTGAGTAAACCCTCTACATTTTTATTTTGGTATTTTTCTTTTTCTCAGTTTCAAAACTAACTCTTTTCCTTTCTTTTTTTCTTTTTATTTTAATACTGTGTTCAAGGAGATTGAGTAAAATAAATTGAGGTTTATTTTCTTCAATAATAAAATATTTTTTCAGTTAAAGAGAATTTGTCCTAAAAACATGGTCTTTGCAATAAAAATATTTTTGACTAGTCCAAGTTATAGATTTTCTAAACAGCTTCTGCTTTGCTGTGAGGTATGATTCACTAATTAAAAAACATACTTTTCCATATTAAGTAAAATTCTGATGGTATTCAAATGTTCTCCCACTTCCTCTTTTGTCTGAGAAAGAAAAAAAAAACATTAGGAAAACTGGAAATAGGTGCACAAGAATGTAAAATAAAGTTTCATCATCTCCAAGAGCTACCATGGGTGCTTGCTCTCTTCTCTGCTGGGAGTTATGGTCTCTTGATCCAAACTTCAAGTAAACTTTGGAGTAGAATCACCTTGTTTTTGCTAAAACAGATACTATATGTCTGTACAGATCCATTCTGAAAACTGCACCTCAGGATGCACAGAAAGATATGGTGTTCATCTACACTCACAAATATGTACTACCCCAAAAGAGACACAATGCTGTAATAATATATCAGAGATTAGAGTAATAATGAAATCCCCCACATTTTAATGTTATTCATAAAGTGTGTTAAAAGCCAGAAGTTGAGTACTTTCCCTTGGAAAAAAAAAAAAAAAAAAAAAAAAGAAAGAAAAAAATGATCTCCCTTAGACATGGACTATTTTTTAAAACAAATCTTGGAAAAAAATGGGAATATTCCAGTATATAATTACATGTATTCTAATTTTAATCACTTAAATGGTTCAGCAGATTTGCCAAAGAAACCACCGAGAATGTGCTCTTGGCAAAATCAAGGAAAGGCACAAATGGGAGGGTAGAAGGAAGTGGCAGTATAATTCATGCCATCAGCATGCTTTCATAGAAGATAAATTCTGTCAAGCAGAGAGTGCAGGTTTTGAGGTCCTGGATGTGTTCAGTGAATGTTTCTCTGTGATATAATATCCCCAAAGCATTTTTGAGATAGGTAATATACTGATATAGTGTTCTGTGAGAAAATTACTGCTAAACAAAATGAAGAGAGCCCACAGAAGCAGGGTAGGGACTAAGCGAGAATAAATTTGAGTCACAGCCCTAAAAATTTGTTTCTGGGCAGGTGCTGCCATTGTTTATTCTTGACTAGGTCTAATCTGGAAGGACTGCACTTTTAAATACCACATTTGTATTTCTGATGACACAGAATTACTAAATGAATAACGATGATAAATTGCATATGGGGAATAGAGGCTGCTCTGGATGGTTTGCAGGAGTAAACAAGCACATATGTCACCTACACAAATGTGTCTGTCCTTATCCTGCACGGCTGTACTGCCAGGTACGCAGAAATTGTGTCACTCTTAAGAAACTGGAGCTTCACCCTCGGAATCATTAACTGAAGAGCACCAGAGCAGCAAAACAACACTAGAGCAGGGAACATGAGTGGGCAGTCTGATGCAGCTAAGGTTCAATACAGCTTCTGAAGAGCTGATTGAGAAATATCATATATGAGCAAGGAAGTTCTACTTTTTCGGTTGTCATGGCATGAAGAAGGACTAGCATGTTTCTCACTGCTTCAATTGCTTAAGTGAGAGTTATAACTGCTCTTATGAGTCATGAGCCTCTGGCACTAATGATACTCTCCTGTTTTGAGTTCTACTAATCATCCTTCAAAAGAAATTATGAAGGATTGAAAAGGATTGAGAAAAGAATAATAGAAAAACACGTTATTCTAGGGAAAAAGCAAGAAAATTTTTTCTGTTTAGTGCATCAAAGAGAAAATTAAGAGGTGATCGTGGGAAGAGATGGCTTATTGTAGGTGGTACTTCTGTCAGAAAGATGAATCCATGATATTCAGGATCTGGAAGCTAGACTTAGGTAAATTAAAAGAGAGCAATTAATCAGTGGAACTACTTTCTCCAGTTATGATGGGTTATCTCACTGGCAGCTTCTAAATCAAGCTTTATAAAAGATATCTAAATGCTCAAAATAAGATAAAAGTCCCAAGAAGTCATTTACATCAGAGTTTTGGCCTACGGTGTAAAGGAGGAGAGGAAAAAGACCTCCATCCTTAAAATAAGTTCATGGGACTTTCACTTGCAGTTTACATGTGCTATTGGTATTGAAGTCTTCAAATAATTTTGACATATGTGTAAAAATGCACTACTGCCTGTGTTACTGCAGGGAATTTGAATAGGATCTCAGAAAATTATAGATGTGATCATGTCCTTAAATGCTTAAATGGAGATCTATTGACAAAGCACTTACACATCAAATTTTTCTGGATCATCAACAAGTTGAAGAACCTGAGTGATGACAGCCACAATCTAAACAGTTTTATCAGTGTATGTAATATTTTATGAGAACTGTAGACCTCATGGAAGTCTTTTTTTGTCAGCAGTGAGGCAGGCAGCCTTGTTTTGCTGAAGAAATTCTGTCTTTATGGTAAATATTTCTGTGCTGAAATGCCACAGTGGGACATTGTTTGTATGGATAAGTTACTTCTGATAACAGTAATGGCTCAATGCTGCATGCTGCTTTGTCATAAACCTTTTTAGTTAATATATTTTTCTCTTGGTCTGGGGTTCAGCATCATAACATCTTTCTGAAATTGTGTGCATTGAAAATGTTTGTAGAAATCAAGAAGTCCAGCATCCAAGCACCAGTGTATTTAGGGGTGACTAAAAAATACCCAGGAACATTCCCTGAGATCTCTGTTTTGTAATTCAGAGTAGAAATCTGTCCATATTCAGAAAAAACAGAATGGGCAAGCCTATCTGTGCCAGCAAGCTTCATCTCCATTTCTCATACCTGTCAGAACCAGCAAAAAAAAATGGAGGCAAGGGGTGTTCCCAGCTACCGTGGCTTTCTGGAGCACCACTGTGTATGAGCTATCTAAGTAATGCACACTGAGGGGTAGTATGAAATCTGGGCAGGAAATCACCTTGGGTTTGGCCACTAATCTCTGGCATTGCTTTAGCTTTTGTGAATGTAGAAATGGGCTGGAAACAAGCAGCGGAATAAATGAGGTAAAGTGATAATGTGCAACTCCTTCTCACGGCAGAAAAAGCCAGAACTAATTTTAACCAATTTCTGCCTTGACTGTGGTGTCTACAGCTGTCATACTCTTAATTTTTTCATTGTTCCTTTAATTAAAAGAAACCTCCCTGCCTCTCTGGGCCACATCCCTGAGGAGAGATTGGTTTAGGATGAGAAGCATGCTTTGCTCTTTCATCCTTTTCAAAACCCAGATTTTTTTTTTTTTCTGTTTGTCAATCAGCATGAAAAGGCTTTTTTAGCTCTTACTGCACCGGAAACAAAAATGAAAAAAAAAAGACAGAAAGCTTCAGGCAGTTAAAATGTGGGGGAATGCAATGCTGATGTAAAGCTGCAGCAGATGTACAGCTTAATTAGATGTTAATGAATAGACAGATGTGTATAAGTGAGCAGCTCTGAGGGTGTGGAAGGAAGCAGAAATATGGGGCAGTAAACACTTTGATGTTGCCTGGGTAAAGGTACATTTCAAAATTGCTCTGCTTGCTGCTGTTTCTTGTATCCAGACTGGATTTTCCTATCACTGTGTGGCAGCAAATCATTTTGCTTCTTGCTGGTACAGTGAGGGAAACTGAAACACGAGCTTTCCTTCCCACAGCCCTGCTTTGGATTGCTTCAGTTCTCCCACTCCTGGGTAGAGTTTGCAAACCTGAGGTAGCAGAGATCTGTGTGGGGAATTTTTTGGCAAATATTTGTGTCAGAATTGTGAAGAAATTTAAGGGGCTAGTTGGAAAACAGAAGGTCCTCAGGACTTGGAAGGAACAGGTGAAAATTACAAGCAGAAATACACAGGGTACAAAACAAGATGCAAGGACAGGAAGAACAGGAAATAATTTCAGGTAGTGAGATCACAAATCCCCTTTGACCATACAGATAAATTTACAGATAAGTTTACAGAGGGGCTAATCAAAACCACCATAAAGAAAAATCCACCGGTGAAATAGGGTTAGGGAGGTGTATACAAAAGAAAACCAAATACTATCAGTTAAAACAGGAAAGAAACAAATAACATGGTAATAAAAGGGCTGGTAGGTTTAAACACTTGCTATGTTACCTGTTGAGAGGAATACTTATATTATTCAGAGCATACAAATCTTCTTGGATATATTTTTTGAGACTGGTTTAATTGAGGGCATTTTCATTGTTTCTTCTCAATGCAGCATTACAAATCTTATTTATAGATTAAAAGGAGCTATAGGCTCTGCAGCATTCCCAGCTAAAGGTCTTTTCTTTCCTGGAGTTCATGCAGCTGATGAAGGTCTGATGTATGGTATAACTCCAGCCTCCCATGTAAACCATGTAACCTCCCAAACCAAGGTAGTGAGAGCAGTCCCAGAGGAGAGGTTAGGAGAGCATAAGGAGATGTAGATGAGGACAGAAAGTCTTTCTTCAGAAAGAATTGACCCTCTGTTTTGGGAGGGTGTGTTCCCTCTTCTCAGAAGGGTAAATGGAGGTATTGTGTGCACCCTTCACAGTCTGCAGCCATGGACCTTACTGCTGATGAGGGACCCAGAGGCTGAAGTCCAGTCTCACATGGGGATTGCAGGCAGAGATGGCTCCTCATCCTGTACTTCTAGGGATGCATGCTGATCATGTAAGAATATTCTTTGTACATTGATTTCTTAGGAAATATAATCTATTTGAGTTCTAAGTATTTGGACTAATGGTCTGACTATCTTTCTGTGTGCCTGCCTGTCTTTCTGTCTGCCTTTTGATCTATCTACATTTTTTTTTAGTCTGTCTACTAAAGTGGGAGTACCCTTCTTAACAGCACCTCTGTTTGAAGCCACAATAACTTCAGTATGACAAAGTAATTTTATTCCTGATAGTAACTTTTTTTTTGTACTTTACAGTGCTTGAATGTCTCAGTGACCTTTTTGAAACTCATTATCTTCATTGTGCCTTTCCTTGACCCTTCCATTGCATTAGCACCTGCCTAGGGTACTAGTAATTCCTTGCTAATTTGGAGCAGGGAGTACCTCTGCACATTGTGAGGCTAATTTTAAAGCTTTCATGGGGCAGAGAAAGATCCTGGGTCTAGTGCAAGATATTTATACCTGGTATACACAGACCTGTCTTCCTCACCCCTGCCTGCCCATGCTGCAGATGCTCATATCCTACCCCTGCTGCAGGGCTGGCTCAGTGTGGAAGCTGAAGGACACTGTCAGGTGGTGGAGGGCTGAGGATGCATGGAAGATGCTGGTTGCAGGCCTAAACTGGAACTACATAGGATTTTGAGGCACATTAGTGTTTTACTGAAGTAAAAATATCAGGTTTGGTTGGTCTATCAGGTGGATCAGTCTTGGACATGACAAATATGTCACAGTAAATAGATTGCATGCAAGAGGAGCATAGCTGATGTGCTTAGCTAAAATATTTACATGGTGTTTATGTTGTACATGTTTTCATACCTAACCTTGTTCACGTACAACATACTAAGAACTATTAATGAGTCAAAAAAGTTTACTAGAGCCTACATTTCTGAATTACTACATTCTTTGTAAACACTGCTTCTTTTATGAAAAAAAAAAAATCTGCTTGTACCTGCTACTTGGTATCCTTTTTATAGGTTTGTTAGACATATTGAAGACTGGCAGTTCATAGAAATGATCTGGCAAAAGCAAGTCCTTTGAGGAGCAGGTGAGGAAGTTGGGGTTGTTTAGCCTGTAGAAAGAGAGGAGGAGTCTCTTCATTATCTACAACTACCTGGAAAGAGGCTGGAGTCAGGTGGGGATTGGCCTCTTCACGGAGACAACCAGTGGATAGGACAAGAGGACACAGCCTCAGGCTGTGCCAGGAGAGTTTCAGGTTGGACACCAGGAGGAGTTTCTTCACAGAAATGATAGCCAAATATTGGAACTGCTTGCTCAGGGAGGAGTTGAAGTTACTGTCCCTGCAGGTGTTTAAGAAAAGACTGGATGCAGCACATAGTGCCCTGTTCTAGTTGATAGGGTGGTGATTAGTTAAAAATTGGATTTATCTCAAGGGTCTTTTCCAACCTACTGGATTCTTTGATTGTGACTGTGTAAAGAGTAGGAATTCCAATGTATCAGTTACTGCCAAGCAAACTGAGTCATTCATGTTTATTAATTCTGCTGATTCTGTTATTATCACTCATTTTTCAGCAGAGTATGAAAAAATTAATAATCTAATCTGCTGTACAACGTAGGTAATGTGTAACAAAAATACATTGTTTAAAATAAATCTTTTCCATCTTTTTCACCCCTTGGTCTTTTATCAGATGTGTAGGCAAGAAACCAAGATATAAGCATCAAGTTAATTTATTGCTGTATCATTTTTCCTCCTCCCTTCTTCCAGACTTTGTGCAGCTGATTCATGCCTAATGCTGAAGAGGTATTGTTATTGTCTTATGGGAGAAGCAGAGTGAGAACTGTGGAAGTAGTGCATTTTGTCTGTAAAGGAAATAAAATCCATAACTATTTAAAGAATCTGCCAGAGAAAAAGAACAAGCTGGGATCCTTCTAGGAACCTCATATTCAGCCAGGAGCATTTGCATTCTATTTAAAAATTCAGAGGGAGCATTGACATCTAGTGTTTGTTCCAGTATTTTACTGGAGAGATTGAATAGTCCACAATTCAATTTGAAGTGAAAGTATCCGCCCCAAATGACTCTTTGTAAAGTCTTTTGGAGACTGAAGTCAATATCTATGGGTCTTTGGAGATGCAGCAATTGATTACCTGTCCAAGTCAATGAGCATTAAAACCCAAAGAGACTCAGAAATGCACTTCACTGTTGCAAAACCTCATCTCTGATACCACTGATGCACAATGACTGGTCTATGCTGAAGTTCAGTATATAAATAAACCAACTTGTTCTGAAACCTAATTGAAGTTTTGTAACATCCAGAAAACTCTAAGTTAACACCTTTTGCTGTAATGCTGGTATGCCTGGATGTATGCCTTGAATACGGTCTTGGGGCAGGATGAACATAAAATATATCAGATTTTGGAGCTACTTACTCCTTTGTCTGCTAACACTGTCATCCTTTGTCCCCTCAGCTTGTAGAAGTATTCCACCTTGTCCTCTCAAATCTCCTTTCAGTGCAAAGACTCTTCCAGCAGTACGCAAGAATCTCTTCATCCCCTCTAAAATCAAGTGAATGGAGCAATTACTTCGTGATTCTTAGAAAGGCAGGAGCTGTTTTAGAGAGCCAAGAGTTAGTGATTGAAAAGGAGAGAGAGCTGAGTTTCCAGCTGTATCTACATATGACAAGCAAACTGTGAGTGTCAGAAACTGAGACTCAGTAGGGAAAGTAGTTGATTCAAACTTTTGGAGAAGAGAAACACTTCTTTGTGGAAACTGCTAACTTCACGAGTTTAAGATCTAGGTTTTACAGCTTATCTGAAACACAGCCTTTATCAGCACTAATTTGGGGGATTGCTGAGCTAACTGAACTGGAAGTGGGTAATTTCTTGGAAATCTGATGTCATGACTTTCATTTAATTTCTTTTTCTGCTGAGTCTCATGACTGAGTTCTGATGATAAGAAAGATTTCACAGGAGCAGAACTCAATATGTCTTTTAAATATTAACTTTCAATCACTATCTATTGCACCTTATGAATCACATCTGAATGTACTCACCACTCCCAAGAGACATTGAACTGACAATTTTCTATCAAAATTCCATAGATAATGGAGATTCCATAGTCCTGGAGGACAATATTTTAGATGTCCAAACCACATTTTCCTATTGTGTTTCCTTCTGTAATTTCATATCTGCAATGTGTATGACCTGTGGGGTACACGCCGATGTATGTCACACCTATAGAATGTCCTGTCCATAAAGCATGTGAGCTGTACTGCTTCCCAAATCACAGGTCCTGCATTTCAGAGAAGTATCAGGCTTTCTGCACAATACTGGCCCATAGTCAAATGCTTCTTGTTTATACTTAGCTCTTAACAATGATAAGCATGTGCAAGAAACTGTTCTTGTTTCTTGAGAGATCTAGCTGAGTTATGGTTGTTTCTATAATAGAAATAATGATACAAGGAAATAGGTGTTGTAAAGGCTAATTGCAATACAAAACCAGAAAATATTCTGTTTTAGTGAGAGAAAAACACCAGTAATTTTGTAGTGCATCGGAGTGTGAATTTGGAGATTTTCTGAAGTGTGTAGCTGAGATCCTGCCCATTTTTTAAGGAAGGTAGCAAGTACATTCTGGATTATAGGCTAATCAGCTGGCCTTCAGCCTCCAGAAAGCTGTTGACCATATCTTGTTGGAAGCTCTTTCTGGGCACATAAAGTACCAGAAGGTCATTTGAAGAAGCCAACATGGATTTACCAGGCTCAAATTTGTGCCTTCTAGGGAAGAATGACTGATGTTGTGGATGAAGGGAGAGGAGTTTGTTCTTTGCAGAAGGTGTCCTTTAGCACAGGTTTTTACTCACTGTTCCATGGCATCCTGAGAGCCAAACTGGAGACGCACAGACTAAGAGGCGTTCTACAAGGCAGTTGATGAGATGTGATTTAAAAATGCATGTGGAAATGTGCACAAAATGCTCATAAAGTGTTAAATGTGACATGCTATCTTTTTCACAAGTGGTTACTAACATGTGTCCTTTGCTTTCTGTCTATTTCAGAGAAATGTTGTGAATTTAAGGACAAATAAGGGCTTTGTTTTTTTAGAAGAATCGCTTGGTTATTAGGGCAGAAGTGAGTTAAAAAAATTTGTTGATTTTATTCCTGAAATAGATGATATTCCTGATGTTTGATTGTTACATTTCTTGCATTCAGAGAGCTGTTTATTGCTTTTCTTTTCAGTTACTTTTTGGTGAGGTAATCAACAAATATGTCATAAGTGGATTTCTACTATGATTTGAGATATTAAATAGCAGCAGCAATCCAGCTTCAGAAATCCCTTTTTTATGAAGATAAAATCGTAGATAAGGAAGACTTTTTCTTTCTTAAATTAAATACATGAATTTTAAAAATGCTGAAAAAATAACAGTGTGAGAAAGAAAATGCAGCACTTCAGAAAGATATTTTGAAGATTCTTTTCTTGAATTACTGTTTCTTGTCTTTCCCAGACGCTTCATGCATGAAATCTGTTGTATTCCAGAGTGAGCTCTCCTTGAAGGTTTCAAGAGCTAAGCCAGCCAGCCCTTCCATGCTGATTCCTCCTTTTTTTTTAAACCAAATAATAAAAAATCCAGATTTCTTTTTGCACGTCCTGATTCAGTCAGTAGTTAACTAATTCAGTTAAATACATATTGAACTTTAAATATAGTCACAATCACACAAATTCATTTTGAATATTCATATGCCTAAAAGAGAGATAAACAGGACTAAATATATTGCTAAATCAAGTGTGTCCTCTCTGTCAAAGTTTTAAGCTGCTATTCCAGTTGGCAGAATTTTGGGAATTGCAGTATCCCAGAAATACTCAAAATTGCTGTAGACACAAAGATCTGGGTTGGCCTGCTGCAATTTTACTGATTCAACAACAGCTGAAGACTTCTAATAGGGAAATGAAGGAGGTCAACTCATCATTACAGCTCAATGAAAACTGTAAGTTTTATTTTAGTTTAGGCAGTTAGTCTAGCACTGAGAAAATGAATGCTTTTTTTGTCTGTTTTTTAGAGTAGAAATAATTTCCAAAATATTTTTACTTATTTATTATTTTAATGTGGAATGGGGAAAACTCATTATCAAATCAGGCCCCCAGGTCTTATAATCTGATGACATTTTTCCTCTCCAGACACAGTCAGAATTTTTAACATTAAACTATTTGGTCATGGTGGGGAGATAACAGGTGGCAAAGGAAATGAAATTAAGTTTTACTTTGGGTAATATTTTAATCACAGAAGAGTAATTTAAATTTAAAAATAAAAACTTCAACTTATTATCTGTCCACCATGGTACAGGTGTTTTTTCCTCTGTTCTGTTTTGTTTTGTTTGTTGAGGAAAAGCAATGGTAACTACTCATCATTACATTTATGGTTTATCAGGCAAACATTTGTCTTTGGGAAGCACCTAGAGAAAGCAAGATTAACTGATTTCCAAGGACAAAATAAAAACATAGATATGAAGTATGATATATAATTGAAATTTCCTGGAGACATAGCTGATTGGGGAATTCCACATAATATTCTTTCCTGAAAGTAAATAAAAAAATTAATGAAATTGAATTTAGCAGATAATTTTTGACTTCTGCCCATGGAAAAAACTCAAGAAACAGTTGTGTTTTCAAAAAGGACATCATTGGTCCTCAACCTGTGAAATAAAATATTTACTAAAGAGGAACAACAGAGACAATTAGGCTTGCTATGTCACAACTGTGTAGCTGAATGCTCCCAGCCAAATCCTCTTCCTTTGTTTTAGAAACCATAAGAATTTTGACTATTTGGGATTTTTGGGAAGCTTAATGCCAAAGAGTCATAGCAACTCTGACAGAGGCCTCGATTTCTGCAAGAATGAAAGGCTACACAGGTGGCCCTTAAGTATATTTTTTCTGTTTTGTCTTAGAGACTCTGCTGCTCCTGCAGAGGTGGGAGGTCGAGTGAGAAGCTAAGTAGACAGCTCTATTAATTTTTTTTCCATTTAAGTTTTCTGGGTTGCACAAGAAACCGAAGCAACTATTCCTCCTGCCATGCTTAAAAGGCTCTGAATCTTCATACACACATCAGTCATGAACTGACAGGAAAGAGCCCAGAGGATGAAGGGGAGGGTTGCTGGTGCATTTAGTCACTTGTATCTTTGCTATTGCTGTCAGCAGAAGAGGAAAAGCTGGAAATGCTCATAAGTGATTTTTTTGTTTTTTAAAAACCGCGATTTATTTTCTTTGACAGAAAGGTACACTGTGTATGTCTGTGCACCTAAAGAAGCCTCAGACTGTTTTGTCACTACCCATCCCAGAAATAAGGAACTCTTATTTATCCTTGTTCCGCTGATCTAGGACACACAGTCTCAGTGATTTGATCAGTGATGCACAAGGAAATTTGTGATAGAGTGAACAGTTAAACCCAGCATCAATATCCCAGACTATCCTGCTTACCTGTAAACGATTGTTTCTTTGTGAATTGATTAAGAGTCAGAGTTCTGTTTAGGAACCATAAAGCTGCCAGTTTAAACAGGTTAATTACAGGGGCAGAGCTCTGTCTGCTTTTTTTAATCCCAGACATTACAAGCTCTAGGAAGTTGAATAAACATGTATTTTTATAATTATATCCACTGACAGTGTTTTTCAAAGAGATCAAGTTCGCTTTGTCTTTAGCAGGGAACGCATCTGCTCATCAGAGGGCTTGCTCTTCACCACACACCCTGTTTGCTACTGTCATAAATGTGTGACACAAGAACAAGGTGAGAATGAGCTGAATTTCCTCTCTCTGACCTCCTAACATAGTTTAACTTGGGATGAAGGTTAATTAAAAGTGCTGCTGCTTGACTGAAGTCAATATGTAATAACTTCTCTCATTCTTGTTAAATCTATCTAGTAAAAAAACATCATTTTGGAGTTTTGGAGACTGGACAGTTAGTAATCTGCATGTGCTGGGGTTACATTTTACTTCTAGGAGAAGAAATTAAAAAAACAAAGAACAATAAGAAAGGTTCTGTTAATTGCAAGTCTGTGACAGTGGCTAGAAAATCTCTCTGGATCTCCCAGCTGAGCTGTGGGGTGACCAGTGAACAGCAGATACAAGGTTTGCACATGCAGTATCCCATATTCTGAGCACTGGGATCTTGCTTGAAGAAGCACCCAAACATTCCAGTCCTTATTAAAATCAAGTGTCCAGGAGAGGAAGATGGTGCTTTATAACAAAATGCCGAAGCTGGAGAAAGCTGGAGAAAGAGGGAAGTACAGCTAATGTAAATTTAAACCCAAACTGGTAGCTGTTTGCTACAGGGAGAGAACTTCCCATTCAAATCACTATGGATAACTTTACCTCAGTTCTGAGCTTCTGATAGTTAAGTAGAACAAACAGCCTTCAGTAAAAGATTAAATATCAGATTACATCGTGATATGAAAATTATTGTTATGTTATCAGGATCACTGTGTACATTAACTCATGCTGCTGGCCAGTGTTTGCACAGTAGTCAGGCTTCTCCCTCACCAGCTTCACAGCTTTAAACCTCTCTTATTCTTAACCTTCCTCACAATTCCTACTTAAATATATAACATATAATTCTGGAAAGCATTTTGAAATACAAAAGTAAGCCTAAATTATGCAAATCAATTAAAATTAAAGACCCCTGTCATTTTGCAAAGCTAGTAATTAAGGCCTTTTATTCTTTTTTCTCCTCCAGGCTTTGAAAATCTGTGCAAAAGTTTCAGTCAGTGGGGATCCAAGAGTTTTCAGGCAAACAGAAATTCTTAGGAAGGAGCATTTAATGGAGTTTACTTCTCCATCCTCCTGCCCCAACCCAGAAGAGACAGACCCATTCAGAACCGCATTCATCAGCTCTGGAATGAAACTAGTGGTGGTAGTTAACTGTTCTGGAGCTGTAGGAGAGGAATGGAAGTGTTATCCTTGCTGCAGCATGTGGCTGTGTTTCACTCACCTGATTGACTGAGACCCTGGGAATTTTATGAAAGCCAAAAATGCTTTGCTATGATGACAATGTCTGAAAGAACAAAAAGTTAAATGTTTTCACAAGCATGTGAAAAACAGTTTTCGTGTTTTCCAAACAGAGTCGAGGAGTGATTTTTATTGACTTTTCTGTTCTGTGTATGCTTGTTTTCTTATGCTCTTTCTCTGAAGAGACCAATGAAGACTTTTTAACAAGGTGAACAACAAGTTTAAGGTGGCAAGAATGTCAGAACTGTTATCATCATGGGTAGTAAATGGCTGTGTATCCAGTTTGGGATAAAATCAAGCTGCAAGTTCTTCTTAGCAAAATCAAGAATTTTACAAAGTCACTGATTCTGGGTGGGGCCTAACTTACAGGTTTACTATATTTATTCCATCTCTGTTTCCACAATTTGTTACTTATTCAAAAATTTGTCTTTATTTATATGATGTTGTTTTCACTGTGAATTCTGAGTGTTTCATAGAAATATGTCAGTCTCTGTTTATTCTTCCTAATCTCCAATCACATCTGCTGAATTCTCTCATATTTTTTTCTTTTGCTCTTTGACAGTCCTCTAGATATTTTTTCTCCCTCTTTTTGGCAGCTCCTCAATTTGGGATTATTCTGATCTCATAGTGCCTCAGTCCCAGATTCTTTACAGGCATGCACTGATGTTTTACTCCTAATGTGCTTTCAGTCTTTCTGGACCTTCCTTCATGAGGCCAGACTGTAAATTAAATTCATTAAAGATGGGTATTGATGCTTGGTCAAATGAACACTTGTTGCCTGGAAAGTAACTTATCCTGGACTACTGCATTTGCAGTCTTTGAGAGGGCCATGGCTTTCTATAATACTTTATATTATAAATCACTTTTTTTTTCCTAGTTCTCTTTTTTCATCTCTGGTCACTAGGTATTTATTTAAATGGAAATTTAATCAGATTCTACTTTCTCTCTGTTGGCTGCCTCACAAATGCAAGTTTGTCAAAATTTATTTGGCACACAAACTGTCTTCTATGTGGTCATCATCAGAACTACTCCAATTTGCTTTCAAAGCTGCAAAATGAAAATGTGGAATACATTACTGATTTTGTTTGTTTGTTTGTTCGTTTTTAAATCATTATCTTGGAGCTGTTTTCTAGTCTTAAACCCCACCTAACTCCCATACATAGGAAACATGTTGTTCTACTGAAAACTCAAGTACTTAGTGTACCATGTGTGCTGTATGGGAAATGAAATTAAATGACAAACATCAATTACTTCATCAATCCACAGAAGACTTTAGTAATACTCAGGTTATCTGGGCTCAATAGACCCTCTGACTTGGCAATAGATTTTGCTTTGTGGCCTTGGATGACTCCCTTAGTCTGTCAACTTCTACCCTCTGCAAGAGACAGTGATGCTGCCAAAGGTTTAATACCTTCCCAGGGCATTGCAAGTAAAAAGCACCACTGAAAATGAGACTTTGAGATATTTCTGTGAGCAGGGACTATCTAATTTGGTAGCTACATGAAATTAACAATAATTTGTAGACACGAGCAATGGCATACTACTAGAAATCTCAGTGCCTGTAATCTAACAAAGCTCATAAAAAAAGTTTAAACTCTGACAGTGAGTCATGGGGAGCCTGTGCTTCTTCATCCTGCTTCTTTCTAAGAGTCATCCTCCTCATCACTGCTTGATTTAAAAGAAAAACTGACATGCATGGTGGTTGGTCTGATAAAGGTATGCTAATTACCAACTGCTTTCAGTTTATAAAGGCTGTTAGAAATTCCATCCCTGGTACATGACTTTGAAAATCAAGATGATTTAATTGCAGGTGGGACACAGAAACTATAATGAAAGAAATCCACACTCTTAGGGAGGAAAGGACATATTACAAAGGGTTTATTTTGCTTTTATCTAGTGGAAGATGAGGTCATACTTAGGAGCAAGATGGCTCTCAGAGATAGATACCGGAGTAACAGACTGGGGGCTTATCAGACTGCCAGGCTGCAGCACTGGTGATTATTGAAGTGAATGTATGGTTGAGGTGCTTGCCCAAAAGCTGACTGAGAAAGCAAGCCCTTGATGAATAAAGCCAGCACAATTTTAAGTGAAATAACTTTAATTCTGGTTAGAAGCTAGAACTTCAGGTTTTGCCTATGAAAAAAGTTCTCCTGTTCTTTTGATGAGGATTAGGACAGGAGCATCTAAAAGTAGTGGAGCAAGATGAGGGGCAAAAAAAGGACAAAAAATCCCTTCTGTAGGGAACTTCTAATGTATCTTGGGTTTCTGTCCTTTTAAGATGGGGATGGTTTCTTACATTCTTTAAAGCACATTAGCAATAGAAATGAAACACTGCTACTCTTATGATTAACTAATGCTATAAAGGGCCATTAAAGACCAAGCTAAAGTCACAAATCTTAGTATCCTATTTAAAAATTGTGTTCAGATGCTACTGTGCCTGTATGTAAGCATATAAATATTATCATTCTTGGGCTGATTTGCGGGTTTTTGCATAGAAAAACTAACACAAAAATGTAATTTCTATTTACTAAACTTTCTTCAGAGCTAAGAGAGCTCTTATCTCACCCTTGACTGAGAAAAGCTGTTTGCTCAACCAAGTTCACTGGTTTTATGCTGAAATTCTGCAGGCCAGTTGTATCCTCAGCAGACATCAACCTGACCTGCTCCATTGTACCCCCAAAGCACTGTCAAACTGACAGCTGTTACTGAGTTTCTGAAAAATACAAAAAGATGCTCCTGGAAATGATTGTGACTTATATGGTCTGTGTTTTCTAATCCCTGTTTGACCCCAGATGAGAAGTTGGTATTTCCAAGGTGTGTCCCTTACATTACACTGAGTCTGGGAACCATCTGCTGTTGATGCTGGGAATGCCCAGCTGACACCTTTCAATTTCCTCTTTAAAAAGACAGCATTACCCAGTGACTATATCTGAGTTTTCTTTCCTGTTTGCCATGTCCTCTGTGGCCTTCTGCATTTCACCTCTGCATGCCCTTCTGGTTTTTTTCAATGGGCAAAAAGATACTTGCTTTGCTGGTAAAACACATTCAGTGCTACAGATGAAAAATGTTTTGTTGCTTTCTAAGTGGCTATTTTGCAATTGGTTGCTTTTTGTTTCCTATTTTGGTCTCTAATAGGTGAATATGATTTCTGTTTTTGTCTTTGTATCTTCCTCTTGATTGTGGAAAACCTCTTTCACTCAGTAAATAATTTCCTGCTCTTCAAGAGATGGGAATGATGAGGGTGTTAGTGCACCTGAGACTAAATGCACATTTGGGCGTGTATGCATCTGAAAAAAGGCTGTGAGTATTTATCGCACCAGACTTGGAGCAATAAGCTTTAAAGCTCTTCCATAAATGAAACCAACTTCAAGGAAGAGAGGGAGGAAGGGTGATACCTTATTGTAAGGTGACATTCTTTATGTGTGCACCTCTAAACACATCTGCACATGGAACTGCTCAGAAGCCACTTCTGTAACTGTACAAGTTTGTTTACATTGTAGCCAGGAAGATCAACACTTGAAGTTTAATTCATGATACTCTTTGAATTAGTATCACTACTGAGGCCTTAATTTATAGTAATTTAGAATATTTTTTTAAAATGTTGCAATTTCTGGTTGCATTTACTCAATTTTTACAATAACTAAATTGCAGGAGAAAAAAAGACAAAGACTTTCAAAAATGACAGGCTGCTAAATCAGTCATTTCAATAATTAGATAATGATAAAACTTAACTTTTTCAAAGCTGTATTACTTACCCAGAGCCAGACGAATTTTCTTGGGCATGACAAAAAGCCCATTCTGTAGTAATTTAAAACTGGGAATTTTAAAGTTTTATTCCAAATCAAAGGGTAGAAATTGAACTTTTTCTGAAAGATTATGAGAAATTACCAACATATTTTAATCTGTTTTCAAGAATAATTCTTGGCTGAAAAAATAAAAGTGTAATCCACTAAACTGTGGATTTGACTGTGATCCACATAGAAAGTTCAGACTGTAATCAAAGTAAAAAAATAGAGTTTAAACCCTGGAAATTTCTTCCTTGGGAATTCTGACATTTTGAAATTCTGTCTTCTCTCTCAGGTATTAAATATTTCTACTCTAAAGTTCAGATTAAAAGCAAATTATAATTTTTTTTTTTTCAAAATATTTGGAGGATGTTACTGAAGCCTTAATTTTGATAACATTCAAGCTGTCCCTCACCATTTTTTCATTGAGAACATTATGCATTTCTATTTTTCTGGGCACTAATCCCTCCCCGCAAAGTGGGGATATGTTAGCTTTCCCATGCTCACAGACATAGCTGATATCCCTTTAGAAGCTCTTATTGTTGTGCTTCATGTCCCTCATCAGATTAAATTCCAGCTGTGCTTTGGCTTTCCTGATCTCATCCATCCCTGCATGCTCTGGCAGAGCCTTGACATTCCTGTCAGGGCATCTGACTCAGCTTCCACCTTCTGTACCTTTCCCTTTTATGCTTCAGTTTAGTCAGGAGCTGCTTGCTCATCCGTGGAGGTTTCCAACCATGTCTGCTCCATTTGCTGCTGGTCAGGATGGACCATTCTTGAGCTCAGAGGAGCTGATCCTTGCAGATCCTTCAGCTCTCCTGGACTTCTCTTCTCTCTAGGACAGTCTCCATGGTACTCCTCCCAGCAGGACTCTGAATAGGCCAAGGTCTGCTCTCCTGAAAGAACCAGCAGAGAATTAGATTTTTGCTATTAGCACTGTTTTAAAATGTAAAATCTTGTCTGTAATGTATTTTATTATAGTCAATCAAGAATACATTTTTGTATTCAAAAAATGTTGATTTGTCAATTATATTTTGGTTTTGGATATAATTAGAATTACAAAGATAAATTTGGCAAGGTAAAATTGCAGGTGTTAGATTGTATGGTTCAGGTGAAACAACCCAGTGTTTCCATCAAATATTAATTGAGAAATATTACTATTTATCTAGAAACACTTTTAATCTTATAAAAAATT
Source organism: Setophaga petechia (assembly GCA_024362935.1). Taxonomy (NCBI): domain Eukaryota; kingdom Metazoa; phylum Chordata; class Aves; order Passeriformes; family Parulidae; genus Setophaga; species Setophaga petechia. The sequence goes on from JANCRA010000002.1 coordinate 58,278,199, forward strand.
CAGTTAAATTTTATTGCCTGTATCTGTTAGCTACATTTTTTTTCTTCACATAAATATATTTCTTTGGCTTTAGCTGGAATAGAATCCAGTTTCAGATGGATGGAACTTGAATGGATTTGGATGGAATTCCAAAGCAACTGTCAGGTTAGAGCGTTCTGTAACAAGTATCTGAGCCAATTTTTTTTTTCAACCTTGCCAAACTTGGAAACCTGGCAAACAAGGTACTAAAAATCTTTTATCATTATGGTTGCCATCTTTTCTGGTACTGCTTGTCATTAGCAGAAAGACTATGCCTGATGTGGAATCTCCTGCAGAAGTCAGACAAAAAGTCAGGCTGCAATGTATGAGAGGAAATGTAAAAAAGTTCAAAGAATCAAAGGGGAGGTGAGACAGGCATGGGGCCAGTCAAGAAAAGGAATGGAAATGCCACTAGACCTCTGTATTGAGGTGGATGAAGGTAACTGAGCAAATTAATTGAAGTATACTATCAGTGGGATATTTATTTTCTTAGAAATGCTGCTGTTATTTTGCTTTTTTGCCCTGTAGACTAATGAAGTGATAATCACATTTCTGGTTGTCATGCTGAAGATTCATAATAGGAAAAGTATGCCAGAAATGAGGACAGGAAGAAAGGAAACAGAGAAAAAGACTCATTATGAAGGTTAAGCTTTGAAGAAAAGCAGAGTCAGTAATTCTAGAGACATTTAAAAATATATATTTGAGGCATTTATTTTAATACAGTTTTTGTTACATTGTTGTGTTTCCACTTTTTTTTTTTTTTTTAATTAGTATATTTAACATGGTAAATACAACTTAGAAGTATTTATAAAAACTCTTCTGTCATAGGACTTTATTCCTCCTTGAAAAATTATATGAGATCTTGGACTCAGAAGGGAGACAGTGCTCAGTAGTGAAATTATCTGAACTATTTTTATTAGAGACCCAGAAGAAACAGTGACTTACTGTTACTTCATCAGGCCACCAGCTGGGATGAGTTATTGGTTTTATGACATATAACAGTCTTAGCCAGGGATGTTAATGCCTATGGAGACCTTGGGTCCTGCACTTTGGCTACAATAACTCTATGTAGTGCTGCAGGCTTGGGGTGAAGTGGCTGGAAAACTGTCCAGCAAAAAGGACATGGGGTGTTGGTGGACAGTGATTGAACACGACCCAGCAATGTGCCCAGGTGGCCACAAAGGCCAATGGCATCCTGGTCTGTATCAAGAATAGTGTGGCCAGGATCAGGACAGTGATTTCTCCCCTGTACTCAGAATTGGTGAGGACACGCCTCAAGTGCTGTGCCCAGTTCTGGGTCCTTCACTTTAAAAAGGATGCGGGAGATGCTGGAGCATATCCAGTAAAGGACAACAAGACTTGTGAAAGATCTTAAAAACATGTCCTGTGAGGAAGAGCTGAGGCAGCTGGGTTTGTTTAGTCATGAGGAGGGGAGGCTTGGGGAACATCATTGCTCTCTACAACTCCCTGAAAAGAAGGTATGGTGAGGTGGGGGCCAGTCTCTTCAATCATGCCTGCAGTGAGAGGACCAGAGGAAATAGTATTAAGCTGAGATAGAGGAGATTCAGATCAGATATTAGGAAAAATCTTTTTCACTGTTAGAATGGTCAGGCATTGGAGGAAGTTGCCCTGGAAGGTGGTGGTGTCACCAGCCCTAGAGATGCTTAAGAGGCCCCTGGAACTGGCACTGGATGAGGTTTTTAGTGAGTTACAGTGGTAGTGCTGGGTTCATGGTTGGACAGGATGATATTAAAAATCTTTTTCAACCTTGATGATTCTATGCTCTGTAAATGGTGCCAGTGTGGGGCATTCCACAAGCTCCTGGGTAACCTATTCCAGTGTCTCACCACCCTCAATCCCCTCTCTCACCTTATCTGAGACGTGATCATTACTCGGTTGTCTATGACTATAGATCAAATACTGGCATCACAACCCAACACAATAACTCAACATGTCCTTGCTAATCTCTGGATGATAATGTAATAATTTTGGTTTCCAAGAGATGTCTTGTTTTATTTACTCCTTCCCATTTTGTGATGTGTACTTAGCCAAAGTCAATATCTATGATCAGGAGACGACTGGATATCTGACATCCCTTTGTCTACAGAATTGTCTTTCTACTGCTTAATGTATTCAGTGGCACATTTCATATATGGCATTATTTCTTCCACAGTTACAGTGGTTAATGCATGTGTCTGGGAATTGCATTTCCGTTTGATTTATTAGCTAAGCACAAAGGCTTTGTCCTATTATTGCCATCTTTATTCACACAAGTCTTGGCACGTTTCAGCAATTCCAGCTACAGCTCATTTAGAGCTGTTTTCTTTTGAGCCTTGTTTGTTTCACCTAATTACTTTTGCAATAACTATTTTTAGGTTTTTGACATTCATTTGTACTAGGGTAGTCTATGTGTTTTTATATCCTGGGTTGATCTCCTAAGTGAGTCTCCTCAGCTGTGTTCATTTAGTTTGTTCCTTGGTAATTACAGGAGACCTTCCTGAGAGGAATGAAAATGTAAACATACTGGTGGCATGTGAGTGGCATCTGAATGATGTCAGTGAGCAAAATATACCTGTAAGAGTGGTAAGCCTAGGGGAACATCTGCATGAGGTTATCCCTTTCAGATCTGGTGCTGTAATTCTTGCTCCTGCATCATATAAAGAGATTGGACTGGAGGATGCCTTGATTTTTATAGTAAGGCTACTTTTTCTCACTGTTAACGATCTGCCAAAATTTAAGAGAAACACATTTTTTGATTCCTATCTTGAAAAGTTGGTTTCACAGCTTGCTTTCCTAATGGGTATATAAAATGAATTCTTCTATTGGCTCTTAGATCCATCACTGTTAATTTTCAGTTCTCTGAACTTCCCACTTCTGTCTCTTGTAAAGAGAATAAAACAACTAAAGAACCAATTAATGATATTCACAGCCAGCCAAAGCCCAGAACTGTTTTCTCACAGCTCCCTTGAAGTGCCAGTGATGACACCACACTTAGATTGTGTAGGTTTTGTTTGCTAATGTCAATAAAGCTCTCCAAGAATCATGAGCAATGAGTGACAGATATGATATAAGGCAGATATAAAACATTTTGTGCCTTAGCAACATGATATGGGACCTGGATTCTGAGCCCAGCTTACTCCAATAAAGTTGAGGGTTTTCATTGTCAGTCGTAGATTCAGACTTGTCTTTCTCATCAAGAGAATACCAGGGAAATATCATTTACTGTGTGTGGGCCTTGTTTCTCCTGCAAACCCACAGTCCCTTCAAACTTTGCTGGCTGTGGAAAAGTTAGTTAATCAAAACATTAATGAACCCTTAGACAGTGCTTTTGTGTGTTTGTATATTTTGTACATAGTCATAGAGAGTAACAACATACTGTCTTAGGAACAGGATATTCCATATAGCCAAGCACACAGCTCTTGTCAGCTCAGTTGTTGGTTTGAACCTGCACCCCACTAAATACTATCTGTATATCGACTGTACTTTTTTAGAGGAATATTTCTTTTGTATTTACCATATTTTCCACTAACTCTTAGACATTTTTCAGATATGAAAGATGTTCCCCTAAAGAACATTCAGGATAAAGGATGAAATTGTCAATAAGTAAAGCCTGGTGGCTGATAATATCCCTGAGTGTTAAAGAGGCAGAATGACTATGGTGCTACAATGGACAGATGCAGATAGCAGCAAACCCCCTGGTGTGGAAATAACATCATTTGGCTGTCTGCTTATCAGCTTCCTGGTAAATAGAAATCAAGAGCTTTTATCACCTGAATGAGCATGTGAAGTTGGTAATGTTTGCAATTAGCAAAAAATACTCAAATTTTTGAGTGGTAGCTCAGACTGCCCATTATGGCCAGAGTCCTCTTACACAATGTACCAGAATAGTCAGAGAAAGAAGCTGCTAGAAAAGGATTTCTGCAGGTGATTAACCTAATGAGCATGAGGATTTTCATATTAGCTGTCAGCTTATTCTGGTGCTAGTACTTGGAACTTATGACTATGATTCTTGCAGTTCTGCTCCTGGCTTTCATATGGTTGTATGTTTTTTATGTTAGGCAGCATTTTTGGTTTTGGTTTTGTTTTTCTGGCTTGGCTGACTTCTTTGCAAAATGACGATAGTATTCACTTACCTTACAGAGTTACTGTAAGCCTTAATTAACCTTCCCCTGATCAGCTTGGAGAGGGCTGGACAAAAGCTGCTGTCGAGGTAACTGCAATTTTCTGGGACCAAGCAGTATTGAGTAGCATAGGGTATTTCATATCCCAGCTCTTACCTGTTGCTGTGTCAGACAAAGGGGTGAGATATTATCTCAGCAGATTAAGAGGTAGCTAGAAAAACTAGACACATTTTCAGACTCTTTTTTTGATAAATAGGAACTTGACAAAATTGATTTGTTGATGTTGAAATTATGCATTCATTTGGCTATAGCTAGAAGATTCAAGCTTCACTAAAAGAATAATTAAACAGAAAGAGGAGTCCATTCAAAAACTAAAAAAGACCATTTCCCTTTGCCCTTTCCGGAATTGAACCATTTTTGTTTGTAAATGTCAGCCTATTTTGTTTTTACCAACTAACAGTATGCTTTCACTTTTCAATTTGAAGTAACATTTTTTGTTTTAACATTAACATTGTATGCCACAAACAGAAGTCAAAACTATCAGCTGTATGTCTGGAAGGACTGTAAATGAATATCATATCCTTGTGAACTCAGAACATGACAGAGGCTTCACTCCAAGATCTGTACATCCTTCCTAGAAGATGGAAATAAAACTAAGCTCACAAGGGGCTGTTTTAATATTATAGATGAACCTGAGATAAGCAGCTGTTGAGGGAAGATAGGACAGTGGTTAAATGACTGTGTTAATCTTCAGAAGCTCCAAAACCAGACTCAGTTTCATCCCCACCTCACTGCCAGTTCTGGGTGCCATTGCCACCTTTTCTCTTGTGGCTCAGTTTGCAATGCTCCACCTCATGGTGATCAAAGTGGAGAAGAGCTCCACTGACTTCTGTTTGTCATTTGTAGGCTTGGATTTCACTCAAATCCACTGCTTTGTGTGATTTTCTGTCAGGATGAGGGGAGGAGGTTGGATCTGTTGGGCAACAGTCATGTTCTTTTCAGCAAATGCCTGAAGCAGTGATGGCCCAAAAGGTCAGTATAACTATCATGTAAAATACTTCCAAACTAAGTATAACAACAAAGACCTTCAGGAACAAAGAATGGACCTCCATATGAGTTGGAAGCCCACAGAGGATTTGCAATATCTTTTGGGTGTGGTATTTCATAAACAACATGCCATCTCGTGAAAGTTCTGCAAGATAATTCAGGACTGGTAATATGGGTTTCTGCATCAAAGACACTCTTCTCTAATGCTTAGCATTGGCCATGGCATATAATTCTGGAGTGAGCCCAAAGGAGAGCCACAAAGATGATCAGAGGGGTGGAAAGAGCTGGGGTTGTTCAACCTGGAAAAGGCCAAGCTTACCTTATCCTTCCAGTACCTAAAGGGGTCTTGTGAAAGGGAGGGAGAGGGACTTTTTATGTGGACAGATAATGACATGGTAAGGGGTAGTGATTTTAAACTGAAAGAGGGTGGGTTTAAAAAGATGTTAGGAATAAATTCTTTACTCAGGGAGTGGTGAAGCACTTGAGGAGGCTGCTCGGTGGGGCTGTGGATACTCCATCCCTGGAAGTGTTGAAGGCCAGGCTGGATGGGACTCTGAGTAAGCTGGGATAGTGGAAGGTGTCCCTGCCCATGGCTAGATCATCTTTGGGCCTCTTCCAACCCAAACAATTCAATGATCCTATGAGAATATTGGAAAAAGGACATGGATGCTGAGGAACTCAAAAAAAATGCAAAAAATATTCATTAAAAATAAGACAATTAAATTTTTATAGATGTATGCATATATAATAGCTTAAAAATGTTAGTAATTTCAAGAGTTAATTTTATTTTATAAATAAATAAGTAGATTTTATTTTTTTGTTGTGGACTTCTCATCCCTCAAAGTGTTCAAGGCCAAGTTGGATGGGGATCTGAGAGACCATGGGGATCTGAATTAATCCATGGCAGGATTCTTGGAACAAAATGACCTCTAAGGTCCCTTCCAAACCTAACTATTCTATGATTCTATGATTCTATTTTCAAGTGGGATGGAGAATCTAAAATGGTACATTTTAGCCCTCTGTTTTAAACCAAAATTAAATATTTCAGAAATAAGTAACACTATGTCAAGCTCAATTGCCAAAGAATATGATGTTGAGGAAAACAACCCAAATGATAAGATTTTAAGCAATCATTCAAGGTTTTTTTGCCCAAAGTTATGCTAAGCCCAGGGTAGACCAGCAGTCTTTTCACAATCTTGCAAAGTCACATTGTTTCTGAAAGAAATAATAAAGGCTCCACCTTGGTTTTTAGAAAATGTTACTGTGAGGATTTAGTGTTATTTAGGATCAGTAGCAAAACAAAGGAACAAAGTGATTGAATGCTTTGCTTGAAAATAGAGATTTAAATTCCTATGTCCTTTATCTTGAGACTTCTAAAGCTTATTGAATCGCTGAGGTTCAAACTCTGGGGTTTTTTGTTTTGTTAGCTGCAGATCTTTTGATTCTGCTGTGATGGCACAGTTTGTCCTAAAGCAAAGCAAATGTAGAAAGTGGAAAGCCAAAATGGAAGCGATGTGTCATTAAGTGATTGATTCCATAAAATTTAATGGAGATGTCAGAAAAGATAGAAAATATGGAGAAAAATAGAGTAATTATCTAGCTAGATAATCAAAGTATCTCTTAGTAAAATAAAATACTTTTCTGAAGAAGTGAAATTGGATTTTAAATATTGAGAGTACCAAACACTCCTCTAATCAATTTAGAGACTTACAAGTAAGAATAACTGTGTTATGAAAATCAAGTAGGAGCTGTGGAAATTGAGTTATTAGAAATGTTTGTACTTTAAAACTAGATTTCGAAAGGACCTCAAGCTTAAGTAAGCCTTCAGTTCACACCTCCTTGAGTAGGAGTACAGCATTTAGAAGAAGGCACAAATCAAGTGTCTTTAATAGCTATGAGATGCTCTTTAGATGTGGTCTGTCCTCCACAGTAAGAGGTTGTACAAAGAACCACTTTCCCAAAGAGATGCTGGAAGGCACTGATTGTTAGCGATGTGATTATGTCTTGTACAGCAAATCGTTCTTATTGGTCTTTCTGCTTGCACTGGGGGTGAAACAGACAGTGTTTAGTATCATTTGGAGGATGCAAAATATTTTCTTCTCTCTCTTCATATAGGCAGATGCTCTGTGTGTGGTGTAAACCAAACTCTGCTTATGACTCCCCCAGTTACCTAGCTCCTGACATGGTGTTAGTCACACCATCCTACAGCTTTCCCAAGTACCAGCCAGCAAATCCAATCACCTTTAAGTATCCACAGCATGCTAAAGACAGAAAAACCCAAAGCACAAAAGTGTTTTACATTGATGTCTGGATGCCCTCCTCATCCCTACTTATTGTATGAGCAACAAGGTGGGATGGGAATACAGCACATTGTGGCACCAGGAACTCAGGTAAGCTTTTTATAGGTCTTGAGTACATGAATAAGATTGCATTATAAGATTACATTCCTCATGTTAAAATACAGAAGTCAGAGAAGCCATCACAGAAAACAGGTTTATGGAGATGCATCAGTTTTGCAAGACTAGGTCCAAAAAAGCAAAAATATGGATAGATACAGATATTGTCAACAGAAGGGGACTAGAAACTCTAGAGCAATATAAATTAAAAACTTCTGCCTTAGCAAGGAGCTAGCCATGTGTCACTACTAACACAGAATGGAGAACTCCCATAAAGAAATTATATCTGAGAGAAAGAAATCTGAAATAAAACTGCTGCAGACTTTTTACAAAGAAAGGGCTTTCTGGCAGCTTTGCACTCTCTGGCTTCATTATGGAATTTGTATAATTGGTGTGATAGGAATAATTTATTTGTTTGTATCTTAGGTTTAATGAGTGGCACTGGGTAAATAAAGACAAGAACAGCAAGCTGCCAAACCCCAAGCTGCTGCAGATGATGTCTCCTGTACAGCTCCTGGTGGATCTGCAACTTGTCAAGAGCAGTGATTCTATTAGTGAACACAAAGTCAATATTGCTTTCTTTTCATCCAATTTTAGTCAGTAAAATCATCAGGGTTATGGATGTTTGAAGACACAGCTGGTGCTTTGACTTCTTCAAGGAGAAAATTTTTCTTGACTTATACTTCCATTCCTGTCAGGTCATCTGCATTATTCGGCACTGGCAATGATATGAGAGGAATGGGACTCAGAGTCTGTGAGTGATGCTTTTGGAATATCCTGAACTAATGTCTGAACAGCTTCATGCTTGGGAGCAGCCTTATTCTAGCTTACTCCAGTAATACCCGTTAAAAAGCATAAATTGTCCTCTTTGCTAGTGTAGTACATTTTGATTGAGGTTTTCAAACAGCTCTGCAAAGCTCAGGAAGTTTCATAATCTTTCTTAATGCCTGAGAGAGCTGCGAGGAAAAAATGGAAGCCAACATACTCAGAGGTATCTAGTAGTTTTGAATGCAATATTTCAGGGGTTTTGGAGGGTTTATTTATTTGTTTGTTTGTTGAGGATGCTTTTTGTATACCAAATAGACCTGAAGCTTGGTTACTTTTCTGTGCTGCAGGATCAGCAGGAGGCCTCGGCATGTGCCCAATTCCACATGCTCTGCTCCTGTATGCACAGCCTGTGCTGCACACAGACTGGCTGTCCTGACATGCTGAGTCCTTAATCATCTCAATGGGATTTAAGAGCAGCTCAGGCTGCTACACAAACAGATGAACAAGTAGCTTGCAACCACTTCAAGTTGGCACCCTGGAATTCTCACATTTGTGGTCGAGGTTCTTTGAAGGAAAATGTTGAGAGTGTATTAAGCTAACACAGCAAGCTGAAAACACATAGGATTACCCTGATGGTGACACATGAAGTAATACAGAGCCATGAAAGATTTGTTCTAATCAAATTGCTGAAAAATCAAGCATGACACAAGCTGATCTGAGGCCCATGGCATGGGGACTTCTGGGAACAGTTTGCATGGGTCACTATGATGTCCTCTTAAATGGAAAAAGTTTCAAGGACTGCAGCAATATCTGTGCTGGGTTCAGCAGAGCTCTTCAATCCTCCAGTCTACTTGTCTCCTGCCCTGGCTCCCCAGTCCTAATCCCCAACTGAAAAATTACTTATTGGCCAGCTACTCTTGTGAATAACAATTTCTTAAAGTGATGTAATTTCATTTTCATACCCCCATGATTGACTATTAAATCTCGTTTATGGGTAATTAGCATTACCTTCTATCATCCATATACTGATAGTTTTCATTGATCCACCACCTTTGGGCAGTGTCATAATCATTTTATGGTCCTAGGTGCAATACCAGGCTTAAAAAAAAAATTAAAAAAATATCTTGATCTATTTTATTCAAGAACATGTTCTCTTTGAAGGGCTAATTTGAACAGACTAAGATAAGAATTACATTTTGTTTAAGGTGTCAGTGAGAAATTGCCATTTGCAGCTCATGCTCTGATGATATCTGAATCTCATTGTGCCCGTGGATATCAGGTGCTCTGATACTCACAGATCCTGCTGAGTGGCTGGCTCTGACTACATGTACTCGAATCAGTGTTGAGATGTGGTTTCATATCAGTCTAGACTTAGTTTAGCTGGGTTTCTTATTATTTATTTATTTATCTGCTTCATTGGCTCATCCATAAATGGTCATCATATTCTGCTATATTCTGGTTAATATAAAATGTGAAAATATATTTGAATTTATTGATGGGAGAAATGCAATTACTGTAAATAATTGCACCAGCAGTATCTCCTGAATTTATTGATGGGAGAAATGCAATTACTATAAGTGGTTTTACTTTTAATAAATGGTGCCAAAGCCCCGGTATTAGGAAGAAGTTTACTGGAATTCAGACTAATGGCTGCAAAATGGTACTTCTTTAGGCAATTTTCTCATAGCTGGGATAAATTGGCTCCTTCATATGGTTGCAAAGCCCAGCAGCTGTGACTGTAAGTAGCTTACTGGAAACTGTTCTTCAGACTGTGCTGGTTATATTAGAACTGTTTGCATTTGCTTGCCATCTAACTGAATTTATGAAGTTTGGGTAAAAATAAAAGTGCCATTTTTGCTATGTTATGGTCACACAGTCTATTTGACTTGTATAAGATTCTGTTGCCTAAGGCAGGGCACTGAATCAATTGTGTATTTTGTTGATACAGAGGATTCATAAGATTTGATGACTTTATGTTTACTGTGGTGTCTCTTTCTTTGCCCATTTTGATACATACTGTGTTACTTGTAGATGTCTCTTATCTCAGGTGGCAGCTAGTAGCAATTAGCTTTCCCTTGGCTGAGATCACTGCCCTCAGAAATGGAGCAGTGCATTTCATTGAGCAGAGGAAATTGAGTTTTTTGACAGCCAGTTTTAGTTGTGATAACCACAGACCAAACAGAGATGTCCCAGTGCAATTACAAGGTAATTTGCTTCAGACCTTATAGCTTGCTGAGTTTTTCAAATGTAAAGAAAAGTGAGAAAAAAAGGTGTTTCAGTCATAAAAGCATTAAGTTATTTGGGTTGTTATTGTTGCTACAGCTGTGTACCATTACCTAAGTAGATGAAGGTGCATATTTGTGACATGCTGTGTACTTTCATCACAATCAATCTGTATCTCTTACAGCATTCACTCAGGAATTTCTGGATCACTGTGGGAGATTAAGTAACCTCTTTCTTGATAAATATACTCTGAAGATGTGCCAGGGGATACTGCTGGTGCAATGCCAAGAGTAAGAGCTTCTCCATGTAACAGATCCATGGGACTCGTTACCAATGGATGTTGCAGGTACGAGGAGTTTAGATGGGCTCAGTTGGAGATGGGAGAGGACCTTGGTGGAGATATTCATTGGTGTTGCTACATAAAAAAAACACAAAATGCCCAAGAAATCCATGTATTAGAGTAGAAAGTACTATACTTGCTTATCCTGTGCTTGTTTTTCCTAGGTTTCCACTAGTGACCACTGTTGAAGACAGAAGTCTGAGCTAAGAGTGCTCTGAATCCAGGATACAGTCCTACAATCCTTCTAGCTGCAGCCTGCCCTGTCCTGTCCTGTTCAATACATACCCAATCTTGCTCCATCCAGCCTATATTTCAGAATTCTTCAATTTCTCCAGCGCAGAAATTTTATTGAGCTCTTCTTCTAAATTGAATGTCAGTTGGGGTTCTCCATATCAAAGTTATCTTGCACTTTTTTAACAGTGGGAATTTTAGTTTACTTTTTATTACTGTTCCAACCATTCTTATCAACATGCCACTGTTTTATGCTTTATTCATCAATGTAGTGTCTAATCTTTAGTCATTTTTTACCCTTTATTTTTGGAATTCTCTAAGAACTTGCTTGTTGAACGCCAAAGATTGTTTTCTTTCCCATAGTTTTAACTTCTGGACTTTGTCTTAAATATGTTGGTAACTCATATATTTTTAAAATTATTTTGAGAAAAAAATGATGGTAAATTACTCTGTCATCAAAAATACATTTGATGAGTTTGGGCACTTGTAAATCACTCATCTGCATTCACATTGCATGCACACTGCTAGAGCTGCAATGTATAGAAATTAATATTCTAGACAGACTTTGTACTGAGGGTAGGATTACATAGGTCACATGTTAAGATTGAGGCACATGAGCAAGTTACAAGAATAAAGTTGGTGTTACAGAACCATTTAGGTTGGAAAAGGCCTCTGGGATTGAGTCCAATCTTTTACTGATCATCACCTTGTCAACTAGGCCGTAGCCCTAAGTGCCATGCTCAGTTTTTTCTTGAGCACCTCCAAGGATGATGACCCCGCTACCTCACAGGGAAGTCAGTCCCAATGATTGACAACTTTTTCAGTGAGGAAATTCCTCCTGATTTCTAACCTGAACTTCCCCTGGTGCAGCTTGAAGCTTTGTCCTGTCATCCTGTTGCTGGTTTCCTGGGAGAAGAGGCTGATCCCCACTTGGCTATAGCCTCCTTTCAGGGAGTTGTAGAGAGTAATAAGGTCACCTCTTTTTCTCCAGGCTAAACACTCCCAGCTCCCTCAGCTTCTCCTCACAGGACTTGTGCTCCAGACCCTTTCACCAGCTCCACTGCTCTTCTCTGAACATGCTCCAGCACCCCAAAGTCTTTCTTGTAGAGAAGGGGCAAGAATTAGATGCAGCACTCGAGGTGAGGCCTCACCAGTGCCTAGTAAGGGGGCAATCACTGCCCTGGTCCTGCTGACCACACTATTTTTATAAACCAGGATGCCAATGGCCTTCTTGGCCACCTGAGCACATGCTGGTTCATGTTCAGCCACTGTTCCACTGTTGGCCAGCACCCTGAGGTCCTTTTGTGCTGGGGGGCAGCTTTCCAGCCACTCTTCCCCCAGACTGTAGTGTGGGGTGATGTGGTTCATGTTCATGGGGTGATGTGGTTCATGTGCAGGATCCAGCACTCAGCCTTGTTGAACTTCATACCACTGGTCTTGGCTGACATATCCAGATCCCTCTGCAGAGCTCTCCTGTGTTCCAGCAGTACCACACTCCCACTCAATTTGGTGTTAGCCACAAATTTATTGAGTGAACATCTGGTCTCCTCCTCTAGGTCATCAATAAAGCTATTAAAGACGACTGGGCCCAGTAATCAATGGTCTTAAAAATCAATAACTGGGTCAACCCACTGAAGTGACTAGGCCAGTTTGATACTATAGGAATATATAATCTGACAGTTTTATTTATCGAGGCAAATATTTTTACAGAGTGGGACTGGTTTAGAGCAGAGAAATTTTAGAAATTTTAGCAACAAAAAAGAGAGCAGAATGATGCCTCTCTTCTGACCTAGCAGCCTTAACATTGGTGAATATTTGGACCATGCAAGTGATCTCACTGATGCCAATAGCTCTTGAAAATGAATGAGGTTGTACATATCACTTTTTAGACTCATAACACCCCCTAGTGTGCTGCTCACATCCTCTATACTTTAAATATCACCTTTGCCTGTGGCCTGCTGGGTCCATCAAAGTAGAGAGTTGAAGCAAATACTGCTGAAGCCAAAGGGTTGCAAGAGAGAAGACTGAGAAAAAAAGCATTTGAAGACGAGGGAGGAGGTTAGTCCTACCTCCTGAAGAGCTCATCCTAACTTGATGAGTCCAACTTCTATTAAAGGGTATAAGGTCTAAAGTTCCAGTTGCAGCCCACGGAGCATGTTCTGAGGAATCAGTCTGTGGCTGTACAGTGTCTCTCCTGTCATCTCCAAACTGGGTCTTCATACTCATCTCATACTCATATCTGCAACAGTTTTGCTACCTACACAGACCTTTATAAATACAGACATTGCTGAGCCATGTGTTTGGGTGCAGAGGCTCCTTAAAAATAACCTGGGTGAAGTGGAGGTTCCAGTACTTATTGGCAGGATGGAGATGAGGGGAGAGTACAGCTGGAATGCTGGGGAAGAAGGATTCATGGTAGCTTGAGTTGTTAACTATAAATGTGCATGCACTGTTTTTATTTATTATATCTATATTTTATACAAAAATACACTTACACAAGAAAAAAAGGAAAGAAAAAAAAGCTATACATGAAATGGTACAAGAGAGAGAAAGAAAAAAAAAAACCCAAAGATAAATTACAGATGTGGTGGGGCTTTATAAAACAGTTTGTATTTAGTTTGCTTTTGGAGGACAGAAATCATTGCCCAGAGCCAATAAATAGCAGGTAGCAAGGATCACATCTGTTTTGCATTCTAATTAAAATTTGAAATAGGCAGCTGAGATGCATGTTTTCTGTAACAAACTGGCTGTGGTGTTTTGAGAGCTTTCTGATGAGATGAAAGCTGTAAGGATGTAAGGGAGGTCATCTGAGTTATACCATCAGCAGCCTGTCCTATCGGTCATTGGTGTTATCAGTTATTTGTGTGGAGGTAACACATTAAACCCATAATTTTAATAGGGGCTCAGTAGGTATTACTGACTAGCCAGCACAACCTTTGCCCCAGAGAGTTTATAGTGTGAATGCACAATTGGAAAAAAAAAAAAAAGATGAGAGAGAAAATGAGCACAAGGAGTTACAATTATCTGAGGCAATGATAATTTTTCATGCCAGTCAGAGCAATATGAATGGAATCCAAAAGTTTAAATTCCTAGTGCTATGCCTTAGGCATAAGAGAACACATTACATTGGCCTGCAGTGCATGCTCATGATACTGTTACTTTTGTCAAAGTGTTTTTGCAAGCAGTGATGACTTAAAAGACAATAGAGAAACCCCCAAATATGCTTTGTGACTGTCACTGGGAAACTTCAGAATTATATCCATCCATTACATCCATTTACATGCATAATCTGTTTTTCTCTGTGCTGATTTTTTCTCTTGCTTAGAAAGATTTAGATGGAGGCAGAGAAACTATTGCTTATGCAATAATGGAGATAGATAATAGGGCTCATCCTCTACAGGAAAGGGCAGTATTGAACAGTATGTGTTGAAAATAAACATTTTAAAACCAACAGGCTAATTTCTGCAAGAGTAGTAAATAAGCTATGGATTTTTGTAAATGGCTTATGTTAATATCTAATATCTCTTAAAAAAAGAAAAATATCTAAATTACAATCTGTGTTGCTGCAGGCCTGCCATTTACAAAATTTATATATGTTAAAAGAGAAAAATGAAACAGACCAGTGAACAACAGGCCATTTCAGCTAATTCTTTGATGGAACAATTAATCTGGGATTTCATTAATCAAATATTAGAAAGTAAAAATGTAAATAATATCAGGCAACTATGTTTTGTGGAAAGTAGGCCTTGTCAAATAAACCTTTAATCTTTTTTGGCAAGATTACATGTCTGGTTAATTACAGCAACTTCAATGATAAAAAGAATTTGCTGGATTTCTCCTGGGAATTTGATTAAGTACAATACGGCACCTAGAAAAGAACAAAATAAAATATATGGAATAGACAGGGCACACTTTAGGGCGGTTAAAACTCTTCCTACAGTAGAGATGAAAATGCAATAGTTTATACAGATTATCATCAAGCCACATCTTTACTAGTAAGAAAACATACAGATGTGACTCCCTTCCTTCTGGTTGGTTATTCTGGGATATCTTCCTGGTAAAATTCACCACTGATTTAGGTGAATTTTGTGAATTTTGAATTTAGGTAAAATTCACCTGCATAATGACAACATTCTGAGGATGCCCTTAAATTCCATAACTCTCCTGAATGACACAGAGGGTGAGATTCAATTATTAAAAAAATAAAGAGGTACCATTTTAAGTGTCCTAAGGAACTGAATTCTTCTGCCTGGTGGATGTGACACGGGACATAAGAGAAACCCAAACTTTTCAGAAGGGCCATGTGGGATATTTCCTCACAATCTGAACAGGACTGCACCTCCCTGTTAAGGCCACCAAATCCTACCACAACTAACATCTGTCAGATTGAGGCTTCTCTTCTGAACCACATATCCTACCTACAGCTTCTGATACAGCATTTGAACCTAACAGGAGGAGGTCACCAGCAGCTAGGAATGACTGAACAGGACTCTTGAAACTTTCCATGTGCCCTGTGTTAAATTTACTACTTGTTACAAAGAGATTACCAAGTGTTTGCCAGCCCCTTTGAAATAAGTTTTAGTTACACATCTTACATTTAAAGAGCAGCTTAAAAAAAAAAAAAGCAGAACTGGAAAAACTCTTCTCATGTGAACACCAAGAATTTATCTATTCAGTTTATCAAAGAGAAGATTGAAGGATTACCTCATTATTTTACTGAAGTCTTTAGACATGGAAAGCTATGATAATGAGAAGATTTGCAGTCTTGCAGACAGAGATATAATGAAATCCAATTTGTTGGAAGTCAGACAAATTCAAGCTTGAAATAAAACACATTTTTGAACACTGAGTTTAATTAAACATCGGAAGAATTTCCATGGAGGAGGTGATAGATTTGCCATTGCCAAG
Organism: Setophaga petechia; assembly: GCA_024362935.1. Lineage (NCBI taxonomy): Eukaryota > Metazoa > Chordata > Aves > Passeriformes > Parulidae > Setophaga > Setophaga petechia. The sequence continues at coordinate 58,294,251 of JANCRA010000002.1, forward strand.
AGTCTTTCAGGGAAAACTTTCATTCTGAACACCCTTTGTCCAGTTTCTAGGAATAAAAATACCATGGACTCTGTGTGGAAATTTTCAGACTAGATAATCACAATGATCCTTTCTGACTACACAACACACAAGTTTATAAGCATGAGGAAATGAGCCCCAATCTTCCAAAAGAGGCTATGCTACTGAAAAATTTGTCCCATCTGAGAAATGAGAAATATTGGAACCACTACAAAAAAAAATCCTTCCATGGAAGAAAGTGTGACTATTTTCTCAGCAGACATTTTTTGAAACTGCCTCAGTAGGCACCAGCTGGGCATACTGCTCCTCCTTTGATAAGCATAAACTTGGGGAAATTACAGATAAGGTCATTTCAATAACCATCTTGGGCAATAGAGTAAGCACCTTTTGTGCCTGTATTCTATTGCACACTTACTGACTGTTGATTTCTTCCCTTGTACATTTTTATCATTGTCAACATTGCTGTCCAGAAAATACCTTTTCCCTCTTGGACAATTATCTTCACTCCCAGGCTTTCCTGCTTCTTCAAGAAATACATACATTTAGCCAAATACTTTGGTGACTCCTCATTCTTGAGCAATGGTCAGGAGAAATGTGTTTCACCCCCCCAATCATGCTGATGCAAAGACTGCCTGTGCAAGGGGATGGGTCTGAGGGAGATGCTGTTGTAAAGAAGGGGACTTAAGAGGAGATTATGGATTGATGTCCTTGAGAAGTAATAAGTAGATGAGCTATAACAGGCATACTAAATACATATAGATAGAGAAAAATAATTTTTGAGTTGGACCACAATCCTTGTTTAACTTATTATTATTCTTGCTCCTTGGGCAGTAAGATGAGATGTGCAAGCTACACACTTGCGTCTAGATTTGGATTTCAGATTAGGATTTGTATTTCAAGTCCTTTCCAGTGGTATGGGCATTCAGCCGTGATGGTACAGTTCACTGTGTTGTATCACAGGGATGACTTATGACTGAAATTTAGATTTAAATATAGATTTAATGTAACTTCTGCAGAAAATACAAAGCACATTTGATTTTGCGCTTTAAATACCTCCCCTCTAACCACATGTATTTGATTGAAAACAGGCGCTTATGAATATATGTATACAGCTTTAAATGTGTTGAAGGAAATTGATAGCAAAGGGCTGGAAAACCTGCTAGTTAGACAATGGACAGTACAACAGAGATTGATTAAGTGTAGTTGTGCGAATTATATTGTTTAGATTTGATCTGAGAACAGATTGATTCAATTTACAGGAAATGATTCCTCATTACCCTCACACAAGTGTGTTTCTGGAGCAGCATCAATATTTTAACTGCTTTTAGGTTTAAATACTGCATCCAGGAGTGTTCACTGCAGTGTTTTAGATCCTTTGTCAGGATTTGTTAGCTTTGTACTGGTCTGGTGATCATCATGCTCTAAGAGTACTTCACCAAAAGAGGCTCCTTTTCCAAAGCATTTTGGTGTTTGATGTTAGCCAGCTGCCCATCACCAGTGCTACTCTTTCCAGCAGTGGTTGCCTTTGAATCCTAACTAGCTGTCCTCAAGCAGAGATCTGCATGTGGCTTGGCTCTGTGTCCTAAGTCTTACCCTCCATCCTTTTTTGCCACCCACAGCTCTCTACTAGCCCTATGGCACCTCACTTAGCAAATCAATATTAGGAAATATTAGGAAAGTTTTTAACATCAGGTTTCCCAATGGAAACAAAGAGGAGAAATCAGCCTGAAGCTGATTCTCACACTGCACAGTATTGGGGCTGGTATTACCTAATGCATGAAATTTTAACCCTTTGACCTCAGCCAAACTGGCCTGCTAATCAAGATTTCTATGGCAGTGAAATAAGAGAGGAAATACTGTCAGAACTTTTATCATGGGAAGGTATTTTGGATTCTTATGATGAATGCCTCCTTACATGAATAAATGGAGGAGCATAGTAGGTGTGTAGATGGATGGATGGATGGATGGATGGATGGATGGATGGATGGATAACTAAAAGAATGATATTAACCAATGAATGAATAGATAGATGGATGTATACTGCTGTACATACTGAGAGAAAGTGATGGGTACAAAACTATGTGAGAAAAAGCTGGGAAGTTTCTCATGCAGTGATCTGATGTTCTGGTCTTTGTGTCATCTTAAAAAACCCTGAAATACATAAAGGACATATCTTAATTAAAGGCCACAGCAACTTTAAAGGAAATGTGCTGGTTTCAGTAAAAGCATCTGAAATATCTCCAAATGTGGAGGAGGGTTTAGATGTGATTCCTTCTAGCTGCAGGTAGAAATTGCCAGCAAACTTTGCATCTGCATAGAAAGAGAGAAAAAAGTTTTCTTTAAGCATTTAAAAAATGCTTTGTACTTCTTATGTTTGAGCCTAAAGCGAGTGCTGACAAGTATGGAGCATCACAGAGAAAAGTCTTACCAGCAAAATCAGTGCTAAGTGGTTGTGTTTTATTATTTGCATTTCTTTCATTCTGTTATTTTCTTTCCCTTGCAAAAGACTAAATTGATTATCAACTTTGTATCAATGAGTTCCAATTTTTTACAAAACCAAAGCAGTAGTTTGTGCCATGATTTAAAAAAAAATTTGCTGCAAGTGTGTAGTCATTACTCTTCTCTAATAAGGCTTTCAATTTTTACTTTAATGACATATGCCATGTTATTTCAGAGGTGAAGAAAAATCAGTCCTAATTTTAGCCAGGCATGCTGGGCCCACAGATGAAAAATAGGAGCTTTGGCCAGACTTGTGAATTCCACTGAAAACTTGCTAACTTGTATATTCTCTGTCACATTCAATTTTTAGTGTAAAATATCTGCCTTCTGTCCTGAGTTTTATACTTGAAAACTTTTAAATTGGTTTGTCTTTGATAAACGTCATTATTTCTACCACAGTGTCCAGAAACCTAATTTATTGTGCATATAAGAATGCAATTTCTTGTGTTTTCAGGAAATTCAATTAGGTAAAAGTTTCATAGAATCACAGTGGTTGAGGATAGAAAGGACCTCTGGAGGTCATCTTGCTCAACATCCCTGCTCAAGCAGAGCCACCTCATGCAGGTTGCCCTGCAGTGTGTCCAGATGGCTTTTGAATACCTCTAAGGAGTGCAACTCCACCATCTCCATGGGCAACTTGTACCAGTGCTTTATCACCCTCACCTTGGGAGTGTGTTTCTGATGCTCAGAAGGGGCATCCTGAGTTTCAATTTGTGCCCATTGCCCCCCTGAGCCTTCTGTTCTCCATGCAGAGCAGTGCCTTCTCTCTCAGCCTCTCCTCACAGGAGAAGTGCTCCAGTACCTTATCACCTTTGTGATCAGCAGATTGGGCCTCTCCATGCCAGACTTGGGGCTTTCTACTGCAGAGTCTTTCAGCATTACCTCTCTAGGACTCGTATCCTTGAGTTCCTGCGATGTTCTCATGCCATGTTACATCTCAAACATGCTTGACATCCTGACATAAAACCCCCAAACATTTGGTGTGCTATGGTGTTTCAGGCACCTTGGATTGATAAATCACACATATGATTATCCCAAGGGTACCTGCAAATTGTCTGTAAATATATGGGTGGTAAAAGCAAACCCAAGTTTCTCCAGAAGCTGGCAGTGTGGATACAAGCCACCCCATGGTACCATGCCTGGCTGATCAAGATAGTTCCCTGAGACAGATGAAGGAATAGCCTGAATGGAAAAAGCAATCCTCAGGGATGTTAAATCAGAGCACAACATTTCAGCAGACGGCACATTTTTTATAGCTGATCTCTGGGTCTTAAAAGGGTAGGAAAACTCAATTATTCCTCGTGCTGAGAACTGCTAAAGCTCCAACATCAGGGAGCCCCTCCATGGCAGCACACATGAAGGTCAGATTTCCATATTCTGTCAGCTCCAGAACAAGGTCACAGTTATCACAGTTACATACCTGTGTCTCTGAATTTTCTGTGGCACAGCAGCAATATTTGGAAATCCTTCATAAGCCAAGCTGAAATAGACTTGCAGAAGTTGAAGTGTATATTAAAATGTAAATAGGAAAAGAGAACAGTTTGTGTAAGATTAGGGTGAGAAATATAAATATATGATGATTATAAAACCTGATGTAATGCAACATGGCAGGGTGGGGCCCTAGGGCTGAAATAAACTAGATTCTACTCTTTAAACTACATTATGCAAGAATGAAGATATAGAAATTGGGAAAAGTAATGCAGTAATAAAAATGTTTTGGAAAATGAGACAGGGTGAACCAACACACTTTTTAACCCCATATGAATTTCCTGCTGAAATCTTTGAATATGAGTTTTATCTTGTCCTTGTTTCTTTCAAGAGAATGTAAATTTTGAAAGGATTTGTGGTTTATTTTTTCTTTCAACTGAGTTGAATATGTAAATAACCCTAACAAAGAAGAAATTATCATTAGCTGAAACACAGATGGAGAATTTGTACTACAATGTGATCTGAGTGCTTGTGCTCTCCACAAGTCCTTTTGCAAGCAGCCCATGGGAGCGTGCACTCCCATGCACAGTTATGGAGGCATCTTTCTGCTTAGATGTTTCAGGGACAGATTGCAGGAGCAAGGAGAGGAACGCAGAGAGGTGGCCTCACATGGGACCAGGACATGTGCACTACTACTGAGAGGGCTCATCTCCACCAACAGGGGTCCAGTCCCTTCACCTCACCTCTCCTTCTGCTTCACTCCATGAACTTAGTCTTTTGTGATCACAGATGTCTTGTATTTATGATGGATCTGCATAGAGCCATGGCTGTGTTTATTATACAGCCAAAATTTGCTGCACTGGAAGGGACTTAAAAGCTGCTCTGGCCTACAGCCAGCATCAATCAGTTTCAATAACACTGGAATCAAATGCATGGTTCTCAGCATGCAGGGCTAGTGTTAGTGTATTTGTATGCCCATGAAAGAGGTACAGGCCTTTCCATTTTATTGACTGGGAAACTAAGTCAAAAGACATCAGCAGCCTGGCTCTGTTGCCATGGAAGTTGATAGCAAAAATCCCTTTTACAGACACAGAAAATGAAAGGTTGAGTGAGAATTGATACATCTCAACAGAAATGCCAAAGCTCCTAAGCTTTTACAATTAAACCCATCTTTTGTTTTGGTCCATGTTAGGCACCAGGGGTCTGTCATGATCAGTACTTTCTCTCTGCTGCACATCTGTGATGCTTCAGAAGAAAGTGACTCTTCTATCTCTAATAAACTGGTATAGATTTCCAACCATGTACTGGAGGAAATGAGATGGAAGTGGTCTTCTTTAGTCAATAGTATTTATCCTGGAGGGACAATTTGCATTCCCTTTGTATTTGCTGGTATTATTTGATATGCATTATATGTGGGGAAAGTATTAAACCTCCAAAATCATGTATGGTGTATGTGTCTTCAGTGACTAATATTTAGCACAGGAGGTCACAGAGCACAATGTGGAAAAATGTGCCTTCCTTGGATTTGAATACTGTTCTTTAATGTAATAAAATTACACATTCTTCATAGATTATTGGTAAAATCAAGGGAGTGAGAAGTTATAACTCAGCAGTATCTCTTAATCAACAAGTTGCCTTCTGAGCATAAAAGGATGCTGCTGAGTCAGAACAAATAAAATCCTTTGCTCTTTTTCCTCTTTATTCTGAGTATGGCATTGGTATGGGGCATCCAGCTGTTTGAGCAGAGAGGATTAGCCTCCTCCTGGAGCCAGTTATACTGCCCAGCTGTCTGCTGCCATTGCAGAGCTGCTAAAGAGCCCAGCCAGGAGCACACATGGCAGGGTCCTGCTGCAATGAGTCCATGTTTCAAATGGACTCCTGGCTTTTCCAAGGATGTGGGTTCCAGGATCTCAGAGAACTGGCTGTTCTGCTCTCATGGGGATTTCTGGTGATGAGGCTCACATTTGGTAACTCTGTTCAGGCAGCCCATATGAGTGAGCCACAGATCAAATGTGGTGAGGTCAGCTTGTATTTCCCTGGGCTCTGTGAATCGACCTCATTTTGGGTCAAGAGATGGGCATGTGAACTCTGCTAATTGGGATGCTACCAAAATCCTGGGCATTGCTGGGGTCCTGGATCATCAGTCTCTGCACCTAACCGTGGGATCGTGAAGATTGGTGCTCTAAAGCTCTCCAAACACTTGGTGGTCTGACCCCCAGCTTGAACATGATGATTACCCACACCACACCTCCTATGTCAGTCGTAAAACAGACAAACAGTAAAGAAATAGCAATTATAATAATTGCTGGAATCTCTGTATTTCTGATTCAAATTCTTCCTATTTGTGCAAGGAGTTAAAATACTGTAATATAGAAAATCTGAAAGAATGATTACTAGATCACCACAGGTAAAAGATTAAAAAAAATTGAGCTGTTTGGAGAACCATCGAAACTAAAAACTACATGGATAGGAAGCATGCAGGTTAGTTGCCTGGAGAGAATCTCACAAGTGCATAAAGAGTGGTAGAAAAAACAGTGAGAGGCTGTGAACAAAGTTTTCCCTCTTGCTGAGGACCATGAGTCATAAGTTTGCACAAAAATCAAAGTAGTTTTCTTTCTGTTGGCTGCAGATGGACATTCTTTAAATCAAACATCTATTCTTTCTTTCTTTTTTTTTCTTTTTTTGAGTGCTGAGAGGGGGTGGAGAGTGGAGAGAAGGGCAAAGTAAATGATGCACTGAAAAATGTCTATTTAACTGTGGGAAGAAGTCCTTGAAAATTAGAAGGCAAATTTGAAAGCGGTTGATTTTAGGGAAATGATCTTTTAACCTCAGAAATATTTTCCGGCTAAATTTCATATTGTATCAGGATATGGTGAAGCGTGACTACAATATGAGTTTTCAAATAATACCTTGAATTACAACCACAGCTGTAAAAGTGCACACTAGCATATTTTGAAAACGGCATTAGAGTTTAAGCCTATTTGTTACCATTAAAAAGCAAGCTGAAACATAACAGAAGACTGTTCCCAAATCTGTTTGCAGTGAACTGCTTCTGCAGTTTCCACAAACTTGTCTGTTAGGAGGAAGATTTGGGTCAGATTTAGTTACTCTCATCTTCGTAATTAAGACAATGATTGGAAAAATAATTTTAAGATATTATGGTGATATACATGCTTACATTTGAAGCCCAAGGACTGTTCTTCTATATGCACAAGGCTTGCTGACCCAGATTTCCATCTTTTCAGTGCTTTCCCAATGCGTGATAATAGCAACAGGATATTCATGTTTGTTTCTGGCATGTTTGAAAATTAGGGGACTCTGGTTCATAGTGATCTAAACAAAAAAGAGCTGTCAACTGGGTTTTGCAGTAATTTCTTTTTATGCTGTGAGTAGAATGTGAAATGTCCCACGAAGAATATGGAGATTGTATGTATCAGTGCCCATAAAATATGATGATTTTTTCCCACTGAAGAAGTTTCAGTAAAAAAAATAAAAAATTAATTTTTCATGTAGAAACTGCACTAGAGGATTTTCAAGGCATCCTGTCACATTTTCTTTGCAATCATAAATTAAGAGTATGGAAACCATGAAATGTTAAATCAATCCCTTGACCAAAGGTAATTGATATGTAGTGTGGGGATGACTATTATTTGTTCAGAGCTCAAAGCTGTTTACATCTAGTGATGAGAGCAAGGTGATGCAAAAGAAAAGGCAAAGCAGACAAAAAAGATGAAGGCCAGTCTTCTGAAGCTGACAGGAATATTGCACGTCCAATATTTGAATTATGCATTATGAATACTTCATCTGATGCACTTAGCCCACACTCCCATCTTTAATTTGTGAATCAGTTGCAAAACAGTCTTAGATTTAACATTATTCATCGATAACCTAACAACACAGTATGAAAGTTGTGCTGCAAGCTCCTAAACTTCTGGATGTTTTCACACCTAGTAACTCCACCACCAGCATACCCATCCAGAATGAAAAAGAAGATGTTTTCTTATTATGCTAAACATTCAAGTGATTACATTCACTGAGGTTTATCTCATACGCAACCACTGTCCTGTGGAACATGACCAAGAAAGAGCTTTCACAAAAAACACTTCTCTGTGTTTTTGTCAGACTGCCTGTGAACTGTGCTAGACAACTACCTGACTTTCTGTGGCCTATTTCCCCTACTGTTTCATTACCTATATAAAATCATGACAACATAAAAATACTCCCAGCTGTTACAAAAGTGTTCCCCATAGCTGGAAAATGGAATTTGTGGCATGAAAACTGGATATGTCCCTCTACCAAGCTCTGGTCCAGAAGAAGTAATGAATCATGTGGTGACACAGATGGGGCTGGACAAATTCAGAATGTGAATGGATGATGCTTTGTAACTTAGAATCGTTTAATGCCAGCATCACATGAATAGGCACACAGATCAGAATAGAATTATCACATCCCACATTTGTGAGGTCTGACTCCACACTTTCATAAACACAGCATAAAATAAGGCTTATTGAAATTTTTACATGGAGTTCCCAAATACTTTCCTGGAATATGACTGTCATGTTACTGTTTCACTTTTCTCTTAAGGCTCTTTGCTGTATATTGGATGAGTACCAGGTAGATAATGCTTCTCTGGCAATGTCACATTTCAGAAGGAAAAAAATCAAACTGAATGACTTAAGTGTTCAACCTGACCATATTTTTCTGTGCAGTTTCTGAGTCAATCAAATATCATGGCAGAAACCATCTTATAGCAGTTGTACTTTCTCTGGCTTATAATAGCAACCAGAAGCTCTCCCAGCTGCTCGTGGGGAATAGGACATTTCCATAGCTCATTGTCATTGTCCTTGCTGACAGTGCTGCCTTAGTCCATCTGAACTTAACCAGGCAAGGATCCAGATGTACCCTTTAAGTCCCAAAGAAGGCAGTACAATATAAATGTATGCCTGCAGTTTTATGTGGATTTATGTGCTCTGCTGAGCTTAATTTTGCAGTAAAATGGAGTCCCTATCCCTCTTGTGCTTTTGTTGTACTCAGTAGGATTCCAGATAAGGGTGTATTGAATATGTTTTAAAATCACCATGATATTATTGAGAGAAAATGATAAGACAGAGTAATAATCATAATAAAAAATCTAGTTTTTCCTTAAGCTAGCTCCATTAAAATTCAGTGGAGCTGCACAGATCTCATTTGGGACTATTATTTTCTATTAAGTTTTGATGTAGATCTAGGATTTCATACAAATACTTAAAAATTGAAGAGAAGACAATTACTACATGCCAATTCTCTGCTCTAGAAACTCTTGGGTCAATTACTCTGATTTGAGCTTGCAACTAAGCACAATGAAAGCAAAAGAACTACATTACAATTAATGTCATACAAAATTGTATGCACATACAAAAGACCTTGCAGTTCGTTTACTTTGTAGAGGTAAAAAACAGCCATCAGGTTTACTACAAACCCCAAATGTGGGTCCACTATGGTGGACCAAACTGATAGTGCAGGACTTGTAGAGGACATGTGGTCTCTTCTCCCAGGTAAAAGTGGAAAGATGAGAAAAAACGGCCTCAATTTGCACAGGGGGAGGTTTAGACGGATGTTAGAAAATATTTCTTTGGAAGGGTGATCAGACATTGGAACAGGCTGCATAGGGAAGTGATGGAGTCACCGTCCTTGGAGGCATTCAAAACACATGGATGTGGCACTGGGTGATATGGTTTAGTAGTGAACACAGTGGTGCTGGGTAAACACTCTGACTCAGTGATCTTAGAGGTCTTTGGCAACCTTAATGATTCTATGTGTGTTGAATGATATTTAATGGTCGATGCCAGCAGAAATCACCTTTGTACACATACATTTTTGTATATTGTGCATGTGTTTGTTTACAAGTTATGCATATACATTTACCTATATATTACCATGCAAGTATTTATAGGTGTATATTTTGTGTTCTTTGTCTTCAAGGATTTTAGACCCCTCTGAATTACTCCAATGAGTTCACAAACTATGAAAGGGGAAGCAGGACAAAAAGATTTATTTCAATGCCCTCTGATTTCTATGCAGTTTCTTTTGCTTGTGAATACAGTCATCAGAAAAAAAGTCTGCATGAATTCATGATACCCATTGCTGCTGACTGCAGCCAAAGCAGGTCTTCCATGACTGCCAGCCAGACAAAGCACAGGATGAGCTTCCTGCTCATACCTACGCGTGATCTAGAGAGATGGTAAAAGGTTTTCATATCAAATTCTCCACTTAATTAAAACAAGGGTAGAGAGGAAAAGGTCTAACTAGTAGAATAGCTGCACTCCCTGTGCTTCCAGCAAGCCCAGCTGCTTGTAGAGTCATGCATAAAGTCTAAACCAATTTTTCATTAACAAAATTTTCCATTCCGGCTCCACTGATGCAGAGGTTTCCGCTTTCAGGCCCCTTGCTGTGTTGCAGAGCTTGTTATCAGTTATTATTCATCTGTCCTCAATTCAGTGATCAGATCTGTCTGCTGCTGCTTTAGGAGTCAGAAAATCTAGCCAAACTTACTGAGAGAAAAATGTAAAGCAGGAAAACATAACAATTGCATGAAGTGCTTTTCCTGTGGGCTCCCAATCTTACCCTGGCATCATGTAGATAAGAAATAATTTTTAATCAACAAAGACAGAGCCACTGCAGATGAAGCCTTAGACAAAGAAAACAAAAAGTCATGCTGTCCTCCTCTTCAGCAGAGCTGATCCTGAACACTTCTCAGAGATATGGGTGACTGCAAAGTACCATCTCATCAGAATTCCCACTAACAGAGTGTGAGCAGCTAAGAAAGTGCAAATACGAATATTAAGCTCTCTTGATGAGGGACAGTTCCAGAGGGGAACTGTCCCAGCATCTGCTGCTTCCTGGTGTGGAAAAGCTAGTGGCTGATTACACTGAGGGAGAAGGAAAAAACAGACATGGGTCAGTCTTGCATCTATATATGTACTGCTTCCAGCTGAGTGTGGTTCATAGTGAATAGGAAAACTCATTCCTCATGCACGTAATTTCTGTGCAGCTTTGTAAGGCTTGAACAAGCTTGTGTCTCCATGTCTGTTGCTTCTGCTACAAGGATTACCTTTTGTAGAAGTCAAAAGTCCAAGGCTGAGGTGCAAATGGTGAAAGAGTTGTGACATACAGCCACTTTTGGGAAGATAATTCCAAGAGTTCTGCCTGGCCTTGAGAACAGGGCTGTCTCTGTTCCCCTTTGTCTCCCTGGCCAGCTGTGCAAAACATGCCATGTGAAACAGCATAGCTTCCAAAAGAGACAGCTGGAACCCTGGGTGACAATTTAAAGTAGGAACCATCTGCAGGTGATAAGGTCTTCTTGATAGTGTGGCTGATCTGGCAGTGCCTATGTAAAGTGGAAATGTGTCCTGCATGAACTACCTCTATCTGTATGCTTTGTGGCCCAGAAATGCAGAGATCTGGCATTAATAACAGTAGAATATGAGTTTCAATTTATGTCTGGCTAAAAAAGAGAGAGAGATAGGTAAAAGTACTCTCATGTAACTAGATGATTAGATTAATGAAATGTAATATATGCAAAGCAATGCAATATTTCATGTTCCATCACAGGGTCAGGGAGGCCTGACCTCATCCAAGCCAGCCTCCCAGAGACTGGCCTGGGCCAGCCATGGTGGGGGCATTATAGGATGTGTGGGGCCAGGACCAGCACAAGTTCTCCTGGGATGGAGTCTTCATTACTCACCCCAGCCCCAGGGCAGTGGGTCTGTTTTTGACCTCACTCCTGAGCAGTGCCTGGCAGTACAGCGTAAACAGCCCTGGGGAAAGGCCAGCAGGAAGGCTTGAGACTAGTCATGCCTTCCCTTCCAGAGCCACTGAAGTCCTCCTCAAGCAGTTGCCAAGAGCAGAGGTTTGTTCTAAATATCAAAAATAAAATTAATCAGATGTAACCACACACTAGTATAGTCTCGGGGCTGACCTGCTGGAAAAGAGCTCTGTGGAGAAGTACCTGGGGGTCCTGGTGGACAACAAGCCATCCATGAGCCAGCAGTGTGTCCTGAGGTAAAGGAGGCCACTGGTATCCTGGGGAGCATTAGGAAGAGCACTGCCAGCAGGTCAGGGAGGTGATCCTGCCCCTCTACTCAGCCCTGGTGAGGCACATCTGGAGTACTGTGTCCAGTTCTGGGCTCCCAAGGATGAGAGGGATGTGGAGCTGCTGGAGCCAGTCTAGCAGAGGACAACTGAGATGATTAAGGGACTGGAACATCTCTCTTCCCAGGAAAGGCTGAGGGAGCTGGGCCTGGTCAGCCTTGAGAAGACAAAACTGAAAAGGAGCTTCATCAGTGTCTATCAGTATCTGAAGGGGAGGTGCCAAGAGAATGGAGCCAGGCTCTGCTCCATCTGAGCAATAGGACAGGAGGCAATGGGCAGAAATTGATGCACAAAAAGTTCCATCTGAACATGAACAAAAACTTGTTTACTGCATGGGTGACCACACACTGGCACAGGTTGCCTGGAGAGGTTGTGGATTCTCCCTCACTGGAGATACTGAACAACTGTCTGGACAAAATCCTGTGCCAATGTGTTCAAGGATAACCCTTCGTGAGCAGGGAGGTAGGGCCAGGTGACTCACCATGGTCCCTTCCAACCTGATCCATTCTGGGATTCTGTAAAAATTAATTCTGAGCAAGTAATGGACATAGTAAGTGTGCATTTTGTATTTTTTTTTTTTTTTTTTTTTTGGCTCACCAAGAGCTGCCCAAACCTGACAAGGACATCTGTTTGAGGACATTGATAAGTTTTGGTATCTCAGACACAGACCAGTGATTTGTGTTGGCTCACAAATCACAATTAATCTATCTTACAATTTATTTATTGGACTATAACTTAGAAATTTTAATCCTTATTATTTTCACATCTTGACAAACTGTTCATTTCTGGACCTCTTAGCTGGAAAGGGTAATTAGCAAAGCCAGGATATGTTCAAAGAAGGACAGCAGGAATGACTGAGGAGATGACATGGCTGCATTAATGACTAACAACTGAAGCTGAAAATAGTGAGCACAAACTTCCAGAGCAACTCCTCATCATATATGTACCCATGTCTAAATTCTACAGAAAGCCTGAGCACTTGGCTCAGCACCCTTCATTTCGAATGTATAAAGAAACTTCCAACAAAGTTCAGACGCACAGCATGAAGTGCCTTGTCATGAGGAGCTGAGCAGAGAAACCAAGGCAAAAGCTCCTGTACGTGGGAGGTAGATATGAAAGTAAATCTCTGCTGTTTTCAGCCAAGGGAGAGCTGGGTACCTGCCACTTTGCAAACCCACAGATTTCTGAGATTATCCTCTGATGAGCAGACGTGATCTTTAAATAGCATCCTGCAAATTAAGAGTTCTCAGAAAACTCCTCTGACAAAGTTTCTTCCTTAACCCTTAAGATGCTGACTTAATGGAGTGATAGAAAAGGTAGAGCCTGATACAATGATTACCAGTAGGGGTAATAACCTCATGTGGCAAGATAAGAGTGGGAGATACCATGCTTGCTGTGTCGGAAGCAGTGGATAGATTAGATTTTTAGCTCAGAAGCATCTGATTATAACTATTTTCTCCTTTTCAAGGCAACTTTCAAGGTGTTTTACATTCTGTTTGCTGTTCCAAATAATGATAAACACAAAATATATTTGTGAAATAAAAATCAGGGTTGACTCTTGGTTGTTCCTCCTCTTTGTCACAATGAATTCATTGAAATGTTAAACTAAAAAAGAGGACTTAGTTATACAATTCACAGAATCTTGCATAAGTTGCCAAGTTTGTTTTCTCTACCTCTTTTGAAATTTTAAATTTTTCAGAATGAGCCTTTTCTGACGAACAAGAACTAGTACTTCCTTATGAAAAAATGTTTCATTGAAAACTCACTGATACAATGATATAATGTAGAGGAGGCTAAAACTGCCAAAGCTGATTTTTTAAAATGGAAATATTTTGTATTTTTGCAAGCCAAAGCCCACTAGTATCTTCCAGAGAAAAAAGCAAGACCTCTACAACTAAATCAAGTGTAATTCAATGTATTTCAATGAAGCAGTGTGAATAATGCTGGCAGCAAATCTTGTTCCTTGTTTCTAAAGCAGAATTTCTTTTCACGAATAGTTTGAAGCCTGGCTCTGTTAATACATCATTCATGTCTCCTTACACTTTTTCTGCACCAACCACTATTAGAAACTGTTGTCTTGAACTGTAATAATCATGTGCTTCATCCCAACATTGCTGTCAACATCCATATCCCATTTGCAATATGTTGAATAATATTACCACTTTCTTTAATCAAAACATCATTTAGCCTTTAAAAAAAATTCCATAGGCACTTACTCTGTCTGAGGAAGATCCATGCTCCATCTTTTGCAGTGTTGCCACAATACTTTTCATTTACAGTTAAGTTACTTTTAAGTTAAAGATTTCTCTTCTATTCCTTTCACTTCTTCCCATTTTAGTTCTCCACTTGAGTGACTGTAGGTGAGAGTGCCTTTGTTAATTCTTTCTATATGATCATGTCATGGACCACTTTCCAGTGTCAATGGCTCACAGACTGCCACTAGTCCATAATCTACAAGAAAAGAGTCATTGTTGTGCAATGCTGCAAAGCTATTATTCTTATTCCCTGTGGAATTTATTTTCTGTATTCTCTCTTTTATCAGGTTTTTCTTCATAACAGTAAAGCCCGAAGTCCAAGGTGTTTTGCCAGTGCTGTTCCACTGAATTTTGGAAGATTTTACTGGCACAAGTAGCAGTGGAATGTTATTTCTAATTAAAAGAGATATGTAAGTCTACCTATTCTCATAGAAAGGCACGTAGATGAAAAGCTGCTATCAAATGATGTGTGTTGTCAAAAGTCTGAGCTGTGGCAATAAAATTTAAGCTGTTTGCTTGATTGTTTCCCATGTTCAAATATGGTATCAGCTGAAAAATAATGCAAAAATAACAATTACCATAAGAAGAAAATACTTTGACAAAGGAACACCTTCTTGTAGCACGGTCATAGCATATTGCGAAGAACAACAGGACGAGACTTTTAAAAAGGTTTCTTCGGCAACTGGATTGTCATAAGCTCTGAGGACCTCTTGAGTCTGCAGGCTTCAAGATGCTTTTGAGAAATGTGCAGGTGGAATAATTCAGGGTTGCAGGCTGTGAAGGTGGAACAGAGCAGAAGTTGGAAGAGTCTTTCGCCCAGGTGCATTTCAGTCCAGGTACCAAAGACTATTCTAACTCTGTTACCCTGCTTCTTGGAAAATTGGTCCCTAAAAAGGAAAACAGGAACTGAGGATTTCTGAAAAGCTTGTGAATCTTTTGTTTTGGTACTTAATAGGGTGCTGGTGGAATCCAGAGCCTTTGTTTCTTCTCTGGATATGTGATGGACATGGATATAGATATGGATATGGATCTGACTCCATTCTTCATAGCATTATTGGATCTCAACTCAACTTTTGGTCTCTTTTGTGCTAGCTTTGGTCTCCAGTATCTCTTGCTATGAGAATCACTATCTCTGCCATTTTCCCACTACATTCCTTAATAGGAATCTTTCTTTATGCTATTTTCTGTGCCTTTTAAATATAAGAGGAAATTCAGTTTGCAATAGGTGTACACTGGGGAGCTTTAAGACAGTCATAGTTAGCATCTGAAATAAAAAGAATCCGAAGGAGAAAACCAGGCAAAAAGTGGAAAACAAAAATTCTAAACTTACTGTATTTAGTATTAGTTGTACTGCAGCTGCAAATATCCTCAAGTGTACACTAGAAATCTTGGGACATTGACTTACAAATGCATAATTCATACCCATTCTTGTAAATGGAGCTCACTGTAATATTTGCATATTAATATTCACAAATCTCATCACAGCTCCAGTCTATTGAAAATGGCTAGCTCTCTAGAAGAAAAACTACATGATATTTCTATGTCAATATTTATTCCAAGATGTATATCCTTTATATAGAAACAACCAGAAAAAGACAACATTTAGTGAATTCACTAATAACAAAACCAGCAGAATCAAAGGGTTTGTCTTTCCAGTGAAATCAGAGTCCCAAGAGCAGGACCTTTACTTGGTATACATGTCCAACATCCACTGTTAGTGGTTGTTAACAGCAAAGTGTACATTGATATAATCCTGTTCTTACACAAAAAACCCCACTCATTCAACACAACATATGGAAAATATCCTGCAGTTCAATGGTGCTGAGGCATACCTTTGCCAAAAACTATATTAAATATGCATCATCATTCACTGCATAATCCTATAGTCCCTAGAGAAAAACATGGACCCTTGTATCCATTTCCCTGGGAATGCAGGGTAATGATGTTCTTGAAGGAGATGACACAGTGCCTGTCAATTTGTCCTTAAGCCTAGGCCTCAGCTGCCCCTTTACTTTGATAAGGCCAGAACCAATAAGAGTCAATCAGTTCCAGCATTAGCCTCCACCAGACCTCTTGTAAATTACCCTTCAAACTAGCATTGAGAAATATGATCATCTATCATAATGTTCCTTAGTTTGAATGGAGAAGACTTCAGAAAATTAATTTACTAAGGTACTGAAGATAGAACAGAGAAACTTTGGTAGCAATAAGTTTCATTTTAATTAATAGCACAAACTCATCTCAGTAACATGAAATACTGTCTGAGCTCATTTCTTTGCCTGTTGATCTTCATCAAATTCCCAAATAAGCCATTTGGAATAGGCACATTTTTTGATAGAAAGCCCCTGTTTTATTTATATTTTTCATAACTCAAGGCCATGTTAGATGGGGCTTTGAGCAACATGGGCTAGTGGAAGTTGTCCCTGCCAATGGCAGGGTTGTTGGAACTGAGATGATCTTGGGAGATTTTGTTGTGAAGATCTTATTCTTTGGATAACAATTATGACAGACAAACACAAAACTCCTTTACTTGCTTGTAGTTTGCAATCTCCTGTTTTTACTTAGGCTTTTACCTATCCTACACAATAGATCCTTCTTTTAAAGGATGATTTTTTTATTACAAAGGGCTGTAAAAACTGAACAATAAATAATCTAAAACATTTTGCAAACAACTGTAAAGCACCTCTGCCATGTACTCTAGTTGTAAGATGAGAATGCCAAAGATCTTGAATTCAAGTTCACTTGAAATCTGTATCCTTTGTCTGAGCAGTTTCAGCTTTTTGGCTCTAATTATACAGCTTTTTACTTTAAAGATCCTTCATTGTTTTATTTGTGTATGCCACTTTGTGTTGTGTTAAAGAGAAGAAAGCCAAGTTACACATAAAATCTACAGTGATTAATTTTGAACATGAGACACGTGTTCAAAAACAAAGTGCACACAGCTGCAATAACAGTGTGTATTATTTTATTGTTTCACTTCCATGAGCAGCCGCCTCAGTAACCTGAAATTCATGCCCCATTACTCCCATTTAGTATGATATTATGGTGGTTTTGATGCATCTTTTTCTCAGGATGACCACGGAAAACAAATAAAGCAAATGAGTCCTTTACATGCTTAAGAGAATTCCACATGAATGAAACACAGAGCAGTCTCTGTACTTCAGTCTCTGTACTTCAATAAAGTTAACATTAACAAACGTGCTTATCTGTGGGGGGAAAAAAAAGAGACTAGAGAAGAGTCAAGCAGAGAAAAAGAGAAAAATGTTGCCACAGAATCTTAACACACCAACACATGCAGGGAAAAGTCACCTTGCTTTAGCCTCTCTAGCTTTCTTTTCCTCTTTCTTGCTCTAAAATTAGACACATCCATTTCAAAGGAGCCATCTGGGCAATCCTAAGGAAAGCAAGAGAGACCAGACCTGACATTCTCTGAAACTCAGTCAACCAGAGGAAAAGTATTTTCTTTCTCTTTCTCTTTCTGATTTGAGGAATAAAGCAAAGAGTGTCAAAAGAGAAACTCCTATTGTGAAGCATAATAGGTAATGTCATTGCAGCTTTTCCTGAGATGATTCAAGGAGCTTTTTCTACCAGCATGCATCTGCACTTGCTTTATAACAGAGTAGCAGGCAGTAGGTTGAATGCCTAACATAAGTCTGTGATTCAGCAAACGACCTCCATTCAGAAAAAATATTGAAGCTTAAACTCTGCTATGTTTATGGTTTCTCTGTTAGGTGTACCCTCACCTCTAGTACTGTGAGCAGTTTTGGGCATGACAACAAAAGGAAGCTTTTAGAAAGCATCCAAAGAAGGGCCACGAAGATGTTGAAGGGTCTCTTGAGGGGAAGCCATACGAGTTGCTGCTGAGGTCACTAGATCTGTTCACCCTGGAGAAAGGAAGACTGAGGGGACACCTCATTGCAGTCAATAACTTCCTCATGGGTTTGCTTATATTTATATTTTTCTCAATTTCTCCTTTTATTTTTGCCTTTCAGTTATTCATATTAAGAATAAAATATTTTTATTTGAATCCTTCACATTTTAAAATATTTCTCATAAATTTTTTATACAAATATTTCAAGAGGTTCCCTTCCAACATCAACAGTCATCATTACCCATGAATCCCGAGTCCCTAATTCTCCCTCTCCCCTCCCCTCCACCCTGTTACTTTGAGTATCATTCCTCATGTCTAACCCATGTAATTTTAACTGTACTCATCATCTCTTTCTGATCTGCTTGCACTGGCTCCTCCATTTCTTTCTCCACTGGAGCAGCAGCTGGGCTTACAGACTGTCAGTAACTTTGATTTTTTTATTGTGTCAATGTACACTATTTCCTGCTTATCCAAGCTAAATCTAATCTGCCACCATGCTGCCTAGAGCTCCAATGACTTTAAGTACATCTGGGGAATTTCACAATCCTCTGCAGGCTGTTATTAGCTGAAATAACTTCACCTTTATCAGCTCTCAATAACTTGCTGTCTACTTCTTTTACGGGCTTAGTTACAAGTTAAAAAACTTTGGTGCCAATATTGACTTCTTGGACACTTAGGTATTGATCAAGCTTTGATTGATCTTTCAAGCTCAGAAATATTCATTTTTTAGGTTCTTAAACTTTAACATACTACCAGATTTCCAATATTATATAGCCTTCTGATATGACTGGTATTTTTATTTTAAATCTATACAATTATTTCTTTTAGGAATCAAAATACTAATTGTCTAAAAAGTCCCAAGCCAGTGCTATTTGTGTGTAGTTTTTACCTAGTTAGAGAAAAAAACAGTAAAATGCATGGTATAGAACAAAATACTGTCTTTATTAGACAGTATAATTCTGCTTTATTTAGCAGGATTACCTGATTTTTTTCCTTATTTCTTAGCAGTTTGAATTGTAAGATCAATAAGTATTTTAAGAAGTAAATAAAATAAAAGCCATTCCAGTTCACTGATGTGGAAACTGCTACATGCTGTACTTAAAATTGCAGAGTTAGGGGTAGAGCTCGAGCCTTCCTAATTCTCATTGTGTTTCCACTGAGGTGTGCTGCCTCTCATGCTGGCACATCATTGCTCTCCCACTTACAGAACCTTGGCTGCTGTGAGGTATAACTTCTCATTAATGCCTCTGATCCCTTTGTGGTAGTGGGTACCCAAAGGTGGTGTAGAGAAATGGAGGGATGCACCCAAAGAAAAGGTAGCTGATGTGTTAGCTTGGAAGGCACTCTGCTCCTGACAAAAGGGGTTTGCTCTTTTTTTTTGTTTTGTTTTTTTGGTTTTTTTTTTTTTTCACTAGGGAAAAAAATAAGAATAAAAATAAAGTAATTTTATTTAACTCTGGGTAATAATTTGATTTGGTTTAACTGGGAAGGGAAGTGAAATTAGCTGGATAGGTAGAATGGATTTGTAAATGAATGAATAACCTTTGGAACCAATGCTGCAATGCACACAAAATGACCGATTCCATTATCTTTTATTTCAAAATATTTCTCATGATGGAATGTTTTGCAGAGAAAAGCTGCATTCAAGAAAATCTGAATGTCTTCAAACAAAAAAAGTGTGCAGAAAATGAGTGAAAGAAAGGAAAGGGTTCAAAGGAATGAAACATATTCAGCTTTAAAAAGAGCAACATATAAAAGATTTTTTGGACACATCAGATAACTCTCCAGGGCCATTTAGTATCCCACACTCATATTTGTATCACCCGGGCTAGAAGATGAGTGATTGGTAAGAACTATAGGCATACATTTAGGAAGTACTGATTTCAGGAGAGGGATATGATTTCTGTTCAGGGATCAATGTATTTCCTCAATGATGTGAGAGCATACTCTTCATTTGCTTCTTCAGAGCAAATTGTGTTCCAAACTCCTAATTAATTCTGTAGGATGTTTTTTGTTTGTTTCCTTTTTCTCGCCCCCTCCTGCCAGCTGACATTGCAGTTGAGAACCGGGTTTCCAGAGATGAGGGTGATGCTCATTGTTTTGGAAACTGGCCAGGATCCGTGGTGGCTAACAGAGACACAGGATCATTCTAATGGCTTTTAAAGCCTTATTTTAGAGACAGGAATCACAAGATTTCCTGTTTTTCTTGCTTTTTGTATTTTTGTGCAACATGAGTCACTGCCAGCTCTACCAGCTGAACCAGAGTGCAAGATGCCCTCTGAACTTGCTGAAGAAAAAGATACTTTTTTCCCCCTGCAAACAGCATGGGGGATGCATGAGACCAGTGAAAACATGGTAGCATAAGCTTGCTATCGTATCTGCACTGTTGTGGTCTAGCAAATATGGGAAATTATATCTGCAAAGTTACAGCAGAATGGGCACCTAGGTGTGCCAACAGACCATAAAAGTGCTCTGGAGGCAAAGGCTGTCTTATGCCTTGGGCTGACTTATATCTGTGACTCTAGGACAGTAAACACTTTTATACAAGTATGTTATTGTCTGTGATTGTAAATCTACCCTCGCAGGACTCTTGGGCAAACACACTGTTCTGGATTTCTCGATACTTAGACATCAATAGACAGATATTCACTTGTGAACTGGATGCTCTGAGTATGTGGTTAGTTTGACCCATTTTGGCCAAATAGTTCAGGAGGGAATTAATGACAAGGATACCAGGGTTCTTCTTGCAACAAGACTGTACCCAGCCAGCTTGTGAATAAACATCTGTGCAGGCAACATCTGCATTTATTCAGATGATTCTCACCTAAGGTCTCTCTTTAAAGATGCTGCTTTGTATGACAATGAACGTACTTTTTATATAAACATACTTTGTAATCTTGATTTCTAACTTTATCTGAATTCTCAACATAGACAGACAAAGGTACCAAGAGAAACTCAGGCCAGAAGCAGTGCTCTCAGAGCTTATCTTCTGTAGGATTAATTGACAATAGTGCTGTCATGTAAAGCCTAATCTATGTTAAATCTCCATATTGTCTGCTGAGCCTTTGACAAAAGGATGTCATGAAAATTTGAAAAGGAATTTTCCTTTTATCTGTTTCTGTAGTATCTAGAAGATTTTCTTCTCTTCTACCTTTTTTCTTTTGCAAACACATGCAAAACCTAAGCTGCTGTTCCCAAAGCAGAGTGTTTCATTTTTGTGCATCTCTAATACATGCTGAATTGAAAATCTTTACTGATGCTCCTATGCTTGTGGGAAGCCCACTGCAGATGCACTTCACTACCATGGATCTGTACTAGAAGCTTCCTGGGGTTCTCTGCACTCCCTTGCAAATAAAGATGAGACATGAGGGACCCAGATTTCACAAACAAGAGGAGAATGCCTGGGCTCTGCAGGGCTCTTCATGAGAGGAATCTGCCTCCAAGATGAAAGTGGCTAAGGAGGGCAGGGTGTTCAAATGAACTAATGAAATAATTAAGGCCTCATGTGGGTAGTAGGATACCACCTGTAAGTGGATTAACTGCAATTTGCAATTCAGTAGCGATGCAGTTCTGATGGTCTGGCCCAAGAATTTGGGTGCACAAAATATCATGACTTCTGAGATGCTAAAAGAGTAAAATTGCTTGAGTGTAAGCCACCCTGATCACTGACTTCTTGTTGCTCCCAAATTCTTCAACTTTTGGCTTTGAAATTTATTAAAGAGCCTTTGTGACATATTTGTTTCCTGCGGAACAGATATGTGTGGCAAATCATGTAAGTATGTAACAAACATTTAAGTTGTTTTGTAAGTTACAGGATTCTGCAGTGGAGTTAAAAAACCTTATTAATAGTGTATTTGGGGAAACACATAGACCTGGGAAGTACTGTCTCTTGGCACCTAAGACCAGAAGGGAATTATTAACAAAAGTTTTTACTTTAATATTGCTATCTTTGCTTAGTCCTCTGTGGTACTCGCATTTTCTTCAGCTAGTTTTCAACCTTTTCTCCAGATAAAAAGAAAACAAGTTGTACAAAATTTGTACAAAATTTCTCCAGATAAAAAGAAAACAAGTTGTACAAAATTTGTACAAAAATAACTTATAGATAAATGGGAAAGGTCATTTGTGTTCTAGGGATTTCCCATTGTCACATTACCTATCACAACTTTCAGTTCAAGGCTCTCATCTGCTTTTATTTCATTGCTAGAGTAAAATGTGCATCTTTCCCAGGTGAACTTTCACACGTCCATTATTCCTTCTGTGCAGTGTGAAGCTCAGTTCCTAAATGGGCAACAAAGAGATGAAAATTTGTAGTGTGGGAATGACAGAAGGCAGGCAGTGTCAGAGATCTTGTTGATATCCTCCACTTTCAGGAGAGGAAAACTTTTCAAAGTCATGTGAATTACTACATCAAAAATGCTGGCTGTTGTGCTTCTTATTTCTCCCATGAATTTGGGACACAAGTGCATTTGCAGGCAAAGTGAAGGCATGAAAGAACTCAGAATTACACAATGGCCAAAATATTACAAATACACATAGTTTCTTTGGAGATCTGTGAGAAAAACACAGAGGAAGGAGGCTATCCCAGATGTCTAAAGCTTGCTTGTTTTGCCACTCATTGAGTCATGTGACTATGTAAGAAAGTGAAGTTTAGCCTGTTTCTAAAGCAATTAGATGTTAAGACTCTGGGCTGAAGCTGACTCTTAGATTAGATTTGTATAGTAATAAAGTGATGGTGTCAGTGTCTGGTTTTGAGTGCAGGATCAGACGTGTGGCTAATTTGACATTTCCTAGGAGACCTGTCCCACTGAAGTGGGGATGATATGCACTAGCATGAGGCTGTAGGGTGAATCAGTGTTAGAGACATCCCTAAAACTCCTGTCTGTTCCTGATCTGGCCTCCCATATTTTCATTTTCCTATATTTTCATTTTTCCTCCTACCCAAAAGAAAGTGGTGAGGGGAGGGAGGAAGCTGAAGATTGCTAAAATGTAATTGCATGAAACCCTGTTGTCAGTCTGGGATTCTGTTCTAGGCAAAGGCACATCTCAATATTATTTCTAACTTGCCCTGCAGATACTTTCTGTTTTACCTGAAAACCACCTGAGAGAGTTTCTTGCTCTCAATCTAAATAACGTGTGCATCCACCAAGAGACCAGTAGTTGGAGAAAGACATTCCAGTGCTGCCCACATTATTAAGAAAAATGTCACCACAAACCACCTAACACTTTCCTTGAATTACAAAAGCTAAATGTACACACCATCTATTATGAATGAACCATTTCCTGTGTAAATGCTAGGAAATCCAAGAGAGATTAGCCTGAGTAATGGAGTTAAAATCAAGCTAATTTGTTTGTGAGGTTATTGGCAAGTCAAAAATCTCCTTCTCAGCTTTGTTAGGCAGAGGGCTGGAGAAAGTGTGTGTTTTAGATTCAGAGGCAATCAATGTAAATTTGTTTTTACCTATGAAGTTGGTTTTGCTGAGCAAAATGAATTATATTCCCAGCTGTGTGGCTGAATCTGAGTCCAGTGCAGCCAAAGGTCTGCAACATAATGGTTTGGATCTGTGGAAGTATAAGATGAGAAAGAGTAAAGAGGGCTGCAAACAGTTCTGGAGCTGAATCAGGATACATTAAATACAGAGGGAAAAGCAGGATCCACCTGTGCTTTTTTACTGTGTCTGACGTGTGCCTGGCAACCTAGGAAATTGTGATCAGACCTGTGAGAAAACAATCCTCATTTTGGAGTTTTTAATTTAAAGCAAAATGTTAATGTCTCTAGAGCTGTTTTTCTTCAGCTACCCATTCTGTCCTTTCTCACGTTTGCCTTCCCTTCAGACACTCTTGCCCCTTCCTGTTTTCAACCACTCTTTAAAACATCTATTTCTTCATGCTCTTTCCACCCACTGCATGCTTCCCATGTGCAGTCAGTCCCACCTGTCCCCATCTCTCCTCTCAGCTTTCCTAGCTGTAATGTTCCTGTCCCTTTCCTTCATGGCAGCTGAGATTGGAGAGCAAAATCTTTGAATCCTTGAATCCTCCATCCCACAGAGCCTCCTTGTAGCTTTTCTGTTGACTTTGGTAATTGTGAGTGGAAATAATTTGATGAGATGTGAGACACAGGATGAGAGAACCTGTGGTTTTTCATCCTTTTTGCCTGCTAAAATGTCCCTTATATAACTTCAGCTTCACACATAGCTAATAGGGTTTTCCACTTTAAATTTTGAATTCATTTGGAAAAGAAATTTATTCATTAAATTAAAATTCTGAAGCAACATGCAGCCTTTTATTTCAAGTGAAAATATGTTATTAGTTATGGTTTTCACTGTTAAAAAGCTGAAAAATAAGTGTATGTAATGGAGAGTTAGACAACTGGGTGAGGGCTCATCTGAGCAGTAGAAGGCGTCTCTGGTAGATCGCCATTTGAGATCTCTGTAGACTCATACCATAGGCAGTGGAGAGAGACAGTAATTTTAAGATCATTATTGATCTTAAAGTAGATATTTAAAATAGGTCAGACGAGTCACACCTTAAACGTACCTGTTTCTTTCCATTAACTATAAAGGAAGCCTGGAGTGACTAGCTCTGAGGCTGACGCCTACAGTGTAGATGTCTAAAGTTAGGCAAAATGAATCCCACTCTAACTGTCATCTGAAACACTCATCATAACATGTAATTTATTTTCCTTTTTTTTTTTTAAATAAAATTCCAAAGCAGAACAACAGTTTGAGGTAAAATGAAAAAATATTTCAGCTTGAAACTTCCAACAAAAAGATTGTGTTGAAATTTTATAATTGCCTCAAATGTTCGTGCTGAATCTTGTAAAGTTCAGTCTTGACAAAAGTACATTTTATGAAGAAAGCTTTTTAAATTGAGGATGTCACTTGATTCTCCCAGTCACAAAGTAGAGTGTTCCACCCTACTTGTTCCTGGATGTTTGCATTAACACAGCTTCATTGGGTCCAATTTGTGTCAGAAGGGGCAATTTCATGACCAAGTCACAAGGACCTGGGCTAAGAAATGCCAATCAATTTCACATTTTGGTATTTGGTTCTGTTGTCAGATGGCAATAACTTCTGGTCACCATTGAACTGGGCTTAGTTTGCACCAGTGGCCTAGAAGACAAAATAAAATTTATTACCAGTTCTTTAATCCATCCAGTTCAGCAAAATAGCCTTGTATCAAAATATATCATTTATTTCCTTATACCTACCTGGCAGGAGGGTAACTATAACAAACCACCTTCAAGAGCAGGAGGATGTAGTAATATGGAGCAATTTAAGCATAATGGAGCTTAGAGCTTTCCAATACTGGGAGACAACAGGTTTGGGAAGGTAAGATATAAAGTCAGGAAAAATTCTGTCTTATCCTCAGCCAGCAATCACTGTCTGTGAACATCCTACCTGTTCATGTTTGCTGGCTCAAGGGGGATTTTAAGAGTACTTTGAAAACTGCATTAAAACTGTCTTAGACTTTGAAGAGGCCCAAGGTAGTTTTCTTCTGACTGCTGTGACTTTCTTTCCCATGTCATAAAATTACGTGACTGATAGAAGGGTAATTTCTGAATTTCAACCTACATCCTTCATCTCGGCCTATGGTAAACCTGCAAAGTGTATCCTGATGTGGGGAGCAACTGTAACTATTCACTAACCTATGAGCTCCTTGTGCATTTGTCCATTAACACCTTCACCATTTGTGTTTCCCAGGTCCAACTGAGTGAACTGAAAGAAATCAATGCCTCTTTGTAAGTGCTGAATATTTTTTCCCCCAGTAAAGTACTTCTCTAAAAAGTGGTTGTGTTGAAAAACAGGGAAGTTGAGATTTGTCAACACTAGGGTCAATAATAAATTCTCCATTGCATAAGTCATTCACTTTCTGTCACTTCACATAGTACCAGCCCAGGTGGTTTTTCATTCATCTCTTTCATATGATTTTTCTCAACAATTTGTCTCTGACAAAATTTCGGCATGCAATCCTTTATGACAAAATGTTAATTCCAAACCATGGGTCGTTCTAGTAAATTCTGTTTTGTTAGAGGGGTTCAATCTCTCCGGTGAGCAACTGAAATAAGCATCTTAAACTCTCTTCCTGCCCAGAGACAACAAAAATGCATTCAGCTCCTGTTGAACACCTAAATGCATGAAACATGGCAAAAAGTGCAACACAGTCACCAGGCTTTTTAGCTGTGGGGAAGACAATTCAATGGCAAGTTCTGTACAAGGTACTTATGGCTGCCTGACAACTGTATTTTAATTTCAGAGACTTCTGTGTCCCTTCACACTTTCTATACATTTCTGTTTCTCCAGAAAAGCTAACACCAACAAATCAGGAATTTCTTTGATGGTTTTTATTTTGTCTGCATAGTGAAGAGAAATTCTGGATGTTTCCTCATGCCTTTTAGATGGCCTATTGCAGTTGACTCAGTCAGGTTTTTCAATGCCCTAAGTTCAGAAATGTTTCCAAAACTGAGAACACACACTTGAGGAGTCAAATCTTGTATTCATGTTCTCTTCTTTTGGACATTAGAGATGTCGCTCAAGATGGCCAGACTTGTACAGTGTGAAAGGCTTCAGAGCCAGTAGCCAGAATTTTTCTATGAGAAGGCAGCTCATTAATCCACTCACTGACACTCAGATTAGCAATGTACTTTACAATGTATAAAAGTGTGAACAGATTTTAGACCCTTTGAAAAACAGGTTCACTAGCCCATGCCATTGTCTCATAACTGCGAGAGGGCTCACAAAAGCATTAAAATGTACTTTGAGTCAATCTCACAGAAGCACAGTATCCAGATCAGAACAGCTATTTGTTAATCTCCCTGAGAAATAGCTTGTTCTAAGTGACTGGGGTCCTAAGTGACTGGGGGTGGCTCTAGGAACTGATTTCAGGAAGTTCTGCATAGTATCAGTATTTTCAACAGCACCTCATCCACCATATGCAAAAATCTCAAGAACCCACCCTTCAAAAGCAGCAGGAGTATCTAGCAAATATGGCCTTTGCATGAAAACATCACATTTCAGTTCCTCTTTCCACACGTGCTGAAGGTCACAGACATTTTGAAAGCTCCCTTCCTTGCTCATTTCCTGTTGCCAAAGTTTTTCAACCCTTGAGCTCTGCTAAGTGAGTTGATCTTCAGAGATGAAGATAATATTGCAGATACCACTGGTCTTGCTCACAGTCACATTGGATTTTTTTTTCCTATGAAAGGTTAGTTGCTCTACTTAATTCCTCCTTTTATTTATTTCCTTAGTTTATTTATTTACTTCTGACCCTGAGCAGTCTATGAAATTAGACTCATTGCAGCAACATAATGTGTAGACTGTTTGCTGACTGTATCAGATCAAGCTTTATAATATTCTGTGTGTGCTGAAAGGGCACACACACTGCCAGTATAAGTATGTACCATACTTTGGCCCAGCTCCTGCTATGTATCACAAATCTCAGAAACTTCGTCATTACTTTGTCTTAGCTGTAAAATTACTTTTATTGTATTGCAGTTAAGGTATCCTGTTATTTGCAGTTGTTTTTTTAGAATTTTTCCATGTTCTTTCCAATCCCTTTTCTCTTACATTTGTGAAAACATAATAATGCCATTTGATCCCAACAATGCTCCGTAGGTGAATTTTCAACCATGGTTCACAGTCTGTTTAACACCATACAATCTGTGGAAATGAAGATTTATACTTGCCCAACCATGGTTTATGATTTTTGCCAATGTCTGGGTTAATACATCATTCATGAACTTACGTACACTTGTTTCTATTGTGTCTGTAATTTGCAGCTTCTTATTATTGAATGTGAATTTTTAGCCCATAAATAGATTGGTGGTATGTTTCTTACAAAGATTTTTTGAATCACATATTATATGATTGATTATTCAACATATTGCTCCACTATTGTTTATACCTCTTTATTGGCTGCTCCTTTGGATTTAAATAAAAATTGCCAACTCCAAGCTGATTAGTCTTCCAATAAGAAATACTAACTCAAGTTTTTTTCACTTTATTTCATGTATTCATTACAAAATTGTAAGGTGCATGTGGGATTAAAATACTGCTACTTTGTATGGACATGACCAATGCAAGAAAATGTGTTATAATGGGAAAAAGAAAAGAAAACAAAACAACCCTCAACAACCCTTAGGCAGCAGTCTATGGGAATGTTTTAAAAACCCTTTCCACACCCAAGATTTTCCATGGAGCAGTTCATTGCTTACAGTATGGGGTAAATGCATTATTGGAAGTGGATACATAAAGATCATTTTGTCTGCGTGTGTCTCGTGAAATTCCCTCCCCTGCAGAAGATAAGCCCAGGGCTCTTTCTCATGCACTAAACTTTAAGTGATGGAAAAGTCTTTACATACAGCTTACAGATGAATATGAATTTCATCTATAAAAAGAGGCATTAATGCAAACCTTCACTTGGAAAGAAATCATTTCACCATGGTAAATCCTATCTCGAGGATTTCTAGCATTGTGTTTTGGGTATGGTATCTTGTTTGAACAATTATTCTAGCTTATTGCTCTGTCCACTATATGGCTGTTTTTAATTGTATCTTAAAAAAGATTGATTCCCATAATAAAACTGAGTTGGAATACTGAGATAACTCTCAGTAATTTTTCCAAGCCAGCACTTTGTTTCGAAATTTGACCCAGAAGAGTTATAGCTTATTATGATACAAAAAATCCATCTTTCAACAGGCAAACCGCTTTTAAAAAAAATTTCTCATTTGACAAACAAAACAAAAAAAGGAAAACTAAGTCCTATTGATAAAATAGAAATGTTTACATTTCAAATCACAGGAGAAAAAGTTAGAAGGACTCTTGAGAGTATGTATCACCAGTGCTGTTACTTTGGTGATGTCAGCAGTAATTATCTGAGGCAAGTTTGTCTTTGTCCTTAGCAGTGTCTCATGATGGATATTCCATACCCACTTTGGTGATTCATGAGCTCTACTACTAGAGGGGTACTTTAATGCCTTACCTGTATCCTGCTTATTGCATTTTAAATCCCTTTGCTTTCTATCTTACTCTCATGAATGATACCCTCAGTATTTGAATCATCCTTTTGAATATTTACAGGCTGTTTCCAAATTTCCTCTCATTATTCCCTTACCTAGACAATCTTTCTGCTCAATCTGTGTGTTATTATTTCTAGGAATTATCTCTGACAATTCCTGTTGCTTTCTCTGTCCCTCCAATATGGCTAAAAAGCTCTTAAGGGTGTTCTATAAGCCTTTTTTGTCCTGAGAACTTCCTTAATGTAAATTTTAAAATTCATAAATGCATATGTTTCTTAATGACTGCAGCATAATGCAGCTACTACTAATAATATATCAAAGATCATAATTTTTCAGACTACTGTAGTAATAAATAAATGATGTCTATGTCTGTGGCACAATTGAATTCACAGGTCTTCAAAGAGTTTCCTGGACTATAGATTTATTGCCTGAAACAAAATCTAAATAACAAGGAGAGATTTTTTCACTGAGTTAATGCACAGGACTTTGATTATTATATAATTGATGTAAGATTTAGAGTTGCATGACACTAATGATGTCATGACAGTTTTTCAGTGGTTCTGAAAGAACCAGAACCTCTGTTAATTTTAGGAACATTTCACCTGCTCTCTCACTTGTGTCAGTCTAAATAACCAGGAGAACTTATGTGTGTTTTAGATATTTTTGCTCTTTTTTGGTGCTGGATTAGACCAGAAATGTGTCCTTTTTACAAAGGAAAAAGAAATCAATATTTATGCTGGGAATCATAAAAGTTCTTTCCATTCTCTTCTTCATTTGAAATCTTCCTTTCCAGTTCTCTGCTGCTGCATTTTGTGGGTTTTTTTCCTTTTTGTCATCTTGACAGTGGTTTTTCACGAGTCCAGGGTCATACCCAGGAAATGAATATACAGATTATAAGGATGAGAGGCATTTTAGGCTTCTTGTTGTTATCATCTGTGTACAGTTCTTTGAATGAAGTATACACAGTACCTGTGATTATAATGGAAGTCTGCTGTCCTTGGACCTCCTTTTTCTTGTGACAGTGAATTTCAATTTATTGGTCATTCTGCTCCTCTTTCCCAGTATTTTTGGGCCTTTTATAGCTGCTAGAAGCAAGAAGAGATCATGAAATTGAGCCAGATAAATGCTTAGTGGTTTAGTTGAACAATATTTGTGTTGTATTCAGCAGAGTAGAACTTTTGGAGTGCACCATCTTACTTCATGTAGGACCCACTTGTCCAGGTTAAAATATGAAGCTCATTGTGTGTTCCTCCTGAAGCTGAGGAGGATGTGACTTCCTGAGAGCACTGTTAATGTGATGTGTCATCAACAGAACACAGTTCAGATGGCATGCCCTGTTGTGTCCTTCTTCTTCCCAACAGCAGACTCTCTTGGCCAGCTCTGCTTTTTTTGTACTTCTGTGCTTTTCACATAGCCTACTCCCATCCAAATTTTCCTCTTATGAAAATGAATAATTTTGATAGAATCCATTCTGTTCATATTCTAGGTAACTAAAATGTACTGGTTCCTAAAGCACAATGGTGAGGTGAAAAATGAAGTCATGCTTTGTTGTGACCTTGTCAGATTAGGCATCATAAGCTCATTAGAGATGCACAAGAGGTATTTCTGCACTCTATGACTGCTTTTGTGGGCAGGTTGCTGCATCTAGGTGTTTTATCCTGGACTAGCTGATGTGTCAATTAAGATACCAAGCCAGGTCTGCCATCTGTGTCTTGTCTTTGCTTCTGGCAGTATGAAGTAGTATGGCAAAGAATTATGACTTCAATTCCACAGAATTATAACAAATTCTAACATTAAATTTAATGCATTTCTGCAGGAAATAAGAACTGCTGTGTGGCTCCCCATGAGGGTAATTCACTCCTTAGCAGCTGGGGGTAAGTGGAGATCAAATGATCTGAGGGGTGAAGACACAAGCTGCTACAAACGTTGTTACTTAACAAATGTAGTTCTCTTTTCTGATTCACAAATTTTCTGAGGTCACACCAGATTAAAAAAAAAAAAAAAAAGAATTTTGAATGTTCTCATTTAATGTATTTCAAAGATTTTACCATATGAATGCCAACACTGCACCAGAGAGAGTTGTTACGTTTATGTGGAACCCTGGAGCACACTGAAAGTCAAGGTCAGAGCCAGGAGTTTACTTGAAACACCTTTACTTCTTCTCTCGATAATATTCTCTGCACTGGGTTGTGTCTCAGACCCATAAAAAGCTGTGTGCACCATCTCTCACACTGACATCCACACACTCATCCTCCTGCTTGCACACTTTTGTGGGATAGTGCATAAGCCCCTTCCTGTCACCCCACATAACATCTCTGTTGGAGACAATAGTGCTTAATTGTATAAAACAAAAAAAATAAAAATCTGTTCTACAGCATTTCTTTAGAAAGGAGGTTTTCTCAGTTCTCCATGGCTCCTTTATCATATGTAGTGGAGTTAAAATGTTCATACTTTTGAAAAGCTTTGCCATTAGCAATTATTTTAATCTCCTGCCAGAAGGACTGCAAGAGCTTTTCTCTGCTTAGGCTCGTGCTTAATCTGCTGCTGTTTTTTACTCACATTAGAGCTGACCCAAGGCTCCTGCATTAAAATCACTCCCACAAAACTTACACATATATCTGCTTCGTGTGTTATTGGATGAGGAATTGTGTGCCTTTATTTTTATTTCTTTTTACCACCTCTATTTAATATGATCCATATATTTTGCACAGATCTTGTGTATATGATTTTCTAGGATGCTATTATGGGCTTTGTAACCTTACCTGTGGCATATGAAACGGAGGAATTGGAGTAGAAAAGGGAGGAGGCAGGCAAGACATGGGTGAGTAGGTGGGAAAAAAAAGGATTACAGGATGGAAAAATATCTACTTCCAAGAATTAGAACTACATTTTTACATCTTAGAGTTGCTCTCTCTCTCTCTCTCTAAGACTCTGTTAGTCAAAAATTGTTTCCTCCCACTTCATTTGGAGCAAGTAGAAAAACAAGGAACATAGTTTCCCATCTACATGAAACAAAGCTGAGTGCTTGGCTAATACATTGGCACCAAGATTATTTTATGTTTATGATGAACTCTACAATGAACATCATGTAGCTGATAGCTTGACTCAATTTCCCAAAAGTCCTAATCCAACTGTACCCTTTTTGTTCCCAGAAGTAAATAGGAAAATTCTTACTTACCTGGACTGTTAATCACTGTGCAACATCTTTACATTTTTTCCCCACTGAAAGGCTCTTGATATGGGCCTGAACATGGCTTAAGACAATTTATATTGACAATTCTACAATTTTCTATATATGCTCCCAAAGATGTACTTAGGAATATTAATATTTCTTTATCATTGCATTCAAACCTACTGACATGAATATGAGAAAGTCTGAGGATCCTTTTCATGAAAATGCGTTTTTCTATTTCTGTAAAGTATGTAAAAAGGATTTAACATTCTGCAACCCCCACCCCCCCAAGAGTATTAATAGAGTTTTCTTTCAGGCAGACCAAGTCTGTTGTTATTTTTCAGTTTATCCATCTCTTTTTTCCTGCTAAAAGACAAGGCTCAGAATACTGCAGTCAATAATGGGAGAGGGACCACCCTTTGAGCAAGAAATACCTATGTCAAATGAAAAAGCCTCAAAAATATAATTCTGAAACAGCTAGGAAGCTGACTGTATATCTAATAGCTCTGTGCCCTCTTCCCTAGTTTACATGAATAAAAAGACAAAAACCAGTCTTTGGTCTTTTCTTCTTTTTCAACTTTTTTTTTTTTTTTTAATGCTGAAAGACAGTTTATCTGGAATGTTGAAACCAGTTTCATTCCCGGTTCTTTCATCTTCTCCAGATGGATTCATCTAACACATACTGACAGCCTGTAATTTTATGCAGCCAGTGATGGGTAATAAGCTTTAGGTGTTTCTTGCATTAAATAGGATCTTTGTTAGAACTAAATGGTCCTGGCTGCAGGCAGCAACCATGTGAAGGACAGGGCCATCATCTCTGAAACAATGTGTTGGATAAAATAAAGTGGGGTTTTGATAGGACTGAAAACAACCACCATAATTTCCCTGATTTATCACACATTTAGTGTTCCATGTACATTCCAGGTGAGCACTACAGAATGTAGCTTTGAGAAAGAGATCCATGAAATTCTACTCATCAGTGTATCAGTGTTCAGTGCATCTCTGACTGCTTTGGACCACTCTTGCCCCTCCCATTGCCCTTTCCCCAGCTAGTACTTGCATATGCACCACAGCAGTAATCACAATGAAAAGGAAAAGTTAAGAAGCTGAGCTAAAAGGCAGCATTTATGATAAGCGAGGAGCTGCAACACACTAAAATTTTTGAGTTCTGTATTTAACCCACGCTTTACCATGATGGGATCCAGCACACAGTTACCACAAGTGTAAGAAATTCAGTTTCTTAGACATCTTATTTATTGCCTGAAA
Source organism: Setophaga petechia (assembly GCA_024362935.1). NCBI lineage: Eukaryota > Metazoa > Chordata > Aves > Passeriformes > Parulidae > Setophaga > Setophaga petechia. The sequence goes on from JANCRA010000002.1 coordinate 58,327,904, forward strand.
GTTTTTCTTGGATTTCAGCCCAGGTGTCAGAATAATTTGTTACAGATACATTTTCTTTTCTTTTTCTTTTTTCATGGTGTTACTCCTCAACTAGCATGTGGGTGGCAGGAACACTTCATTCAATGCTTCCTTCTTCTTTATTGTACCACTGTGTTCTTTTCATTAGCAAATATTTTATCTGTTCCTTTTGTTTGCCCCTGTCCTTCACAAAAGCTGTTCACTTAATTGCAATCCATGCAATGAGAAGTAATTCCCTTCATAAAGCTGGGGGAGATTTATAAATAATTTCATCAACACCTTGTCATTCTCGAGGAGAATCATAGCAGACCATCCATAGCCCAAGTTAGGATCAGGAGAGCTGATCCCAAATTACCAGGTGATCTTGGAGTCCTTATTGTAGGATTAGGGAGTGGTAAAGCCCCACATAGAGGAGGATAAAATTTTGAATATTCTTCTATTCCCTTTATGCTGAATAACTAATAATGTCAGTGTACATCAGCTTGAATCATATCAGCTACTCAGTGGGTATTTTCAAGAAGTTCAGTGATTTAGGAAAAGTGCAGATGAATAAATGGCTGACATGTAAGTTCTTCACTCCAAGCAGCTTTATTGCTGACATCTCATCATTTGTCACTGACATAGTGGTGTATCATTGGCCAGTGGCATCATCTGACAGGGAGACTAATCCTAACGTTTAATCAATTGTTATAAATTGTCATTTCATGTAGAAGCCTGTTCAGAAGATTTGGCCAAAGGACATCTTTCCTTTAGACCTTGGAAAAATAAGGAGCTGTGGCAAGGTAGTCATTAAGGAAGAAAGCATAAAGGATCATGTTAATGATATTTAAAACTTATAGGTGGGCAAGGAGAGAGAGCAGAGGGAGAGAGAGAGCAAGAAAGAGAGAGAGTGAGGTAGCTTGGAGGAAGAGAAGTTAATTTGTTCCCTGGCTCCAAAGCAGATGTTAGTTCCTGAAAGGTGGTACCATTCACTAGCTAACAAAGGAAATATTGGCTGATAATACCTCCTGATGTAAGTATGTAAGTATGTAAGTATGTATGCTGCTCCCCACTTGGACAGCAACAAATACTCGCCCTTGTGCTGCTTGTTCCATGGTAATTGTAGACAGGGGTAAGTGTACCTACATAACCAAACACAATTATGTATTGATATGCCATGTACGTTTCTTTCCAAGAGATTGATAAAATACCTCAATCCACTCATTGTGGGGACTGTAATCGTTTACCAGTTGTTGGTAGACAAATCAAGCTGGCTACAGTGCTTCTGAGAGGTTCTTTGTAAGTATACCAAAACACAGAGATGCATAATTTAAGGCTTAATTACCTTACCAAATGGTAATAAATGGGAGTTCTGATGCTTGAAGGAGTTTGGGAGGCATGGAAAAATTACTGACAGTAGTATCCTCTGCTTCTGACTCTATTAATTTAAGTCGTTTTCATGGTTCTCATTCAAACTCAAATCCTGTTGTAGTGACTCATTACAAGGAAAATTCTGTCTCATACTTTTTGCCATGGCTGAGCATGGATGCCCTTTCAGAAAGCAAGCAAGAGGGATGTTCATTTGAGATAAACATCAGCTACATGTCTGAATATTATTAAAGGGACATGAAGTTTTGGGTGACGAAAGTTTCAGATGTCCAGCCTGAAAAGCAATAAAGGGAACTCATTTTCTGTAAGATTCATAGAATCATTAAGTTTGGAAAAACCCTCCAACATCATAGAGTCCAACATTTTACTGCACACCACCTTGTCAAATAATCATAGCTCTGAGTCCCATGGCCAGTCATTTCTTGAACATCTCCAGAGATGGTGACTACACAATTTCTCTGGGCAACCCATTTCAATGCTTGACAACCCTTTCAGTTAAGAAATTCTTCCTCATCTCTAACCTGAACATTCTCTGCTGCAGCTTGAGGACATGTTCTCTTGTCCTGTTGCTGGTTGCCTGGGAGAAAAGGCTGATCCCCACCTGGCTACACCCATCTTTCAGGGAATTGTAGAGAGTGATACGGTCCCCCCTGAGCCTCCTTTTCTCTGGGCTAAACATCCCCAGCTCCCTCAGCTGCTCCTTGTCTGACTTACTCTCAAGGCCTTCTGTCACCTCCATTGCCCTTCTCTGGACACATTCCAGCACCTCAGTGTCTTTCTTGTAGTGAGGGGTCAGAACTGGACACAGCACCCAAGGTGTGGCCTCACCAGTGCTGAGTACAGGGGGACAATCACTGCCCTGGTCCTACTGGCCACACAATTGCTGATTTGCTGATACAAGCCAGAATTCCACTGGCCATTTTGGCCACCTGGACATGCTGGCTCATGCCCAGTTGCTGTTGACCAGCACTCCTGTGTCCTTTTGTGCTGGGAAGCTTTCCAGCCACTCTGCCCTCAGATTGTAGCATTGCCTGGAGTGGTTGAGACCAAAGTGCAGGACCCAGCGCTTGACCTTGCTGCATCTCAAAGAGTCTGGGCTTGCCTTTTCAAAATGAACCTTTAGAAAGTGCCTCACCTTTTTTACAGGAAACAAACAGAAGTCCCCAGATATTCTTATAACTACTTGTTACTCCAAGTCTATAATTATAGAAACAATAGGCTGTCTTGGGCAATCATCAGAGGCTCCAAATGAAAATGAAAGCTGGTGACAGGTATTATAGATGTAGACACTGGGATCCACATCACATCCTCTTCACTGGTGACTACCACAGCTAGACTTACACAAATATGTTTGCAAGCCTGTTTGCAACCTGTGTTTTGTTCTGTGGTTTCATGTGTTAGACACAGATTTACTGTGTTAGTGACTGAAATGGTAGTGTTACTTAACAGTGGCCAGTGGCTTAAAACATCCAGCTGCTGACAAACCCTTCAGCTGCTGCCTTGTGTCTGGTTTCATCCCACTCCCTGTCACATGTGTGATGAGCAGGTAAAGTTCACTTCATAAGCTATAAATTAAAGTTTTTGTAAAGACTAGGAGAGCAAAACAGTAAAGAATTGCTTGTGTAAGGAAGGAATTGTGGAACATTGGCATCTAGGTATTGTGCTGTGACATGATAAGAGTCTCTGCTTGCCATTTGTAGCAAAAGGGAAATGAACACTGGTGTGTCAGAATGCCTTGGGGATACGTTTCCCTCTTCTAAAATAAGGCTGAAGCCAGTGAGAAGTTTTACTCAGAGTGATATCTTAGATTGCATTGAATTGTTCTGGCTATCTCCATTCTTTCTGTGCTAGATGAACTGTGGAGATAATGATTTACAAGTTAAAATATGCTCTTACTAATATATTGTCAACAAATGAGTGTAGAGGGCCAGCAGAGCCTCACAGGATGTTATTTGGTCCATGAGGAGCAATACACTTCATAATTAGTTTCATTTACATGTGTTCAGTGGCCACTGCAAAAGTAATTTGTTTTTATCCCTATCTGCAGAAATCATTCTCAAGTAACTATCTTTGTATGTGCAACACTGATGAAAATGGAATAATGTGCAGCCAAGAACCTAATAAATTATTCCTTTCCCTGGAAGTCATCAACAAAAATAAGGGGATTGCAGAGGCTGATAGGTCATTGTGATTATTTTCTTCTTTGTAAATAAATATCCAGCCTACTCAGAGATTCAAGGAAATAAAGGGTTTTATAAGACAGTGTTTTAATTCTTGAAAACTAAAGCTATTTCCTAAGCCATTCCCATGCTGTCAGTGGAAAGGGATGTGTTGATGAAACCAGGGACTTTTGTGCTTCATGTGGTGATCAGAACTCTGCAGACCTACCACTGGTTTAATCAGGTTACCCATGAGTAGAGTCAGGAAACTAAAATTAGAGATAAAAAAGCCTTTAGAGAAGTCAAATTCACTATAATATTGCAATACAGCTACAGAAAATTTATCTTTTTTTCTCTCACACACAAGCATATACTTGATTTGCCTCTCTTCAACAGCCTTCTTCCTCCAAAAAGTCCGTGTGTGCAAAAATGCTTGACAGCCCCATGGCTCCTTGGCTGTGTTTGTCTTTTGGCTCACAGAAAGCATGAAGGGATTTCCATATCCTGCTGAAGCCACTGAATGTATCCTACCATAGCACAGGATTAGCCCTCTGAGGACAGACATTGTCATTCCTTGTATGCTTTACAGATTGAAACACAAAATGACCCACTTCTCAGATGCCATTTAAACTGGAGTAAATGAGAAAAACAAAACAATGAAATATTTTAATAAACCAGAATCAGTTACTTTTGTTCATTTATTTTCTTACCATGGCAGTGAATCAAGACTTCCATTATTTGCATATCATAAGAAGTCTTTTTCTGAAGCTGGAAAAACTGGTATTAACATTGATTTCCTGGCATTATTTTTTGCTAAAGCATAAACCTTTTGAATTATTACTTCCAGGACTGAGTTTGAGTGACAAGAGACATGTTCTATTCTTGTAAAGATAGAATCCAGGGAAATCCAGACAGAGAGAAAAATTTCAAAAGGCAACCTTCCCTCAAAATACTTTAAGTAGGATTTGATGCATATTTTAAAGTACTGTTCAGTAGTCTGTGCACTCTAAAAAAAATACATTCTAAAAGTTGCTATCAGGGCGTAAATGAAGAAAATTGGTCACATGGAAAAAAGAATGGCTGAAACTTCAGGACTCTCCTAATTTGTGTATGAAATGGTAGAGGGTCATTGGACAAAAAAAATTGAAGTATGAGTCATAGTATATATGAAGACAAAGAGAAGATAGTTAATTGGAATGAGAAATTGGAATAAAAAAGTAAAAGTGAGTAGATCATATATCCAACCCAGAACCCTGAAAGAACTGGCAAATGAAATCTTCATTCAGAAAGAAAAGGTTTAAAGTCTGTGCTTGAAGTGTGCAATGGCATGAAACTGGAAAGAGGAAAATGCAATGCCCTTATGTAGAAATATAAGTGTAATGGAAAAGAAGAAATCCATGGATCAAAACTTGGAAATACGTTAAGAATTCATAAGAAAATAGGAATTGGAGAGACTGAGGAATAGGATATTACAGGGGCTTATTGAATGTAGATGCTGTCAGGATAACCTGATTTCTTTTTGTGTTTTTGTTTGGCTGGTTATTGTTTGATTCTTTTTTTTCCTATACAAAGGAAGTGCATCTGATCTTATCTAGCCAGAATTATGTGATTTTAGTTATGAAGCTGTGTGAAGAATTGAGGAATTACTAGCTCTGTGTAGGAAGATGTAGATTAGCAAAAAGCATGACATAGTTGAGAAAAAAGAAGAAAAAAAACCCAGGAATTTTTGGGCTTCAAAATAATTAATGGTGGATTTTCTGAAAAATTAAAGTTAGGAGGAAAATTCACAATGTTGTTATTGTGAATGATCCTGATCCTGGAACAGAGAAGGAGGAGCTGATAACACAAACACAAGAGAGGGCAATTATAGAAATCAACTTAAGAAAATTATACATGAAAAACAAAATATCAGAAAAGTCAGGGTAACAGAATGGCAAAATGAGCTGGTGCATAACATCTTGCACCAGGAATAACTGCAAGTAATTTCTGCAGTGTCCGGGCATCTTACTGTCCAGAGCAGGAAGAGAAGACAAACTATTTAAATATATCTGCCAGTCCCCAAATGCCTGTGAGCCACTGATATGATGCCATCATCAAAGAGTCAAATGTTCTCTTTGGATATATCAGGAGACATATGGGAGTGTTAATAGCATAGTCGTGGGGAGGTGTTGCTTGGAATACTGTGAGTCTCACCACCTGCAAGAAAGACAAATTCATATGAGAGCAAAGAAAAGGAAGACTGCTAAAATGAATAAGAAAGTGGATATCTACTTGTAAAAGAAGAGAGTCTTGGCTGCCTAGCCTAGGAAAATACAAACTGAGGAGTCAGATGATTGATACCAAGGAATAAAATATAAGGATAAGCACCACAGTAGGAAAAGAGCTGTTTAAACTGTAGGACATTGCTGACAAAAGGATAAAATGGATATTAATTTCCCACAATTAAATATATGCCAGATGTGGGAAACTTTCCTATTATGCCAGTAAAAATATTTTACAACACTGAAAATTCTGTAAAGCTATAGTCAAGAACGATTTAATCAACCTGAAGTAGGTGCAGGAAGGAATTACTAGATGAATAGTGGAATGATTAATTTATTGCTCAAGAGACACTAGAGGAAAACTTGCCTTAACTAGCCCAGCAAAATAAAAATGGGGAGGGAATATTGCTGAAATGTGCTAAGGGAATAAAGACTGGGGAAGAAGAAGAGACATTTTAAGCTAAAAGAAAAATGGTATGAAAATAAATAGATATGAACTGTCTATGTATAACTTTAATCTTGAAATGAGAAAAGGGTTCCTAAAAACTGGAGTAACAGCGGTAAGAACAGCAAAAGGAGTGAATTTATTAGTGAACTATGGTGAGATTACTGAGAGACACAAAAATTAATTCTGTTTGGTAGTTAGAAGAGATTGCTATTTCTTATAGCATGGAGTCAGTGAGTTAGGTGATCTAAATGGACAGCTTAGATCAACAAATTTTCAATACATTTGGACACAAGGATCAAGGAGAAGAAACTGGCATCCATTTGATATTTTTCTCTACATTGCATTTCCTTGATCTTCACTTGCCCCAACTTCCTGTTTAAATTGTATTCCTTATGCAGTCAGTAAAGAATCAGGAGTGTCCTGGCTCAGTTGCAGAACAGATATTGGTTTTGTGAATAGGACATGTGTATAGGACCTACACAAACTTCACAGTCCCATTATACCTATTAGAAACTACACTGAAGGTCCACAGCAAGTCTTTCCATGTTTTTTTTAATCCAGAGGCAGCAATAAAAATTAGGTCACTTCTAGTGCTTTCCATGTATCATCTGCTTTGGATATAAAAATGGTTAGAATAGGAGGAAAAAGGAGGATAAGTGAAAAAAACCTTATGCTTTGTAACTTTCTGTTCTTCCAATGGTTTATGACACAAAATGACCCAATAAAAGTAATAGATTCCTAGTTTTTGATGATGGCATAATATCCTCAGTCTAGTTGTGAACTTTTAAAAATTCACAAAGAATTATGAGTCTCTCTTTTACACTGTTGTCATATTTGCAAGGTAGGAACTTTTGATCTCAGTTCTAATCCAGTGGAGTTCAGTGCTGAGATTAGATAAATGTACAAAAGCAAATTGTTTCCATTAATTTATTGGATCTCTCTGGAAATATTCCTTACATTGTCTTTTTCTGAGATTTCCAGGCCCTTGCTTATAAAGTACATATCGAAATTTTTCTTCTGCTGTTTGAGCACTTTATCTTTGAGGAATATAGAAGGACACATTAAAAATAAGTGTGAAGAGAAAGAAACACATGTTTTCAATACTTTAAAATGAAGTGTTTTGATGTCATATTGGGTTTTCAGATATAGTTCCATCCAGATCTCATTCCTGGCACTGATTTTCTCTCTATAGGCACAGTGGACATGATGATAAATTTATGTTTCAGTTGCTTCCAACTGCTATACTTTATTTACCTTAAGAAGCAAGGGAAAAGGACCTCCTCATGAAAACACAGGCCCCAACTCTATTTTTGCCAGCTGCTGGATGTGTAGAAAGAGGCTTAAAAAGAAATCAAATTATTATGTCAATGACAGGATGATTCACTGGGATCCACTGTTTTTTAAAGGTCAGGCACCAGCCTGATTTATTTCCCTTTTCTTGAGTGATACAACAGAGTGAATAAACTGAATAGAAAACCATTGCTCTAATTGCTGTATGGGGACATATAGTTCATTGCAACCAAACTTTGGACATATTTCTTTCTCTGGTTGACCTTTTCTTGTGGCTTTTTCTTTCTCCCCTCTGGTTTATTCTTCAATCATGGTAGCCAATTATAATTATCCCACACAGGTCACCTGTTTTTCCCCCCTGTGAATCCTCAAAAAATTTTATTGTTCTTCTTTTTTTTTTTTTTTGTGTCAACAGGAATTTTGATTACTTTGCTAGTTCTTAGTTATATATGGGAGTAAAGTCCAAGAGATGTCTTGGTGTCCTTCACTCTGAAAACCCCACACAACCAAGGAATTATTTTACCTATTACTAAATTCAGTAATTTCTGAAATGTTATGTACTGTCCAGACATGCTTCCTCGTCTTCCTCCTGCTGTGAGAAGGAATGAAAGGAAAGTATCCATCCTACCCTCTACTGAAGGTTTATCTAGAATTGCTTTCTCTTCTGTTTTTTCCTTTGTTTTTCCTTTCACAAACTTGAATCTGATTTTCATGCTACTTTTTTGCCCTTTTCAGATTATTTAAGGGTGTTTCTTTCAAAACTCAAGCTTTACTTATCTTTTTAGTCAAGTGCATACCGAACAAGAGCTGTCTCAATCCTGACTTGCATTGGGACTTTCTCGGAAAAAAACATCATAAATTCTGTCAAGTTCACTACAGTCTGTAGGTTTGCAATAGAAATAAAATACACAAATTAGGATTTATGATGCAATGTCCTGCAAAATCCTCCTAACCTTTTCTTGCATTAAATAAATTAGACTGGAGTGAAACGAAAATAGCGTTCATCACTTGATTAAAACCTTTCACAGCTCATGTGTCCCAAATGGTTTTATGAATTTCTGTCATTGGAACTGAAGTTTGGAGGAGGGATTAATGAGAAGTTAAAGAAAAAGAGAGAGAAAAGGGAAGAAAAGGAGAATCAATTATAAATATAATGATTACCAAAAAAAAAAAAGAAAAAAACCCAAGTTATTATTGCACTTAGACACAGTTGTGTTTAAGAAAAAAATCAGCTCTGTGATTCAAAATCTCACCACTTCTACTCCATGGTGACTTTGGTCTGACACCTTCACATGCATTGCCTTTGTCCACACTGCTTTACTGAAATATCAGATCTTCAGAGGAAAGATTGGATGTAATTCTTAGCTACTACCAGGATGTCTAGTTAGGAATTAAAGAAAGGAAGAGATGGAAAAATACATGAAGTCAAAAAAAAAAAAAAAAATTAGTGGCATCAGGAATAGGATTCTGAGCCCATGGAACTCAATCCTGCCCTGGAAGTGTGACACTATTTCCTGCTATGCACCCCAGTGCTAAAAATAGTAGGAAAAGTAAAATTATTTAAAATGAGGTTTGTGAAAAAAACCCAGAAACTTAATGCCACTATGCCCAAGTAATACAGATTGGCCTTTATTCATATGCATTGATGTTTTATTTTTTCTGATGTGGGGAATTTATTTGCAGAGCAGGTATATTTCATCCTTTTCATGTTTACAAACTGTATGTATAATGCCATTTACATTGCAGAGATTTCTTTTTTTCCTTCCCAAAATCATTCACCTGTCATGAAATGTTATTTAGCCTCCACAGCAAAGAGATGTTTTCATCTGGTGGTGCATTTCTGAGTCAAGCACCACAGTCATCAGATAGTGATTGTTTGTCAGCTTTGATATGATTCTGGCTAGAAGCATATGGTATTTAACATGGCTTAATTCTTAATGTGAAATCTAAGCTATGTTTTGAACCTCACTGGTGTCCAATGACACATGCCTTTTCATCCAGTGCTACAAAAACTCTTGGCTACTCATTTAAAAGCAAGCAGCAATTAGATTTCATCTTTATATTTAGATAGTGTTTAAAATCTTCAGGCTGAAGGGAATTAATATTGAAATTAATAGTGGGACCATATCCTAATGAGAGAAAATTTAAGACTATGAAGCAGTGATGCTACTAGCAGTAACTTGTTGGGGAGGGAGGGGTCACAAAAGTTTCTCAAGCTTCAGTTTTCTTTTTGCAATACACTAGGTTTTCCTCCAAGTCTACTTAGAGTCTCAGCATTTTTCATCTTTCTGAAAAGATGGTTATTAAGGATTATTATTTACAATATATTTTATTTTTAATAATCATCCTCAGCTAGGAGAGTCTTTCTAGGTGCCATGACCATAATTAAATAGCACAATACAACAAAGATGAAAAGTCCTTTAATTATTTTTTAACAGGGCTTTGGTTGGATTACAGAATGTCACTGAAATAATAATAATATGAAATAAAAGATTTGTTTCTCTTTGTGGTTTTCAAAAGCCAGTGATCTGTAACTGCCTGTTAGCTGTTACACAGTTGTGTCTCTAGGTATGCATTTAATACTTTTCATATGCCCTTGATTATATGAAAGCTTGATTATTCCAACATCTTTCAGGTTCTGCATGATAATCAAGGCTGTGATAGAAGGAGCTGATCTAATCCCAGCTGATGTCAAAGCCAAACCCAGCACTAAATAGTGCAGGAAATACTGTAGATCTTCTAAGTCATTATTTCCTGAAGGGGAACTCTGCAGCTCCAGATTGGACAGTAGTGGCCTCTGTCATGGTTTTCCTCTGATGTTTTCCATTATATTCCAAAGAAGAATTTCCTCATCTTTTTTTTTTTTTGTTGCATTGTAACAAAACATTTTGTAAAATTTAGATTTAACTGGTCTCATAACAGAAACCATCTGTTCAAACTTCCCCTTAGGTCATTCCCATTGTTTAACCTTTCAATAATGATCTTGTCTCCTTTTGGTTCACTTATCATGTGGTCTGCAGGACAGATTCACAGGAGTTAGCACAGGTACTCATCTCAAGGTGACTGATAACCTGAGGCATTCCTTAAAAATTATCTTCATAGGGAAATACATCAGCCAGCAAATACTAGAGAAATAGATAAATAACTAGACAGTGGATGAATACATAAATAGGCAATCAGTAGGACAGATCTATTATTCCATCCTTAATTCCCTGGCAATGCAAAATAGCTCTTATTTAAGATTCTTGTGAGTGTTTCTGCCATTATTGATTTAAAATGCCCTGCAGAAGAATCTGGATGACAACAGCCATCAAGCACTATGTATTACCATCAATGGTTACAAAATTCACCTCATTTCCTCCCTATCCTACAAAGTCTGAATGATCATAGGGTTTTTTTCCTGCTGCATTTCCCCAGCACTTAGCTGTATTTTTATTAGATGCAATAAAATGACCTGAACAGACATAGGGAGAACTTGAGAAGGGGATAGGATGATGTTATCATAATACCTATATAGACCAGAGGATATAGTTTACAGTATAATTATCATTTTCCAGTGCCTGAGGCACTCATCTCATGGACATCTGGAGAATAAATGTCTGAGCTAACATCTAACTAATCCTACCAGGCTAAGTTTGTGGGCAATAAGAGAACATCAGTTTTCTCACCTGAGTTAAGCATTTGCTTTAGCACAAGTTGAGTCTCATCCTATGAGTGACAATTTTTCCCCATTTGTTATAAAGCTGGGGTAAAGGAGCACTCAGTGAAATGGTCACAATGTAAACATATGCAGTCAGATGAGATTAAATTCCAACCTCATATGTTCCAGCTTTAGGTAGGACAATGAGAAAAACAGTTTTATCAAGCCTGGATGGAGAACAAGGGTCATAGCACCTAATCCAATACTGGTAAACACTAAGATATCTTATTCCTGGTTCTTTGGTTTTGAAATCTGATTTTGTAGTCAAGAACCTATGACAGGATCCTATAGGCCCTTCCTCTATGATAAAAACCATCAATTAGTCATTAGGGTTCTAGGTGATTTTGAAGTGCTATTTATTCCAGTGTCTTCCTTTAAAATAGGGATAATACTTTCCTTTTGTTGCACTGTCGTCAGGTGAAGACCATCCATCAGTGTGAGGCACCAAACTGTGAAAGAGATGTTATTAGCTTGGTTCCACATCTTGTGCTGCAGCATGATCTTAGAGACAACTTCTAATCATATCTGCAACAAATTAATTTGAGCTGTAAGCATTTTGGAGTATTTCATACTGTAAATTGAAATCTTTCTATAGTGCCAAGCTCTAAACCTAGTTGCATAAAAAATTCTATCTGAACTGGGGATTTTTCCTCAAATAATGCGAATCTGACATTGCTTCTGATTACTTCTCATCAAAGGCTCATCTTTATCTGAGGCCTCTGCTCCAGTTCCTTATTTTCTCCCCCTTCCTCCTCTGTCTCTGCATACATTTTAAAGTCTAATTTAGGTTTCCAATACCATACTAAATGCTATCCGTTCCTTTAGATCCTTATTTAACTGTTCTTGTCTTAATTTCATCTCTTGCAATTGTAACTCATTATTCAGGTTATTTCTCACAAGATTGATTGAGTATCAGGGGATCATTTACTTTTCCATTATAACAGCCACTTCAGGTTATAAATTCTGACTGTAAGGAGAAAATGTGCTTATCAGTTTTGTCAGCATTTGTGTGAAACAGGACTGGGCTTGTTCTGCAGAGACATTCATGACTGATACAATTTCTATCTTTGTATTTTCTGTGGCTAATCCTGCTGTTGCATCCTCCTGTTGAAATGCAGAGGAAAACACTTGATTTTTGTTGCCATTTTTCTGATGTGAACTGAGTGTGTGCCTGAAGTGAGAGGATCTTTCAATCTCATGCCTGTGTAAAGAGCTGCTGCTTGGGGGAGCAGATGGTTCAGGTGATAACTAGCTATGGCTTATGCTGCTATTGTTGGAAGCAATTAAGGCTTAATTTTCTGTGTGTTGCATCTTTAAATTTCTAAGTCTTTGCTGGAGGCTGCTGCCATTTTGCGTTCATTTCTGACAGCATATGTTGCAGGAGGTCCTCTGCTCTCCACCATGGGGACTTTATTTCTTTCTTTTTGTTTGTCTTCTCCTTCATACAATTAAATTTTTGATGGAGTGAAGCAGGAAGATCTTTGGGCATGTAATGAGAATGTCTGTGGAGACTCTGAAGCTGTGTTTCTGGCTTGAAACAAGCTAGATTCATAAGAATCAGTAGAAAACACTAAAGCTCCTTCTCAGTTTAGAGGTACAAACTTAGAAAATTCTGATCTAAATTGTTCCCTGGCCCTTGATATGTCTTACTATTTATTTTAGGAATCTCTTCAAGCAATACATGGAACATTGAGTATTGCTTGTCTGATACTCAATCTTCCAGCTCAGGCATTTTCCCAAGCATTAGCAGAAAGAGTTTGTAGGGGTCTAGTTTGATAATAACATTGGATTTCAAAGGGGACTCCCCAGATAAATGAATGGAGCCAGCTTTGACTCCATGATTACTGTCATTGTGCTATTATTTGGTTGGCCCCTCTTGGCTGAACTCAGGATGCTTTCATTAATTTTCAATACAAAGGAAACACAGACTTTGGCCAAGCCTTTACCTGTTGGGATCTTTAGCTGGTCAGAGTGACCTTGAAAAAAGTTGGAAAGTCTATTTTCTCAGCCTGATGCTTGAAGAAAGAGGCAGGGCTCTTTATTTCTCAGCCTCAAGGTTATTTATTGTATCTTATCTATAAAATTCTTTCTCTTGTCCTGCTGAGGTCTGCTCAGCACGACAGTCAGAGGCATTCTGCCTGCCCCCAGGGTGGTGTTATGTCTTTATACTAAAAACTACGTATACAATGTTTACAATTACTTTCCAATTCCTATCATCTAAGTAAGACAGTGAGCTTCTACTCTAAACTGATCTAAAAGTGTCAACATCACAGCAAAAGATAGAGGCCAAGAAGGAGAAAGGCTGGACATGCCCAGATCCCTCCATCTTGCCCCCTGAACTTCAATTCCAGAAACCCCAAAATCTACTTTTTACCCTGTGATAAATTCACTATCATTCTACTTAATTTTTCATGGCTTGCAGATCTTCATCTAAGGTTGGTAACTCGCTCCACAGGCCATAATCAAACCACAGGCATCTTGGGCTCTGTGCCAGGGTCCCTAAGACCCCTGGCAAGGGTCTTGGCTGCTCAGAACAGCCAGAGGGATGTCCTGGGTCCTGACATTTACCAGATGTCATGGACTTGTCACAGTTTTGTGGTAGCACTGAGAGATTCACCTGAGTTGCTTAAAGTCAGGCTCTTCCTCGTTATAAAAGTATTCCACACATTTCTGTGTACCTGCCAAGCCTGAGGGGCACCACCTGTCAGAGTGACAGGGGGGATGCATGGTCGTGATGGACAGAGACGAGAGATCTCTGCAGCCAGGTGGAGAAACTTGGGGTTTATTGCAAAGGGCATGGGTGCAGGGCCCTGCTGGGAGCTGCCAGCCACAGCTTGGAGCAGGCCTGAGAGAAGAGAGGGGTAGAACGTAAGAGAGTAAAAGGGGTAAGAGCTAAGAGTGTAGGAAGTAAGGTACGAAGAAGTGGAAGTGGAAGGTGCAGTGGAAAGAGGAAGTGGAAAGTGGGCGAAGTTCCCGTTACAATAGAATAAATCATCTTCTGTGTTGAATATTCTGATTCTCACTAACCAATCTAGTACAATATAGAAATCCTAAAGCATTTCCATACAACCTGTAAGAATCACTACATTACCATACTGTGTTACATTTTAAACCCTAAAAACCACTCTTTGGACCCCTTCTGCCAAGCTGGCAGGGTCTGCTGGACACTTGGACCTGCCTGCTTGCAGAGGGTATTGTTTCATCAAAAGGGGATTACCTTCAGCCGGCCACACCATTGTTTTCCCGTTGTTCAGTAACTAAGGGGTCTCAAAACTTCCTTTCATTTCAATCTCGCTTATAGTTTCTATATTCTCAAAATCTTTTGCCAGGCAATCATATTTATAAGGCTTTCCTGTTCCATCCTCCCCAACACCACCAGCCTTGCCTGCCCTTTCCCAGGACTCCAGGGCTGCTCCACCCTGTCCATGGCCCGGTATCCCATGGCAGCCTCCCACGGCCACTATCCTCTGTCCCAGCAACACCCAACAGGGCTGGGCAGCAGCTCCCCACAGCCCTGCCCTGCCCAGACCCACCAGCCCTTGTCCCAGCCTTGCCTTGGCTTCCCCCATCCTCAGGGGACATGCCCTAAATGTCCAGGGCTGGGGCCACCCTGGTGCCCCTCAGGTTGTCACACTCCCTCCCTGCCAGCCCAGGGATCCTGGGGAGTTGCTGGCTCACACAGTGCCATGGCACCATCCCCTCTATCCCTAACTGGAAAGCTGCTCAGTGCACATGTGGTCTGCACTCACATCCCACAGCAGTCAGGTTTTACTGCTGGTTTTATATGAGTGATTGCTGGGGAACAGCTGGCACTCATAAAATGAAACACAGAATATCTTGTTAATGACTTGTCACCATTTTTCTTCTTTGTTTTATGGGTCAGAGGAAAGCAAACAGCTTCACGGGTCTGTGCAGAAGGGCCTGGCAGCCTTTCCCAGCCTCCAGATGCTGAAATGACAGTGATTAACCACAGTGCCCAGAACTGAAACTGTGCAGAGCGCACTTGCACTGCGGGGGCACGTGGAGATCTACTGAGTGAGAGATGTGGCACATCTGGAGAGATGTGACACATCTGGAGGGGAATGGCAAAGTGGCAGGAAGGTTTGCCAGTGAGCATCTCTCCTGCCAGTTATGTGCAGCTCTCAAAATGCCAGTGGCAGTACGCTGGCTCAAAGGGCGCTCTTGTACTGCAGCTGCTGCAAGGATGGGGCTGATGTCAGCCCTGGGGATAAATGCTTCAAAGTGCCTCTGAAGCAGACAACACCAAAAATGGGGGAACTCTGAAGCCACAGGTTTTTCCATACAGGCTTCAGATCAGCTCATTTGGTACTAAGCTGCTGTTTTCCCAGAGAAAGCTCCTGACTATAATAAGCCCCCTGATGTTGCACTGGAAATGCCATCTGCTTTAAAATACCAACTGAACATAACTCTCAAAATAAAAGTGCTTTACACCTATGTCATGTAAAAGAAAAAGAAGGAAGAACCCACAGACAGCTGTGGATAAAAAGACTGAGCTGGAGTAGGAAAGCCCCAGGTGTTACAGACAAATCTAAACATTCTCTTAGCCCAATATGAATATAAGGAAATTTCAAGGTTACTGGATTGGCATCTCAAGGGGACAGAGATCTTCTATTTTTTTTGCAAGTGGGGAGAACAAAGAATTCAGAGATTGCTTGCTTTGCTCACCAGGAGTAGGCTGCTGCAAGACACACCACTGCTTCAAGTCAAATGAGTTTAACTAGTCCCTTATTTGGGAGGAATAGGAGCATTCTGTGCATGCCTTCAAATCAGTTATTCAAGTCAGTAGAGGGAAAAAAAGGGATGTGTCTTATGCTATCTCCCCTCTCCACCATCAAAAGTATTTTTTAGAGATATATCTGTCTTTGATCATTAGAAAATCTTCGCAAATTAGTGATGCAGGAGAGAAATCCTTTGGCCTGAGCTCAGAAGAGCAGTTTATGTCCTAATTTGTCCATTCAAAATCTAATGGGAGACAAATGCCTGGGGGCATTAAGTGCTTAAATGCATTTGAGGATTTGAGCTCATCTTCCTTTTATTAGTACACTAACTCTTTACAGTTATCTAGTTTGTTTTGAAACAACATGTTTTACATGGAATTTTATAAAACTAGTATACTATTTAAATACTAGATTAGAAAAGCACCTGAGGAGCCACGCTGTTTTCTCGGGTGTAAAAAAGCATTAAAGCTGTATCACGTGCTCAGTTCAGAGCTGTTTGAAGCTATCAGCTGCATTTGCCTCCATGTGTACAGCATATGGCACCTAACTACTGCATTTGAGCTGCTGCAGCAATGTTATGAAGATGCATTCCTGAGATTGTTTCCACCTTGTGGCAAATGAGGGATGTGCAGGTTTCTGAGCATAACTCCATCCTGGATTCAGAGATGCCTCCTGTTTAAGCCACTCTCTCTTACAATTATCCCTTACACTTCCATTTGTACTGAGCCATAAGCTAGAAAATGCATAAGTCTTGTTTGCTACAGCAAATGCACTGATGAACAGGAAAATAAAAAGTACCTTTAAAACCAAGAACATTCAAATAAACTGACCCATCAAGTCTCTGGATGCTAAGATTTATCACAAAGCCAAATGGGCTCATTGAATGCTCTATCAGCTGAGAGGAGCATTAGAGACCAATACCTAATTCCCATCAGCACGAGTGGGATTTCACTCTCTAAAAAGGGATGTCTATTATTGTTTTAAATACCCATCTGTATTCATTTTAACTGCACAGTTGAAGGGCATGGGAAACAAAATAGGCTTACTTTGCTTGCCAGTTGCCTGTTCATGAAAGCATGTCATCCACAGGGCTCACATTGTGCCAGCCCCATTCAAAACTTCATATGCAGCTGGCTGGGCATTCAGAACAGAATTAGATGCCCTCTTTAAGGGGGGAAGAGAAGGGAAGAAGAGGTGATGATACTTGACTCTTCAGAATTTCAGAATAATTTATTGCCTAGAAGTGGAGCATTACTTTCCAAAAACTTTGTGTCAGATGCTGAAGGTCAGGGGAAGACTGGAATGTAAACCTTTCCTCAGAGCTTCTCAGTTGTTAGCTACAGAGAGATTCTTAATCCCTGAGACACCTGATGTTCTCATCTACCCCACAGACAGCATCATTGCCATATGTGGAGAAAAGCCAGACATCTGCTTCAACATGAGCTCTAAAATATTTGATTTCTAGGATTTTAATTATTTGAGTCCCAGTTTCATGTTTTTGTAAATATTATTGAGTTATGTAGTGAATATACATGTACAATATGTACCAATAGTGTATATTTAATGATTTTATATATTCAGTGTGTATCTATAAATAAATTGCATACAGATTGTGTGCATGAAGAGAAAAGAGAGAAATCTATTTAACATCGTCTGCATATATACTCATGATTGGGTCATTGCTCACTTTATTGTTTGTATTTATTGACATATTCCAAATCAACTTTAACTTCCTTAGACTCCACAAGAAATATCCACAAGTGACAGAGCAAAGATTTGGAAGTCAAAACATCATTTTAAGTGCAGCTGGCTCTAAAGCTCAGACCAGATTTCTGTATCCTGCAATGTACCTATCTGGAGAAAAGGACTTATTTTTAGCATATTGCTCATCATTTCTTCATGAATTTCACAGGATCACAATTTTTCTCTTCACATCCCATTTCAAGACAGTCCTGAATGGGAACTATGTCAAAAGTTCAAGAACTTTGAGTATACAGGCTCTCCACAGATGACCTTCTGGGTCCTCATCTGATCTCAGAGCTTCATATTAGGCCCTCTGAGGTAGCTGGATTGCTTTCCCAATTGATACATAAGTTCATATATTTTGGTCTGTCTGTGAAATTATATTGCAGTTATTACTGCAAAATTTGAGGTTTTAGCTGCCAATAGCTAATGGCTGGGGCAATAAATTGTATGACTTCAGTATTGCTTTTAATGAGAACATCTGATATTGACTATGCAAACCAGACAATACTGGCTCACACAGGACTAGAGTTATTTTCTTCCTGGATCTAAAACATTAATCAGCATCTTATTGCAGTGCTCAGTCTGTAGGATTATCCTTGAATTGAAAGTGGTAAGTGGACAAACAATGAAAATGTCCAACAGGAGATTTGTGTTAGTAAAATGTATGATAATTTTTATTACTCTCTGTTGCAAAATCTGATTTTGGTTGCATAACTTTAAAAGGTATAGCCTTGTGTTTAAAGATTGAGATGTATTTGGTTATACAAAGACCTCTTATTTTTAGTCCTTTGGATATTTACTTTGTAACATCCTTAAAAGAATCAATACACTTAAAATCTACAGTGACACCATCATGGACAACCATTGGTTTCATTTTTTGGAACCATCTGTGGACAGTAACCTCTAGTTGTGAGTAAGGGGCCTGTGATGAGGACCGAGAAATGTGCAAAGAAGTCAACAAAGCTTCCATCAAACTTGTTTGAAGGAAATATTTCTGTCATGGGTTTTCAGTGCATGGAATATGACACTTCTGCCAGCTTAGTCCAAAAGGCATTAGTGTGCTAACTCAGGTGGTGATGCTGGCATTCCATCTGGTTAACCAGGTTGGTTTCTCTAACAGAAAGATTGGATGTAGGATCCATGAAACTGAAACCTGTGACAGGTTTGTGTGTTTGTGTACATAGGTTTGCATGTTTTTCGGGGGTTTTTGGCTTTGTTTTGTTGTGTTTTGAGTTTTTTAACAAATAGGAATCAATAAACCCTGATGGGGTTTTTTTGTCCTTAAAAACACCTTCTTTCCTGTCTTTTTGGAAGAAATTTGTAATATATACCTTTTTCCACTAATTAGACACCTGTCTCACTGCCACAATTCTATGAAGATTGTGGAGAGTGACCTTGCACTGCCAGCTCCTTCAGCACTCTAATGATGCTCATTAATAACAAACCAATGAGAAGAATTCCCGTCAGAGTGGCAAGGGTATGTGATTGGATGCTTCAATTTACAGATATCTCTTGGATGTTGAATGCCTTTACTCCACATTTTGTGAGAACCTGTGGTTGAAATGTCAGTGGTCATTGTGGTGGACCTGTGGTTGTAAAACTCAGTAAATGGATGTTAACATTAACCATATATTAATATAACATTGACCATATATTAATATTTGAATTAAACAAATTGAAGTGTTGTGTGGCTTTCAAATCTCACAGAACTGATATCAATCCACTCGATAACATTTATTGTCCACAGCAAATCCCAGCCTGGCTTACAAAGTTATGGAGGTGTGTCCTGGAGAGGACTACTTAGGGAAAGACTGGCTCCTTAGCCCAGGACCTGTGATGAGGATTAGTTAAAATGAAGGAGATAGATTTTAGTTGTCTGGGGGAAAGCTGTCCAGTGTTGCTAGACTAAAATACACTGATATGACCACATTTTCTCAGTGTGCTGAAAATAAGAATCATTCATCTATGCAACAGTATAGTCCAAAACAAGAGACTAGCTGGTATTAAACATATTCCATTTTAATATATCATGGGTGAGATAAAGCTGATCTTAGAGGAGCCAGCCTCAGTAGTGTTCTACTTGATGTATCTTTCTCCTCCCATCTTCCCCTTCCCTCACAGAGAGTTTTCACTTAGCCTTCTTAGTTAAATCTGAAAATTAAATCCTGCAAGTCTGGACTTGTGCCACCATGGGAAGTTATCAGAGCTGCATTCTCTTCTCAGCTGCTGTGTGTCTCTGACTGCTCTGTTTTCCCATCTCTGAAATGAAGGTAGGACTTGCACAGCTTCTGATGCATTTGGTGCTCTGCAGGTGAAAAGTGCAGTGCTGTGAAATGTTGTGACTGTACAGCACTGCTTATGCTTGTGGAACAATGACTACATTAAAGTTTAGAGCCTTACCCACCTCCCTGCAAAAGAATAGGTATGGAGGGAGCATTGTGAATATAAACCACTTGTTTGGCTGCCTGATAGAACCCTTGCTATTATAACAGTTTAGATTCCCTTTGGGCAGATACCAAGGATATTTAGTTTATCACTCTTCTGCAGAAATGAACACTGGACCATTAAAATAATTGATTTTTAATGAAATCTGATGGAATTTATGCTGTTTTGTTTTGGTTTTCTTTTTTGAAAGAATGAAGGAATAACCATATGTTCTCCTGTTTTCTACTATTTCTTCTTATCTTCACAGTTTAAGAGGGCTGATGAAAGGAAAGAACCAAAGGGTTACTCTGTAAATAAATTATGATCTGAGAAGCTTTCAATCTTAGCAGAACTCAGTGAATCAATTATACCTGTTTCCTTTACCTGAAAGGTAACCAGTATTTAACTATTTCAACTATATATTGGAAAATTAAACATTTCTTAATATTTCAAAAGCTTTATGAAATTTCTCAGTTAGAACACTTAAAATTGAAAGGCTTTATACTATCAAAATCATTATTTGCAGTGAAAGAATCCTTCAGTTTTGGATGTTCTTGTTCCTGTGAGTGTTTTCTAGTTTTCCCTAAATTTCCTGAACATAAAGGGTCTGGTATGTGAATGTTTTATGAATACCAATAGTTCCTCAATTGTTTTGATGCAAATAAATCTTATTATATTGGGATTTCACCCACGTGATCACTTTTCTGTACTCTGCATTTTTGCATTTCAAGGAGCTTTCTATCAATGGAAGAGGTGACATTTTATGTTGATTTTGAGATGTAGGATGGTCCAGAGGAGAGGTATGTGCTATCCCTTTTTATAAGAGAATTGTTTCCTTGTCTCCTCTTTTTGTTTTTCTTTTTTCCTTTTTTTTTTTGCCTTGCCCTATTAGACTCATTCAGAATATGAAAAGAAAAACACAATTCTTTGTTTACAGCAAACACAGCATTAATGTGTATCATTCTTTTTGCATTTTCTTTCTGATCTTCCAGTGTGCAGAGCAATTTGCCTCCTAATTCATTTACAGCTGCTTTTGTGAGCCTGTCTGAGCACAGAGTAGAACAGGAAAATTTGCAAGCATAAACAGGCAGAAATATTTCCTGCACTAGCCATTTGGAATGATACATAGGAATGATACGTTTGGAATGCTGGCATCTCCAGCAGAAGGATTACATGCATATGCAGCACAGTGACAGTGGCTGAGCAAAAGGCTCATGGGATCCTTTGGCTGCTCAGGGGTGAACTTGAAGGCAGAAGCACATCTGCCCTTTTGGCTGGACCAGATCACCTGGAGACATCCTTTCTGCATATCAGCACCTTTCCTTCTACCCATCGTTTCTTGCAGCTGTCACATGAGTTTCCAGGTGCTAATTTCTAAGCTCTTCTAGTCAGAGTCACTGTTTCTGTGGCTGGCCTTTGCTGATATTCATGGTTTTTTGCCTTACAGAAGTAAATGAGCCAGCAAAGCTGGTGATGATCCCTGGGATGAAGTCTGTTCACCTAGAACACCTATGAGTTAGGAGAAAATCGAGCAAGCTGCTGCCATGGGGCAGAGACTGTCACAGAAACTGATAGTGAGCCCTCAGCATGGCCATGACCCAAAATCATGATACCAGACCCTGCAGCATGCCAGGCATCCACTAAGAGGCACCGTTCTGCACTGCATTTTCTGGGATGCAATATGCCTATGTACTGCCAGCTTAAAGCAGCAACCTTACAGATGAGTAGGGCTTCTCTGTTGCCATACTGTGGGTGGAGAGGTAAATTCTGTTTAGTTTGGTACTTGTATACTTGCAGGCACTTATCACTCGCCTGTTCTCTTGATTCTTGATGGTTTCTGCATAGTTTTACTTTGCCTCTTCCTCCAGACAAGGATGATTGATTCATAAAGGACACAGTTGTACTCTGCAAAGTCAGCACCGGCAATATTATCACTGTGTGCACAGTCTACAATCTCAATCAACTTATTTTAAACACTGAGTGCAGAGGAATACAGAGGCTGCTAATTGGAAATTGCCATCTCTCTCTCTCTCTATCTTTTTTTTTTTTCTTTTTTTTTTTTAACTTTTGACTGAAAAGGAAGCATTCTTTCTTGTAAAAAAAGCAGAGGCAGGTTATATTTGCATTGTGTCTTCACAGTGGATAATGGCCAGTGAAGCTGACTGATGATGACTGAGTGTTTTTTGTCAGCGTAGAAACACAGTAAAGGTCTTCTCCTCACTCTCAGGGCCCAGCATAAGAAATTAGAAATACATGGTTGAAAGGCCAGAATATTTGTGAATAAACATGGAAGGAAGGATGTTCCAGAAATGTTTCATCTTGGGTCTGAGGCAGGGGTCAGATTTTGACTCTCAGTGAAGAGGATTTGACTGACAAAGCATATATGTCATATAATCTGTGCAAATATCAGGGCACCAACCTGCGTCATTGACTTTAGGCTTCCTCACCAAAGTGGAATTTCTCATTCTGTGAAGTGTCCAAGAACTCAATTATCAATTCAAGGTCAGAATAAATTTGATTCAGTTATTATTTTCTTACCTACTAACCAACAACCAACTCTCTCTCCATTATCTAGGACATTCTAGGGTGAAAATCCAAAATGTTTAAGGGAAGAGGAGTATACCTTTGTCACATATTTTCTAAAGGAAGACAATGGATCCGGAGACCTTGGCTCTCTACTGAGTGAGAAGGAAGAACTTTATTCTTGTGGGCCAAAAGATTACACTGGGGAGCATAGTCCTCAAAGGGAGTATACAACCTGCTCTGATTTCTTATGGAAATTAAAAAGCCTTGAAAGATCCCTATATCCATGACACATGTAGACAGCCTGTTTTGAAATTTTTATTCCAGGTTTTCCCTTGGACATGTTGCAAAAGAGAAGAAGAGCGTGTGAGTGCAACAAAGAAGGAAAAGGGAGCTTGAAAAGAAGGTAGGGAAAGAAAGAAAGAGGACATTATCAGAAGAAAAAGGATATCATAGTAAAATCCAGTACGTCTACATGTGAAGGTGCAAGTTTAATGCCAAGTGGTTAAAGAGAAGCATGAAGTGAAAAATATAAAAGTGGGAAAGACAAAAGGCTGTGTAAAATGTGATTCAAAGAGATACTTAAATGTTTTCACATTATAAAAGAGAAAAAGTTATTTAATTAAAGCTGATTCCAGATCAATGATTTGATTTTTAAGTGCTGAAGTGAAAGTGGCAAATATTTTTCTAGGTTTAATTTTACTTTCAACAAATCGGAAGTGTTGTAAAAATAGATATAAAATTTGATATTAAGGGAAAGAAAATATGACACTTTTGTCAAAGTAATATAAAATATAAGCATTTGTTGTTTAGAAAATTTGTAAGCCACATTACAGCATTTTTCAGAATTGTGTAACACAATGTGTTTGCTACAGTGGAATGGGTTTTTTTTTTGCTTTAAGGAAGAGGAATTCTGAAATAAAGAAATCTACAGCCAAAAGACATTCTCCTCTTGCACAGTGCCTTAGGTGCTGCAGTCACTGTGAAGCTGAACACTTTCTGTTTGCTGCCTTTGCTCAAAGCTCACTGTAACTGTTCACCAGGGCTCCTGTGGCAGGGCTTTGAGCTCTGAGGGCAGTATTTTCACTGTTTTTTTTCTGTTGGACACACAGGGTTGGCCTCATGTTCTTATACCTTCAAACCCATATACTGATCATATAGACAGCTCTTACAGGATGCAGTTGCCTTTGGCATGAAGAATTTCTTCCTACACCTTTGCTGCAGCTCATCTTATGAATTTTAGCTTTTATGACAGAAACACAAAGCTTAGAGCACAGCAAAGCAGGCAGTGGTCACCCACATGCCTGGTCAGGATTATCCAGTGAAACACCTGCACCAAAGCTTTGTGCCAGTCTCTGTGTGCAATGCCTGTGTCCAGCTACGTGTGCCAGGGTCAGTATGAAGAGCATCACGAATGGGAACAGCTCCTAAGACCTGCCAGAGGTTGTGATGTAGATATGAAGTGCTGGGGGATGAGGATGACGATGAGGATGAGGATGGCTACCATCACTATTATATAACCTGATGTTATGAGGGAGACTGCAGAGGGGAATGCTTGCCTGGCAATGACTCCCAGCTGGTCACAGGGAGAAGCCTTCTTTGGCTTTTCCCCCTGCTTGTGTCTTCCTATTCCCATTGTTTTTAACACCTTTAGTAACTTGAAAGTTGGTATATATATCTTCACCTCCAGACCCCACTATTGAAACTTTGTGCATTAAGCCTGTCTCAATGCCCTTCATGCACCACCTATTCAAATTCAGTGCTAGTAAAAGTTAGCATGGTAAATGTGATTTATTGCAAGGTTGGCTTACTTGGAACCTGTCAAACATATCCTTGTCAAATTCTTCTAGGCTTGATCAGAGTTTGTATCTCACAAGATATAATAGGCACCCAAAAATTTCTCTGTCTCTTATGTGGATTCTGTGCCATTCATTCCTGTTGTTTTCTCCCTACAAAGAGAGAATTTTAGCTTGAGAGAAGGATTGGCAAACCTGTACTGTCACAGCATCAAGCGCCAATAGGTAGATTGTCAGGAAAGATCAAACCTGAAATGCAGAGACAAAACAGGAAGATTTTTTAACTCTCAGCGTTGCTTGCTTGCCCCCATGCATTTCCACAGTTTCTCAGATTTAAACAATTTTTTTGCATAAAATACTCCTACCAGGTCCTCTGAGAGTATGAATTCATTCCTTGGCTACTATAGACTAATATATATCCAGTTAAAGGCAATGGAAAACATAATATTCTGCTTGTTAACTAAAGTCAGATTGTGAGTCATCTCCAAAGGATTTAACTATCTTTATTCCTGGTGGCCATCCAGAGAGTTTATGTGACCTGTTCATAGGAGACTACATCACCCTAATTCTGTAAAAGACACCCCTATCTACTGCTGGTGGAGCAGAAAGGGTTAATCAGCCTCTTGAAGTGCATGCCTCCTCTGCAGAGAGAGTTTAACTGACTAATCTATGTTAGGTACTAAAGTTTTAGATGGCTAAAGTAGGTAAAATTAATCCCAGCCTAAGTGCTCTGCTTCTCTTTATTGTCTGTTTTTCTAGCAGTGCTCTTGCTGTAGCCTTATCTAAAGAGCACGCAGCAGCACTGTGTCCTTGCAAAGCGCCCGCTTGTGCTCTCTCCCTGAAGTCAGTGGGAGGTTTTGATTGCTTTTCACACCTGCAGAAACAAGCCTAATGCCCCTTCTTGTTTGCTACAAATGAGAGTATTAACTAGCAAAGACAGATGCTGCTATCACAGCAGCAGAACATGTTCAATGGCTCAGCCTGTGGATCTTCCCATGTTTCTCATGGCTGCCCAATTCCCTCCCCACCCTGGCAGTGCAGGAGATCACACTGTAATTATGCACACGTGTTTATTTCCACTTCTGAAGGTAACCAGGTATGGATTGCTCTCACAAAATAGTTGTCACCCAGGGAATAGAAGTGGAGCTGCATTTTGCTCCTGGTTGGGTACACCTCATTAGGTCCACAGCCTTTGGCTCAGCTCCTGCCAACATAATTGGAAGCGACAACAGTACCGTTTTGCCACATAGCAGTCAGCATTGGCAGGAACAGTCGGATCAGAGGGACACACAAGGGGAGTGAATCAAAAAGATTACAGAGATATAATGAGATTACTAAATAAGTAATACCTCCAGAAGGGTATGTCTTAATTTTATTAAGAGCTGTTAAGGACAACCACCTATCTTAAATAACAGATGTCTGACCATGTAACTATGAAGTGCCAGTTAAAAGAATTAACAGCAGACCACAGAAACTTCCAATATCAGTGGTAAACAGAGCTAAATGGAAGAGACAAACTGATCTTCCATTAATTTTCTTCTGTGTATCCACCAGAAAGACCTGCATGCGTGGACTTCTTTTCTTAAAGTTGTAAATAAACTTCAGTGAGCTGTTCACTGGTGTGTGTGAAGGGGTCACCCTGGCTGGATGCCACATGATCACTCAAGCTACACTATCACTCCCCTCCTCAGCTGGACAGAGGAGAGAAAATACAAATTTTAAGCTTGGAATTGAAAGAAGGGCAGGGAGAGAGACCACTAAGCAGTTACTGTCACAGGAAAAAGAGATATGAGTAGGGGGAAATTTATTACCAACCAAATCAGAGAAGGGTAATGAAAAATAAAACTGAATCTTAAAACACCTTCCTCCCACTCCTCTCTTCTTCCAGGTCTTAATTTTACTCACGACTTTCTCTACCTCCTCCTCCTGCAGCTGCCCAGGGGAGCAGGGATTGGGGGATGCAGTCAGTTCATCACACATTTTCTCTGATGCTCCTTCCTCCTCAGGGAGAGGACTCATCACACTCTTCCCCTGTCCTAGCATGTGGTCCCACCCATTGGGGACAGTGCTCCACAAACTTATCCAAACCTCAGTCCTTCCCACAGGCTACAGTTCTTCATGAACTGCCCCAGAATGGGTCCCTTCCACATGGTTCAGTCTTTGGGAATAAGTTTCTTGGGCATGAGTCCCTCATGGGGTCACAAGTTCTGCCAGCAAACCTGCTCTAGCGCGGGCTCCTCTTCCATGGGCTCCTTACAGAAGCTGCCCATGAATTCCCCCCCTTACAAAACCTTGCCAGAAGAATCCAGTACATGGAGAACTTCAGCCAGGCTTGTAAGTCCTGTTGGAAAGAATTTATTGTCAAACTAAAGAAGGAGGTTATATTTAGCTTACAATCACAGAGCACCTGTGAACCCGCTGCTAAAATTGTCAGAGATGATACAGCAAGCTAGGCTGACATTTCTCTAATCCAGTGTGATGTCTGCTGTATTCTGTAAGCAATCTCATTTGACCTCACTTGTACCACTTAACATATGATCTTGGGGTCATTTGGAAATGAAAGGATCACAACAGGCAAATTGTTCACTTCTTCCCTAAAATATGGGAAATTTTCTGAAAAATTTTGTAGATTGGTTTAAAAGTAAAGTGATCAAGTGTGAACAGAATCCAGGAATATTTTGGTCATCTTTTCAGGATTATTCTAAGAATTTGCCTGGAATTTGGCAACAGCATTTTCTCCAAACTTCATCAAGTAATACAGTTACTATGTTGTGTTCCAGTAATGTGCAGGGAAACTTGTATTGTACCACTACTGGATCCCATTCAGAAGTAAGATGGACGATTATGACTAACAAAAAGACTATAAAATCTGAATATGATACTTAAAGGATTTGCCTGCACAACTTGTAACTAGTTTAATTATATTATTAATTAATTATATAATCATGTACAGAGTTGTTCAATCAATGTATGGACCAACGAAAATATATTCTAAACATGAAATTTCTATTAAGTTTTGCAGCATAATCAAACCACATAACACACTGCCAAAACTGTCATGTGGCTAATATAGTCTTAGGGGACATAAAAAATTAGAGCTTTTGGAAGTACAGCATTTCTTTATGTCAAAGATGATGGCATGGAAACAAATAAGATTGATTAGTCATATACTTGTCTTTATTAGTACTTCATAGGAAATAGATTTCTTGTTCTATGAAAATTTAATACTGAAAATAGCATTCATTTCCAATTGGAAGACAAAGAAAACCATTATTCAATTTATTTTGCATTGTTGAGTTGTATTTTTTGATTTCATAATGGAAGAAAACACCTGTTTTAATGGAAAATTATGTGTTTTATTTCTGAAAAGGAGCTGAAATGTCCTTTCATGACAGTTTTGCTGTATTTTCCTGAAATATTATGCAAGAAAAAATATGACTCATGAGGAATAGCCTACTCACATAAATTTTTTTTTTGTTTTATTAATCAGTAATTTCTGACTAGAAATGGCAAAAAATACCCTCTTTTAGTCCTAGAAAATATAACACATACAGGTCTGGTATAATTCCATTAGTTTTAATTTATTCTAATTTTTACTATTGTAAAAGAGTTCAGTATCATGTCTCAAAATTTGTTTGATACTGTGTAAATCCTTCCAGTTTCCTGATATAACAGGGTTAAACTCTCTAATGAAGGTCTATTTTTGCACAGGATCTGTAAAGAGAAAGCATTTTTCCTTCTTCTTATGACATATTCAGAACCTGTAGTCTCTGCCTTTACCATAGTGTTTCTCTTCCTTTTTATTTGCTTTTATTCCAACCTCGCTTCAGTCTCTTGCATGGCACTGGGTTCACTGTTCCTGCTTTGCTCCCAAGCATTATAAAGGCAAAGAGAGCTTTCATTTTAAAAGAGTTGAACTGTGGGTGCAAGTAACATGGAAAAATGCACCCTACTCTGTATTTGGTTTAGGGAGGCAGGTACAGGTTTCTTATTTAGTTTCTTGAACCTAGAGACTGGCATCTTTGCTCCATTGTTCCCTTATGTTTTCCAGTGTGTTTCATTCACAAGGAAAAGTGGGCATTTGTAAGGCAGAACCAGCAGCTGTTTGGAAAAGAAAGAAGCAAATATTAGCTCTGCCAAAGGGCCATTATACAGGTGGAAAAAGTAAAAATAAGCACAATTAGTGCCTCACAAACCCACAGGGCTACACAGCCATGGTGGGTCATGACCATTGGGTTCAGGACAGCCTCTCAGGGAGCAGTATGCATGCACAAAGTAAGCAAAATATTATGAACTGGATAAAAAGTACAGGCTCCTGAAATACTAATGACAGACTTGCTCTGCAGCTCTTTTTTGTTTGTTTTGTTGCTCCCATGGCAAGACAATCACCTAGGAAAGTCAAGAATGTAATGGATTTTGTCTTTGGAGCTGTGATGTAAATGGTGCTTAAGGATATTTTGCCTCAGATTTGTCCATTCTTCTTATGTATTCTATGTCTCGGTAAAACAATTATGAATCCAGTGCTATTGGTAGTGACTTCTTTGCCTACCTGTGTCTTTTCTTGCCTTCAGAGAATCCTGCATGCAGTTTTTGGTACCTGTCCTGATTTGATTTTTTTTTTTTTTTTTTTTTTTTTTTTACTTTGTGCTGGGGCTATCAAAAAAAAAAAAGACTGCCTGCCAAAGTGTCATCTCTCATTTAGGGGTGCTGTTTATTTTATCTGGCTGTAGACTCTCTCCTTGTTCCCTGCCTTTCCCTAGCAAGTGAGAAAGGCAGCCCCTTCCTTGGAGCCATATTTCACATGGGATAAATCTATCTCACACAAGCAGCAGGAACGGATTTGTCTGTGCTGTGTCTCTAATCCAGTCTAATTCAGAGCAGATGGCTCAGGGAGCTGTGCATGTGGCCACCTGCAGCGCCGGCCCGACTGTCCCCATGCCAGGCTGGCAATCCCCACCCACCCATGCAACCTGAGGGACAGGAGGCTCCTGTGCTGCGTCCCCCTGCAGGAGTCCACAGAATCTTTTCACATGCCTGCCTTACTTAATTATTTGTAATCTTCTGGAAGCAGGTAGCTAACCTTAAACCTCATTCTGTCCCTTAAAATCCAGTGAGCTGGAGGGTGTGGAGGAGGGCTGCTATCCGGTTATCGGCTTAGCGCGCCGGGCTGGAGCCCCCAGGGATGCAGGGAGCTGCAGGTGCAGTGTGTGATGCTCAGCTGAGACACATTCAATTGGCAGTGAGAAGTTAACTTGCTATTTTCCTCATGAAGAGTTGGGTTAAGCACAGCCTAGGAGCAGCTGACAGTGGGTTTCCCTAGTAGGGCCTGAGAAAGGCTGACTACTCTGGTGGGTCTCCTGGAATCTCCAGTTTAAGTGTCCTGTAGCAGGCTGTCAACTGCCAGGGGTTGTAAAAGACAAAGTCAATAGACTTTATTCTGAAGTGAGAAAGGATGTGGTTTCCTTCTGACCCAGTCTGACACACAGGGTGGAAGGCCTTAAGTTTTCAAAAATTGTAAGCAAGGCTCATTGCAACCTAATCACAAGATATTATGGTGTTAAAATAAAAAAAAAAAAAATGGCATTTGAATTACATTTTGATCTTCAAACTTAGTCAAGAGGTTTTTTTCCATAGTCTGGAGAGCTAAAAACTTTTTTTTTAATGGAAGCTGACAATCTGTCAAAATAATTTATGTATAGGACCTTCATGAAAGATACCAAATATAGCAGTATCATGATAAAAATCACTGACTTTGGGTCCATACTTTGCCTTGAAGCACACAGAGTGACAGACCTCAGAATTTTCATGCCAGCAAGAGCAGTTGCAGATCCCATCATTATTTACCTAAATGAAACATAGAACTCTTTTACCAAAATGTTTTCAGGCAGAAATCAGCCTAATTAGTGGATTCAGACTGGATATTTATTCTGTCCCCATCAATCCAGTATTTGAATGGCTCATAAAATTAAAATATACTAAAAATTTCAAGGTCACTGTCTGCACTAATTGAAGTAGACTCTCTTTTCTATGAAGAACTATTTGCTTTTTTTTGTTTAACATGTGATTCTGCACTTGATTTTGCATGTAGTCTGTTAATGCTACAAGTTTATGGAGTGATCATATTCAAAAGAGATAAGATTTTAATCTGAAATCAGGGTAGTTTGTGGGTTTGGTCATTGATCAGTGTAAGGTCAGCTATTAAAAAAAAAAAATTGGTATTTAATACAGAAATCCTTCCCACTTGTATCTACTTAAAAGGATACATTGGCGGTATATAGATAGGCATGAGTATATACACATTCCCCATACAGCAGGCAGAAAGAAGAGCAGAATATCCCATTAAAAGGTGTATTTGACAAAAGGATGAACTCAGTAATTAAATATTCAAATTCCAATGCACCAGGTGGGGATAAACTTAGAAACCCATCACCAAAGTAATACATTTATTGCTATTGAGTCTAATTTTACTCTTCTGCTCCACAGTGTGGAAGGGAAGAAAATAATGGGAAAGTCATGTAAACGAATCCTGCACCTGTAAGAAGATAAGTTTGCTTACCCTGCCTCATCTTGCTGTATTCTTATTTCCCTGATTCACACAGGTCTTGCAGCAAAATTCTAACCCTAATCCCTGATGCTTTTTATGCATCCAGTTATTACAGAAAGAAGGAAACAATACCTAAAGGGGCAGTGTCTGAAGTTCTTCTCTTTTGGAAAGAGGCATTCATCAGGAGGAAATGAAGTGCAGTGAAAAGAGTCCCTGATTTTCAGTAAGGAATTAATAGCATGGTCAACACTAGAGACAAACTGCTGCTTGTACAGTGTCTTTGCATCCAGCCTCTCTATTTGGACACCCTCCCTTACTGTAAACTTGCCCATTTTACCTTCTTTTTGGTGAGAAAAGTGAAAATTCCACGTCTGTCACTGAATTCTGACAGAATTATTAGATAGATGTGTGCATGGATATAGATATGTACAAGATTCTCTGGACAACTGGTTACTGTGTCTTTACTTCACAGTAAAGAATTTTTCAGGAGTGATTTTTTTTTTTTTCCAAATTGCCTGTATATTTTCACAGACTTATTGAAAGACAGCAATCAAAACCCGGCATGTACTTTTTTTCTTTCACAACAAATCTACAAAAAGCATATCCTAAAAGGAAAGGGGTAGTTTGAAATCTCCCCTGGAAGGAATAGAATAGTTGCACTGTCAGTACTTGGATCAATGCAGACCTATGTGGTGTCTGATCTTTCAGTTTCAGACAGAGAATATACAGTCATATAAAGATATCTACCAGAGATAAGATGCACAATAAATTGAAACAGAAAATTTGTATGTGTGGGAAGGAAAAGGGGGAAGAGAGATCAATGAAGAGGCAAGGACATGCTTCATTTCTGTCAGTTCTTACTGTAAATTTGAGGAAATCAGCTGTTGCCACCCGTGATCAGAGAACTATGTGTAAATTCGGTTTTCAGACAGCTTCAGAACTGTGTGATGGTGAGACAGGAACAGAGACAATTGCTCTGTGTACTGTCAGTGCCTGAGATTTACACAGTCAGTCAGCCATTGACTGATGCCTGAATGGAAGTCATATATGAAAACTATTGAAGAAACGTAATTTCATAGAAGTTAAAAATCTGGTGCCATGTGGTGGACTGCAAAAAACCAAGCCCTGTTTTTTGCCTGCTTCTTATTCCACATACATGGAGAAATTCCCATATGCTCTTGAAGGTTTTCTGCAAGACCAGCACTGCCAGGTCATTGGTACCCTGCTATTATGGTGATAGAATTCAGAATTCAGTAGAATTTTAAAAATTGTAGATCACCTGCAAATCTGGGTGACTTCTTCCTTCTGAGACAAACAGAAGGGCCTAACAAAATGTGTGGAATATGAATTCACTCAAAAAGGTCTCATTGGAGTAGTATTTCTCTAAGTGCTGTAGGATGTGTGCACCTTAAGACAGGTCAAAATTTAGTGACCAGGAGACTAGGTCAATATATTTAGTGATTTGGTTTTTTGTTTGGTTACTGGAGCAAATGAATGTTTGCTCTAGGTCAGCAATTTTATTCAGGCACCCTAGGCCAGATTCTTTAGTTTGAATAAATTGAAAGAATTATTCAATTTGAATAATTGAAATTCAGATTATACCCATATATACAAACTGAGAAGTGTCCCCAGTTCCTCTAGCATTTCTTCCCAGTATTTTAAAAGAACTCTGCCTTTGAGGGAGAGGACAATACAGCCAGAAAAAAAGTGTGAGTGATGTAAAACTTGAATACAGACTAATTTAGATGTTTTTATAAAGTCTTGCAGACTTCTCTCCACAAACCATTAAGTCCTAATTGCCACACTAATGTTATTTTATATTGTAAGTGCAGCTCCCAAATCCTGATATTATGGCACCCAGTGGAATTAAAGCAGGCACTTAGCTTTACCACCTTCTCTGCTGTAACCTTTTCAATCTGTGATTATTATTCTGTCAATGCACACTTGTTCATTATTACTTAAAGGTGTCATCCCTTCCTCCAGGAAGACACTCTGCTGTGTAAATTAGAGCCATAACTAACCTGGTTCAGTGCTGAAGCAAGCGCCTTTCTTCTGACAAGACATGAATTAAGGGCTTCTTTCCCCCCAGTGGAAGGAGCCTCTCTCCTTCATTCCTAATAAGGGCAATGCTGAGGTGGTTTAAAAGGCTCTTTTCTGTTAAAGGGGTTTGATCTGTGATAATCTCCTATAATCTGGATACTAGGAGCAAACTGAGTATTAGGTCTGGATCGTAAATCCACTCTCAGCCTTTTAAAAAATAATTTATTTATTTCAAAACTCATTTGAATACATTACCTTCCTTTTCCTTTCCATAAAGGACATTAAGGAAATGCCTTTCAAATTTGATTAACTAATATTGGTTAATCCCACTTCTGGTAATTGCATTTCTCCTTCAGGAATTTCACAACCCTTTTAGAAATTCTACAGTCTTGGGTTGCAAACTACATGCTATAAACCCACATCAGCTTCTCAGTTCATTTTCTTGCTCTGAATATAGATGCAGCACAGTTCAGGAAACATTATAATTTCCATTTTAACTCACTGTTAAAGCTCTTCGAGTTACACTTTCCAGATAAATCATCTAATGAAGTTTGTTTTGTTTCTGTTGTGTTTTCATAGCAAATCTTAGTCTCATTTTCAGATATTTTTGCAAAAGGAGCTTTTATTCTAGGATTTGTGATTATATTGCTAATTTCAGCTGTTACATTCCCTATACAGCTATTTGTGGTAAAACTAATGTCATTACTTCTAGTCTCTTGTTGTACCAGAACAATCTTGTCTATGGTCAAGCGATGAAGAGGACAAGACAAACAGCAAATAATGAGTGGACAATACTTGTACTCATGTGGGAGTACTGTACCCCAATACAGGCAGAGGTAGAAAGACCATTCCTCATGCAGTCATATCCATGAAAAGTAACTGACAAAGATATTTACGAGTTGAAGATAACATGGAGTGAGCAAACCACACCAACACCACACACATTTTGAGTCTGTCGGGGTTGTCACCAACAGAGATAGTAAAGAGAGCATCATTCCTTCATCAGCTGCTTTGTATCAGGTGAAAAATAACAAGGGACAAAGGACAAAACACCCAAGGGAAATTATTATTATTGTGGGAAAATATCTCCCCACTCTTTTGGGAAAGACTGCCAAATAAATCCTGCTTTGAGAGATAGAGAGGACAGAAAAGAAGACAGGAATTTAAACCTGTAGAACCGCTGTAATTTATACAGGTTTCTAGCACTGGTTAGGTTATACTGAGGGATGTGAGGAAGTTTAAGATCAGAAGAATTCAGGTCTACCTCTGCTCAGAATATTTGGGGTTGAAGTTTTGGGCAGAAAGCACATATGGATATTTCTGTCAATAGTTATTTCATATTTAGCTCTTATTTTTCCACTCTGGTTTAAATTTAAGGATATAAATTCTTGAATGACTGGATATTTATTCTGGTGGATTTTGAAAACCATATGGTATCTGTATGGGATTTCATCCTGAACAACAGTGTGGCCCATCTATATATACCACAAATAATATGGATAATGGGAACATACCAGTCTGCATTCTACATTTATAGGAATGAAGTTATATAACTACATAAAATAAATATTTACAGCAATTAGCTTACTAAACATATAGAGCAGATAGACAAAAATATTCAGGAGATGATAAGGCACCTGAAGGGCAGGAGATCCTCTCTTCACTAAAATCCAGGTCACCTGTCCTGAAGATTAATTCCAAAGCTCCTCACCTGGTATCATCCATGTTAATGCCAGATGCAATTTAAACATGGTGACATTAATAGCAAATCTAACATATCTGACATAGTAATATATTTTAGCTCTTTGAAAACTGGCTCACCAGTTTGATATTCTTAATGTCTATGCTTTGCATCCTGCTGGAAGCATGGTAAACCTAGGGGCTCTGTTTAATCTGTATTTATGATCAATTGTTTGCTCTATAATTGTTTTGGAAAAATCACACTGAAATGGCCACCCCCAAATTATTAATTAGGAGTGAAAATACAGCAAGGTCCCCAGTATTGATCTGAGTTCATGAACCCATTTAGAGAACACTAAAAGATGATAACAGATACATCTCCAGAAATTTGGCTCCTCAGTGTGTGACTGATAAAGGATCTCAGTACATTTGGTTGGCTTGTTACACTGAAGAATTGAAACAACTGTAATTGTAATCATCAATTACAACTTCAGTTGCAATTGTAAGTCAGTGCAGTCAGCAGCAAAGTTGCAGCAGAGTAACTGAGAATGGAGCACGGCCAGAAATCACATCAGCCATGTTCATTCTCCTGTCGTGTGCAACTACTTCATGGCACCGATTGGGCTGGTGTGTATAGCAGATGAAAAATTGCCCAAAATCAAACAATAAATCAGTAAAGAAAGGAAACAGAAGGAATAAAATCTCATTGGGGATGGGAAAGGGGGCTGGAGGTCTAGGAGAGAAGTAGAGGGGAGGAAGGTGGAGAGTCCTGGAAGGCCAGGCTAGAGATGTAAGTTCCTTCCATCTCAAGTAAACTCGAATTCTTACAGGCTCATCTCAATTGCAGAAGTGGGGTTCCCTTTCTAGACTGACTTTCTGCAGAATTCTGTAACCTAAATTCCCCAAGGAGGGAAATGTTCCTGATCCTTATTTAAATGTGCTCAGTGGTCTTTGTAAGGGAAATACAACCCGGGTGGCTTCGCCTCTCAGATTCTGGTGGTCCAGAACAGCAGTAAAGCTCTGATTTGGGCACCCAGCAGGTACAGGAAACTGTAACCCAGGAGTTGCAGCCAAACATGTATTGCTCTCATCTGCATTCATGACTTCTAGCTAGTGCTACCCATTAGTCAACACTCAGAATATCATGGGCAGCTACATTTCAATCATTTGGGTCTGTGCAGTAATTTTGGATGTGTCTGTATAGCAGCCCAACCATACAGCAAGCTGAGGCTCTCTGGCAGCTGTTAAAAGCATTTGCACTGATGGCCTCAGGCCTGTTTGCATTTTCATGCACCTGTTGAACTTGGAATTGGCCTCACAACTTGATTTAAAGGTCCACAATCCCACTGGGGTTTCTTCAGTAGAAAGCCATAATTTATGGACTTCTATTAAACAAGAAAAAAAAAAAGACAACATCTCCTACTGGCCCCAAATTCAGGAACATCAGTTTCCTAGGATCAAATTGGTGCTATATTGAGGGTTTCTTATCTGATTTCCAGATATTATTACACAACCTGGTAGCATGCAATGATCTCTTAGAAGATAAATCCTTTTTTAAACAGAGGTTTTTTATTATATGCACATTCAGAGGTATATTTCAAAACAAGAACAAATATCTGGTCTTTTTTTTTTTCAAAACTAGGTAAGGAAGTTACTGTTTGAGGTGGTGGAGTTTTGTTTGTTTGTTTGTTTTTCAGGTTTTTTGCATTATGGCCCAAAGTTTCATATTTTATAAAGCTGCTACGTGTTTTAATGTTGTTGCTGTTTCTGTTGCCAAGAACTTTGGCCTGCATTTAGTGACAGTGAAGTACACAGAAGGTGCACTGTATCTTTCTTGCAAATGAGTAATAGCCTTATCATCTCTGCAAATACTCACCTGTCCATTTCCAAGTCCCTCAGGCAACCCAGTCGCAGATGACAAGAACTATCTTGTTTTAAAGTCAAGCTTGAGAGACTCAAAGGCAGGAACTCTAAAAGAAGAGGAAGTATTCAGAGCTTTTTTTTTTTTTGGTCCTAGTTTTAATTCTGCTGTGCTTTATTTTTCAGGGTAT
This sequence comes from Setophaga petechia, assembly GCA_024362935.1. NCBI lineage: Eukaryota > Metazoa > Chordata > Aves > Passeriformes > Parulidae > Setophaga > Setophaga petechia. The sequence continues at coordinate 58,364,691 of JANCRA010000002.1, forward strand.
GAGGGTGTGAATTTTGGAAGGAATTCTTTACTTCTTTATGGAGAAGGGGATAAGGATGTTCAGCCCATTAGGCTTTGGGACAGAGTTCTCTGAAGTTTGCCTAAATGTACTTTCTCTGAAATAACTAGTGTCATATCACAGGATACTAGGACAGGATGATTTATTAGGCATCGAATAGCTGGATCTACCATGTTCCTACATCTCCATGCTTCGTGTCTCAGCTGTGACCTGTGCAATGATCCTCTTTGGATTCTGCTTCAGCAGCCTCTGTGCATGACTGTTCCACCAGTGATAGCACACAACTCCCTGCTGGAGCAACACTTGGATCTCATCCATCTCATGAGCACCATTTTTCTGTCTATGGCACACCACATTTATAAGCCTAACTATTTGAAGTTTCCCTTCTCTGACTCATTTTCAAAGGAAGGAAGATTAACACACATCCACTCTTCGGATTTTACTTTAAGTCTCATCAAGACTCAGGGTATAAAGATGTCATTTCATCATGCCTTTGCCTTCTCAGATCATGGATTTCATTCCTGTGAACCAACAGCATTGTCAAAGAGGAACAGCTTCCCTGAAACAACAGTCTTTTTTTCCTGTTCAGGCATCAGCCTTGTGATTTGACACATAAATGGTATAGGTGGTGTTTAACAGCCCAGCATTAAACTAGTCTGCATTATTCATTGAAGAGAAGAGGATAGGAGTATTAATACTTTTAAAATAGACTAGTCACACAGAAGGAACTTGAAAAATGTCATCTAAGATATCCATTCAATTTCTCATTGCATAAAAAGATTATGGGTAAACTTTTGCCATGAGCTGATGCCCACCTCCATAACTGTACAAGTAACCAATGGAGCATTTCCTCTCCTATTTGCAAACCAAGATTTGTGGATTTAAAAGGTATTATTTTCTTCTCATAAAGGCCATTGATTTTCAGTGTTTGTCCTTCCCACCAGTTTCTCTAGCCTTGTGTCTGGGTGCCTCATGTGACTGAGTATAACATGTGATGCTGCTCTCTCCCAAGAAACAAGGTAACTAACTAAAGCACAACGTCCTTAGTGAATGCACAACAGTAACTCCCTGTGACTGCTTACCTCTCTGCAGAACACGAGTCCTCATTGACAGGAGACGTATCTGCATCATGTGGTGGGAGCAACAGCTGAATAAATGCCCTAACAGAGGAGCTGAGACTTCACTGTGGTCGTAGGAAATGAATGAACCCTTTCATTACCAACTAACTTTATTTGAAGCGCTGATGTCGCCCAGCTGGGATGAGATGCAGCTTATCAACTAATCTGCTTCTTATAAAGAAGGTTTCTGCTCTCTCTCTCCCTTTCTTCCACTGGTATTTAATAAAAAATGTAAATGTTCCTTTATTGCCAAGCTAGGAAACCTGTACATCATAAACCATGCAGATAAAGAGTGCAACATGTACACGTGTGCATGGGGATGTATATGCTTGAATACAAATGCCTGCACTTGCTGATATATCTGTATCTGGATGTGTATTTATATCTGTGACATTTGCCATCTGTTGGAAGTGTAATACCGGGAATAAGCATCTGGCACTGTTTCATGTAGTAGGGCCTTCTGACAGCTGATGCTAAGGAATGCTGTACCTCTGGGGATTAAGGAGTGGTTAATTAGGACAAGGAAAACATACTGCAGAACATAAAATTCCTATATTGAAAGCAAGAGTTTCAAGGCACTCTGATTTGGTTTTCATCTGGCCCACAGCCTAAAACCAACCATAATTTAATGTTTTCAGAGGGATCTCATAATCATGTTTAGGGGAATTTAAAGGTGAAATATGCAAGATATTAATAAAGTTTCTTGGTAATTCCACATCCAGAACTGCCCAATTACAAACACTGAACACAGAGAGTCACTGAGAAAAGGTTCCAGAGAAATGGGCTGCAAGGGGTAGAAGGGGGTACTGTGAGCACCATATGGTGTACTGTGGGTTACCCACGGGCTAATGGGTGCAAAACATTGCAAGCAGATGTGACATTCAAGCTGTTCAAAGACTAAAATGTTTTCTTAGCTATCAGGTGCAATTATTCATTGCTCTCCAGGTTAGAATGCTTAAATTTGCTGTATTAAAGTTGCTGCATTTATTGCACTCATTTAGAAACCTCCAAGGACTGTCTTTTGTTATCTGTCTTTGCAACCGTTTGCTGGGTGAAGAGCGAGAAATGAAACAAGCAGACATTTGGAATATTATTTTCTTCTCTTGCCAGAGCAGATCAGTCCCTTGATTTGAAATATAAACAAGTTTAGCAAAGGAAAATCTACCACCTTTTCAATCTCACATCATGTTGGGTAGAGACACCTCTCATTTCTTTGTTATGCATTGCTTTCCAAGTGAATTAATCTCAATTATAATCAAGTACAGAGTGTAGTTTGGAGACATATTAAATGGGTTATCTTCCTCTAAGAAAAGTGGGAAAGTTTGCTGTTTTCTAGAGCTGGCAAACTCAGAAAGAACATTTGAAACTAGAAGAATATTCCAATTCATGTAATCTGTGAGGATATAAATGTAAGGAAATAGTCTGGTCTGCTTTGCTATGCATATGTACATACACAGGCATACACACACTTTTATTTTCATTTCATACAACCATTCGGTTCTTAGCAGACATCAAATGAAATCCACATAATCACTCCTTTCAGAAATTTCCATTTTGTCATCTTGCTTAATATTCTCCAGGATGATAGGATGATGTTTTGGGGATTTGGGTTGGATTTTTAGCAGGCCTAACTGTGTAATTTAACAGTAGAATCATATCTTCTTCTTTCAAGCCAATGACATACATTTTTAGGAAAAAAGCTAGTTCCACTATTATAAAACACCTCAAAAAATGAACTTACAGAAATTACATATGCATATACAGATGTCCTTAATTATTCCCATAGACCTCACTTTAAACTCTCTAGCTCCCTTAATTTCTCAGACTTCTCTTTTCTGAAGGCTCCTGTTGGTCTCTATTGTTTTCCTTATTTTCTGCACTACCTGGCCTTTGCCCCTAAAACATGGTTTGTGCAGCTGCACATCAGACCACCCCATATTAACTTGAGAGACAACATATAAACATCTCCGTGTAGAAGTTCTCTCATCTTCTCTCTTCTGAGATAAGAGGAGTAGGCCATTGAAGCTATCTCAGCTCCTCAATGATGAGTGAAAATATTTATTGAACCAAGTAAGTGGGTATCTATGAATCATTTCAGGAAGCACGGACGTGCAGTTGTGCTCAGAAGTGAGGCAAAAAAGAATCCCTACTCTGGCAGCACTACAGAAGAATAATCCAACCCAGAGGTGCTGAGTGAGGTACACACAGGAAAACAGAGCCAAGGCAGAGATTGGTCAGATTGTGTGTCGAGGACCCTGGGGCCTTAGTTGAACCTTAGCAATTAGGGCATTGATTCAGAATGTAGCTCAAACTACAGAGCTGCCTTCAGCAGCTCTCAGAGGGGTACAGAGGAAGCCACAGGATAATTCCAAAGGTCTACTTTGTTGATAGTTGATAGGGCAGTGACTGGTGGCACCTGAAGGATGATCACCACCCATAAGTAGCTCCAACCCTTTCTGAGGGTTGGCCACTTGCTGACTCAATGTGAGGTTCCCTGCCTCATCTCTGAGTCCCTGAATCCTCTTCCTCCCAAGTACTGTGAGCACAAAAGGTAGTTGTCCAGCACCTGTTTAATTTTGCTCAGTATTTTTAAATCAGCTGGTGAGGATTGAGCCTCATTCATTAAAGCTAAATGAATTCATATTATGATTAACCATAATAAATGCAGCTGCTAGAGTGTGGAATTTATTACCTTGGTTCTTTGGCAACTATCCATTATTTTAAAACAGCATCTGTGTGTTTACTTCTTTTAATTTTATAAGAGAATGTGAAAGAGTATTCATCTTAGAGTATGTGATATATTTTGAAAATTCATGGCTGCATATGTTACTAATATTTAAGATGAACTCAATGTCTAAACTAAATTAAGAACAACCCAGATGTCATGCTCAGAGCAAAGTAGAGACATAATAAAAAAATCCAACTGCACCACAGTGGAACAAGGGAAAGAAAATTACTAACTCACTAAAAGAACTTTAAGAGTTTTCAGTGCAACATAAATGCAACATGTCATTAATGGTTAATATGAACTGCCATCTGGACATTTGGATTATGTAGATTCTGGCACTGGAGGTGTCATTCGTCTCAGAAAGTGTGAGAAAAACAGAGAGTTTGAAAAATGTTCTGAACAAAGTTTGACTGGATCTCTCTTGAATCTATTAATGCTGTTGGTGAGAAAGAATCTGAGCAAAAACCTACAGAAATTTGGGCCCTAAGTCTAAAAATGCTACCTCTTCTGAATGCAGATTTTAGATCAGTGTTTAGAGTACTCTAGTAATATAGACCTGTATAAATCTTACAACAGAAAAATTGGTGAAATGCCTTTTACAAGATCTTTTTTCATGCATTCCAAAAAGGTATGTATGTTTTGATTCCTGCTTTATACCTAAAATTCTGAAGTCCAAGACAGTTTGTGGTAAAGAAAAAGAAAATGTCTAAATTTTAAAGATAATTAAAAAATAATTACTTCTTGGGTTTCAAAGCAGACCACAGAATAACAAATAAATGAAAAGCAGGGGCTCTTTTTTTCCCAAGGATGTTTTTTTACTGTACATTTTGTAGCAAAAGAAAAAAAAAAGAGAAAGAAAATAAAGGAAAAAATATTCTGATCACAGGGATGTCGTTATCTAAAACTCCAAGTAGGAAACATGACAAATACAAGATCAAGTACACAGCCATGTCACAATATATCTCTGAACCTTTTAAAAAAAATATACATAGAGTTTTTTCATGTATTATTTTCTCTGTGCCTTGCATACTTTCTCCACCTCTTTTACAAAATCATAGTAACAATGTGCAATTTCAGAATGGTTCCCAACAGCTGATCAAACAAATAAATAAACAAATGACAGGACAGTTGCAGTAGCCAGCAGAATGCTAGAAATCACAGTAAAATTGGTAAAGAAAATAAATTCTGCTGGATGGGCCATGTGTATTTCTACAACCACAGCAATGCTCACCAAATACCAATTTGAGACTCTGTTTACAAACCCTGAAAAGCTCCTGTTACAAGTATCTTCCTGAGGATGAGAGACAGGGGAGTAGGAGTGCACCAGACTGGGAAAGGGCTTTATGTAATGCAAGAGAGACATGGGTCACCCCCTCCTCTGTGATACCCAAATTTTACTCAGCTTCTGTGGCTAATTTGGAACATAACCAATCACCTGAAATACACAAAAACTTTATTTTCCTGATGTTATTGATACAGTCAAGACATGTCAGGGTGACTGTACAGACAAGGAGCTTTTGTCACCACAGGGTGCAGCTCTGTCATTTTAGTGGAGTGAGAGCATGACCCCTACCAGAAGCCACTGCTATCGATAATGTGGAGAGCTCCCAGAACCTACTTTTGTTTTCCTTTTCTTTATCCTTTATTAGGGTATCCTGATCATTATTTTCCCCATCTTTTATAGCAACATCCCTACAGATATCAATATCTGCTGCAATCTACCTTGAGCATTGACAAGAAGAGATTATGAAGGAGATGGAAGAAAGAGGATGATTTTTTTTTATTTATCCCTAGATTTAATTTTTCCTAGGATAAAAAGGGATGGTATTAGAAGTGAGTTATACAGTACATCAGATATTTGACCTTTGTACATATCCTCCTTTCCATCTGAGGAATTTGATGTGGCTGAAAACAAAATCAAAATATGCATGGAAACATACCTTGTCTTGTGGGAAAAAAGCAACTCAAAAGCAGTAACAAATCAAAATAGAAGAGAAATAATTAAATACCAACCAAAACTCCATTCAACAACAAATATTGTTTGCCCAGATGTCACAGTTTCACAGTTAAAACCATGAGATTATGCTAAACAATTTACTCTGATCTTCCCCTGTGGGTGCCCTGCCTGCACTTTTGAGAAAATTCCTTGGAATGACAACCAGATATATCCTAGCACCAATCATATCGACAGAAGTGTATTTCTGTGGCTAAGAAAAAAAAAAGAGATGCCATTAAAAAAACCACCAAAAACAGAACCAAAGAAAGAAAATGAAAAGAAACCCTGTAAAATTAAATTTCTGCTGTTAAACCCCTTTTTATCCTCCTTGTTTAATCTTGTGTGAAGGTCCACCAGGAGTCTGAGTAACTTTTGGAAAGCAATGTTAAATACAGCTAACAAATTCCTTGAAACATTCACGCGTGGTTTAGTAGGGGCCAGACAGGAATGGTACCATGTGTGCCTATTCACATTTCATGACCCTCTTTCTCTTTTACTATTCCTGTAACTTGCTTGCCTATCTTTTTGGCCAGTACAACAGAAAATGTTTCCTCCCCTCTCTTTCCGATTGCACGGCCCTGAAGCAAACCATGCTTTATAACACATGAGGGGAGAAGAGAAGGGGGGAGACACTGATATTTACACCGTGCTTTCCATCACCCACTCTGAGCTCCCAAAAGTCCCCTTGGCCCCTGTTAGGTCATTGTCATCATACTGCAACAGCATGCCGTTGACCGAGAGGCTCCTCTTTGTCCAAATGTTTGTTATCTTTTTTGGGTAGGTGCAACACTGAGATGTGGCAAAGTCCCCCATGTCAAAAGAATGGCTACGTTTAGTTTTGCCCTCCAGAGGCAACATGAGGAAGCTGCGGAATTTGGACTCCGTCTGGCCCAGCAGTGGCTCTTTGTCCGAGTGGCGGGCCACCGTGGAAGTTCTGGAGTCTGTCACTTCCTCCTTTTTCTGACACTTCAGTTCCAGGGAGGCAAAAGCTCCCATTAGCCGGTCAATATTGTGTTTTGACCGAGAAGGAGGCCTCCATTTACTGGACAATGTGCCCTGTTCACTTTGGAGGCTGTAGTTGTCACAGTCACGGCTATTTGCGGAGCTGGAGGAAGAGGAGATGCTGCTCCGTGCAGACTGGCAGTTAAACTCCATAAGTTCATTTCTCACCACCACTTTGGGATTGACTTGGGGCAAGACTCCATTCTGAACTGGTTGTGCTCCATTTGTCTGTGAGTAGACATTGCTGACATTAGACATCTTGCCCTGGGAATTGTTGCAGACCTTATAGCGGACCATGAGAATTACAATGAACACCAACAGAGTTGCCACAATGATGCCTCCAATGATCAGAATCATGGTCCCACCCAGAAACTGACTGTGCATCGACTGGCACTGAGGGTAGTCTTCTTTGGTGAAGAACTGGGCACATCCCACAATATTAGTGGCAGTAAGGGTTGTGGCCGTGTCATCCCACATTGCCAGGACGCAGAGGTCATAGCCTGTTCCAGAAACAAGGTTGGTTACAACAAAGGCCTTGTTTGTAGCTGGTATCATCCTTGAAAATAAATTTAAAACAAAGAAAGAAAAAGAAAAAAGAATTGGTTAGTCTTTGCACAAAGGTAAAAGAAAAAACAGAGATTAGAACAAAAAAAAACAGAGATTAGAACTGTTCGAGTACTGGCAGAGAGGAGCCATAAAATTCAGAGCCATAAAATTCAAACAATCATTCCAGCTTCCCAGCACCTGAGGATCCAACATCTCAACATTCAGTAACACGCAAGTTTTAAGGGCCAGCTCTCAACTGCACAATAAAGGGAATAAGAAAAAGCAGACCAAACTGAACTGGGATTCTCTTTCTCCTCACTTGCATCTGTCATAATATGAAATATATTCAAACTTGAACAAATAATTCAGAATAAAATCATACAAAGAACAGTTCTTTCTGAGTATGCAAATGACCCTTGTGCTTGCTGAGTCTCAGCGTGGCAGTTGTCATTCCCTTCAGAGGTGCCTGAACATTTACTGTCTCCCATCGGCAGGTTTCTTACCTTGTGAAGGCAAGGGTCTACACTCAGTTTTCTCATTGACTGAGAATGAAAGGCAGGCAACCATTTCTGTCTTTTTCTCTACTCTCCCACTTACTTTCCTCATCCTCCTACTCCCCACTGTGGGAAATATCTCCTAAAAATGCAGCTACCATCATCATCTTTGCCAGAAATTTATCACTGCAACCGCCTTCCCCTGTGTGAGTGAGAAAGGAATGCTGGCATTGGCAGTATGGGCTGTGGAAGTGTGAGGAGAGGTAGGAAGATATAGGTATGGAAATAAGAAGGTTTCTTCAAAATAAAAAAAAATCTACTAATGTATAAATCCATTTCCAAAAACCAAATAGCTGGGCCGAAGCTGTGCCCCAAGTAGGGGCATTTATGGAAATTGTTCTTTGCTGCCACAACACTTAAGCAGTCATTTGAACTCATGCAATATTAGAGCATCACTAGCATTCAAAATTAGCAGATGGGAATGAACATGGTCTACCCCCATTTCAATCTGGCGAAAATTGCAGCACATTAGTGGAACACAGTGGATAATCCTAGATTTGGTGCCTGGTGGGTAGGCAAAAATAATACCAGAGAGATACCCCATGCATGTTTCTCATTACTGCTACATTACAGGCTTGGACGAGAGAAAAAGCTGAAATTAAACCAGCACATTATGACCTAGACTTGCAGGTTTTTTGCACCAGCAACAAGAGAGCCCTACAGGCCCTTGGAGCACACAGTGAGCTGGTGTGGCTATTTGGGAGGGTAAGGCCTGGGCACAGGAACAAGGCAGACTCCCTGTAGGAGCACCAGGTTTCTTTAGCCTCAAATCATTGCCAGAGCCAGCACAAACTGCAGCTCTGCAGAGCCCTTTCTGTGCAGTGGGAGGGAACAGACCTGCACAGAGAAAGAGAAGCAGCAACGTCAAGGCGCTGCAAAGATGATTTTCTGATCATCTTTGCATTTGTGCATTCACACCACTTACACAACCCTTCAGTCTGGCCACAGGCGAGGATGTGGCTCCTTTTTAAAAAGCAAACAAGCACAGATTAAAAAATTCTGTAAGGAAAAGAAATATCAGTGAGAGACACTTGGAATATAAACATCCATCTGGCAGGTTTACTCAATGTTGTATTTGAAATTTTAGGCACATTTATCATTCCAATGTAACTGTTTGACACAGATATAGATGAGCTATTCAGAATGAGCAGAGAGGTCATAAAGCAGCCCTCATGAAACACTCCAGATACTGTTGCTAAAATAGTTTCCAAAATTTGAAATATTTGGTCTCAAGCTATTTCTAATTGTTCTGCTCTCCCTGTAGCTCTGTGAATAGAACACCTCTGCTTACAGCAGACTGCACTTTGTTGATTGTTCAAGTATATATGCAAAAACCAAGGATGATATATGGAATAACAGAATGCTATTGACCATCAAACATTTGATTTTAAACCCTTGAATAGTTTCACCAATTGCTTCCTATCTCCTTCTCTAGTGCTATACTCCACTTTTCACCACCACTCCCAGACCAAAACTTAAAAAGATTCTGCAGTTAAGAAATTTAGCAGCCATTTCACTGTAAAACCTCATTGCAAACAAGTTGCACTGTTAGCAGAAAAAGTAGTCAGCCCCACAACCTGGGTCTTGGACATGGATCATAACCCTTGGAAAAACAGGACTATACCACCACCTGTTAGAGTTGTTCCTTTGCCTTTGCACTGGTGAAACAGAGACGAGATTTCCACTGTCTCCAAGCAAGCAGCAAACACCTGGGTTTACCCACTTGACAGCTTTGCACGTGTCTGGTGGGTGGTCTTTGCATGTAGGCTTCCTCACCACTTACACAACCCCTCAGTCTGGCCTCAGGTAAGGATGTGGCTCTTTTTAAAAAGCAAACAAACATACAAAAATAGAAATACAGTTGTTCAGCCTCACACACTTACGTCCAATTTCAGTGAACATTGATATCCCAAATAAGTTACAACTTGCTTTCTTCAAACACACAAGCTTCCAAGGAAGTGTAACTGCCTAGAATATTTCAAGGACTGGCAGGTGGTGAATAGTGGCAAGAAGTGTATAGCCATTCCATTTTTGAATGCACAGAATTGAGGCCATAACTAGTCCTAAAGCTTGGACAGGTTAACTGTGTTGAAATGTGCTACAATAAAAACCTTGTCTTAGAAATGAGGATCATTTCTAAATTCAATGAATCCTGGAAAAAACAGAATCTTTTCTAAATTCAATGAATTCTGGAAGTAACATCTGTGACAACAGTGGGACTAATAACGTGCTTTTAAAAGATTACAATTGTAGTCCCAATTAAGGAAAAAAACAATCAAGTCTCCATACAAATCTAAAATAAAGAATTTTGTTGGTTTCTGCAAATACATTTTAAATGCTCCTGTAGAATATTGGAATTATTCTGCTAAGGAACAGCTAAGCATAGGAATAAGCAACAATTTCAGGAGTACAAGGAGTTAAGTAATTAATTTCAGACTTAGTTTTCTATCTTACAGGGAAGGCAATCATGTTCTCTTAAACTTGCCAAATTTTAAGAGTATTTTTGCATGGCTCCATGCTTTGGTCTACCCTCCCCAAACATGCTGCCAGTCAGATATGATGGATGACATCTCTTAACGCTCCCCACATCTCAAATCAATGCAGACACATTTTCACTCTGGGCTGTTGATGACTCTTTCTTTGATTGTCCCCAACACAGGTGGCTGCAAGATGCCACTTCAATCTTTGCTTTGCTGCCTAAGAGGGGGTGTCTCTTCACGGCTGCTCCATACTTGCAGTGCCATTAATCATTAACCATTACCTTAATTCTGGGTCTCAACAGCTCAGAGCTGCTGTAAACCTAAGAGGGGCCAACAAAACTGGGTCTAGGCAGAGATCTTTCAAGGCTTTGTTCACGCCATTCTTCACCTAAACACAGAAAGTTGGTTTCAAATAGCAAGGATCTGGTGCATTAGAGATCAAAAATAGCTTATTAAAGTTGTTAGCTTTTGCAACTCAGAAGATCCTGGTGTTCACCTGCCAACCCTCAGATAGCAAAAAAATGTAACGGCCTGGGGTATCTTGAAGAAACAAGTTTGATATTTTCCACCTGCTCTTCAGAGCATGGTGACCTTGCAGAGATGCCTCTCATCACAAAAGAGGAATAAAGACCTAAATTTGATACTATTTTTCTCCATGAAATAAATAAAAGTGACAGTTGGCTAAGTGCAGGAGGAGATTAACTAATGAAAGACTTGCTTATAGATTATAAATTGTGAAAGGTTTTAATCTATCCAGTTTAAGGAGTCCTTGAGCAGTGAGGACTGGGAAAGCAAACAAACACACAAATATGTCAGAGGGGAAAATGTAAATTTAGCTTCAGCTAGGTCAAGACACAATTTGAAAGCCTTATGGAAATTTCACTGTCCAGACACATAAGACACAGTAATTTCTGCCTTTCTTTCTTATTTGGTTTATTCTCTTTAGAGTAGAAGCAGGCAAATCTCTACATTCCAGCCAGGATTTTGTTATCTGATTCTTAATCTAGCTTCTGAATCCTATCTGAAGGTCAAAGTATCCCAAAGAAAAGTATTCATATATTAACAAGGTTCTGACCTCTCTGAAAATCCTGCCTCTATAAGGAATGAAAGGAGGACAGGGGTCTTACAACTGACCTTCTTAATTTACAAGAAAAAGCCCCCTTCTCTCATTCTTTGGTACAATAGCTTTACAATAGTTTTCCAACTGGATGAGGAGGAAACTTCTGGCCAGGATTGGGGCATGACATAAGTATTTGAAATAGAACAGTAGAGAGATTCTCCTTGGAGAGTTAATGTGGGATGAAGAGCTATGAAGTTGTGAAGGTTTGCAGGGCTTTTTCTAACAATCCATTCTCTTCAATCCATGGAGATTTCTGTCTCATTTTGTGAAAGCACCAAAATGAGTCCATGAAACACTTTTTAAAGAAAGGGAAGGAGAGTGCTAGTACTCCTTTTTGCAGTCAATCTTATTTTGTATCACCACTAAACTGTCCTTGTTATGTCCTTGTGGACATAACATACAGAAAGTAAGCAATTTTGTAATTATTCACTTTGGTGTGTGGTGATATAAAGAAAATTAGAAAATAAATTAGTTAGAAATGAAGGGGAAAAAGGTTTGCTGCAGACTTCTGTCATAATCCCAGATGCAAGTGAGCACTGAAGCTTGCAGAGAGTGAACTGTGCTGAGAATTTAGGATAACTGAGTTTTATTCTTCTTTTATCAGCTCCACTGATATCAGGCTCCACTTTATCAGTAACTCTCAGTTCCTGAGAAATCATTTTGCTGTACTCTAAGGCTCCTCCTTTCTAAAATGGGGATAATGCTAGCAATCTCCTTTCAAAAGAGGCCTGTAGTGTATCAGAGGAAATTAGTAGATATCGTGATTACACTGTAATATACAAATTGTTCTTTTCTTCTATGTAGCACTGGGGATGAGCAGGACTGAACTGCTGGTTAACACTGTGGTTATGCAAAACAGACAAATTAGATAAAACCCAGATTAGGTTAATTGGCTAGGCAATTCTCTTCCTTTTCTCCATCAAAAGAGGGATACGATACCATCTAGTTTTAGTCTAAAACTGCTTTAATCATAGAACTTGCAGGGACCTGTCAGGGCAGTTCCTTTGGGAAGGTACTTGCAACTTCCAAGATTCAGTTCTATAATAACTAGACTATGCTGCATTTCTCACAGTCTCTTCTCTTTCCTTTTTTTCCCTTTTCTTTCCTTTTCTTTTCTTTTCTTTTCTTTTCTTTTCTTTTCTTTTCTTTTCTTTTCTTTTCTTTTCTTTTCTTTTCTTTTCTTTTCTTTTCCTTTTCTTTTCTTTTCTTTTCCTTTCTTTCTTTTCTTTCCAGGACTATATACTACCTATGCCCAATTTTGTTTTTATCATCTGGGTCTATATACTACCTGTATACAATTTATCCTTCTGAAATGAATGCTAGGACTTCAAAATATATTCGTGCTAATTTATTAAATACTGTATCAGGAAAGGGTGCAAAAAAAAGTTAAAAACCCTTAACTCCTTGGGTATTTTGTAGCTGTTTTATTTTTGTTTTGTCCTTGGGTATTATGTAGCTGTTGTAGACTATAAAACAATTATGGTGCAACTGCTAACCGATGGTGTCATTATTTGCTATAATTTGTGATGAGGAGGAGAAAGGAAAGAGAAAGAGGAGTGCAAAGGTGAAATAGCAATTGTTTTTTTAACATTGTATTCCAGTTAGTTAGCACACTATCATCTTTCCTGTATAATAAAGCCTTACTGTGAAAATACCAGTGTCACTGTGACTCCTGAACTTCCTTTTAGATAAAGTTGCTTTTACTTAAGTGCAAAATATTACTCTCAGAACTAGAAATCAGTCCAGAAAAGTTAAACACTGGAATCTAAAAACTTTTCATTTTTTTCAGAAAAAATTTAATGCCAAAAATCATGCTTTTTTTCATCAATAAGTTTGTCTCCTATTTTTAGATATTTGTTGGTTTAAGATTTTTTCCTTCAGTCCAGTTTCATATGTCTTTTCTGGAGGAAAAAAAAATATATTCCAGATAATTTGCAATTGAGTGTTGTAGAAGGGTCTGAGTGAGTTCTACATTTCAGGTAGAGTGTCCCCCTGTAATCACAGTAGGATAGAAGTAGGCTGGCAGAGAAAGGGGAGAGGGAAAATACCAGGGGGGGCATACTGGAGAAAGATTGACTAAAAATCATGTAAAAATGTGAAGATCTTTCAGCAAAGCCAAGACAATTTTAAAGACAGTGAAGTGAAAAGACCTCAGATGGTGGACAGAGATTAAGAAATCAGGAGAAAAAGGCAGAAAAAGATCAGAGGAAGACTAGAAGGATCTAAATTGAAGTGAAAATGTCACACATGATGTATTGCCTGGGAGCAAGAGCGTGCAATTGACAAATTTGAGCTGCACATTTAGCATTCTTCTTGGCTGCCAACTTTTGTGATTTGCTTGAAAATTTTATGAGACATACTGGTATTTTTTTTTCTGTATTATTTTCTGTAGTGATGGAATGAAAATATAGTCTAAAACATTATTAAAAATTAAGTAAGCTAACAACAGAGATTAATTTCTGACCCTTCAGATTTCAAAAGAAATCCTTGAATATGTGTCTGCAGATCATCCTAAGGCCTCAGGAATTAAAAGAAAAATAGGTAAAAAGTAACAAGTATGTTTCTGTGTGAGATTGCTCTTTTGGCACCTGATTCAAGATTTTTTAATTTAGAATCTGGGAAAGACAGAGACCTATTGTGACCCGCATCTTGGAAAAATGACAGTTTTATTTCTAGTGTCCTGGGATAAGAGATGTTTGTTAGTATTAACAACAGGGTATAATTCCTCTGTCAGTCATGTCAACATAAGGAAATGTCAGATAATACCAGGAGGTAGCCAGACTTTTTCAGTAAACACTAAATCAACCCAGCATGAATAATTTCTTGCATTTTTATTTTATTAGTTTTGTGGGGTTTTATGATATGCAATCATAATTTTGCCTTCAGATGGAACATTTATTATTAAACACAAATCCCTTCTTGCTTCCCTGAAACTTATCTTCTCATCACTCATTCATCCAGCTGCCCTTCAGAGAATCTGTCTTGTCAAATAAAACACAAAGCATGTATCATTTAATTATTATTTCCTAATTTGCTTAGGTTCTTTCCTGCTCTTTTGGAAAAGTGGGGTTGGAGGTGGGGAAGAGAAGGTAGAAACAAAAGCAATTTATATGCCTGTCAGAAGATGATGAGCCAGAGAGATACTGATATTAAATGTATGCCTTGTGCTATAAGGGAAAGTAAAAAGAAACCCAAAACAACCCAAACTTTAAACTATTGGCTCAGAGAATATGAGAATTTTTGATAGGCTGCTGAATAATGTCCCCTGGGGGTACTTTGGAGTAATTTATCAAGTGACAGAGGAAAGTGTAGGCCTCTACGGGACATTATGTCACAAGGCTGAGGTAGGGGAACCATAGTAGAAGATATTCTGTTCTCCTCCATTGCCATTGCTCTCTTCCCTTTATAATTCTCAACAAAATTCCTGCAAACCACAGTCAGGCTCAATGGGTGAGGCACTTGGATGAAGATCACCAGAAACATTTTCTGATCCTTTGACTCAATGAAGGTGCTCACTTCAGCTGTTCAGGTGCAAGCTACTGCTCTGGGACAATCTCATTTTGGTTCATGTTGTGTGACAACACAAAATTAGACTTTCAGGCTCCCTGATCTGTGCTATAATTTCTTTCATGTGGATGTGACAGAAGCAGAAATTTAGTGCCCTGAGCTTTCAATTTTATCTTTAGAGGGAAAGCAGATACACTCTAGGAAGCCTTGTCAGCACTGAAGATTAATCCAGTCACACCCAAGCTATTCAGCAGCACACAGAACACCTTTCACCTCATTATACTAACTGCCTCAGAAAAAAAATTCCTCACACTAATTCAAATTCAACTAAAACATATTTAAGCTCATTAGCAGAGTAATTGAAAGCCCACACAATATTTCTGTTAGTAAACGTGAAGCTGAAATATTTATGGAAACAATGCAGAGGCACACTAATGAATTCACTCTGTAGCCACACGTAAATGTAGACTTAGAAAGCTCTCATAATTCACAGCAATGTTTCAAATAGTAAGAATATTTCAGATTATTCAACAGTATGTAAAGTTAGCAACTGGCAGTGGAAACAATATATTACAACCACCCTGTTTCTAAAGATGAGGAAAGGTAAAAGTTTTCCATGAAAAGGGTGTTCAAGTCATAAAGCAGAATTTGGGACCTGGGACACACTTTTCCCAGGTTTTTATAGACAAATGGCTCATACACTTGCCTGAAGGGTCATGGTTATTCTCTCTAACTCAAGTAATTTGGAAATCTTTTTTGCAGTGTTGGACAGTTACATCAGAAAAGGTCATCCTTCCATGCCAGCAGAGGTTACCAAAGGGAGCAACATTAGAAGTAATGAGCATGTTAGAAACTCAAATGAAATTAATTTGGAAAAGGGAATCTACTATTTTCTGACAGAACAGCTGTCAGATTCAGCCATAGGCTGTCTTTTCTTGAGAGTTACAAGTGGGGTTTTCCACTTATTTCCAGGCAGTGAGACCTGTGTAAATTATAATGAAGGGATCCTATAGTGATTAACAGATGCCCACCCCCCTTTTCCGTGAGAGCTCATGTGAGCTGAGATAAACAGGATCCTCAGTGGCTTACTAGCAATTTTGTCCCTGCTTGCAGCTCAGAGCAGTTATGCCAGGTTGAAATTCACATGTCCTGTAGAAACTTGGTGTCCTTCCACTCAGGATAATTTTATGTCCAGAAGGTCATGCTGGAATGACAAAAACCCCAAGAAGTGCCTGAAGTTATGTTTGCCCATTCTTTGTAATTGGCTGGCCAAAGCAAACTTCAACATGCTGTTTCAAGTTCTTCTGTCAAAAAAATCTTTGTGCACTGGTAAGAGAAGTGTGGAGTCAGCTAACAGCTGACGAGACTATTCTAATATTCCAACCGAAAGAAAGAATATGAAATGAAATTAAATGGGCACCACCACCCATAGAAACTGTGCCTACACTGATATATGTATAGTTTGTAGAGAAGAGTGTCTCAGTATTAGTATAAGGCACAATTTATGCATTATTTAAAAAGTTTAAACACATATCATTCAAGTGTTTCCCCACCTCAGTGATTGAACTTGTAGATATTCTCAGGAGATAAAGAATGGTTATCTACCAGAATCTCAAGTAACTCTCTTATCATAAAGGTTGAAAAAAATAGTTTAATTCCCAGGGGAGAGAAAGGGAGAACTGCATTCACCAATTATATAAAAATGAACTAAAGTAATATCTATCAACTCACCAAAGACACAGACATACTTTACTTATGTTTAGAGAATCTCTCTGGCAAACCCTTTACCCAATTAGCAAACATTGGAAATACCTTTTACTGTGTAAAAGGGATACTGAAGAATTGTTTGCTTCTTGTAAAGTAAGGAAACTTTTTTAAAAACATATAAGCAAAGTAATCATCAAGCTTCTAGATTCTGAGCTGGAAGAGAGAGGAAATATTTTGAAACAAAAATTTCCATGAAGCATGCACACGGTAAGATAAAACAGAATGATTCAAGGTGACTTTTCCAGTAACAATCAGGATTTTTTTTCATATGCAGAATAAGAACAAGGGGTGCAAAAATCACTAATAGTCAGAAAATATTGTCTCCTTAGTGAGAAAATAAGCAGAAAATCAAAGAAAAAAAGAAAAAAAGTAACATAGATATATATTGAATAGATATATATTGAATAGATATATATTCCTAAAGCAGAGAGGTGTGACATTTTGTAATTTTCTGGGTATTCCACATAAAGCAGAGGAAAAGGAAGGCTAGGAAAAGGAAGGCTAGAAATACTGGATAGCCTAGAAAGACATGGAGATGTTGAATTTTGGAATGCTCTACTAAAGGATAGAACACAGTTACATCCTTTCAGCTTATGCTACCAAAATCAGACAAAAACATTTCTCACCAACCTGAGACACCCTGCCTCTTTCAAAGTTGAACCTGGATTGAAAGTGTACTGCATGAAGAGTGACAAATTCCTTACTGAAAATGCAAGTAAAACCCACCCAGCAAGAAAACAAGTTTTAGTTTATAATGACCCCAGGAGAAATAAAATGAGAAGTCAGTTATAGCTTCAAATAGTATCATAATTTAATTGTCAAGAAATATGTTTTATTGTTTAGCAATATATTTCTCTGATAAAGGATCTTAGATAAGTGCCACAGATTTCTGGTACATGAACAAAATTTAACAAAAACTAGTGTACTATTTATTTACATTTCACCAACTTTCCACAATTAGGAGTCTAAAAGCAGACTGGCAGTAGCCTAGTAAATATCAGCAGTCCAGAATCCAGGCAATGCATCCCATTAGTGAACTCACTGGAAACAGGAAAGCTTGAGCAGTGTTATTTGGATTTTTCTCTCTTCCAAGTATCAGCTATATACTTTGCAAATATATATTTGGCCATCCTAAAATTAGTTCTCACTCCCAAAAAATATGGAAAAGATTTTTAAGTACCAGAAAAGGAAAGAAATCCTACTCTTTAACAATGTTGTATATTAAAGGAGTTCATAAATATAGGACTGCTCAAATTTTGCATCGCCCTTTTATTTAAGAGAAACCCAATTGTTCTCTTTAGGTTTGATGGTGTAGCATTAAGAAGAGAGCAGAATTTCTTCTTATGTTTCAACTCCACCAATTGATTAAAATTTTACCTGGTCCCTGAGATTTACCCACTTACAGAATAAATTTCTGAGTATGGTTTTAAGATCGAATAGACTCAGACAGTGAGCAGGTGATCAAGAAGTTAATTTGTTCACAGAAAATCCCCAAATACAACAAATGCTAGGTATGGCATCAAGTCTGTTGATACAGCCACATCCAGATTTACTAGGTTTATTATTCCTTTGCCATGATTAATTGCTAGTCATCATTCCTGGAGGTTTTTGCAGGCATGGATATTTCATTGTTTACCAGGAGAACAAAAGCTTTTACTTGTTATAGGCATCCATGTGAGGTCATTACAGAAATGAAAAGCAGCTTATGAATAATTTTACTGAAAAACTATAAATTCTGTGGCATAACATGTAAGAGTGCTCTGTACTGTTGAAAGAGAAATAAAAGAATGGATTTTTCTTTATCTTTGCTTGAAAAACTTTCAAAGAGTAATGAAGGAAGAGACTGACAGATTGCTCTGCTTTGGAGAGCTTCAAGGGTAAAGACTGAAAAACTCGAAATTTTCATTCTGCAAAATCTTCTCTGAGCTTTTCTGCTGTAACTGCAGATAGCTTAAATAAGTAGAAAATGCAAAAATTATCCTGAGAGCTAAAAAGGAGAGTAGAATAAAATGCAAATCAAATGCACAATGGTACTAAATGCACAATTTTTTGCGTGCTTGAAGAATACAGAATTATTATTCACCTCTACTATCAGACAAGGGAATTCTGTCCTCATCCTGCCAAAATGAGCAGTAGTAGAAACTTGCCAAATGTTCGTTGATATTTAGAAACAAAAAGGTTGAGCTGAACATTGATTCATTACACCAAGCAGCATCAAAACCTCAGTGTGATCCCTTCAGAAAGACTAAAAGGTCAAAAGTCAGACTCATTCCTACAAAGAAGCACATTAAATAATTTTTGAAATCACTATATAGAAATATAAGATTTCAGGCTTCTTTGGAGAGCACAGCCAGAACTGCACTCTAGGGTATATTAGTTATAGGACTCTGTTTTCCCATACATATATTGGTCATGAGTATTACCAGTATAGTAATCATTATTTGACTCAACTTTTCTAATACCCAATGCAAACCTAAAAAAGAAACTTAAGTTCGATCCTCTGTAACCACTGTATGGGCTAGGAGATTTCTTTGATCTGCAGTGATTAAAGAACAAATTATATTGCACTTGGGAAAGCATTTTCCCTCCTTTTGTCAATAAATGGCTACCTTAGAAGCACCAGAGTGCATCTCAGAGTGTATGAACATGAGAATAAGGAAATTTTACACCCTTATGAAGTACTGCAAAGTTGTGCTTCATTAGCAGAACTGCTGATTTTGGCTTGTCTGCTGTGCGCTGGGTTAGAGGGAGTCCTAAACTTGCTTCTGTACCACTTGATGCACAGCTCCTGGGCTCTGAGTTCACTTCTCTAAATGTTGTTTCAGTCCCCTTCCTAGGTCTCACCCAGTCAGTGCCAATCCTGTGACGTGGAACTAGGACAGGCAGAACCATCAGTCTGGGGCAGGACTCCAGCAAGGCACAGTGTCTCTCTTTGACATGGAGAGAGAACAAGGGTCAGATGAGCATCTTGACTGATGAGATGGCCTTTCTTACTTTCTTGCTGGGGAAGTCAGCCAACTTTGTAGAGGTTTTAATTTTTTTTAGAAGTTTAATTTCCTTCCTTATTTCTCTCTCTCACCAAAATGACAGATGGATGGTCGCCCGCAGAAGAAATGAAGCTGCAAACCTGCTGAACAGCAGCTCTGACTTACAAGATGGGAGGATGTAGCCTGTACCCAACTGCCTGTTAATGGAACCCCACACATTTCCCTCATTTACGTGGTAAAAGAAACAAGGTGGGAATGATCTAATAAGACCTGTCTTTGGTCCTGAAAATCTACTTGGGAACTGCCTTTGTTTCCATAGTGGCTGGAGACATCTCAAGCAGAACACACCCCTGTTTCATCCCTTGTGCCTCTCTCAGGAGATAGTAGAGATGTAAAAAATCACGTGTCTAAGTGTCTCAAGGGCTTTTAATTCACTTTAAGATTGATTTCAAACCTGACAGGGTGTAGTCATTTCCCTGCCATATTCTCTTGTCTTTGCAGGTGTGTACTTGTATCATTCCCCCACACTGAAGCATGAATCTTTTATTGATATTTGATATTGATGCCATTGATATTTACCCTACTGTGACAATGCCAGAAATCATTGTGACGGTGCCAAAAATCATTACTTGGTGGCTGGAAAGAGATGCATTCAGAGATGTAGTGGAGAGATAACTGTGGCACTGCAGAAAACTTCTATGAGCTATTGGCTTTTACAAATCTCTCAGAATTTACTGTCTAATATGCCTCACAGGCAGACTAAAATTAACTTACCTCAGATATCAGAAACTGCAGACAGAGCCAATGATTTCTCACAAACACAGTGCATGTGTTTTTCTCTTGCACAATAACCTGACTATAAGCTACAAGTCAAAAATGAGTCTGATCCTAAATTCATGTGGCTATGTACCTAATGAAGATAAAACTCTGGCTCACAGTGATTAAATTTCAATTAAATATTGAAGAATGCTTAACTGGCTTCAATACTTCTGCTGTAGAAAAGAATTTATTCTGTCATGACTAAAATTCATGACCATGTTTCAGAAAATGTGTAGATTTTTAATGATCATGCTGGCAACATTTTGCAGTTCCACAGAAAAGGTGAATGAACAGAAAAGCTTCTATAAACTTTAACATAATTTCTCACTCTATAGTGTAAATATGTGGTAGCCTGCCACAGATCTCACTTGGGTCTTTTTTCCTCGTGTGCACTCTGGATTTGTTGGCAAATACTGGCCTCTTTATTCTCTAAAGTGTCCAGAACTTTCATAGTCATATTTCTGGCTCCAAAATATGTGGATATTTTTTTTTACCTTGCTATGGAATGAATCACTCCACCCTCCCTCCAGCACGAAGACAAATGTGACTGCTGCTCCTGAACATATGGTAGAGCCTAAAAAAAGGGTTATCTTGTAGGAGTGTATCTGTATGCATCACTTATCACACCATCCCCAACGGAGAATTTAAGAGATGATAGCTTCTCTTTTCCTTTCTCAAACTGCTCATGTTCAGCATTTCTCTGTCTACTGCTTTCCAACATACTCATGATTCCTCGAGAGAGGAAAGCCCACTCCCAGTACAACTGGCCTTTTACATATTGCTCAGCAAACTTGGATTTGCTCTACTTTCATGGACAAGTTTTATAAGGTTCAAAAGCAAACGTACAGAAGTTTTCCTCTTTTCTGTGTTCATAATTTCTGTGTGACATTATAGAACACTTTCTTGTCTCTGAAGAGAACAACCTGTAATCTTATGAAGACAGATTTTTGAAGTTACAAATTTCTATGCTGCTCTCAGTTTAAGAGACAAGATGTTAGTATAATATTTTATCCCAAAGCAATCTTCTCAGATTACAAAGTCTGTCTCCCTCAAGAAGCTGTGGACATCTTCAGAGTGACCCATGTGATGACACAAAGGGTCATTTTTCTGTGAGCATTCACTAGCATCAGGCAAATACTTTGAGGATTTCAGAAAGCTTTAAGCTGTATTCAAAAGTAATTAACTAGAATAATCTCTAATGGAAATGCTTTCTATAACTCAAGAGACAGCTACCGCGAGTTGAAGGAACAGCTGGCTCTATTTTTTGTCTATAAGACAATCCCGTACAGGTGGAGATGGCTCCTCTAACAGTTCTGGCTAAAATAGATTTAAAGCTTGGTATAGAAATGGCTGCTGTACTTGCCCATGCAAAAGTTTAAGTATATGGGTCAATATGACCATAAAAGAAAATGCAGAAGAAATGCAAAGGCATTGGCATTTCTATCTTGTTTTAAATCAGAGTAGAGTCGTGAGTATGTGCACAGGGACCCTAGTGAGTTCTCTGGTACTGAGAGTGCTCACCCAGTCACAAGCACACCGTGATTTAATAATTCCTTCAGTGATGTTTCCTTCAGCAATTATTTTAAGGCTGAGCTTGTGCTCACTAAACCTGGCCTAATCTGTCCCACTGCACTGAGCCTGTGCTTATTTCTTAAAAGAAATATGCTCTTGCAATCTTTCATCCCCAGCTTTGCTGGCTTTGCAATGCTTGAGGCCTTCACGCTGGCATATCAAAACCAGCAGCAAAGCAGCAAAGCAGAAGCAGCAAAGAGGGCAACACTGATGAATGGCTGCAGGGACCACTGACCATCCCAGAGAGCAATACACCCCAAAAGACACATATAGATCAAACCTCTTCCACAATGAACCACAGCACAGAAGGCAGCCCGAAAGGCAGAGGTGTGTCTGCAGTGCTCAAAATATCCTTGGATGCAACAATCCAAGGAACTGGCTGGTGAAGAACATCCCTACAGTGAAGCAAGAAAGAAGCATACATTTTTATATTTTCCCATCTCAGATGCAGCCCAATGTAAACTGTCATAATATCCTCTTAGTTTAGTCAAGAACAAGTATGTACACAAGCTATATCTTGCTGAGATAAAATCAATTCACAAGGCTTCAGTGGAACCGCATAGGAGACACTTCATGGATCGTAGTTTAATTGCTTACCCAAAGAATAAACAAGGATAGAGAAAGACTTTGATACTACCATATGCTTTCTGCACCTCCAGACACTGCTTAAGGTTTGTTAGCTTCTGTCCTACCAGACTTCCAGACAACCAGCAGTCTCTGAAAGGTCAGTACCTGCTGTTTCCACCAGCCCTACTTTCAGTAACATTTAGGAAGGGCTGGTACTTGGAGACCAGTACTGACTGAAAGCTTGACAGCCCCTGCCACATCAGTTATAAAGGTTCTGCTTAGCTCTCAAGGAAGACAAGGCCATGCAGTACCTTTTTTTGATATAGCCATAGAAGATCCATAGGACTGCTGTGATGTGACTGTTTAAGTAATGAGTATTCACTCACAAAAGTGAAGGCAACTGAAACCTTAATGCATACAATTCTAGCATTAGCTTACACAGAGAAGTTCAGTTTTATTGACTTCACCAGAAGACTTTGATTGACAGTTTGACTGCTTTTGTGTTCCTGATTTTGTGGGAAGGGGTGGTTCCCAAATGTTAATAGCAGTATGGGTAGCCATGATCATCTAGTCTGACTTTCTGTTCAGCAGAGTCCAGCACAGGCTGGGGACTTTATCCAGGGATTCTTCCACTGATCCACAGCACTGTGGTTTACTGGACACAGGGACTTAAGGATTTCTCAGGGGATGAAAAGTTGTTGACTCTGTCTGTCTACTGGTTCATACCACAACATCAAAATGTCACAGCTCATTTCCACTCTGGATGTATAGATCCTCACTTCAGCCTGAGAAAGATAAAGAGTGGCTTACACATCTGCATATGAAGTAAAAACAAGTCAAGAGCAGACTCTGAAGCAGGATGGAGACATAGTCTATTTAAAGCTGTTGAGAATTATTAAAGTTCTGAAATTTACTTTTGGAAGAATCAGAGGACGGTATGGACTTCTATACTTACGGAGAGGAGGCAAGGTGTGGTAGAGATTTGGAATATAAAAAATAATCTCATGGGTGATGGATAGTCTGCTACTGGCCAAGATGACTTGCTAAATAGTTGATGGCTTTTTAAAAAATAATTTTTATAAAACGATTGAAGGACAGACTTGAGAAAGCCCAGGTGGTCACAGACAACCTGTCCAAGGCCAGGATAAACACGAAGACAAGTATGAAGAGTTTAATTATGGGAAATACATAGAATAACTGGTTGAAATTGAAGACAACATGGAAAGAGGAAGAGCATGATATCTTATGCATAAAAGGTATTTAAAGCCAGTTCTAGAGTGCCCAAAGATAGGTTGTGTTTTGTATCTAGTCACTTCCACTTGAAACATGTCTGTGACTGTGAGGTACTTCTGTGTGCTATCACTTTTAAAAATGACATAGAAAAAGTCCCCTAAGATTTAGCAGCTTTTTCAGAAGGTCACAGGACCACATGAACACAGAAGAATGTAAAACCAGTACCTTTTCAGCTGAGCATGTTAGTTTCTGCAATGCTACTCAGTTCTAAAGTGGTTCTACTATCACACATGTCAGGGAAGCCAGCACCGTTCAGCCCAAGGGTTTTGTGCAGCAGATCTTTAATGCTTTCATGACAAGCCATTTTCAAAACTTTTGTTGTGTAGATGAAACAAAGGTGACCTTTATCCTTTTCTCTTCTCCACTTAAGGTCAGCAGCACATGATGCCCATGGAGAATATCCCATTGTTACCAATGAGTAATAGTTGCATTGCACTCCCCTCAGGGTCATAGCTACTGAACACCTGAGAATTTGAGAATGATGGAACATCCCAGGTATAGATAAACTCACGAATCCTTCCAAGCCAACAAAAATTACCAGCTGTCTAGGAGGTTCTTCACAAGTCAGAGTATCATTTTCAGATTAACATGTGCATGTGTCACAAGAGTGGGAAAAGCAGATCACTGATAGGAGGTGATGGAGGAGTAGTTTAAAACTGATTGTCACTTCTAGACTCTGTTCATTGTTGTTCACTTTGCAGAAAGAAAATGTCAGAAAGGCAATAATTTATCGTGCACTCTGTGTCTGTGGCAGACATTTCATTTGCAGTTGTGCTGAGAAGTGCACTCTGAAGCACACGACTTACCCCAAAAACAGCAGCATAAAAACATCACGAACCAGCTTCCAAAAGGGCTGCCTGTGGGAGTACTGTATCAGTCACTTGGCAATATAGCTGCTGATTTTAGCCACCAAAAGCTTTTATTTCTGGTAGCTCTGTAGAAAAAAATTCACGCATCAAAGAGAGCTGGACTATGTTTAGGCTAATGGATTGTCAAGAAATGGCTCAGCCACAAAAGCTCAGCCTTACTGCCTGCTCAGAGCTCTGAATCACTATGTAGAGACAGTCTTGTATTGCCACACATTGGAATAAGATCCCAATAGTCTTGCCCCTATCCTGGCAAGGTGAGAGGCCAGCCTTGGTGAGTCCAACTCTTGGGTCCACCTGAGATGTGGCCCCCAGGAAAGTGAGAGTGGCTCTCACCCCACTCCAGCTGGCTGGGAGGAGGAGAGGCAACCCTGCTTGAGCTGCCTTCTGCAGCCATTGTCTGCACTAAATACTGGAACCTGGGGGTACAGAAACCTCTCCAGGGGAGCCAGGAAGTCTGTTTGTGTAGGCTGACAACTACACTCAACTTCTTTGTAAACAAAACAGAAGGCATATGAGATTGCCAAAATGCTAACTCTCTGCTACACACTGTAATTTTCAGCTGTGAAGTTTAACAGAGCTTTTCTGGATTCATAACAGAAAAGTATCTTGTAGTTCTCAGAAGCTGGAGTTTATTAAAAAGAAATTTGAAATGAAGTAGTTCTGTTTGCATCTTTTGTTCTTAATAAGAGTATTCATAGGTTCAAGAAAAAAGCCTGTTCAGATAATCCGTTTTTAAAAACAGAACTTAGGAAGCTTTTTTTCCCAGTGAAAACCTTTAAAATATTAATGGAATAGAATATTTTTTCTTACATATTTTTCTTACACCTTTCATAATTTCACTTTTCATTTTGGAGGAAATAGATCTACAATTTTCTGAGGTGTTGTACCTATAGACATTTAGAATTAACAAGGGCCTTATTAAGAAAAGCTTGAATATTTCATTGACTAGTCAGTCTCTGCAAAGTTTTGGTGCTTATCCAGATCTGACTG
Organism: Setophaga petechia; assembly: GCA_024362935.1. Classification (NCBI taxonomy): domain Eukaryota; kingdom Metazoa; phylum Chordata; class Aves; order Passeriformes; family Parulidae; genus Setophaga; species Setophaga petechia. The sequence continues at coordinate 58,390,624 of JANCRA010000002.1, forward strand.
AAGAGCAGATAAATTTCCATAGTTTCTAAGGATGAAAAATAGGACTGAAACCCACAGAAAAGTCTCTTCTGCTTCCATTCCTGGCCTGTTCTACAGCAAAAGAAAGCACCTCATTTTACCTCTGTGGTGGAGTAGAGAATATAGTGGATTTTTAGGGAACTGTGTATGTTAACCCATCCCTGGAAGCAGCATTGAATTTCTACTCTCTGAATCCTCACAGAGGCTTGTTCCACTTGTGACTATCTCAACTGTAGTTACCATGTTTGTGATAAACACATGTATAAGGAGCATCCTATATTGGCTCATGAAACTGTGTCTTACATATATATTCATCTACCTGTGCTCAGTAAAATACCGGCCATCAAAACAGGTATCTAAATATAGTGGGGTGAGAACAAACAGCCGAAGGATAAACATATAAAACACAGGCTCAAATGATTTAGCTAACATTTTTCTAACATTTTTAAAGAAAAAAATCTATGACAGAAAAGTCAACAGTCTTAGATCTCATAGTTCACTAGTTAGCAAAAAGTATCACAGACCTGCAAGCCAGATAATTCTGAATAGAAAATGAAAGCAGAGACATTTCAGTCTGGCCATAAATTAATCACAAGTGGGAAAAGATGATCCAGTCCTGACATAAGGTCTGTTGTGATTTAACACTACTAAGCTCTTGATTTGTAGCAAAATCCAGAGGGGAACAAAAGGAAAAGAAGGAATACCTTAAGCAAAGTTGGGAACAGAAAGAGGGAGTAAAGATAAAGATTTTTTTCCTCCCCAAACTGATCTCTCTGCCTTCATGTACCTTTCTGTGTGATCATGTCACTCTTTTCAGATTTTATCTTCCATCTTCATTCCTCTGCCTTAAGCTAAATGTTGTGCAGCTCTCTGCCTTTTTGAACTGTCATTAAAACAAGGTGTAAGAGACAGCACTGCAGTTAAACAGCAATGCATGTCACCTGCTGAGCAGGGCTGTCACTGCCTGCAAAAACACAAAACATCACACACTCAAAATTGAGCAAAACATCTCAGAATATGTAAGAGGGCCTTTTTGTTTCACCTCTAGCAGGGAGGGTACAGCTGGGATGGTACAAGTGCGGTATCTACTGCTGCTGTCAGGGAAAGGCTGACAAATGTGATGACTCCCAGGGCAGAAGCTTCAGCTGGAGGTTTTTAGCTCCTGCAGCTGTGACTGTGTGAGGGAGAGGTGTTTGGTTTGTGTCTGGCAGATGGACTCATTACCTGTGCCAAACAATCCTCCCCCAAAGGAGTTTGTGTAAAGTATTTTTCATTACTTGGATGTCTCCTGGCCCACGTGTTCAAAGCTCCTACATAGAGTAACATTGGATGCTAGTAAACCCATGGTACACTTTGACTGTAAAGTTGATTGGATATCTCAAACAAAACATAATTTTAGGATTAAAATAAGAGGTTCTGCTAGATCAATTTTTTCTTGCCTCTTGTAAGAAAAATTAAAATGAAAGCTATAGGTGTGGGGATCCACAATGTTCTTCCTCTCCCTGGTACCTGTGAGAGGTCCTCTGCTCCCAGCCCTTGCTCTGCCCCTCCACCATGTCCTCTGCTTCTTTCCCACTCACTCACGAGCAGCTGCCTCCTCTCTCTCCCTGCACACTCCAGCCATTCCTTTGCCACTGAAGGAGGTGAAAGCAGGGACAATATGGGCTGGAAGAAGGAGCTCTGTGGTGAGGGGAAAGAGCAAAGTGAATGTGGTGAATTTATAGAGCCTTACATCCAGGAGGAGAGTAACTCCTCAAGGGGCATGATGGTGGAAATGGGACTGTCATTACAAAAGCTGTAACATCCACAAAGAGATTGATAGCAACGTCCACATTTCCATATGAAATGCTTTTTTTTTTTTTTTTTTTTCCAATAAGCAAACAAAACAACTGTTTTGGAGAATTTTCAGTCTACAGAAACAGATGTTACAATATTGGAATTTCCCATGGGAGAGGTATTCTAGCATTTGTTCCATTTTAAACAGGGCTAGAAAATAAAACTGAGTTGATGCATGGTTTGTTTCTTCATAGTCATTGCAGAGGCAGGTGTTTGGAGGGTGTGCTAGACAGATGTTGCACATTGCTGCAATGACTGTAAGACCAGTTACTGTAGATCTGGGTTTTTTTAAATTAGTTTTTAAATCTGATCCTTGTTGAAAGTCAAGAACAGTCAATGACATTGTGGTTCTGACCCATTATGTGCTAGATTAAGGTTTCCTTTGGCTAAACTGAGGTACTAGCTTCAAAATTTCCCCACAATAACATCTTTTGTTTGAGAACTAGTAAATGTTACCTGATTTAAAAAACAGCCTGCAGCACTTTTGAGTATATGCCTCCCTGTCATCAGCAAGCTTCACTGGGGTTAAGCAGAGGAGATGAAAATGGCAGGAGCCAGGAAAACACAGATCATGTCCTCAGGGACTTTAAGTAGGAGGGACTCCTGTAAGTTTCTACAGCTTTTCTTGGACTCCCTTTGCTACCTTGAAACCACAGAAAGTTTCTGGACTGAAATCACATAAAGAGGGTAGAAAACAGGTTTTAACCTAGTGTAGACATACATGGTTTCATTAAGTAACGGGTGTGAATCTCAGCAAGCACATTAACCCAGCACTTAAATGGGGAAGTACAAGGATAAGAAAACTGTCAGGAGCTGCAACAGAATGGAAGCTGTTTAGGAACAATGAAATGAAGGATTTAGTCTGAAAAATACTCCAACATAATTGGTTAGTTAATCCACAGCAAATACAATTATCTATGAAAGCACCCACATAAGGAAATATCCATGAAAGAGGCCAAATAGGGAAAAAGAGGAAACGTGAACCAAAAAAATGATACTCTGTTACAGTGAGCAAAAACCTTACCTCCTGAAAAAACAAACAGCTAAACCTCATATGCTTTCAAACTAGGCAGAGTTTGTCTAGCACAAGGTTTTCACCCCATACCAACCTATTGTTGAGCAAAGGTGCACTACTGTGCCCTGATTTGGGACTGCTGCAGTCCCTCAGGCTTTTGTTAATACTCTTCACAAGTAGGAATCCTGCTCCCAGTGTTCATTTCATCTTTCCCCTTGCAAAGAGTTCTTCACCTCATAGAAATTGCCAGTGTCCCCAGAGGAAAAAAAAACAGCAAACAATTTAAACTACTAGCCATACATATAGCCTTGTGTGCTCAGTGAGGGTCATACCCCTAGGCAAATCATACAACAGATGTACTTCTGCACTGTTTTTTTCTAGCAAAGGGATTGCAGCATTTCTAACGCCACTGAGAGTGCAGGAGGTTTGTCTGACAGCACCAGAGAAGACTGAGCTGTCCCTGCCCCTCTCTTCAGCCAGCAGCCTGTGACAGCAGCCAGCCTGGGCTTTGTGAGTCCCTGGGTTGGAGAGGCCAGGCTCTGAAGGTGACTCAAGATGACCATTCCTTCTTCTGCCTGCTCAGGGGCTGCCACGTCATTGACTGAATCAGCAACCAGAGGAGGCTGCAAAGACCCAGGGGTTGAGGAGAGAAGCAGGGGTCCTCTTGGTTTTGTTGCCTGCTCAGCTCACAAGAACATTTGACCCCCTTTCAGGGCTAGAAGGGAAGAGGCACAGACAGATAAGACAGTTCCAAGCCAATTTCTTTTCTCTTCTCCTCTCCCACTGCCCAACCTTGGCAGCACTGTTAAATTCCTCCCCATGGCACTTCCAGGCTGTTAAAATCCACACTGCAGCAGAGAGAGAGCAGGCATCAAGCTAGTGACACATCCTCACCTGAGAGTAACCAAGCTGAAACTCTGCCTCCACGCACCCAAATTAGCCAGATTCAAGTTCATTTGGACACTGCCAGCCGTCCCAAGGCTGCAGTTCAAGGAGCGTGGGGGCTGTGCTTGTTTCTCATTCTGAGGCAGCCTGCCGGAGCAGAGGCGTGCCCCACGCTCGCTCCCAGCGCCAGCAGCAGGACTGATTCACCAGGCCTGACTCTCTGAGGCAATCTGCCAGACGACAGAGCTGCTGCTGGGGTGTCTTGACGCTGTCAGCTGCCCATATGTCTACTGGGCAGCTACTGCCTGTGCAATCCCCACTCTGAGAGGAAAATTCAGAGCACGGTGTGGGATATCTGCATAAGAGCCAATTAGTTCCACAAACTAAGCCGATTAAATAAACAGATAATTTAAATAAAAAAGTATTGGGTTGAGCAAATAGCACTTTTATTTGTTTTCTAGTCAAAATGAAGTAAATTATGAGACAACAAATATATTACAACACTTAGACAAATTCAAAGTGATGGAAGAGGAAGGGGGGGGAACGACAGATGGGCAAATACAGTATGAATTCACACCTAGTATTGGCTGTCTCAAACTGTTCATGTCTGCAAATAAACTAATCTGTAAACCAGAAGCAGCTGAACAAAAGAGGCTTAGGGCATAGCCTTACCTTGCTGTCTCCTGGGATTTTTCATCCACCCTAAAGCATGGTTGTAGCCATATAGTGAGTGGACTCTTTCCCTGTCATCCTTTTTGTCCTGTCTCGTGTATTTGATAGATAAAATAGTCCTACATAACCAAATTAATATAATTGCTTGCATAACCCTCAAGACAATATTCACAGTCAGAGCACAACTGTTCAGCACTGGAAATCAAGGAGAAATAGGAGCCCACTGCAGCAGGAGCAAGAGCTCACTTCGAGGACCCTCCTACCAAGCAAGTAAAGCCACATCAGCTTTGAAATGGGTAAAAAGGCTGTCCAATGACTTCGGGTGGGAGCTGTATGGGGTGGGGTGTCAGAAAGCTGGGGAGGTAGGAGCTGTCAAGGCACTCTCTTTCACCTGCCTACAGCCTGGAACCTGCACGTGAGCAAGTGGGAGCTCAGTTGAGCAGAATAATCTCAAACTGGCAAGGCAAATTTTAGTAATGTGGTGTTTTAGAGCACAATATGCTTTTAAGCATTTTTTTCATTTGTAACTCTATTGCAAAACACCTGTGGACAAAAATAAATCACCCTCTCCTTCAAGCAGGTATTTTTCAGCCATTAGTTTTACTATTGGTTCAACACCCTCAGAGGAGATTTCTAAGTAGTCTGAATTGGTGGCGGCCCAGTTGAAATGAAGGGTGAAGTGAGGCGAGGGAGGATGTTCTTGGCTGCAGATTTAGAAAGACTAGGAGTAGTTGTCACACTTTGTGATTGCTGATACCTTTTCCATTCCTCCTAAAAGGACCCAGATATCAGTAGATGTGACCCAAAATAAAGAAGATATTAGAGTGAATCTCTGACACCAACTGGAATTCAATGGATAAGCAGCAGAAAGGGAAGGAATATTGGGAACTTGCTGCAGTGAAAATGCAGAGATGAAGAGCCTCTTGGGTGGTTAAATGTGCATTACATATACAAATTATGGACATGGTAAAGATTTTCATTTATAGATCAAATTGTTGACTCACCCGAAGCTAAATAAAAATCTTATTTCAATGTTTCATTTTGGAATCAGATGTATAACTTTTTATTGTAATAAAGGCTGTGAGGGGCAGATATTGGCATCTTAGGTTCAGAGCATCTGAGAGAGATGTGGCAGATGTTATGGGCAAGAACTAGATCATCCTGAATTCCCCTTGAGTGAGAATGCTCAGCCTTATTGAACTGAATTAATAATTGGTAACAGAGATTAAACAGGTACCACTGTCTTATGCTGAATCACAGAATTACAGAATATTCTGAGTTTGAAGGGACTCACAAGGATCATCAAAGTCCAATGCCTGGCCACGCCTTAAAATCACATCAGGTGCCTGAGAGTGTTGTCTAAAGTGATTCTAATTTCCTTTCCACATTGTGCAACACCCTAGATGTGGGGTGAGATGAGGATCAGGCAATTTGCCTTCATATTCAACTCCTGAGGCTGAGTTTGGGGGTAGAGCTGTCACATACAGCTTCTCCACAAGCCTCAAGAAATGTTATTTGGCAGGAGTTAAACTTTGAAGGAAATGGGAATGCCTCCAAGCCGGCAGCAGGCACTGTCCTGCCCTGCCCTGCTCTGCTGGGGCATGCAGGATGGTCAGCAGCAGTGCAAGCACTTTCTCATGAGCCCTCACGTACATCTCACATGATCATGCCAGGGGCATATTTCCCCTAGGGATAAGGGACTATTTAGTATTTTGCTTTTCTGTGTCAGTGATCAAACAAGAAAATGGTCTGGGCAGCATCCACATGGTCAGGTTCTGCTCATCCTAAACTGGATGTGCTTTGACCAATGGATTCCTCATCATTTTCTGTGATTCTTACAAGCATCAAGTGGATGATAGTTTTTCACAACAGTCTAGGATGAATTTAGGGACATTACTGAGATGTACACCTACTTTTCTTGCATATATTATTTTTTAATATATTTATTTCATATCATTTTCTGGTATTACATGTATTTTTTTCTCCTTTTCACTAAATTTTCTTATTTATTCTTTAAGTATTCCTCATATTGCAAGGGAGGATGGGGTGGTGGGGAAAAAAACAAGCACAAACAAAAACCAAGCAAAAAACAACCCCAAAAAACAACTGCCCCTGTACTTCCTCCAGCAAAAGAAAGAAAACAAAAAAAAAAGACTAGATGAAAATGTTTCCAGCAGACACAAATAAAACCCCACAGTCCCATAATACAGGCATCTGTAAAGCAGCTTCTTCATTATGACTGGTGCCTTGCAGAAAGCTTGCACTTGCTGAGGGTACTCCAGAAGCCAATAGACACTCCTGCTGAAAACCACTCTCAAATGGAACTACCAAATGTCCATGCCAGACTTCCCTCTGCACTGATTATAAAAATTTTGCTTCCCTTTGGACTGTGACTTCATGTTTTTATTTTTATAAATTGGCGCTCTCTACCTGTCAAATATAAAAGATTAATACATGCTGATTAACAACTTCATGTGCTGTCCTCCCTCCTAGTTGTTTAATTTAATGTTCAAATATGTAAATGCTTTGGCAAAATCAAGGGTTGTATCCTGCATATAATGCATCTGGAATAGCTCATCTCATATGCTGAGTCTAAATCAGGAATTTTGCTCCAGGTGTGAGCCATGGAGGTATGTCAGTGCCTAGTGAGGTTGGAGATGGGTGGAACTGAAAATTGGGTAGAAGTGTGGCAGACATTTATCTGCAAATCTTTATTTGTCTGAGCACAGTGACCAAATCACAAGGACAGATATTCGGGTCTTTCAGAAAAAATGAATCCTCCGTCTTTTCCAAAGCTAACCAGTACTCTGTGTTTTTAACTTTCCTCAGACACAAAACGACATAAACACACTTTGCTACAGCATCAGGCCGTTGAGACAATTTGCCCTACCAGCAACAGGACAGGGCTTCCTCTGTTTTCAGTCTTGAGCTGGTTCACCTCCACACTGTAGGCTTTCCTTGCAAGAAGCATTAGACAATGGCATCCTCTCTGGTGCTCAGTGTGGTACTGCTGCTTGAGAGAGCCTCCTTATGTGAATTAGATATTCCTGAAGTCTGCAGCACCTCAGTCATGAAGCACTTTCTTATTGACATGCACTTGACTAGAAGAGTGCACGGGTATATTTATACCACCATGCTGTGGGAAATTCAAGCTCAGTTAATTACTTCCTCCCTAGTTTAAAGTATCCATGAGTGCAAATGCTGAAGCTATTTTTTGCTCATGAAAAGGAACTGAACAATCACCTGCAGATTGCTAAACTGCAGCCAATATTTAACTGAGAGGTGACAGGATAGTGGGGATCACTGTTCAGCCACCCTGTAAAGCACTTGCAGTAAAAGGAGCTGTGTAAATATAAATCATTGTTATATTCTTTAAGTAATCAAATCCATGGCACCATTGTTTAAATAAACTGGAGATGTGGAGCCATTTATTCATATTTTAATGTTTCAACTGCCTGCTACATAAAATATATATTTAAAAAATAAGCCTTCAGAAGCATATAAAATACTTTTTTTCCCAGTGCAGAATTTATAAGTTAGGGAGAATATAACACTACAGTAATTCTTAATTTGTACAGCTGTTTTCATCACTTTTACTATGAAATACCACAAAATAAAACAGACCTAAATGTCTCATAAATCTAATGGCAGTGTCGCACTTCAGATGCACATTTTTAAATGGCTGCATCTTTGCTTTAATTCAAAACACAGCCAGAAGGCTCAGTATGACCTGGGAAGTTATACAAAACACTTGCCGATTTATTCACTTTTGAAAAAGTAGTGAAAGTATATATTACAGCAATGCCTGCCAGCCAAAACTGAGACTTGGTCCCCCGTCATGTAGGGTGCTCTATGCATGAAAAAAATAAAATCTCTCTCCCCAGATGCCTTACTTGAATTCAAGTGCTGCAGTTATGTAATCCTCCATCTTAATCATTCATGACTATCCCTGTTGCTGCAGACCACACAATGACTTCAAAGCAAGTCTCCCTATTTATTTATGTGGGCTTCTGGTTCCATCATATTTTCTAATGTGTTTATCCCCACGAAGTAAGGTGTTGCTGTCACCCAGGTTACAGATGGGAAACTGAGGCTCAAAGATATTATTTTGTAACATTTATATTTCATTTCAACTCCTTATTCAAAATGAATTAAGCTTACCAGGGCATGTGTTGCACTGATCTTAAGAGTGATGCTTTTACACATCTAAAATACTTTGGAGTCCTGACTGAGTGGAGTAGGTAAGATCTTTACGACAGAGGAGGTTTCCTAGTGTTCACTCCTTTAACCCAGAGTCCAAGCACAGACATTTCTTCAGAGACCTTGGTGCTCTTCCATCCCTTTCTCTATTGGACATTGGTTATTCTTTCTGCATGTTTTTCCTTCAAATAAGGAGTGATTTTCAGTTCTGCAATTTTTAACAAGCTTCTCTACTTGGGTAAAAGTGATTTACTAGCACTGGTGTTGGTATTACAGAGAAGTTGAAAGAATGGAAAGACCGCTGCATTAAAACCCACAGAATGCAGATCCAGGACCTACTCATTTAATCACTATCAGAAATATGCACCCTGAATGCATTGAAAGAGATAAAAACCTGGTATGAGCTTGACCAAAGGCCCTGAGATAGCAAAGGCAAGGGAAGGTCAGATGGGAAAGCAGACAAACAGGGCTCCTCCTGCTAATCTCCATTATAATGGCATTGGTATATCTAAAGCCAAACTTCACATTCTGGTACCATTTCAGCTCAGTGCAAATGGGAGGCCCAGCAGACAACATTTGCCAAAATGTCCCAAAACTTGAATTTTTTTTGAGCCATTGCACCTTACTATCGTCCCCTTTTGCACCATCCTGATGGTGGAAAATCAGAGCTGGCATGGAAGGGGAAAGGAGACTGCTGTCCTGGGTAATGATCAGGAGAGATGTTGATATCAACCGGGAGGGGAAAACTTCTTTCACTCTTTCACAATGAGTACAATGTCCATGAAAAATTCTTAGCAGAGGGAGCAGCAGATTTCTGTCTTTTGTGCATACATTTCTTGCTGGTGAAGCAGAATTCCTAAAAGCTGAGCACAGCTGATATGTCTCAGTCCTGGAATACCGACTGTCTTAGCGTATATTAAGTGCCCATCATTTTAGCAGCTAAGCAGTATCACGTCCCATTTAGCACATACACAGCATTTTATGGAGCAGAGCACTGTAGAAATCCTTTTCCCTTAGGTTTTTCTACACACTCATTGCAGTGATATGCATCTGACCAATTAAAGCAAAACAGCTTTAGTTAATTAACTCTAAGGGACTGAGTGGTTCCCTGACTGGAAGTTGTAAGGACTGGTTTTGATATTATGAGTACCATTGATTAACTCTCAGACTCTGGACAATCACTTCATCTTTCTAGGCTTCATTTTTCCCTGGTGCAAAATGCAGAGAAAAAAAAAGTTTTCTTTGGTGAAGTGCTTTTGAGAGCTGTGAATGAAAAGAACTATGCATCATCAGTGAATCTTCAAAAAAGGCCTGATGGGAGATTTTCCAAAATAACACTTCCTCACTGAGCTGCTGAAAAAGTGAGCCACAACGAAATAAAGCAGCAAAGGACCAAAACCTCACTGGGACATGGAAGTGGGGACATGATAAAAACTTTTTGGGGTGTCTAAAATCTTGACAGCAACTTTTTCTTCCAGAACAGGCTGGCAAGATGCTGTCTTTCTTCACTGTGGCACCCAATTCTCCCCCATCCAGCTCCTAGGCTGCATGTCAGTGCTTTTGCATGGTTTGTTTTTTTTAACCCTGGCCATCCTCCCTTGGATGTTGGAAGTGGTTGACATATCCAACCACTTCCAACATCTGACAACCCCTGCAAACTTCTCTTTCTGGTTGCAGGGATATTCCTGTTCACTGGGCCAAATGAATTGTTCATGAACATATGACTTATAAATCTTTCAGAGTGTTTTTAAGCCTTACACTGTGCTTAAGATCCTAATTACTGCTGAGCTTCTGCGAAAAGCATTGCCTTGGGAAAAAAAATGCACTAGCATGTTTTCTTCCATTCTATTCCTAATACTGTATCATTACTTTATCTTATCCTTTCATTCTGCTTAATTCCACATAGTTGCAATTCCCAAAACTAACACACCAGTTTCACTGTACATTAGCCAGAGCAAAAGAAATAATTTTCACTTTCTAATTGATTTATTTCAAGATATTTTTATAATTGAGGAATGGAGGTGGAAAGAACTGAATTTCCTCAGATTATTTCAATATTTGAATAAATATCCATTAAAAAATGTTTTTTGGACCTACTGGTCAATATTCCTGATTTTGGCAATGAGTGAGTGAATTTGGAGTAGCTAAATTAATCACTTCATTCTTTCTGTTCTACAACTGACTCAGATAAAGGTATTGTTGGCACAAAATTTTGTCCATGTCAGCTAAACATTCTGTTCTGGAGAAGCTTTAAAATTACATTTCATTGTAGAAGGGTGAGGGAAAAATGTCACATGAATGTTTACTACCTCTCCTTTTGACTCCCTCATGCTGAAGAAAACCACCCTGTGGTAAAGAAGAAAATAACAAGGTTCATTGTGGGATCTGGAGGCTAAGTACCATGACTTGATGAGTGCCTCGGCTCTCTCTGCAGCCAGCAGGAGAACAGAATAGCCATCAGGCAATAATACCAAACCTACCATGGAAATCAATGTCTTTGACTATATTTTGGCCACAGTTTATTCTCAAATTAGATTCAAACCCCAAATCCCATTATGTCTCTACCAGATCAAATTTTTCTCCACTGCTTCAGGATGCTTATAAAGCTATAAGAGCTGATATGTTTAGTTCTATGTGTCCATGAGATTCTGACTTTTGCTGATAGATCATATACGAGCAAAGATACAGTCCAGGTCAATGAAGCTTTGCAATAAAAGGATGGTTTCTAGGGATTCATCATTAGCATGAATATGTCAATCATTCTCCCATTACATGAGGAAAAACCAGTTGTACTGCTTTCCTGTACTGTTCCTACACATTTTTAGTCCCTAAAAATTTATTGCTGCTTCACTGCAAGAGAGATTCCTGCTTTGCATCATTTGAAGTCAGAGGAGTTGTAGAACTGGAAGATCATAAGGAAGATTCAGGGTTTGCTTTTGAAATTATATCCACCTCTTGCATTTATTATGGTATAAAAAACTAAGTGCTCCAAAGTTTTCAGCCATTACGGTTGTGGAGAACAGATGTTAGCGAAATAAGAAACAAGCTTTTTCATATAGGTGAAAAATGTCTTGTTAGCAACCCCAAATCTTGAATCACAGAATAATTAGAGCCTGTGTTATGGGTAGACAGCACAAACTTCCTCCCACGTTGCTTCCTCTCTAAGTAGTCTGTTTCAATCCCACCTACAGGAGGTGGAAAGGGAAATTTCTGACTTCTAGTCTTCAAGTTTTACTTTCTTTGTTAAGCCTACTAAGGAGGCTACCAACTGCAGTACTATTTTTTCCCAAATTGAAAATTTTACAGAAAACAGCTGTTGGAAAATGAGTACTACAGAGATTTGCAATGTGTGACTTGGACAAAAAAGCAATGAACAGACCAACAGGCAAACTGACAGAGAGAATACAAATTTATCAAATACCGCAAATGCTACTGGTCACAGCACCATCTCAGTTCCAAGTCAAATCAGTAGAAAGTCAAAGAGCAAAAGGCTTCTTATGTTGATTTCCACCCCCTGCCAAGCAAAAAATGCATTTACCTGTAGATCAGGACTTCATCATCTGAGCAGTTATACTGCAGCTGATACATTTTTACCCGAGGGGCTGACTTGCTGACTGTCCACTTGACCAAAGCTGAGGTAGTGGTCACATCTGACACTAGGACAGCCCTTTCTGGGGGACCTTTTGTTTCACCACGATTGGACTTGGTGGAGCTGGTGATGTCCGAGAGCCTGGATTTTGGTGGAGCTGCTTTTCCTGTGCCGTTGCTGAGATGGGGGAGCTGGACAATTGAGAGTTCAATTGTTGCAGTGGACTCTCCTGCAGCATTGGCTGCTATGCATGTGAAAGTTCCGTAGTCCTTGGAGGTGGTGATGTGTATGTCTAAGGTGCCATTGTCGTAGACAGCCGTCCTCGAGGAGTTTCCGATGAGACGGTCATCAGGGGCCACCCAGTGAATGATGGGAGTGGGATCCCCAATGGCTTTGCACTTCAGCGTGGCAGTTTGCCCTTCCAAGACCAGCAGCTTGTGAGTATGTTGTGTAATAAGAGGGGGCTCACAAACAAATTCCTCCTCCCGAACATACCAGAAGTACCTTCCCTTCAGACTTGGAGGAGAAGCACAGGTTTCCATATCGTCGTCTCTGTCAAGCCGCCTTAACCACAGCAGCTCACAGTTGCAATGCAGTGGATTTCCCCCAAAGCTGAGGGACAGAGGTGGTGAAAATGGGGTAACAACCAAAGGAATTACTTGTGACCTGGCAAATATAGGGTCAGGGGGGAGCTTCTGAAGTCTGTTGGATGTTAGATCCAATCTGGCCAATTTCTGAAGATCTGCAAATGTCCCCTCTGTTATATAATCTATTAGGTTGTGATCTAAACTGAGCTGGTGCAAGTTTATCATCTTTCTTATAGATTCCCAGGGAATGCTTCGGAGGTTATTGTAGGACAGGTCTAAGTCTTCCAATGTCAGTAAAAAATCCTCAAAGGCATCATCAGAAATGCTGCTTAGCTGGTTGTTGTTTAAAATCAAATGCTGAAGGTTAATTAAACCTCTTAAAGTATCCTCTTCAATCTCAGGTAACCTGTTGCTGTCCAGATGTAAAGACCGAAGGCTCTCCAAGTCAGTGAAAGAGTAGGGCTGTATGTAACTAATGGTGTTTCTGGACAAAGTAAGGTCAACAAGTCCAGACATATTGGCAAAATCCTGTCGGCTGATATTGATAATGAAGTTGCCCCCAAGACGGAGTTCAACAGTCCTTCGATCTATGTCCAGCGGCACAAAAAGGAGACCCTTGGAGGGACACAAAGTCCCCAGTGACTCAGACAGGTTCTGACAGACACAATATTTGGGACAAGCATTGACTGTGACAGCCATTCCAAACACCAGGATGCCGCAGAGCAATTTTTCCATTGTAAATCACGCAACAGTACCTGGGAGAAACGAAAAGAGTGAAAAGGAACATCAGCAATTATTATATACTAATTATGATACCTTTCTTCTTCTTCTTGTTTTGCCTAACATCTACCTCGAGAGAGACTTTGTGATGCCTCCTCACAGGAGTCACACCTAAAGGCATCAGCCCTCCAGGATAGGACAGTCATGTGTTATAAAAACATGATAAAATCTTCCTTCCTTCCTTCCTTCCTTCCTTCCTTCCTTCCTTCCTTCCTTCCTTCCTTCCTTCCTTCCTTCCTTCCTTCCTTCCTTCCTTCCTTTCCTTCCTTTCCTTCCTTTCCTTCCTTTCCTTCCTTTCCTTCCTTTCCTTCCTTTCCTTCCTTTCCTTCCTTTCCTTCCTTTCCTTCCTTTCTTTCCTTTCTTTCCTTTCTTCCTTTCTTCCCTTTCTCCATTCCTCCCTTTCTTTCTCCCTTTCTTTCCTCCCTTTCTTTCTCACTTTCTTTCTCCCTTTCTCTCTTTCTTTCTCCCTTTCTTTCTCCCTTTCTCTCTCTCTCTCTCTCTCTCTTTCTTTCTTTCTTCTACTACAGGTTGCAAGGCTTATTAAAAATCCTGAAAGATTTCATTTGAAATAGTGTCTGCTTCTTTGGGAGCAGAAGCTAGAATCAGTATCTATAATAATTACTTTCTGCTGCATAATAATGTGCAATTAGTTTTAGGGTTGAAGCAGCTGACTTTATGGATAAAAATATCTGCATTTTCACCCTTCAGCAATGTGGTTAATAATGACCATGTAATTATCTGGCCAGTTCTGGGGCAAGTCTCTTGCCCACTCATAATAAAATTAATGATAGACAGCATTAGAAGCAGAAATCACTTGTGTAATTGCCACCTGGTTTCACCCTGTGCTCAGCCAAACCATGGAAAGGGTGACAGCATCTAGCTCCAAAGAGAAGGGACCAAGGGGAAGACAGTGCTACCTTAGGCTCCTAGCAAACTTTTTGACAACTACATGCTCTCAAACTGCAGCCCCTGATGTTGTAGTGACAGTGAAGCTGTTGCTCATCTTCATGGCCCTCCCTTGCCCACCGTCAGTTCCTCCTTACACCCCGTCAATTCCTCCTTGCACCATTATCTCCCTTTTTTCTGATCTCTCACACACTTTTCCAGCTTAAACTGCAAGGATGTGTCTTTGAAGGGTAAACAAAGCTCATGATTGGGATGACTTGGAGAGACATTTGTGGCTGGGAGAAGCTGAAGCCCTGCTTCAGGTTTGGAAATATTTACTTACACAGATTTGCTGACATTCTTCCCACATGAGCAGGATATAGGGAAGTTTGCTTCCTTTCTGTTTATCCCTTTCCCAGACCTTGCTATCCAGCAGGGCTGAAAAATGGGCAGATTCTTCATTTCCAGCCCTGATTCTCCTTCTGAGGAAAGGGGCAGGTAAACAAAAAGCTGTATTTTTGTAAGGGCTCTCCCAGGCATCTTTTGCTAGGATGGTGTGTGCACTAGTCTCCAAGAACCTCCCCTGTGGCACTGGCTCTAGGCACAATTCAGGGTCTCATTTTGAATGTGGCCATTTTGCCTCTCTTTAACCTTCAATCACCAAGTAAACTTGCAGCACTGTTTGGTCTATGCCATATCCCTTCTCAACATGAAGGTGCTCATACACTTAGCAGTTTCTTGGCACATGTTTCGAGTTATTAAACCCCCAGTATGACACACCGAACACAAAACAAAAACTATCACTTCAACAATTTTTAAGAGCTCTTTAAACGGGTCTTGCTTTACCTTCTTTGGTATAGGGCATAGGCCCCTAAGGGCTTATGTTTGGGACTGTGCCCAAAACTTCTCAACTCATGCCCTGGGTAAGGTGGCTTGGTATCTCCTCTCTAGGATATGCAAGATGAATCAGAAAGAAGGAGCTGTAGAAATTCAAGATGCTATGAGTGCTGAACTATGTAGAGTGTGTTCTTTATGGCAAGGTTTTCTGCATGGTGTGATGATGGTAATTATATACTGTTATTACTATTTCATAGCAGAGGAAATGACTGAAGCATCTGTGTTTGCTGAGCTTTACAAACAAGATGAAAGCGAGACACTTTTAGAAAGGATGGCTTGAGAAGAGTAATCTTACCTTCAATAGTAAATAAAGGGCTACTGAATAAAATGTTTGGAGATAAGCAAGTGTGTTATTGATGCAAATCTGTGGCATACATACCAAAGAGCTATAAATATCCCTTACAATATTATCAATTGGTGGTTTAGTAACAGGCAATTGGCTTTTTCAGTCTTAATTATAAATGTATTATGCAGCTTTAATTTAGTGTATTACCCTACCAGCTGAAATGATAAACAAAAAGCAGTTTAAAAGGGGGAGAAATAGATATAGTTAATTAGTAATAAGCCCTTTCATAGCTTCTGCCTCATCTAGATTCCCACCCTCTGAATATCTATTCAAAAATGTGAATGCACGCTTACGACAGCCGTGTCTCCTTTAAGTGTCTCAATTCTCTAACCACGTTTTTTCCGGATGCTGGTAAATATCACAGTGCTTTGGGGAGATAGTTGACTCTGAGCGTCAGAGTAAAGAGCATTCACGGGAAAAAAAGTAAAAATGAGGGGAGGAACAGAAGTTAATTACATAAAATAGGGATTGAAGCACCAAGAGGAGGATGTGAAGCAGGAGGCCTAAATGGCTAAGCAAGCCCTGATGGGGAAACCATCTGTGGATGGCTTGAAAGCACATCATCTGCCTGTGTGAGCCTGCACGTGTGCATGAAAGTCACAGAGAGTGCAGCATGTGCTCTTGCCAGCAAGAGGGCAAATTGGCAACAGCCACTCTCATTCCAGCTATTGCATGCACTTGAGAGTACTAAGGTAAATATTGTTTGTTTACAGAGGATATTTCTGGCCTTTGTGATCACTTACTAGCATTGTTATTGCAAGCTTCCAAGCCCTGAGTTTCTCTACAATGTAATCCTGAAGGGACCAGTTCACAATTCAGTGAAGAGGGTATAAACCAAAAGGACTTCCTATAGGGCACTGGAGACAACAGAAATGGACAGGACTCCTTAAGGAGAAAATCTGGGACTTCCATTGGGCAAATGATTTTCCTTTCTCTCTCCAGACAGACAAAGCACTTGGGCCAAAGATGAGGTAAGAATTCATAGACCAATAGAATGATAGAATGGTTTGGGTTGGAAGGGACCTTGAAGATCATCTAGTTCCAACCTACTTGTCAAGGGATACCTTTCACTAGTCCAGGCTGCTCAGAGCCCCATCCAACCTGGACTTGAGCACTTCTTGGGATGATTCCAGGTAATACCGTAATTCTTGAGCCTGCACAATTATCATAATATCCTTTAAAATCTAGACCATCCCACAAAGCCATGGTAATTGCTAGTTGCCAAGGAGATGGATGTATAATAAAAATTGTTTTGATTTTATTTCTGGTAATTTTCTTGCAAGACAGAAAATAAAATATCAAGTTTAGGGTCTGTTTTTGCTGACCAGTATGCTCACCTTGTTCACAAAATCTCTTGTTAACTGCAGCACCAAGAATTTTATAAGCTGCTAATGGCAGTCTTGTGATAAGCTCACCATTCTGATTTACATTTTAAAGATATCTATCAGCCTGATAAAGCATATTTCTCACAGCAAGTCAGTAAATCTGGAAGAGTTCCTGTCTCAGCCAAGATGAAAAATAGCCCCTTTAGTCCTCTTAGAACATGGATTGGTATGAATTAATATGTGCAAGAGCCATAAAACTTGGTGTTTTGTATTCAAATTTCCTCATAAAGATACAAATTCTGGGATTTGGCATCTCATTTCAGCAATGCCTCCAAGGCATTTTTTATTTCTATATTCATTGAACTTTGCATCTAAATTCCAGTAACCTTTGCCTTCCACAGTGCCAAGCGCAAGGTAACTGTCAGACAAATAATATGCAGCATAAAGGCTGGGAAAAGGGAGAGAAAAAAAATTAAAAAAGGAGAAATGAATGGGTAGTGGCTCTGATTCTATGGTTTCCAAGCACCCTGGGACCCAGGCTCCAGGGATTGTATGGGTGATCTTAGATACCTCCTTTCAGTTTTCCTTTACTGAGAGCTGCCCCTTTCTTTGTTCTTTATCTTCTTTTATCTCTGTTTTAAGTGAACTTAAGTGACTAAGAAATCTACGCTCAATGCGGAGCTTGGAGGATTGCAGTGACGGGTGAAGTTTCACACCTATTTCCAAAAGCAGTTTAATCAACAAGGCATAAAAGAGGATGGGACTATGCCAGGACAAAACTTACTCCTTAATCCCTTGCATCACCAAAAGGTGTGGAAAGGTATGTTTTGTGTTTTCCCTGATCCATAAAAGCAGTTTATGCTTCACTTACCAAACAATTGCAATGGCCATAAGGAAAGTAAATATCTCTGCATCTGGATGTGTCCTTGGTAGCACATCCATGGAAACACTTAGTGTTAGGCCAGGTATTAGGTGTTTGGCCAAGTATTTGGTGTTAGGCCAAGTATTAGATGTTAGGCCAAGGCTTGGTGTTAGGCCACTGCTGGCTTTGTGAGCACTTGTGAAACTCCTCAGGTGTTTAAAGTCAATTTGCACCTAGCAGCTTAGAGGCTCAAAATCAGGGCAACCAACACTGCTTTTGTTGATCTTTTGTATTTTTTGCTTGCTTAGACTCCTGCATTCTTTGGGGGTAAAGCTGATCTTCATCAGGTGCATACAGACAATGCAGTGGAGGTTTTGGCTAGGCCTTTTAAGGAGCTGGTTTCATTAAAAAAAAAGAACAGCTCTAGCACAGGAACTGCTTGCTTGCTCCAGCCACTTTACCTTTTACACACAAAAAAGGAACATTTGCAAGAGCACATTTCTCCAGGTACTTGTCTATATGAAACTCCACCCATATTAATGTGACTGATACTGTTTCCACAGTAACAGAAAACAGGGAACTCTGGGTAAAGTGTAACAATTTTTTTGCCCTTTGTATAACTCTTTTTCTTGAATATTGCAGGCATAGCAAGGTTGCACTAAAAATATTTTTCACCCTTTTACCACCATGAGGTTTATCAATATGGTTTTATTCTTTTAAGTGCTGTTCTATTCTTTCACATTTCCAAGCAGCTGGGAGTCCCTCCTGCCTGCTTTGTGCTCCCTAGCATGGAAGCAGTTTTAGCTTGACAGTATTTAGGAAGAGCTAGGCTAAATGGGAGGGTGTGTCCAAGTAAAATTGCCTCACAGGATGGTCCTAAATGTAAGAACATTTTTTGTTAAAGTTGCAGCACTGAAAAAACTGGTTATAACTGGATCCAGAACAGAGGTAAGGATAATGCACAAAAGCTGATTTCCAAGAGGGCTCACTCTGTGAATGCTGATTTAATCCATTCAACTGATCCCAAGGAAATAACCAAATATTTTCTTAGGCAGAGCTTTCTCACACAGGATGATACTGCTCTCATTCAGTATTTCATGAGCAAAACCTATATATCTCTGTGTGCATTCTTGGAAAGCTTTTCTGATATTTTCATAATGCTTTCCTAATATTTTCCTGACACCAGTCATGTTATTTCTTTTTTAAAATACTAACATTACCCAATTCCTTACCACTACCAAGATAGAAATAATGCATCTGTCAAAAGCCCAGATTATCAATGTAGCTTTCATCTCTCCTAGTTTACTAAAGTATCTAATTTCTTTCATTAAGACCAGTACTTTCCATACATCCTAAAAGAACAAATCCATATGCTAATGGTCCAGCACACTTAATCTCTGCAATTAGCAACCTCTTCACATTTCAGGTTACTTAGAAAAAAAAAAAAACCCTTGGACACTTTTATGAAGTTTTAGCATATAACACTTAAAGACAATAGTAACCCCAAATCTTATCAGACAAATTTCAGAATCAGTCAAATATTTTGTTTCTGTTTGATATAATTAACCTGCTAGCAAATGCTTCTTTGGTGACCTCTTGGAAAACACGGTACAAATTTCTTCCTAGAGTCACTTTCTTGCAGCATATATGGAAAGGATATTTTGAGCACTAATGTGTGTGTGCTCAATGTTTTCAGCTGGGATAGAGTTACTTTCTTCTCAGAAGAAATTCTGAGAAATATGTATGTACGTACGGATTTTCATTTTTCACAGTGGTATTGATCCAAGAGAAACATTTTATGTCTTTTAGCTTCTCTGACAAAGATGTCCCTGATGGCTGGGCAGTGTGTGTGTCTAGCAGCCTTAGTGACCCTAGAGCACTTAGATTCAAAATGCACTTACATCCAAGTTCCTAAGAAATGTAGCAAGAGCTCTTAAGTAAAGAAGAAACTAGGTATAGATCTGTTAGATCACTCTTCATTATTGTTGCTAGCACTTGGCTGAAATAAGCCATTTGGTTTTAAGAAATGTGCAAAATTAGTCAAGATTTTGAGACTCATTTTGTGAGAAAATAAAACTTAGTGAACACATTCTGTGTACTTCTGAGCATCTGCCTGTCTGGCACTTCCCCACAATACATTTGGGACATTTTCATCACTTCACATAAAATCTGAAGTGCAGAAGCCTCAGAATTATTTACTACTCTTACTTTTCAAGAATACAGAATATAGTAAGTTTCATGAAAGCAGAGGAGAGATACTTGGTTAGCTTTGTTAGACTTCTGTGAAGGACATTATGCATCGTTGTGCCCACCTCATGTTTGGAATCAGAGTATCCACATTGAAGACATACGTTATCAACATTATTAACATTTTACCTACTGGAAAGGCCTTATCCTAAGTTCAGCCTTTTTAGAGAACAGTACACTCTGCTGTTAAGATGGTATGAGCTGTGCAGGTTCTCAATTGTCTGATAAGCAGTGAACTTGTTCCACAGTCATGCTCTAATTTCAGGACTTGGTCAGTTAGGGACACACATCTTTTGGAAACTGGACTTGCTTCTAGCTTCCATCCAAGGGATACAGGTCCCACTACTTCCTATGACTAATCTCTAGACCTGGTCTGATCTGGCATCATGCCACTTGAAGCTGAGACTAAAAAGCTTTCCTGCACATACAGGGAAGAGAGCAAAAGAAATGTGTGCCTAAAATTCCTCTTGGCAATTAGGCTAAATTTCTTGTGCTGCAGAAGATGGAAATTTTTACTCTAGAGTGATGCCTACCTGCAATGCCAAGGTCAGTCTCATTTGCATCTGCCTTGAAGCTTACTGTTCAATTTTTAATTGCTGAGTGCTGATTGTAGTAACTAAATTAATTCAGTCCTGTAGCATAAATCCAGTAGGCATATTTGATTTACTTATTCACTAAATATTGTACTTTGGAAAAATATGTATGTGAAATGCATGGTTTCCAAATTAAAACATTTCATTTCAGAAACACTAGGAACAAATATTCTGAATGCTTCATCTAATGACTTTCTTAAAATAGTCTCATGAAACATGAATAATCTTACAAACAAGTTTTATCACATGGGCTGATACCTGCCAGTGGGCAAAACCTCTGACAAAATAGAAAAATGTATATAGCTCTATCCAGAACTTGTGAATGGCACATTATAACCTTAATAATCATAGCCATATTTTGTTGACTAGTGTGATTTTACCTGTGAAAACAGTTGTACTTGTATCATTCTACCTTCACTGACTGGAAAGCACAGGATTTAGCTGCCTGATTTGTTGGCACAAAACAGTGCTTAGCTACCTGGATGATTTTTGGTAATGCACAAAATTTAAATGTGTAGGCAGTTACTTATAAGCATACAAAAGCAAACTGAAGACAAAGAGGCCATTTAGAAAATCCTAGTGTGTCTGTTTGGTAAAGAGACACACTTAGGTGTGTTTCATCAGCAACAGGTCTCTCTGGGAAGTTTCCTAGAGCTTTCCAGTGCAGTCCCTGTACATCTGTGCAGGATGGTGATTTCCCATGACAGATACACAGGAGAAGAGAAATGGTGTTTTCAACACCACTAATTGTAAATGGCTTGAGCATTAATTATAAATGGCTTGGGCTGGTTTGGTTTTTTTCTCCCACAGACCATTTGAAGATCCATTCATTTTTGATTGTTCATTTAATGGCCATTGACATTTATCCTATTTTAATGCTGTGTGCCAGTCTCTATCAGACTTCATCTACAAGATCATGAGTCAGCTAAGCTGGGCCCCTCTGCTATTTTTAGCCGTTCAGTTCATTTATTTATCTTGTTCTTAACAGCAATCTTCCATTTTGCTTTATCAGCACAGTAGAGAAGTTACCAGTTACTCTATTTCTTACTCATTTTGAACACACACAGAAGCTGCAAAGGTGCTAAGGAGCAGCTCTCTCAGAGAACTGCCTGTGGCAAGAAACATAAATGTCCATCAACAGACCCTACTGCTTTCTGCAAATACCACTGAAGGCCTCTTCTCATGGTCTGAATCCAAATTTCCCTTGGCTCTGAGCCATAACAAAAAATCCTCAGGTAACTTTATCTTGAGCTTATTTTAATTCTCATAAAAGTCTTTATGCATTCTTATTTCCTTCCACATCAAAGGAAGAGCAGGATAATTAGAATTGGGATTCTCTTCTTTATCTGGGACTGTTGCTTTCTTTTTTTTTTTTTAATTTATCCTTTGTTCAGCTCTGGATACAAAGTCTGTCCAATATTCCATAGGACGTATTCTTTATTTGGAGTGCAGACTGCAGTTTTTCTTTCATGTATAACCTACATGCAGAGAGACACTGGTAGGAAATCCAAGGCATATTAAACAAAAAGATCTTTTTTCTGACTTTTTCTCATAAATTTAATTGGATACACAAAGTGGTATACAAAGATCTGGAAATCCTTTGAAACATAAGCAAGGCAGATTCGAAGTCCACATTAAAAAAAAAAAAAACAACAAAACAAACAATCACTTTTGCTCAATGCCCCAGGATTCCTAAGCATGTTAGCATAGGCATTTGGTGGCAGAGGTCCCCTGTTACAGGGAATACAAGCCCAGTGTCTTGTCTCTGTGTTTGGCTCATGGGTCAGTGAGAAATTAGCAGAGTTCTGAGAAGGAAACATGAGAACCCTGCTATGCTATTGCATGACACAACACATGGCCTCCACAGTCTCTGGGCTCTTTCAGCATCCTGGTAAACTTTCTACTGTACTTTCTTGCTTTTCACTTCGGGTGGGACTAGGTCTGTCCATTAAATTTCTCTTTCTAGCACTTCACCCTTCTTCATTCACATAGAGGAGGATAATTTACTGTTTCTCAGGAGAATTTAACATTCCCATTGCTTCTACCATGAGAAGAGCAGCTTTTCAAAATTGTAGACTTTGTTGCACCTGCTTACAGATACCTATTTCCAAAGAGCTGTAAATGGATGGGAAAAATAAAAGAGGACTTTTGGTAGCAATACCAGTACTTTCACACCAGAATCTTAATGCACTTTGAAAAAGAGACAACTTCTACCTAGTTTTAAGAAGTGAGTAAGAAGAGGCACAGTCTGCCTCAAATGTTTTGCCAAAAAAAATTCACCAAGTTCCTCATGGAAAGCCCAACTCTCATACCTTCTCTTTCCACAGTGATGTTTCCACGTGTAAGGCATATCACTGCACAATTTTTTAACACAAATCTAGTGTCATGGACAGTGTTTACATAATTACATTGAAAGGAGAGATGCAGTGCTTTTGTCTCTGGGGAAGAAATCTGGCTTTAACGTTAACATTAACTCCTGGATTACTTCATCATGTCTTGCTATGTATGTAACCTTGGATGAGTTTCTATTAACCTCTCTTTCTCCTCTGTAAGATAATTATAACTACTGACTTTTGCTAATCAGTTGTTTGCAAAGTATCTGGAAACTGTGTGTGCATGTAAGATCAGTTTATGGGGCAGTCTGTTGTCATGGCACAGGAAGGACATGTGTCCTTCCTGTGGATAACAGACATCTTGATTGTGGATAACAGACATCTTGTGCAGTGTTTTCTCTATCTTAGTCATTGGTTCTTCATCCCCTCAAGAGTGGCAGTTAGCAGAAGGCAGAGGCAGTGTGTGTCTGTGTGTGGCTGGAGTGACTTTGTCCCCAGTGCCACATTTGCTGCCCTGAGCCCCTGCAGAACAGAAGCCCCTGAAAGACACTTGCCTTCTTTCATGACATCTCATTCTTTTTCTTCAATGGCTTAACCACAGGTCAGAGGCTCACCTGTCACCAGTAGGAAGCTCATATATAGTGGAGTAGGTTTCAAAATTTCCTGACTGAAGAAACCTTGACTAGTACAAATGAGTACACTGGGAAATAGCACCAGGAAAGCAAACAGAAAGGAAATAAAAAGCATCTCTAATCTATTACTTTATAAATAAAAACAGTAAAAGTACATCATGATACTTCAGTCATGCTAATGAGACTGAAGGCTTTTTCCCTTTCCAAAAGGCAATAGAGCTGGTGAAGGGTTTGGAGCACAAATCTTATGAGGAGTGGTTGACAGAAAGGGGGTTGTTTTAGCTGCAAAAAAAGGAGGCTCAGAGGGAACCTTATTGTTCTCTACAGCTATCTAAAAGGAGGTTGGAGTTGTAGGCAGGTGGAAGTTGATCTCATCTTTCAGGTATCAAGCAGTAGAACAAGATGAAAAGGTCTCCAGTTGTACTAGAACAGGTTTAGATTGAATGTAAGAAAAATCTCTTCACCAAAACGTTTATCAAGCACTAGAGCTTGTTGCCCAGGGAAGTGGTTAAGGCACCATCCCTGAAGGTATTTAAAAGACATGTAGATGTGGCACTTAAAAACATGGTTTAGTGGTTGGACTCAGTGATCTAAACAATTTTATAATTCCATTAGTGTTTGATTCTACTGTTTGATTGAATCATAGAATGGTTTGGCCTGGAAAGGAACTTAAACATCATCTGGTTCTAGTCTCCCTCCTTCAGGGACACCTTTCACTAGACCAGGTTGCTCAAACCACCAACAAACCTGGTGTTGAACATCTCCTGGGATGGAGCGTCCACAACCTCCCTGGGCAGCCTGTCCCGTATCTCACCACCCTCACAGGAAAGAACTTTTTCCTAACATCCAATCTAAATTTACTATCTTTAAGCTTGAAGACATTCCTCCTTGCCCTGTTACTACAGTTCCTTAGGAAGAGACCCTCTCTGGCTTCCCTATAGGCCCCCTTCAGACACTGGAAGGTTCCTGTGAGATCTCAGCAACCCTTTCCTCTCCAGGCTGAACAGACCCAACTCTCTCAGCCTGTCTTCATCAGGGTGGTGCTCCAGTGCTTTTAACCGCCTCATGGCCCTCCCCTGCACTTGCTGCAATAGTTCTACATCCTTCCTATGCTGGGGGCACAGAACTGTATGCAGTACTCCAGTAGTTGTCTCACAAGAACAGAGTAAAGGGATAAAACCACTTTCCTGGCCCTGCTGACCATGCTGTTTTGAATGCAGCCCAGGATATGGTTGGCTTTCCATGCTGCACGGTGCCAGCTCATGTTGAGCTGCTCATCAAACTCCATCTGGTCTGCAGAGACCTTGTTCCGGGAAAGATGGAAAGTCTTTCAGGTTAGGAGAGAGGAAGGTGAGTGGAAAGCAAGATGAGGAAAGCTTATTTTGTACTACACTTACTATGTTTATTTATGAGGAAACAAAAGTCTTCAATCCCCAGGGCTCTCTGTGCAGCACCTTTCACTGGAACTAAGTCAGCAAAAAAAGAACAAGTCTCTTAAAATTAAAATGAAGGGAAAACATGCGATAAAATAAAATATATAAGACCCCAATATTTCAAAAATATATTCTGCTTCACTTTGCAATTTCTGCTCACTGACTATGCTCAGAATGAGTCTTATCAGATAAGAGCAGCCAGCTGCTATAGGCTGCATTTAAATTTATATTGCCAACAACAGGCTCCATTACCCAAGGATTTTCTTGTTGCATTCCTAATACTGTCTTTCTGCATGCTTTATTTCTCATTTCCTTATGTACTCTTTACTATCTAGTGTGTACCAGCATATCCTGGTATTTGTTTCATACGTTTGGGGTTTTTTACTTAGTCTGTCTTTGACTAGTTTTCTTTTTTTTGTGCCTCTAAACTCTTTGTGCTTCTCAAATACCATCTATGAAGCTGCTGTCTTACACACTCTTTGCTGTTTCTTTCTTTCTTTCTGCTGCATCCCACCCCCCTTCATTCCCTAATCATTTGATCACTGCAGTTCTTTGATGTGTGAGGCTTCCAGTTCAGTCCCAATTTAATTATGTTTTTCAGAAGACTGACCTCTCTGGTCCCAATTTGTTCAAGAAATTTCCTTCATTGATCCAAGGCCAGATCCCTTTACTGCCTGTTCTAAGCTAGATTCCTGATATTAGAAACAGACATGAATTAACACTTAAGGTCAGTTTGCATATATCAGCAGCTAATTGCTCTGATTTATTTGTAGTAGATACAACACACTCTTCCCTGCCCTTAGGTCTAGATGCATTAACACAAAATCAAGGGAAAATAATCAGAGGTATTCTCATACTACAGCAGATGCACTTTCTTCACTGTTCATATGAATACTCCAAGAATAGATTGCATTTTTCAGTAAATTGCAACACATCCCAAAGGTTACATATTTATTTTCTGTTGGGCTATTATGAAAACAATGTTCAACAATTTTAAAGTTTCCCTTCTTAAATTCTCCACCTATCATCTACTGTTCGGGAAATAATCAGAAAGGTGGTTCAAGCTTTGAGGTGGAAAGTCAAATCAATGTTTTCCAGAAAGAATAAGAGTCCTGTAGAACAATTACAAAGCAAAACACACTGTCTTGATGGTACCCAGAGTGTCTGGAAGCTACCTCTGTCTATAAAATACCAGTCTGACATACATGAAAATCTCCCCTATTTTAGCAAACAAGCATCTGCTTCCTTCAGCAGAGCAGTAAAATCTTCCTATCAGTAGCAAAAAATGTTATGGAAAACTGAAATACAACTTCCCTTCCAGGGAGGGAAAACTGCACTGTTTCAGCCAAGAGAAGTGGGGAAAAATGATGATTGCTGCTGTTCATTGCTTCCACAGGGTCTGCAGTCAGAGGAGACCCTCGTGAAGGGTGCAGAGCACACAGCAAGGGCACTGAGCTGCATGTCCAGCAGGCACGAGGAGTGGCAAAGGCCTCTCTGTATTAGACTGAGCTAATTAAATGCAGCTCTGTGCTTGACAGGATCTACAAATGCCTCAATCCACTTTGGCCAGTTGTACCCGAGGATGATGTCACATCTAAGTAGAACAGCATGAACACGTTACCCTCACTTGCTGCCAAAAACTACCAGTCTGAATGAGATCAGCACAAAGGTTATACTTGATCTGACTGAGAAGTATCAGGGAAACTGAGCCTCTGGATAAAACTAGAGCTGCTTCAGGCCCACAGAATTCCCTCCCCAAAGCAGGAAGCTCAGACTGGGATGGCATATCTGCTAATGTGAGAGAAAAGGTCTTAGCATCATGGAGTGAGGTGCTGGCCTTTAAAGTGAGAGGTGCTGAAATTCAGAATGATCTTGACAGTCTCTTGTTCCTCACCATGATCATCATGAGATGTTGCTTTTCGTGTCGATGGAAAATTTTTGTTTTGAATGAGTTTTTCGGTTTAAATATAGGAGAAAATCTCCATCTCTCCCTTATGCTACTTGTATACATATAATCACGAGGTGTGAGAAAATGCAGAAATTCTTCTCAGAAGATGGATGTTCATATAAAAGAAGAGATTAAAATAATCAGATAATAATAGTTCAGAAACAAATAAAAATTAAATCTTGGATTATCACAGTCCACAGTGGTCTTCCAACGTATGTTTAAATGACCTAAGGAGCACATCATTTACCTCAACCAAGCAACTCACAGAGTAGCACCTTTCAGTCTCAGAAATATTTTATAACACCCATTTGGGTGCTGCTTTCCCAGATGAAATTTATCTGCCCAACACACACGCAACTGCAAACACATGCACATTCTTGTAACAACTGGTCAGAATGGGAAGGAAATGTCCATCCTGCAGGAATTACCTTCTGCTTGGAATTTTCCCACTCATGCTGCTTTATGTCTGTTGACTCATGGAAGGCATATTGTATGTCTGAATTCTGGAGACTGATCCCTCCTTTTTCTGAACTAGATTCCAAAGTCTCCATTTTTATAACCTGTGGGAGGTTTGCCCAAGTGAAATATGAGCAAGGACTTCAGGACATGGACTTCTGAGTCACAAACTCCTTGAAAAAGCCACCAAAAATGGCAAAATGCCCCTTTCCAATGTACTGGAAGCTGTATTACAAGGACATCTCAGTACTTCTTATACAGAGGTACTCAGTGGTACCTCCTGACAATAAAAATAAGAATGATGAAGGCAACATCTGTGGAAGGCCCTCTGCAGGACCATTTCCAGGAAAGCAGAGAGTGTTGGATGCTTCTTTGCTCAAAAAAGCATCAAATCTTTGATTTTGCTGAAGAGCTCTAAACCAGCACAACAGTTAAACCTCCTCTGAAAGTATTTCTTGATTTCATTCAGATAATCTTGTTTACTTTATCTCTTTTCAATAGCTTGTTTTTTCTTGGATCTCTGATATGCACTGGAGTATACTCATGCTTCCTTTCCTATTCATCAATGGTAAGAGTGCACTGTGGGTGTGCCAGATGCCCAGGAGTCTCTCATTTCCTTGGTAACAGCAAAGAGTTACTATTCCACAGCAAATAAAAGTAAAATGTAATGCAGGCACTGAGATAAGGGTTAGGATGCTTGATCTCCTTTCCTGGTAATTTAGTCTGTAATCTCTGTTCAGGTGTTATCCCACTCTGTGCTTTATTTTCATCAGTAACTGAAGAGGCAAATTATGTTGCCCAGTAGACGGTACTGAGAGTCAAAACATAATGTTACATTTAGGGATTTAATAACACATTGGGACCTAGAAAAAAGACAGCACAATAGGAGGTGCTAAATACCTGTCAGCCTCCGTGTAGTTGATTCAGCTGCAAGCCACATTTGTGCTGATGTGCACCACAAGCACAGAGCAGCAGCAGGCAGAAGGCACAGCAATTGGTGCCCAGAGGGAGACCAGAGACCTCCCTGGGCTCTCCCATGGTGCTCACACATAGCAGGAAAAAGTCTTTATACCTCCATGGAGGAAGCATCCTTTGTACATCAGAGACCTCCCTTCGGACCAAGCTCCTGAGGGAGAAGGCATCCTGCACATTTGGGACCTCTTGGTGGGACTGAGGCTTTGCCCACAGGCTGCCCAAGGGTCTGGGCCACCACATGATGTGGCTGTGACAAGGTCAGCACACTGCACAGCTCCAGAAACAATGAGATCAACTGGATCTTCTCCAGGACTCTGCAGGTACAACTGAAAACCCCAGCTCCTGATGGGGCTGATGAAGGGCCAGCCACCTGGAAAAGAGCTTTGTGAAAATGATCTGGGAGTCCTGGTGGACACCTTGTTGAACCTGCATCTGAAACATGCCTTTGCGGCGAAGAACAGCAATGGTCTTTGGGCAGAGTGTTACCAGCAGTCGAAGGAGGCCTTCCTTCTGTACTCAGCACTGGTGAGACAGTTCCCAACTGGTGAGTGCAGTGATGACCTTCCCAGGGCAAAAGACACAAGGCCATGCTGGAGTGAGCTCAGAGAAGTGCCACAAAGATGGTTAAAGGGCTGGAACCACCCTCTCATGAAGAAAGACTGAGATAGCTGGGACTGTTCAGCCTTGAGAAGGCTCAGGGGGAATCTTACCAGTATCTATAAATACTTGATGTGGGAGAATAAAGAAGATGGAGCCAGAACCTTCTCAGTTGTATTCAGCGACAGGACAAGAGGAAAGAGACAAAACTGAAATGCAGTCAATTCCACATCAACACAAGAAAATACCTTTTCTACCATGAAGGCAGTTAAATACCAGAATGAGTTTTCCAGAGGAGTCTAGGAGTCCCCATCCTAGGATATGTTCAAATCCTGCCTAAACACAGTCCTGGCCAACCTGTCCTAGCTGACCCTGCTTTGAGCAGGCAGGTAGACTAAATGATCTCACAAGGTGTCTTTGAATCTCAACTATTCTCCAGTGTAAATAGGCTGTGTATTTTTATGTTACTTATCTGAAGGGCACTCTTGATCTCAGTGCAGAGGCAAAACAGCTTCTGGCCTCGTATTGTATATCACCTCTCTTGCAACTTTGAACATAATGCAGACAAGTAACCAGTGAGTTCTACAATAATGAACTCTGTTCATAAGGAAATTAATTTCTACTGAAGATGATTCTGTCAAACCAGCTCTTATTATAGCAAATACACCATCCAGAACATAAGCTAATGATTTCCTTCATCCGTCATACTTTGTAGTCCTGGCTCAGGTATCAGGCATTGCTGAGAACCACCAACATTCATGGATCAATATTCCATACACAAACAGGGTCAGATTGCCCTGGTTGATAAATTATGGTAAACTCATTGCTAGAAATCAATTTGTTGTTAAAATGACTGAGAATGATTGGAACTGAATTTTGCTTAGGGAAGCAAAGGTCCTAGACCCCCCCCTTTCATTATTGCCCACTTAAATAAACTGAAATCACCTTATTTTTTTACTTTTGGTTTCTTTTTTCCCCACTTTAGGTAAATAGTTGATGCAGCTGAAGTCATCACTTTTTCCTATGACTGTCAGAGGAGTGGGGTGCAAAGAGGGGGTGGATGGGGTGGGTGAAGGAAAGCAGATTTGTGTTCATCATTCTATGGAAAGTAACTGAGAACACAGATAAAATGGGATTAGTTATGACATATAAACAAAGGAAGGGTCCAGTTCCATGTCTCTGTTTGTTCTGACTTTCTGTATTTCTTGGTTTGATGGTTCAGTGCATGGTTCAGCAATGAACCTGAACAGGCAAATTTCCTCTGGTGAAAGGTGAGGACTCGAGATCAACTGGAATTGTGCATCTTAATGTCTTTCCAGAAAAAAGTGTTTTGTATAGTATGGTATGTTTTAATATGGTTTATTACGGTATATAGTATGGTGTATTATGGTATACAATCTAAGGAATTCAAACCTGTAAAGAAAAGCTCCATCCTCAGGGTATATATGCACGTTTGTCATGAAGCAAAGAGCCTCAGAACACAGAAATGACACTAACAAGGTCAGAAAACAGATTGAACCTATCATAATATGCAAATATTTCCCTCAACTATCATATCTTCCATTTGACCACAGCTCATGCTGAGGAATATGGTGAGGCACTGCAATGAAAGATGATAGAGTATAGCCACAGGGAGAACCTACAAACAGAAAGGCACACCCTAAATCAGTGATGGAGCTTGTAGGAATACCTGTGAATTGCTTTACTGCTCCCCAGTACATGAGGACCTGATAACAAAGAAAGTTTTATTGCTACCTGTGAAAGTGTGTACATCATCGCTGCAGTGACATACAAGCCCAAAATATTTGCAGCATGTTTCATCTCAAATACAGAAAGTTTGTATCTCTGTATCAAATAGAGCCAAAATAATTCCTCTGTCAAACTGTTCATAACCTGACAACTATTGCTGTATTGGTGAAGTATCAAAGAAGTACAATTTCTCTTGATAAAGCATCTTTTGATGAGAAGCTTTCAGTTTCTAGGATTTTACCACCCTCAAAATCCAGTAAATGTGTGAGTTACTCCATTACCAGCATGAGTCAGGAAGCAGCTGGGAAACTGCTTTGCATATGATGCAATGTCCTGAAATAATATGAACATCTCAAGGTTGGAATATACTCACACAGTGCAGCTGCTTATCAAAATGCAAGCAAATGATTAATCAAAGCACAAAGAGCTGGGAAAAAATGCAACAGGTCCCTTATCCTTTCAGGCACCTAATTCACTATTTCCTAGCATTTCCAAACCACTATGCTTGAATTGGTTCCTTGTAGGAAGTTATAATTTCTGCAAGAAATAGCTGGCATGAGGAGAATATTCTTTAATGACAGGCCTGATTTTATAGGCTGCTGTCCAAATCCTTTGCACAGAAAAGATCTAAAGAAGAGGTTGGATGAAGTAAACATGGGAGAAAAAAATGCCAAATACTGCGGACTTCTTGACCCTAGTTAAACCTCAATTGCAGATGTGCTGGAGTCAATTAAAGCCTTCAGCATTTAACCTTTGTTTATCATTCCGCATTTAAAATAATTAGTAAAAAAAATAATTGTTTCCACCAAGTTTAGAAAAAATTGATCATCAGAATTAAGGTTAAATCAGCTTCTCTATCTGAGTATCCCAGTCATACATAATTTTTTTAAAGAGTTTTTCATTCCTGTAGTGCGAAAGGGAATTTAGTGCAAAATTTAATTATGGGATTTGAATAAGTTGGTTAAATTGGTCAGAGATTGATAAAACATGAAACCATTATACAAGAATTGTTATTTTTCCTGTGAGGTTTTCACCTTCTTGTAACAATAATTGTTTAAGATTATACAACTTCAAGAATTCCATTTTAGAGTACTCTTGATTAGGAATCTTGGAGTGATGAGGTATGTATTTGGCCTTTCACAGCCTTGCTTTTGTAAAATTTTCATGGAAATTTCCATGTCTGGAAATGGAAAGAAAGGCAGGAGACTGGAGATTACTGACAGTGGCACGACTGCATACCCAGGGCTTCAACATTGCCATCATATTGCACCCTGGCTGCTGAAAACTGCAGTCAGAGCACATTCCCCTAAGGAGGCAGCATATCATTGATACATAGTCTTTCAATGCTTTTCAGGGTATTAATTTCACAGATGGATCCATGGATGCTTTAATAGAACTTTTTTATCTTTTTTTTTTAGGAGGACAGATTGGAATAAAAAACAAAACAAAACATGAAATATATATAGCAATGACTAACTGTCTACAAATAGTTGAAACATCTGACTGTTAAAGATAAAAAAGAATTGTTTAACACACTGCAGAAGTATATAAATCATCAGAATTTAGTATGTATGAAACAGCTGAAGATTAAAAGGAAAGATGATCTTGTCGTGCAAAGGCAATTAAATTCACAGCTTTGTCACAGAAAACTGGTATTTGTCCTTTGGAAACTTTCTTAATTTTTTCATGTGAGTTCTCTGTCCTTACATTGAAATCAGACTTTCACTCCTCATTGTTTTTCTGTCCTGTCCACACATTTGAAAGAAATTAGGGCCAAAATTGTTTCTTTCGATGCATTCACATAATATAAGCAAATTATATACCAAATTGCTTTGGGGGCCTCTCAGCACTGCCCTAAATAAATAATTATACTTGCACAAAAAGTGCCTTATAAATGTTAAATGTCATATTCTACCTAGTCTAATTATATTATGTACTTAGTGCTATAATGTATAATAAATTACTGTTTTCAAAGGCTAATCCAACCCAAATATCAGCAGTCTCATTAAAGGCAAAGGCTGAAATTTCAAATAATCTTAGTGGCTTAGTAACTGCAGAAATATTAAAAAAAAACAAAAAACACCTACAGGCTTTGGGTATCATCGAGACCTTTTGGGAATCTCACTTCTGGGTAACTAAGTAATCTCTGAAAATTTTATAAAGTTATGAAGGAATGTTAAGGACTTCAGAAATTTTGAACCCAGAAGTCTTATATGGGAAAAGTCTCCCAGGAAATCAATGGGAGTAACATTGTTAAAAGGAATATTTAAATTATCTGGACAAAGCACTCAAACTTTGTCTCAAAGAAAACCCTAGAGTAATGAATACAGACCAACCCCACGCTAGAAGAAGTATAGACCACTTTAAGCTAACAGGTCTTCTTTTGATCTCTCTCTTCAGTCAGTCTTTTGAAGAGAACTATTTTTTTCCTAATGGCAAAACTAATAGAAGAAACCTTTCTTCAGTACAGCTTTGCACTCACTCTTTTAATACACTGGAGAGTAAAGTTCCTTTATTAATATACTCCAAACTCTCACACACATATCAAATAATATGTCAAAAGATAAGAAAGGAAAGCAAAGACATTGGGTGACATTTGTTGACATTTCCAACACGGAGGAAACAAACAAGTTATGCCGTGGCTGAATGTTAAAAAGGCCGTGGAGAGTGAGCTTCCCCTCATCAATATGGCCCTTGGGGCATTTTTAACTGAGCCTGATATTGTGTTCCCTAGTAGGCGGCATTCCTGCAACACGGGAAGACAGGGAAGGCTCCTCTCAGTTCTCTGAAGACCTCAATAAAAAGGTCACCAGATCTTTTCTTTTCATTTACATTTTTAAAGATCAACATCACTTTTAAAAGAGAATAATCAGAATGCTCAGCCTGCCTCTAAACAAATCTTCAGTTCCAAACAGAAATGAAAATCAAAATACAAGTGGTTTCATTTTTTAATTTAAAATTTAAAAAGCAGTTGGAAGTTCTTTTTCTTCTTTCCTTTTCTGAAATCATGTTAAAATCCCTTTAGAGCGCAACTGAGAAACATCAAAAAACTTAATGTGGCCTGAGGGTGGCTTACTACAAAGCCTCGTGCTATTAATACCTCACATTTATAGCTCTTTTCAGCCAGAACTGGATCCCCAGGCTGTGAAGATACTGTGTATGCAGGAATAATAACTTTGAGCCCTCTTGCTGACATGGGGCTCTCTCCATGGGAGCTCAACACTCAGCCCCCAGTGTTCCATACTTGGGAGCTGGGGGGCACCCTGTGCCATGGAAACCCTATAGAGAACCTCAGTAGAGCAAAAAGCAAGCAGATGAGCTGGAACTCACTAGAAAATAGAAGCTGTGAGACCTACCCTTGCAGAACGTGTCTTGGGCTCACTGAAGAAACCACCACATTGCTGCAGGACGTGCCCTGGGGCCTTTTGGAGGCTCTGGCCCAAACCAGGAATGTATAGTGTTTCCCTCCTGCCATCCTGACAGCATTCCTGGTGTGCTATCCTCTCCCTGCAAGGCTTCCCATATGAGGAGAAGCAATGCTCTGACTAGATCTGATCAATGGTCTCAAACCCACAGCACAAGCTGCACAGTTTATAAGGAAAATCAAAACTTCATTTTCCTTGTAACTAATCTCATGCTTCCATAATCTTAACTTTGCAGAACACTAGCTCATCAGGTAGGAAAATTTGATATGATGAAATCTAATAATAAACCACCAGTATTACTCTGAATTCATGTTTGTCACTTGCTAAGTTTTGAAATTACATTGACTTAGTGTTTGTTTCACTGTACTGGTAAGTGAAAATGTGATATACTGATTTATCTCAGATAAAAGAAAAACACATTTTCTCTATGCATGCAAATCTGTCCTTATACCCATGTCCAAATACTGAACTACTCCTCAATGATACACATCAGCATGACCAAATTAAAAGTCAACAGAGCAGAGCTCATTTACATCTAATGTGTCTATTTCTAGATCTTTACTACAATAGTAGTAAAATAATGATTAATAACAATCCCAGCTCTCATTATTTAGTGGCACTAATCATAGAATATCTCAAAGAATTTGTAAGCTATTTGCACATGTATGCACACACACGTATATATATGTATACACATATATTCTATGTGTATACATAATGGTGGAGTTGCACTCACCATTATGTATACACATAGAAGAATCACATCAGTTAATAAATTTTCTTTTGTATATCTCATAGGTCCAAAATCAAATACTGATTTAATCCTGTCAGTTCTACTCCCTACACTGTCATGTTATGTCTTTTCCAGTATTCATCCATCATAACAATCCATGGGTTTAAGATTATAGAAGCATGTTCTTTTTCAGACTCTCTGCAAATAATTGTACTACCACTGGTATTGTTTTAATTAAATTGTTTCTCATTTAACACTCTGCTATGGATTATGCATATTTGTAATTTGCTCACTTTTAGATTTAGTAAACACTTTATACAGTCCATAGCTTTATGTTTTGGATATTGAAAAAATAGCAGAATTTAAACTGCAGAAAAAATTGTCAATCATTCCTTCCTGTCATCTTCCTAGTAAGCTGGAATGTTGGCACTCATCTACAGCTCTAGCGGCATTTACATTTTTAATGAAGTAGCTTATTTGCTGAACAATACCCTTCCCCTTGCAGTTGTTCTATGGATTATGTCTAATTTTATGAATCCTGTCTGTGCCAGATTTCACAGAGGTTTATTCCATTTCTTCTGTTCTTTTCTGTGTATGTGCATAACCTGAATTTACCAGTCCATTCCCTCAACAGGTATAAATCCCTGCCTACTGACTCTGCACCTCATAATTCAGTCTGAAATTGAGCCTTATGCAAAGTACAAGGAAACTTTCCCCTAATGAAGGCAGCTGACTTACAGCTGAGTGATGTGGAGAAAATAGGGCATGACTGTCATTCACCATTAATGCTATTTACCACCGTCTCTATCACTGCTCAGCAGAAAACCCTGCAAAGCCTCTCTCTTAGGTGGGGCCAGCTAAGTCTGTAACTCTCTGTAAGCACTTGATGACAAAATGCACCCAAGAGACAAACTGCTGCCAGGTGTGGTTTCCACAGTTACTTTGATCAATTCTATTTGATACGGGCTTCCACGTCCCTAAGCCACCAAGCATAAAAGCACATAATCTCGGATATGACTTTATAGCTTTTAAAAGAAAGGAGGACAAGGTAAATACAGAGGTGTGAGATCTAGCTGAGCCCTCTTGAGCCTGCAGTCACTGCAAGAGCTTTGCTGGATTATTTCGGGGCCTGGCAGCTGCCTCTGACATGGACAGGGACACATATCCAGTAGTAATGGTGGGGACAAAGAGACAGAAGGACTCGTTGTTGCCACCCCAGACTAAGTGGATGCTGTCAGTGCTTATCAGTATGCCAGGACCAGCATTGCTCCACAGTATTGGTGAGTCTGACAGAGGGGCAGGTACCAGTCCCACAGCAGGGTCTCACTGTATCTGCCACCTCTCCATAGTTCTTAACTCCAACATAGATGATATCTGTCTAAAACACACTCCTCCTCAGTTTCCCATCTTCCCATCTCTTCTTTCCTCCTGTGATGGATCTCCAGTTGTGTTTCTTTTTGTCCCCTGGGTTCAGTATTTGGGTCAGTCCTTTTTAATATCTTTATGAATGATCTGCATGAGGGGATCAAGTGCCCCCTCAGTCAGTTTGTAGACAACACCAGGTTGGGCGGCACTGTTGAGGGAAGACAGGAAGTGTTGCAGAGGAAACCAGGCAGGCTGGATCAATGGACCAAGGCCAATTGTATGAATTTCAACAAGGCCAAGCACTGGATCCTCCCTCTAGGTCACAGCAACCTCATGTAATTGTACTGGCTCAGGAAAGAGTGGCTGGGAAGCTGCCATCAGAAAAGGACTTTCAACAGCAACTGAACATGAGCCAGTGTGGCCAAAAAAGCCAATGGCATCCTGGCCTGTATCAGAAACAGCGTGGCCAGCAGGACCAGGGCAGTGACTGTCCCTCTGTACTCAGCACTGGGGAGGCCACACCTCGAGTGCTGTGTCCAGTTTTGGATCCTTCACTAAAAGAAGAACATTGAGGGGTTGGAGCATGTCCAGAGAACAGCAATGGAGACGGTGAAGGGTCTGGAGCACAAGTGCTGTGAGGAGAGGCTGAGGGAGCTGGGGTTTCTTAGCCTGGTGAAAAGGAGACTCAGAAAGGGGGAATCTTATTGCCCCTGCCTGGACAGAGGCTTTAGCCAGGTGAGGGTTGGTCTCTTCTCCCAGATAACAGGTGATAGGGTAAGAGGAAATGGCCTCAAGTTGTGCCAGGGGAGTCTAGATTTCCATCAGGGAAAATTTCTTCACTGAAAAGTTGTTCAAGTATTAGAAGGGGCTACCCAGGGGAGTGGTTAAGATACCATCTCTGAAGGTATTTAAAAGACATGTAGCTATGCCTCTTAGGGACCTGGTTTAGTGCTGGACCCAGAAGTGCTAAGTTAACAGCTGGACTTAATGGTCTAAACAATCTTTTCCAACATTAACAATTCTACAATTCTATATGCCACCCGTATTTATTCTGACTGGCTGATGCATTGTGACTTCTCAAAAATTAGTATTTTTTGTTTGGTTTCAGATTACTGAACACCGGTGCTTAATTATTATTATTATTCTTTATTTCATGAGTTCTTACCTTTTTAAAGATTGGTCAGCCCTGTTCCTGCACTTTTAAGTAGCAAATAACTGTCTGAGGTGAAAAAAATGATACATTTAATAAAAATAATTTTTTAAATCAGTTTTTAGAAGTTCCTTGAAAGTTCACAATGGTCTTTCATTACATTTTATTCCAAATCAATATCCTGTTTACATGTTTAGTTTCTGTTTTATTTCCTACCCATCCTGTTTTTCAAGTGTAGGTAGCAGGGAGCATCTCTAATGTAGACAGGAGACCAGAATTCATGTTCAGAACTAAATCCTCCCCACTCATTTACTGAAAGAATTTGTCTCTCTAGAAAAAAACCCCATTTTTTTTTTAATCCTATCACTAGGTGAAATGCCAGTTGGCTTTAATTTGTACAACTCCATCTGACTCCTGGGGCTATTCTTAGGAAGTCAGATCCAGTGGTCTCCAAGGTCACTCTTGGTGGTCAGTGGAATGAGATGGACTTCTCACCATAACTCAAAACTGAATTATCATCTGAAGATATTTATTTCCATTCTGTGACAACAGTCATAGGCTCAAGTGACTCTTATGCTTTGAGCTCCCAGACAAGAACCCGGACCTGACTGTTTTATCCTAGTAAAAAGGTAAAGGTAAGCAGACATTTATCCAATGCAGATTTTTAATTTTATTCTTATAGCAGCAACACTAATATTTGCTTCTAACTGCCTCTTCTCCCATATTAAAAAGTTGCACGTCCATGTGCCAGTTTTAAGTGGTAAGGTTGAAATTAATTTTATTTTGATGGGTTTATACTATTCTCCGCAGCTTTACTAGAAGTGGCTTTCTGCTTCAGGGAGCTTTGTGAACAGAGAGAGCAGCTGCAGGACAATCTTCTAATATAAAAACGGGCTTTGTAGAACTTCCTTGTGAAGCTCCCTGAATATAACTGCCTGACCTTGAGAAAGGAGGAGGAGGTGTGTGTGTTTGACTTAGGTATTAACAGATAGGCTGGACAGTGAATCCTTCAATAGTCCACTAAAAAGCAAGTGATTCAACATAAAAGGTAAGTTCTGACCTTTAAATTTAAGCCTCCTTCAGTTACTAGGGAAAAGAACTGTGGCTCTCTATAATGTTAGTCAACAGTACTGTCCACTTCTGGTGCAAAGTAATCCTCTATCCCACACTGGGAGATAAAACAAGTAGAAAAAAGGCCAAATCCTTCCTAAATGACTCTACTCTTCCCAAGAGGATGAGTAAATGTCAGCCAGCTGCCCTGAAGTAAAATCTTTACTCATTAAAATAGTACATTATCGCTTAGGTCAGTATGGGATGAGGCACAGAATTTGCTCCAGTAGCAGGGTTTTAATCTTTCAGCCAGATTCATTCGAGTAGCTCTGGAAGTCTCAAATTACCTATTCCGCTGATCTGCAGGAAGTAATATGCCTGTGAAGGGATTTAGTTGCAGGAACATTACTGGCAAGAAGCACCTTAGGTTGTCTGTAGTGACTATTTGTTGTGAAA
Organism: Setophaga petechia; assembly: GCA_024362935.1. Lineage (NCBI taxonomy): Eukaryota > Metazoa > Chordata > Aves > Passeriformes > Parulidae > Setophaga > Setophaga petechia. The sequence goes on from JANCRA010000002.1 coordinate 58,429,663, forward strand.
GCTTTGCAATCTAATACTTCCACAAAACTTTGTGAATTTTTTTTTTAATCACTACATGATGTGATAATTTTCTTTATTTTTCACTTTTAGTCACACTGCATAGGTTTGAGGTTGCACAAAAAAGAGCAGAGACTGCAGGTAAATACTCTGACTTCTGTGGTTGAAATCTAGACATACAAAGGATTAAATATATTCATTAATAGTTATTCACATAACAAAATAGGCAAGGAAAGCTGTAATGACAACACTCAACGAAGACTGAAAAGAGATTTAATTTTAATTTTTTTTCCTCCTGACACCGCATTTCACAAGAAGACTCTGCTCCTCTCCCAACAGCATTGCTGAAACACAGCCTTTTACAGCACACTCAAATTAAGATAGGTGTAATGTTGATTTCCACCATAACCTTAAGCAAAAGTTTACAAGACCCAAGCAGAATTTCTGAGGTAACCACAATCAGTGCTTTCTGTGAGCTGAAAAGCTCCCAAAAGCCAGATCTCCCTATTCTGACTTTGCATTCACATCTGTCACGCTGCCTGATAGCAAACGACAGATTGACTCCTGCACAAGCATTGCCACCCAGACCTCAATTTGAGCATTAACAGCCCCTAGGTAGATAGGGCTTGGTATGTTGCTCCTCAGCAAGCTTAAGATCTCTAGGAGCTCCTTAGGGACAGTCCTAAAAACTAGGTTTGTCAGGTGAACACAACCATCATTTGCTATTTAAATTCACTGTAGTGCTGTCAACACTTTCTTGAAGTGATGACTGAACAGGTGGATTTATTTCAGAGTGGCTGACAGCCAGTGCTCTTTCTACGAGACCTTTATTTTAGAACTTGGCATTAGATCCTGCTTTTAAGTACTTAAGGAAAAAAAAAAAAGAGGAAAATATATGTTCACTTTTCCACTTTTCTTCTTTGTTTCCTGTGATCCCATTGGAGTTGCACCTGCAGCAATCAGGCTGAAAAAGAGGGCTATTCATCAAGGTGGAAATTGATATGTTACTTCTCTCTGAAACTACAAAAAGTGCAACTGTTTTTTATAAGTGCAAAAGAAAAGAGCAAGCGCTGCAACGTTTACAGGGTAAAATATCCCCAATGAATTTGGTGCATTGGTGTGTGATGTGACAGTTGCCTGGTAGAAAACCAAAACGACCAAAAAAAATCCAGTTAAAACTAGCCTGTTGTGTTACAGCTTTTGCCAGTTGTCTCAGCAAATATGTCACTGCTGAAAGGTGCAGAACTAGAGACTGAAATCCCCTCTGAGTTGCTGAAAGCACAGCACACATGATGTGCAACACTGCTGGTACTACAATGCTGGTTCTTCTCTTTTACCCTCCCCTCCTGTCACCCCAGACAAAGCTGCGCTACTGCTGCAGCCCACCCTGTCCTACCGTATTTGGTGCCTCTGCATTTAAACCAATCCCTGTGCATTGTCTTTGGGATGGGCTCCCTCCACATACTCTCTATTGTGCAGCATCAAAATGTAATATAATTTGAAGGCTGAGGAAATATAATTATTAGGAAGTAAAGCCCTGCTACACTCTGCACACATCCATATATAATTTTGTACCCTAGAAACCAAGTAGACTTAGAATTATAGAATCATGGAATGGTTTGGGCTGGAAGGGACCCAAAAATTCATCTATTCCTACACCCCTTGATAAAGAGGGACATCTTCCACTAGACCACATTGCTCAAAGCTCCTTTCAAACCTTGAATATTTGGAGGGATGGGGCATCAACCACCAGTTTGGGAAACCTGTTCCAATTTGCATTTCCTGGAGTTATCCCATAAACGCCTTACAAGTGGTCCCTATCACCAAGAAAAAAAAAAAACCTAAAATGATAATGTCTGTTGTAAATCCATCAGTACAAAAAGAATATGGCAGTGGTCTACATGGAAGAGTAAGTGGAAGTCAGGTTGCAATAAGAGGTCCAACAGAGAGGGGAAGAGAATAAGATAAGTAAGAAATTTGAAAACTCATGAAAACTCTAAAATGAAATTATGAATTCTGGAAATATTCTCAGAAAAAGGAAAGATGTTTGTTATACACACTAAAGAAAAATAGGGTTCCACAGACTAATCAGAAATGGTCCTGATATAACAATTGTAAGGAAAATTACTTACTAGTAACACATTTTTAAACCTGCAATGCCAAGCTGCTGAATTATATTTTAAACACAAGGGATCCCAAAAAACATTTGCTGTACTCATACTCACAAAATGTTGAAAATCAGGGTCTAGAGAAATCATATAGACCTACACCTTTTATTACTTTTATTATTTTCTTGAAAAATGTGACATTTCTGGGCTTGATGGTTGCTCTCCTGTACCCTCTGTATCCCACAGATACCTAGGGAAAGGCAGAAAATACGCTCAAAGGCACTTGGAATCTGCCATCTATTACTGGCATTTCCAGAAAAGCCAAGAATTTCAGGAATTAGCATTATCGGTCTGCAGTCTGTTCGTGGTGTTGTGAAGACATTTCATGGGTTGCATCATTTGAGTGAGGCATGTGGTGAGATGATTTGCAATTGAAAGTAGGGATCATGCTGGTGGCCCTGACAGGAGGCCACTGGGATGCTTGGGCTGTGGGTCCTCCAGGAGACAGCAATCACCACTGGTGATGGTGCTCTCATATAGATGTTTTTACACGCTACAAGTCAAAGGATTCTCATTATCATTCATAGACCTCTAGAAAAATCTCCTTTACACCAATAAAAAGTTGTCCATCCACACCAGTGCATTTTGGAGCAGGTCTGGATTCAACTAATGCACTCAGTGCATACATGGAAATCAACACTAAAATGGACTACCCTGTAGGCAGTCTTGATAGCAAACAAAGTGGAAAAGACTGTAAGTAAGCAGTCTCATTCCCCTTATAGTCTTCAGAGAGAGCAAGAACATATAGCTGCTGTTCATGAAGTATCTGCCTTTTGACTCCAGACTTAGGGACTGCCAATCTGCTACTTTCAGCAGCACTAAAATTCTCTTGAAGAAGCAGATGATTTCTAGTTTAATAGCTCAATTATTTTTCTTTAATGCCCTATCATAAATGCTGAAAATCTGACCTGCAGCACTGTTACTCCTCCTTGAAGGCTCACCAGCATCATTTGTCTGCCCATTCATAATGTTTTTTCCTGTCCAGAGCCCTAAACTTCAACACAACATAAAATTCCAAACTCACCAGTCTTACAGCTCTGAGAGGCAGTTTGCTCAGCATGCCATCTGGGAAAAAGCTTCTTTACTGTTCTTCAAGACAGCCCACAGGAACCACCCACTTGCAGTTACTGACCTTGAATTTGATCTGTATGGATATTGTCAATCCCTGTTAACATGTTTCTGATAGGAGGTGGAGAAGATGCTTTTTCAAACTTTTCAAGAGAGCTCTTTCATTCACTCAAGCGTGGGGACTGAGCCTCATATGACTACAGCACCGTGCAAACAGACTGGCCCAAAGCCTCTGGGAGGTGTTTTGACAAAATTTCTCATCAACAGAACACTTCAGCTAGTTCATCACAGCCGAAATCCCTGGTGGAAACACTGGGAAAATATTGGCAGTCAGATTTCTGACTTTCCAAGAGTCACCAGTCACATAAGAGTGAAGAAAAGGAGAAACCCAGACTGGCCTTCTGCAAGAAAATCCCACTCTACAGCCCTCCTGACCTCCTGTACCATTTGGGTTTAGATATTCAGAAGACACATTTCAGAACACAAAGAGCTATTTCAGAATTAAACTCCAATTGGAATTCTTTCATTCACTCCAGCCTTTTCCCTTGACCTTAGGGAAATAATTCCCCTTGCATTGGTTTTCCCTAAAAATAAAAGAGCAATGATTTTCTGTCGTACCAACCTCCAAGTGACAACATAATTTTCAGCTGATCGATGTTTGCCAAAAGCACTGAAACCTGTCAAGAAAAATGCCAACCCCTGCTAGTGTGCCGAGGGAGACAGAAGAAAAATGTCGAAGTTATAGAAGCTTTCCCTTAGTGGAAAGTTCTTGGCTTTATACAAACAAACGTTTTCCCGTCAGCATTTACCACCAACTATATGAATCATTTACATTGCATTTTCATGGTAAGCTCTTTAAAAATAAACTCAACATCTCTGATGAAAAGTATTTTCATGGGATTTCAAAATGCCCAAGAGCATAGTCTGGCACACCAGATTCAGATACACCTCACTGTGGTGTGCAGAGACAACGGAAGAAGTTTGAGAAATAGGGAGGTAATAAACATATTTTGCATGAATAGCAAAAAGAGTTAAAAATTAATTTGAGTGTTACAGCTAAGAGGTGCTCCGCAAGGAGAAGCTGCTTTTTCCTCCTTTAGCCAACAGGAACATAAGAACAGCTACACTGGGTCACACCCGATGTCCATATAGTCCACCCCCTAGGCAATGCTATTCACAACGCTTAAGCCAGACATACATAAAATTTCTCTCAAGTGTCTCCCATTGTGTCATACCTTGCTTACTGCATATTATTCTCAGAAAATATGAAAATCTATGCTTTTCCAAAATACAGATGGGTCTCTTGCTGAACCCCCAAACCAGCCACATTTACCAAAACTATGCAGAAATAAAACTGGAAGTCATTTATTTCAATACCATCATCTTCATTGCCAGTGTAATAATTTTTAAGTTGAGTACAATGATTATGTTTTATTACCTTATGTGAAAATGCCTATTCTTACTGAAGAAATGCTCAATAGTCCTTGGCAGAATGATTTTTTAGTAGTATGAATAACGTTATGCTCCAATGAGTTCGATTAACAAGGTCCCATTCCAGAAAGAGTGCGACTTCAGGTGGGACCCCTTCCTAAAGCTGTTAATATTCCCCAGTTTTCTTCTTCCTCCCATCTCATACTTCAGATATGGCATTCCCACAGCAGTACTTGACTCCCCAGACTACTAATCCAAACAGATTTGGATCTTTATGCTGGTAGTACCTGTGAGAGTACTTCAGCATATGGAGCTCAAGTTGTTTCACTTTGCTGCCAGCAGATGTGCAGTACAGCAGCATGCTATAGGCTGGCTGTTCCAGAGAAGTAATCAGAATACCTCCCTGTTTTCAAGCATCCCTGGGCATGGATTTTAAATTCTGTATTCAACGGAGAGGCAAAGGACCCATTGTGGTGGTTTCACAGGAAATATGTTTTTTTTGATTTCTGGGATATGCTGTGGTCAGGCCAATGGGTGCTCAGATGTTAATATTGGCACCTGGTGTGGCCACTGGGGATGTTTGGACACGCCTCTGAGAACACCCACAAAAGGGTTAAAAGCAGGGCTCTCCCTCCTCACAGGTTCTCTTTGAATTTCCAGCGGAAAGTGTTAGATCTCTCCCCCCGGCCCAGCTGCCAGCTGGGCGGGGAGAGGGGAAAAAAAGGCACGCGGCCCGGCAGAGGTAGGCCTGGCCCCCCCCAGGGTGGAAGGGTGGGAGAGAGAGAGACCCCAGGAGCCATCGGACAGCCCCCCCCCCAGAGAGAGAGAGAGAGCGCCGTGCCTGGGACTGTTATCTTGGAATGTGATACCATGTGCTGCTGCGGGAGAGGTGGGGGGGGGGGGTGCAGTGTGGCGAGGAGCCCAGCCGCATGTGAGAGCTTTTAACCCTTTGTGGACAATGAAAACTTTACAGAACATTAACCCTTCCTAGAAGAGAGATAAGAGTAGAGGATGAAGAAGGAAATGGGCCAGTGATGGGGTCTGGCAAGTGAAAGATTTTGGAGGAATGGAGAAGATGGAGTGGCATTTTTGCTGGACTCTTTTTTGTATAGCCATGGACTGTTTCCTTGTGATACAGAGACTGCATTCCAGGGGGAAGCAAGGGCTCAGAGCCAAGAGAGTTCAGTGCTGAGACCCCTCGGCCCCAGGGAGTGTGAAGGAAATGGGGGGACAGAGGTCTCAGAGATGAGACTGTGCTCTGTTTGGAACGGGACGAGGCATCCTTAAAAAGTCCACCCTCAAAGCAGGCCCCTGCCCCAGGCACGGTGGTGAGAGCACGGGGCATGGAAGGAAGATGTCACAATGGCAGAAGGATCTCCGGGCGGTGCTACTCATGACAAGCAGCCCATGGCACAATGAAGGACTCCTTCTACTCTTGATGAACTGAGGATTTGATTATCCAAAGGGTGGTACCAGACCGAGTGTTGATAATTTTGGGAAATGTAAATGTATTGGGAATTGGGTGGGAGGAGGAGGGGGAGTGTTTCTGTGCAGTTTTCATTTTCCTTGTGGTTTTTTTGGTTTTTTTTTTTTTTTCTCCTTCCCTCTTTGTAGTTGAGTTTTTGTAGTTTAGTTAATAAAGTTTTTTTCCTTTCCACTAAGTAGGAGCCAGCTTTGTTTATTCCGGGTACCACCTCACAGCAGACACCAGGGAGAGGATGTTCTCATGGGGACACTGGCATTGTGCCAGTGTCAAACCATGACACCCATCTAGCTGTTCTCTGCCTGTTTGTTTCCTTGATACTGGTGTGATGTAGCTGTGTAACAGTGTACACTCACCTTAACAATTGATGGCTGACGTATTAAATTAATTTCTTAAAGAATTCCCTGAAGCTTGCTAGTGCCCTCTAAAAGTTCAGCTTTGGCTCCAGAGGACACTAAATAACATCCCACCCAGGCCACTTAGCAGCGACCCCTGTCATTGTTCTTCCCAGGGAATTTTATTAACAGCTGGGTTCAGGATGTGGAGAAGCTAAAAGTTTTGCAACATTGTGCAAAGCCAAGAGAACACAAAGACTTTATCCATCCTTATTTACTCCTTATTAATGTAGCACCTCTTCATATGTTTAATGTTTGGTTTGTGCTTTGGTATACACTATGGAACACACTCTCTTGGAGGGGAACTGCTTTCACTTCAGTTTCCTCTCAAACAGGGATAATTCCTCACTCAGGCTCTGAGAGATACTTTTGCAGTATTGTTTGCATTTATTCAAATGAGCAACAAGCAACCTGTCAACACCCACATGGCAAGTTTTCTTCTCTTTTCTCTGTAAGTATGCTAGATTATTAAAAAAAAAAAAAAGTTTACCAAATAAGTCAGGGGAAAATAAAAAAGTTAAATATCAAGGCAAAGTGTTTCATATCTGGAGGGATGGAAATAACACATCTCAACCACAAGAAAAACAGTAAAATGAAAGTTTTTATTTGATCTCACAAACCTCAAGATGTTAAATACTGTTGTCTGGTTCTTAGTTTCTGCAACAAACTTTAATCTCATTCACCCTTTCCACATTCCCATAATTAAAAAAAAATTTTAGGACTATGGAGATTATCCAGAACAGACATGAATAGCATTTGGTTGGGCTTCAATAATTTTTCTGGTCTTTTTAGCTTAAGGCGTAGCAGTTCCAGGTGTCTGGAAATGGGCTGTATTTTATCCTAGAAAGACCAAAAATTAATATGCTCCTCTTTCACAGCAGCTCTCCCAGTTATCTGGGTAAATTGACACAGACTCCCAAGTTCTTAATGGTTTGGAGTTTCATTGCAGAAAATATGACACAGTGATGGACACCATGAAGCCACAAAATGTGTCATGCTCTAATGTGAGGTCATCACAACTGCCATGAGATCTGGGCCTCTTCTTTGCTATTCATCTGCCTGTTGTGCTCACCACTGCTCTGGACTATGCTCTCTCCTCCCATCCCTCTTTTCCCAGTATAAATAGACTGAAAGCTCTGGAGCACTGGCTCTCTCTGCATGTGAACCAGAGCACAGGTAACAGACTTCCAGTTGCAATTGAGAGCTCTCAGTAGTGCTGATAAGTAGCACAGATTCAATTACACAGACCAGACACTTACTCTAATCTCAGCTACCCACCTGTGCAGACGGAAAATTGCTCAAAAGGAACCCCCCAGTGCCAGCCTGATAAAGTACAACAAATACTCTGTCCAACAATTACTTTGGAGAGGGTTCGTTGCCCGGGCTGATGCTTCCGGGACCAACTGTTTCCTTCCTTACACTGGTGATTTTTTTGCCTTGTGAAAGAAAATCCCTCTGACATTATTTTCTTGCTTTTCTAACAAGCTTGTTCTGAACGGTGTCAGCACCAAATCCTTGTAAGCAAACTGAATGCACAGAATAATCCAACTTCCATGAAAAGACAGACAGTAGAATCTAACTCTCACTCTTGTGTTATTACAGAAATCTACAAGGCATAGCCAAGACAAGCCATGCTACAGGAGACTGACTTGCATCACTCTGAGGGTGGAGCATTTTTCTAGTTTATCCTGTTCTTGGCTTTAAACATCTGGTACCAACACAAAGAAATTGCATATTTTCTCCCTGCTAATTGTGAAGTACCTGACTGATTGCTTATGACTGGCAAGTGTCTGATAACAGGAAATGGCAGCATGGCAGTTCGATGGGTTAAGAAGGATGAGACAGGAAAGCCAATTATGGCATTCTTCATTTAAACATTTATGCATATTGACTGAGGAATGTCAGCCTTAGATTTGTTGGAAGTGCTTGGATACACGAATTGCTAAGTGCCAACTGTTATTATCAGTGTTTTCATTACCATAGCTGTTCTAAGACCTAGTCACAAATCAGTTTCTCACCGGGAGAATGAAGCACAGAGAAGCAGCTCAGTGAGACCTTTTTCTCAGCTGCCAGAAATCTCTTTTTCACCATGGTATTGCAGCTGTGCCATTATTCTGAGGGAGCCAAGAGCACAGCAGATGTGTTCGCTGGAAAACCCCATGTCAGCTCTGTGGTCCTTGAGCCTCCACAACTAGGCACTAAACAGGAAAAGCTCCAAGGCAGCCTGATGATGAGAACACGTTGCTTGACCATGCCATGGGCTGATGTTTCTGGGATCCCAGGAACTGTTTAGTCCCTTGGAGACCAAATCAGCTTTCAGCAGTCTCAGAGCTGTAGATGGACAATGTGGTGACCCCTAATACTTGCACCACTAGTGGTGGCATCAGAAAGATGAACCAGGGACCAACAAAAGGCATTTTACAAAGGATAGATAAGGCCCTAAAGGAAGGGTTTGTTCAAAACAGATGTCCTATGGCTGGTGTTTATTGGAAAATATTTCAATATCAAGATGAAGAGCAAATAAAGTCATGAGAAGAAGCTGATGAAAGTAATTACTCTGACTTTCAAGCACTCATAATTGAACTGGAACAGGAAAGTGATATTGATTGAAAATCCAAAGTAAAGCAGAGTGATACACTTTCAGACCCAACAGACAGAAGGGAAAAAGTAAACAAGTAGTCTGAAAGGTGCCATTATTTTAGCAATGTGAATTAGATGTTAAAATGTCAATTCATTTTTTATAGCCAAAAATATTATTTATAGCACAGATAAAACCTTCTAATTTCCAATAAACCATTCTGAAATTAATATTTTGTACTAAATCCTGCTCAAGTTGCTCGAGCATATCATTGTATCGAAGTCATTAGGACTGTACAAATGAATAATGGCAGCAGGAGCTGGTCTCTTATTGGTATGACTTTGAAATGGCTGCCTTACTCAAGCATGTCTATAAAACACTCTTGCCAGACTATCACGTATTCCATTTACTTCCCTTTTAAGAGAGAGGGGAAAAGGTTATTTTAGAAATACTTTAGAGTAATAAAATCTTTATTGCTACAATTTTTTGTACCTCTTATGCCAGTGAAGCTAGTTGATTTAGTTATGTCCACAGTTCTGAGAGTGATAGAAAGTCAGAGCTTATACATTTTATACACCTCTAAATATTAGTTTAGCTGGAGGGTCTACAACTGTGGGGTGTGTGTGCACAGTTTTAAGGTCATACACCTCACAACTTGACATGAATGAAAGAAACACATGCTGGGTAGGTACATCATGGCCTCACAGTCCCACCTTCCAGTGGGACACCACAAGTGCATCTGGGTATGATAGCTTGCAAGGCAACAAATCTAAACAGTAATTGAAGTGAAACCTATTACTCTAAATGGAAGACATGAAAGATTGAGAAGGGATATTTACCAGAAGTAGGGAACAATATAAACACATGCAGACATAAAAGTTTGGGATCTTTTCAAATCTATGTGAACAACACAGACGCTTTCTAAGCTTTATTATTATTTAAATATCTTACTGAATATTTGGGATGGCATCTTGCATTAAATTCCAAACATGCACTATTGTCCAGTTTATCTATTTACTGTACAATGAGTCAAATAAATATCTCTGCCATCCCAGCTTTTTATTCATTGGAGCCATAATGTGCACTTTTATGGAAGAAGCACTATTTTTCCTCTACCGCTCCTATCTTCCACTGCTGCTGGCACAGAGATGACTAAAGAAACCAACTCCCTCCCCACAAAACCTAAATCAAACAAAACCAAGAAAACAAAAAAAACCAAAACCGCAGAACCAAAACAAAACCAAACAAATCAACAACAACAAAAAAACCTCCACCACCACTGTGCTTAGTTATCTGAGCCACTATTGTTGTGAGAAGTGAGAAAATTCCTGCTCTGTTTTGTTTATCAACAAACCTGTTAGCTAAGTAGTGTTGATCATGCTACCTTCCATGGTAGTAGTACAAGAGAAACAGAGGAATCTTGGTGCAATTTTCTAAGTCTGCAGTGCTGGCATTTAGAAAAATCACTGTGTAACTTATAAATGGAACTAATTTGCACAGGAAATCACAGAGGGAAAAATACGGAATGATACTCTGTCGTTTTGACAATTGCTTCTCTTCTGTATCTTCACTTTGAAAGAGAAGCCCGCATAATTTGGAATAAGATATCTGCTTTCTCAGCTGACACCAGTCTGTTGAATGACAAATATCTTGGTGTTTATTTAATTATTTAGAGCATAATATGCTATTTTATTTGAAAATCTGTTTGCTGTGTGGATAAACTGTAATGCTGAGTAATTTTTCCTTATGAAGGAACAAGATTATCCTCTCATTAAACAGCCTCATTGGCCCAAAAGGAACATCACTCTATGAAGAGAAGCTATGGCTATGGAAACAATGAAGCAGAGATGTCTGGAACTTACAGAAAATATAAGAGAGAACTCAGTCCCTTAAGTGAATGAGAAGAAAGCAAGCTCTGGGGACTTGGAGCAGCAGTGCTGCCTGTATGGGCAAAGGAAATCAGGATGGCAGGGGATACTGAGTTGAAGATCAGCTTTCCCCTTTTGGCTGTTTGGTCTGGTTTGAACTTGAGGGGTGGGGTCTGAAGTGGCAATGTTCATAGCACTTCCTCCTGCTGGGAGTAAGCCAGGCTGACAAGGGCAGTGACAGATACTCTCTGGCTTTCTCTCAAGATGAGGATGAAAGGGCTGACCATACCAAGGGGATTTATGGCTAAGGTGAACCCTCTCACAACCCTTCTAGGGAACCTAGATGCTCAATTACCGCTCCAAAATCCTTGTACGCAAACACATCCAGAATGGAGAATAAACAATAAGAAATCTATGGGTGGTCACAAAGCCAAAATCCATGGGATTCTCCAATGGGATACACCCCTGGCTGCTGAGGGAGCTGATAGATCTTTGTGCTGAGTGACAGTGTCCACCTTCTTTGAAAAACCATGGAAAAAGGGAGAGATGCCTGACTGCAGGAAGGCTATTGTTAGTCCAATCTTCAAAAAGGGCATACAGGAGGACCCAAAAACTACTGGCCAGTCAACCACACCTCTGTCCCTGGCAAGGTGATGGAACAGATAGTTTTGGAGGTAATCTCCAAACCTGCAGAAGGAAATGTCATCAGGAGTTGTCAGCACAAATTGACCAAGGGGAAATCATGCTTGACTGATCTGATAGCCCTTGTGATGGCATGGCAGGATGGTTTGATGAGGGGAGAGCAGTGGATGTTATCTACCTTGACTTCAGCAAGGCTTTTGGCACTGTCCCATAGCATCCTCTTATATAAGCTCAGGAAATGTGGGTTAGATGAATGGACATTGAGGTGGATCAGGAACTGGCTAAATAGCAGAGCTCAGAGGGTTATGATCAGTGGAGTAGAATCCAGTTGGAGGCTTTTAGTCAGTGGCTTTCCCCAGGGATCAGTACAGGATCCAGACTTATTCTACTTGTTTGTCAATGATCTGGACAAATGGATAGAATATATCCCGAGCCAGTTACGTTCCTGAGTAACCTGCTCTAGGTGACCTTGCCTTGGAAGTGGAGTTGGACTAAATGACCCCCAGAGGTCCCTTCCAACCTTAACAATTCCGTGATTATGTGTGATTCTGTGGTTGGCTAAATTGACCTACAGACCCCAGGGTAACACTGGTTGGATTATGGTAGCACCCTATGGGAGCAGAGTCAAAAAGCCTTGCTATGATTTCCTGGGGCTTCTGTACCAGTTTGATCCGGAGCCCCAGAGAGATATGGAAGGTTCATCTTCTCTAATTTGATTCCATCTGATGTGCATCTTTACATAGAAATGCTCCAGAGTTCAAGGAATAAATTATATAAGTAAGGACAGAAGGCATTTCAGAATGCTTTGATTTTGCTGCATTCTGCATGGTGATAATAACAAGCTCTAAGCTATCAAACAGTGCTTTCCATTTTAATATGGTCAAAGAGTTTCACAGAGCTCTGTCACCATCATTTTACAGATGAAAAGGCACAGAGAAGCATTTATCTTGGGGCTGTACTAGAAAACAGTAACGTATCTGAAACTAATATCTAGCTCCCCGACCTTCTACCTAATACTCTAAACTCCTATTTTTCCCTAGAGATAAAAAAGTTTTTATTGGATAATAAACTTTTTCATATCACCATTAGCATAGTTTAGAAAACTCAGAAAACAAATGTTTACAAAACTCAGAAAATAATGATAAGAGATCATCTTAATAACTGACTGTTCTGGATAACCTACAATTTTATCTTAACAGTGCTATGTCAAATGGCACATTGAATATCTTAGGAGCTAATGGACATATGGAAGCTAGACCTTGTATCCTGGCTTAGATGAAAGGATCAAATGAAACAGCCACCTCAATCCATTGGTCCCTGATAGTGGCAAAAATATTTATGGACCAGCAGAGCAGACATTTACCACATATCTCTAGAATATTCTGAGAAGACACAAAAATTTGCAAATTAAGAACTTCCTGAGACAAAAGATGTGGTTTTTATTTGAGGGACAAATAGCAAGGTGTGCCACAGTTTACCCTTCAGAGGCTAAGATCCCACAGACTCTGCTCTTCAGAGGTTCAGCAAAATTTCACAGGCCTTTTTCCCATATGCCTTGTTTAGGAATGTGGCTACTTTGATTGGCTGACGTAGTGTTTTTTAAGCAAATAACACTTTGACATCTACAGCAGAATAATACAGCATCTCTGCCCATTTTACTTTCTGTCTTCTCTGCCTCTGCCACCATAGATTCTTTCTGATGTCAATGGCAGTGTGGACATCAATTCATCAGCCACAGACTGTCATGGTACCACTGACTTTCAATGAAACAAAATTTGAAGTGGTCATCTGCAGATATAGTGTTCTGTGTCCTGCTGACAGGCCTGAAAGTGCAAATATTTCTGTAGAGAACTCTTAAAAATGGTGTGGTCTCTCTGCCTCAGCAGAAGCATGCACATTTCATTTGCCTTTTTAACTACAATGTTTTAGATCTCTAAAGTTTTTTAAGGTGAAGTTTCAATAAATGTTTTTGAAAACAGGGTGTCTGGTGCACCTACAGGGTCTTTTGAGTCCTTCGGCTGTGTTTAGGACTGTGACACTGCAATGCCATTTGGAACTAAGCAAAATGCCAAGGTCAAGCTTGAGAATAAGGCTAATATAGTTTTTTTGCATAGGCTAATGAGCCTGGACTTCTAAGAGTATATGGCAAATGCAGCACTGTGCCAGCTCAGTGGCATTGCTTCCAGCCCAGCCCTGAGCTAGTCTGAACAGGTTTGAAGGGCATTTCTCCATACAGAGTGACCACCCTAGGGTCTTTGACGTGTCATTTTATGTACTACGGCCTAACACAGCACTTGTTTGAAAAACAGAACTTGCATTTCAGGATCTCGTGGAGGTTTTCCAGGTCTCAGTTTGCCTGTCTGCATCGAAATGCCAACAATGTGATGTGGCATGTTTTAGTATGGAAATGACTCCTAAGCATACAATCCCATTGGTTATAATTAGCAATATAATGCCTAATAACATTTAGTCAAAGAGGTCTTCAGTTACCTGATTTTCATCCAAAACCTGATGATTAGCAATCCCCTGTAGCTGGGCCATAACACCCTACTGAAGAATTGAAGAGAAACTTGGCCTGAATGTAATAATTTGATTAGCATTCATCCAAGCAAAACATCCACTTCTGCAGAGAGCAAGCATATTTCTACCTTTGCTGTCTTTTGACAAGAAGCAGGTGTATGAAGCATAGGAAATATATACAGTACAGAATGTTTTTAGACTAAGCACATGGAAAAATACATTTTGCCTAGACAACAGTGACACTCCCTTTTACATCAGTAAGGTATCACTGAGCTGTCATCTGCTGTGCTCTCAGATGGGTGAGAGATGATGCACACAGAGAAATGCAGAAAAATAAAATAGGGAGATGAAAAACACTTAAAAAGTAATTACAGATATGTTTTCTAAAATTTATCACAGATTATTGTTGCTGCAATGTTGCATTTTTTTTCATGTAAAGGAAGCAGCCAGTAAGCTTAAGTTGTATCTTTCTTTAAGAAAACATAAATCAACAGAATAGCTACCAATGTGTTTAGTTCCTGTACCTTCTCTGCTGAAACCCAGGGAACCTCTTGGGGTGCATTGCCTAAATTAGTAGCAGTTACTCTTGGTAAGCACAGATGCTCATAAAGCCCTGGAAGATGACACAAATTTCAGGAGAAGTTGGATCAGCACACACATATAAAGGGCATGGGACAGTAAATGAATGCATGCCAAGAGCATAAAAAAAAATCCCTTTCAGTTTATAAAACACAGAAATTCTTCTTTCTGCTCCAGATCACATTGACAGCTGCCCTTTGATGGGTCTTGCTGTGACTGTTGACCCCTGTACACCTCTCTGAGTTGTATCTGACAAGAGGTGTCTAATTTTTTGCTTCCTTCAACAGTTTCATTTCCTGATCAGCCTTAGATCACCTTATCTTGATCTCTCACTGCCTACTTTAAGCCAACCTTTTTAATGACATACAGCATAATATTAATATTCCTGCATGCCAGATAATTATTGCTTTTAATTTTGACATGAAACATCTGTTGGGAGTATTTGGAGAAAATAAAAGCACAGCTAGAGGCTGAATGAATGCTTCCACTTTCTGCTACCTATCTCAGGCTCTCACAATTTCTAGACTCCTACTTTACATCCTTATGTAAACTTCAAATAAATTTCTGAATCCATGAGACAAGGCTAAAAATACACTCGGCAACTCAAGATGCAAGAAACTACTTCCACTACTGACAGTATCTACTTCCATGTGTATAAATTTTTGTTTCTTCCACCAGTTCCTATCTGATGAGTTAGGAGGGAATTTCTTACTCTTCCTCAGTTGATGTCTATGAGGAAGCACAGCCCCTGAAGCTGCCATGCAAGAAAGAAGATATGCTGTCCTGTCAGCAGATTACAGGACAGCAGTTTTCTTGTTTGTCAGTTCTAAGTCCCTTCTGGCTACAAAAGGAGGTGACAGCAATAACTAGGAAAGGAAGGAAGATTAATGGTCTATATAACACAGCAGAAATAAGAAATACTCATACTCTGCAGAAAGGAGCTTTCCAGAGGGAACGGCTCAAGAGGGGAGGATGTAGGAGCCAGTAACATCTGTAACTAGTCATTTAGCCAGCTCATGCAACTGCTTGATAAACTTCATGCAACCCCCTGATAATAGTTATCTTCTGACTCAAAATGCCACACAAAGCATGGGGTTTTGCCTGGCAGGCACAGGATCCACATTACCAAGCAACACTACTTCTTTTGCAGACCCGTATTTCTACCTTGAATAATTTCCATTTATTTTCTACAATTTATGCATTAGTGATTGAAAGGAGCAGGTACAACACCCATCAATGAAGCATCTGTTAACTCTCCAATATTCATTATGATTCAGATCAGTCCTAATGGACACAAACAGAGAAATTAATATTTAATTCACATTAACTCTTACACAAATAAAACCATTCACAAATAAACTGTTGCCTAGGGTAAGATTCAGTTCACTAGCTCTTGTGGACTATATGGATGCTTTGCAGAATTTTATTGTCCATAGGGCATCCTACCCTTTGCTCGCAGAGATAAACACATAACCCAGACACACGGACCTTAGGAAAGGAGGTTGGATGGCAAAGGCAATAAAGGAGCTACAGCATGTGAAAAAACAGTCACTTCACTTACCAGGTGCTAACAGGAAAACAACTGTATCAATGGGATTTGATGAAAGATGATAAAACTTACAGAAGAGCTTCTAATTCAGTAGACAACTGCATTAAGAGTTACTTATCTTTCCCAATAACCTTCTGTGAAAAAGCATAAGTTTCAAAAAGACTATATGTGGTTGGTTAGAGTAAAATAATGTTCTGGACACCTGAGTCCAAGATGGTGAATTACATGTCTGTGCCAATAAGTTCTTAGATGCTGCTCAGCAACTTTCCTAACAAAGATTTGTGTAAATGCTTACAGTTGTTTTAACATTTTCTGGTCATTCAGCGTGACATTTGGTGATTCAGTTTCTAGAAATGCTGACATCTTCTGTCTACAACTAAGAACAATGAATCTGCGCCCTGAAACACTAAATTTATATAAACTAAGAGGGGAAAAATTGAAAGCAAATTTTCCCAGAAGGTAAGAAGTGCCTGTAACAATTAATTTTTATTGCCATAACTCATGTCTTGAGGGATAAAAGGAGAATAATGGAGGATGGCACTGTGGGTTGGATGTGGGGCAAATAGTCATAGCACCAAGGTTAAGTGAAGACTAGGTCCTTTTCTATAGTTTTCACCTCCTACCCCTCTCTTTGGTAAAATCTAGTGATGCATCATGTAAGGTAGAAGACAGTAGAACTCCAGAAGGGAGAGAAAAGTGTGCCCTAAATACACATTTACTGGGCCATGTGAATAGCTGCTCTTGTAATCTTGACATTTGAGAGATCAGGAAACACACCTGCAACAGCTTTTCTGCTCTGGTCAGAGACCTGATGTTCAGAATGTGAAGAGGGGCAACCATGTGCTCTCAATTCCTGTGAAAACGCAGCCACCCATGGAAGGAGTTGCCTCTCTATAGCCCTAGACGAAATCTGGTTTGTGGAGAAGATTTCAATGGATGGAAACGGATGAATCTTTTTTTTCCCCTGTAGATGTAAAATCAACACTAAGTTTTCAATTACCCTGGGTCTTTGTAATTTTTACTGCCAGTTTCAAAGATTCCACCAGTTTTCCCCTCATTCCTGACTTTGAAACAAAATGTTTGAAAATTTGAAAAAAGACAACAGAATATGTGCTAAAAAATTTCCAAGCACAGTATATAATTTTGCATGTATACATAAGGGAAATATGCATCTGTGTCCTTTACATTTGCTTACAACAAACCTTATTGAAAATGAATTCTTGGTACAAATTTTTTTTTTTTTTTTTGCTCTCAGTTAAATACTTATCATCTCAACCCCTCATTCTGTTATTTTGCTTCTGGTGGTATTTTTGATTAAATTCTTAGAATAATTTATAGTAATGACACAGCAAACCTGGCAGCCATAATCCCTTTGGTAGTTCAATATGTTTATGAGGGTTGAAGGATGTTAAATGTGGCAGTTTAAATGCTAAGCTAAGTAATCAGTTCATTAGGAATTTGCTCAGGTGTTTGTCGTCTGCTGCTGAAGCATGCAGAACCAGACTCTGATAATTCACCAGACAGTTTAATGTATGAACAAGGTAAACTCCTCACAGATTGATTGACAATCCCTGGAATTTTGTTAGCAGAGATAAGTGCATGTCCACACCTACATCATGGATAACTTACCCACTTCCAGCACAGAGGAACTGTAAAACGAATGTATTCAGCAGTCGGGTCTGGTATGCACAACTCCACTTGCAAGATCCTGACCCAAGACAGCCTCAGCCAGCAAAGCCAGGCTTCAGGGAGTTGAGAAGGAAGATGGAGAGCTGCATCCCAGCCATGGAAATCTGGGATGCTATGGGGAAATGGAAATTTGTCTGCTCTGGGGACTATGCCATGACCTGTGTGTCATACTGCCAGACTGAAATATCCATGGCCACCATGGCTCTATGGTGGCCTGTCTTTCTGTCTTGAGGAACTCCATTCCCCATTGCAGAAAAATCCTGTTGCCTTCTTGATGCTGCTTCAGCTTTTTGAAATTAAACTTCATATTATGCTGTTGCATTCCTCTCTTCTACAGTAGCCTGATGAGCACCCATTCTGCAGCCTGTTTGTTTTTCTATTTTTTCCCTATACATGTAATTGCTCTTATTGACCCTTATGTCACTCCTCACAGAAAATTTATTTCTGCTAATGTTAAAAGACAGCCATGACCATCAATAATTTAACAAAGCTCAGAAACGAGTTACTCAAATTTCACCAAAACAGTGATGCTAATATTTTTTTCTGAGTGAGCTTATACCTTTAAATATTTCTGACTCTTAAGATGCATGGAATATAGTAATTCAGGCATAGTTCAAATTCCTGGTTATGTGTCTGATCTGATAATCTCCACATGCAACATACACCCCCAATATGACAAATGCCTTTGCCTAGACAGCCAGAGAAATTTGATTAGATCAGTTACAGTTTGAAGAAAATGGCCAGAAAAGGCTGAATCACCCCAGACTCCGTTGCTTCTTGAGCATCTACCTCTTTCTTTCAGTAAAGGAGGATGCCTCTATCAAAGTAATGAATTATCAACTCTTCCTGTCAGTGTCTGAGATTTCTATGAGGATAAACCTGAAGCAGGACCTCCTCCTCCAGCACTCCATTAGCATTCACTCAGTTCCTTACCAGCATCCTATTAAATGCAGAAGCAATTCATGAAACCCTGAATATTTGACTGATCAAAAATCTCTTGAGGCTCTGCCTCTGCAACAAAAATTTATGTAAGGAGAGAAAGAAGGGCAGAGGAGAAATAGCACAGAAAAACTCTGCATCATGGCTCTGCATGATAAACAAACCTGTGAAGGAAGGGTGCACTGTGGGGAGAGGGAGGGGAGAAGTGATTATGTGGCAAAGAATAATCTTCCTCCCCGAAATGCCTCTGGGAAGGAGGAAGCAAGAAAACGTGAGAATTCCGCCAGCACACACAATGACCCTTCAGAACGCCATGGGGAACCTACTGATGAAGAGCTGCTCGCTAATGCCTTCTGCCAACTCACTGTTTGCCAAATCCCATTTGCTTCTAATCACTTACAGACAGTTGCTTGGCCTGAATCTGCTCACTCTTCTTCTGGTGTAAAGTTGGAGTTAGGCTGTGGAAGCTCTCTTGGTGCTGGTGTATGTTTAAGTAGGACTGTGCCTATCTTTGTGATCCATAGAAAAATAAAAATGCTGACTGATCTGCCTTGTCTGGCTTGGCCATGTCCTGGAGGAGAAAGTGGGCAACAGAGTGGGCACATGGATCTGCATGACATTATTATAAGCATTGTCCTTCTAGGAAGAGAGAGTACATACTAAGGATGTTCCTAGTGGGTACTCTGAGAAAATATGGTTAATCAGAGACACAATTACTTTTCTGACAGCTCAGGGAAGAGAAACTGCCTACTGAAGGCTATAATGACATTCATCTTAATCCAGTTTCTTCCATAATTCTGCCCCATGAAGAGTTACCCTTTGTTAGTAATTCACTGAATTTTGCAGCATACTACAAACAAGGTCTGGTTGCCTGTCAGAGACAACCCCAGTTTTCTGAAGGATGCTTCAGGACGCAGCAAGCACAAAGAGAGAAGGAAGTAGTAGTAGGTACCTTTGTGGGTACCAGTCACACAGACAAAGCACCAAGAAAAACGACGTAGATCTGAGCAAAGTGTGCCAATCTTTGTAAGACCAGCCATTCATCCTGTCTGCCTTTCTTCAACCATTGAGTTGTGGCAATACATAAGGAAAAGGTCAGGCCTGCTGACCCTGCCCTGCACACCTTCAGCAGCAGAAGCCATCAGCTGACACCGTGAAGCACAGTGGCTGATTGCATTTTGCATGCATAATGTTGGCTGTTATTATTGGCAAGAACAACAGTTGTTACTGTTCAACAAATGTGTCTTAATAATTTTCTGCTTATGTAACACACCCTATACAAGTACTAATGCAATCAAGTGCACTCTAAATACTGACTGCAGAAATACTGCCTGCAGTCTCCTTTTACTCAATAAACATGTTATTGAATCTAAAGATCTGGATAAAATGCACTCTGCAGAAAATGGGTGATTTGAGGGTATTGGTCCGATGTTGAGATATTTCATAGGAAAAGTGATTATGGATTTAGACTCTAGTTTAAGAAAAATGAAACAAAATTTCTCCATGTCTCTGATCTCTTTTGCCACTGGGCCATCAGGATTACTTGCACTTATTTATGTCTTATTATTCTGAATTTAGAATCTTGTATGTAAGAGCAAGTAAAGCCTGTATGCAGCAATAATCTCATCTACTGTGGATAAAAAGAGAAAGGAAAAAAACCCACCAGCTATGTGTGTAGATACAGAGATTTTGCTTCTTATGCTCATAAATTAATTATGCCAATACTCCCTTTAGCACTGAAAAGAGCAGCTACAGACTGGTGTACAGCTGTTCTGCTGAATTCCCTCTTCCTTTCAACAGGGTAGATTCATCTTGGCTACCTACTGAGAGAATCTTGTGGCCCCTGCTAAGACCTGAGTGATCACCTGAGAGAGTGTACCAGGCAAACCCTCTGCAGGTCCCTTTCCAGCAATGTAACAGTATGAACAGTTAGATCTGGCTGCCCAGGGACCTTTCTGGCACTCTTTAAAACATGAACTATAGTAATCTGAACCCAATTTGCTCCATCCATAATGTTTTGGATTAGTGATTGATCACAAACTGAAAAGAAAGGTTGCTTTTAAAATAGATATTCATATATAGCCATACACATGCATCCAGTTTCCATCTGGAATTAGATTGCTTCCTGGGGAGCTGTTCTTCTATAGGCTTAGAAGTAGCACTAAAAGATACACTCTTTTGTCAGTGAAGATGTAATTTCCTTTTAATGTGAAGCAGGAGAACAACAAATTTACTTATATGGGGAGAGGAGCAGTTCCCAAAGTGTCCCTGGAAACTCATTTCTAACTTTGAATTGCCTGGGGGGCTTAACAGCCCTTAAGCATTTTTCCCATTTATAAAGTATTGCAAGAAAAGCCTTGAAATGAAGATATCATTCATTCCTGAAAAAGGCAAATATCACCTTGGCTTTTTGGTAGAGCATGGGGCACAGTTCAGGTAAAGTTTACAGAAGCATGCCTGTTGCCTGGTTCCTCTCCTAACTAGCTCTTGGACTAGAAGAGGTTTTTTTTTTCCTCTGTTCTTGGTTCTGAATCTTCTCTGTGGGAAACCACACAACTTAATTGAAAACCAAGGTATTTTTCTATGAATTCTTTGGTGACTTGGCCTGAGAAAATACCACAGATCCATGTGTTTGGGGTGGGGACACTTCAGTTGACTTGCAATCAAGATTTCAGATTGGAAAAAGCACTGTGCAGATCTATACTGCTACACTGAGCACAGTAAAGAGCTTTTTAACCTGTGAGACTGAACAAGTCAAGTCTGGTTGGTTCCCTGCCAGCAACATGAGAGGCTTTCTCAGTCCCTCTAGCTAAGCTTTGGGACAACCACTGTCTTGCCACTGCTGAACAAGTTTCTGCAGTTGCTGTTTCAAAGGCAGAAGAAAATAAGCAGCCCTGCATTGAACAGTACAGCAAACTGAGCAAATGGGAGCAGAATCAGAACTGAGACCAGCAGGCATGTCTTCTTGTCTTCTTCTTGCTCAAAGAAATATTTAAGACCATAGGCAACCCCAGGGGTTGAGGTATGCTTCTCCTCAAGCTAAGGTAGGTACAGGAAGGAGAGTCCAGACATCCACTGTGGTCTTGACAAGTAGTTTTGTCTAAATATTGTAATGAATATTACCAAGATTATTTTAGATTATTTTTTAAGACAGGAAAATGAACAATTTTTTTTTCCTTGCTACTGGGATCAAACAGCCAAAAATAACCTGTGGCTTTACAATAAAATACCTAAATACATTGCTGTAGGATAAGGAAGATATTCAATGCAAAGAAGGTCCTCAAAAGTACTCAGCACCATGACCTTGCCATGTTAGAATTTGAATGTTAGGAGAATTGCCTTACATTCATGCTCTCTCAGCTTCTAGGGCTATTTTTATGCCTGTGCTAGGGTCTCATGGCTTTCTGTATTGGCATGTCATTGAGAGATACCAGAAACAAGAAAAACAAAGATATCTTGCACTGGGGGATGTGAAGGTCCAAGAAGCGGATTATGCACAAATAAGTCTTTTTGAATGTCCTGTGGGAGCCCGGATATGTGTAACTGGCTTTATTTCCCTAAGAGGAAATAAAGGCTTGGCTTTCACAAGTTTGGGAATTATGAATCTGTATGTTTCTATAGCAGGAAATGCAGCACAGAAAATAGCAACATCCACAGAAATGCAGAGCAGTCCCTCGACGTTTAACCATGCATAGCAACAACACATACCATTATGACAGCCAATAAAGAATGCACTACCCAGATGAATGGGGGGATATTTCAAAATTTGCATGCTAAATGTATTAACAGTAAAGCCTGGACTTCAGACAGGTTGTTAAGGGTGACAGAAGTTTATACCCACAAGGACGAACAACTTGGTGCATGGGGGATAAGGTCTGGTTAGTGTCCTGATCACAACCATTTTGGATCAAAAAAATTAGAATTCGTAAAGAAAATAGAGTCCTCTGACTTGTCAGCACCTTAATTCTCCTGTTTAATAAATTATCTTAGACCTGTTTTGGGTACAAAACTGCAAGGGTACAACAGACAAGTTAAGAGTTATATAAGTGACGGCTTATCTGAATGAATCTAAACCTCCTAACTAAGGGATGTCTGGTTTGTGAAAGGCAAAATTTATCTTACATTGTCTTCAGATAGCAGAAAGGAAAAGAAAGAAGCAAATGCAAGTACAGAAGAACTGTGAGAAGGGAAAAATAGTGGAAGTTACAGTAATTGGATGTAACCACTTTAACAAAGTACTGGACAAAGGAGCTGGAAAACATCCCTTGCTCAGACACTGTAAGGAATAGCGGTCCTGTACCCGCCTGCAGTAGTGGGCAGAGTGAAGGGCCAGAACCATTTCTCTGCAAAGTCCATCCTGAAGATGTGTTATGTGGCACCTCACTGTTTATTTCAGGTTGCTGACGCCAACCACATGTGTTGGACTCAACACAATGCTGCAGGTAAGAATCCCTCCAAGGGGTGATCCTGGTTTTCCCAGTAATGAATCCATGACAAGCCATCTGCACATCATAGACTTCTTTTTCCCCACCTGTGAAAAATTAGCAAACTCTTTCATTTGTCAAATTGTCAGTGTGAAAATCAGTCAACAAGAGTCAAAGCACTAAACCTTAGTCCTCAGATGAATAGTTCTTCACCTAGCTAATCTGTCCAATTTCTCTGGAATTAGATATTTAATTATTAACTAAGACTGTAACACTTACGCAGTATTTTGGAAGAAATCTTTTTGACACCATCTTGTAAGACTCAAAACTGGTTTTTTTTTTCCTAAGAAGTATGACTTTTATGAAGCAGAAGACAGATCATATATAATCATGATGCTAGGAGGGGTTCTGCATCCCTATCTCGTGAGATGTGTTCACAAGAAAATGTGAAGATGGAAGAGAGTTCTGCCATCTGAGATTTTGCCTGACATGGTTTGAAAATAGAGTTCAAGTGTGAGATGACAATCTGGTATGCTGTATGTTGTTTTACAACCCAAACATTGCAAAGAAGACAAAATGTTAAAAGTATTTACAGAGTTAAAATTAAAACAGTCATAATAACTAGAAATATTGAAACACAAGCAAACTTGATCATCTAGAAATGTTGTTCTTTTGATATCTTTAAAGATTAACCTAAAATGCCTTTTTACAAATTACCTGAAACTTGATTTTTCCATCATTGAAAAAAGAGACAAAACACTAACTGTTGGTATAACCTCTACAGTTCTTTTTTTCCTTGGCTGTGAGTGTTATACATGGCTGAGGTAGCAATTAATTAGGAATCCAGAAAACATTTTTTCATTACTATAATTGCTCCTATTATGGCTGAACCTAAAAACTTCCAGGAAGATCAAGATGTCATTGTTAGGGTCCATCCAAACATCTAATACCCTCCTCCTGCATGAAACATCAAGGGGTAACAACATGCCAAGGCTACTCAAGAACTCAGTGGCAGAATCAGGGATCAGATTTTGACTCTCTGAGAGCCTATTCAGTGTGAAAGCATCCTTGACCTCTGGAGAGTTATGACATAAACAAGTTATTCTGTGTGATCAAAAAGGGAAAACAGAGGCTGTGTCTGTATGCTGCTCCAGATCCAGGATTAGTTTCTTACAGTAATGAGATGGCTAAGTAATTCCACAGGATCTCACCAAGGTAATCAAGTCCAGACACTGCATCTGACAGCCCTAAGACAGTGATGGAGCCAAAGCCTTTGCTGTTATCAATGCACATAGATAAACAGCAAGAAAGCAATTTGAAAAAATACTTTCTGCTCAGAGTTGCCACAATTCTTTCCTAAAGCATGCCCTGGCCAGAAGTGCATTTCAGACAACAGGGGTATTAAAATTTTTCCTGGTGGGATGTTGCCAATGATGCTGGTGGGTATATGCCCTTGGAGTGCCCAGGCTGTCAGCTGCACCAGCTGCTGCTTCATCCATTATACATGAGGAGTCACAGGCAGCGTGAAGCGCTGAAATTAATCCTGACAGAGTCATGAATAAAATGTAAATATATCTTGAGAAGGAAAAATTTGCAAGGGAATTTAAAAAAAATCCAGAAAGGAGAAAGAGAGAAAGAAAGAGAGAAAGAGGGAGAGGGAGAGAGAGAGAAAGAAAGAAAGAAAGAGAGAAAGAGAGAGAAAGAAGGAGAGAAAGAGAGAGGGAGAGAGAGAGAGAGAGAGAGAGAGAGAGAGAAAAAGGAAGGAAGGAAGGAAGGAAGGAAGGAAGGAAGGAAGGAAGGAAGGAAGGAAGGAAGGAAGGAAGGAAGGAAGGAAGGAAGGAAGGAAGGAAGGAAGGAAGGAAGGAAGGAAGGAAGGGAAGGAAGGAAGGAAGGAAGGAAGGAAGGAAGGAAGGAAGGAAGGAAGGAAGGAAGGAAGGAAGGAAGGAAGGAAGGAAGGAAGGAAAGAAAGAAAGAAAGAAAGAAAGAAAGAAAGAAAGAAAGAAAGAAAGAAAGAAAGAAAGAAAGAAAGAAAGAAAGAAAGAAAGAAAGAAAGAAAGAAAGAAAGAAAGAAAGAAAGAAAGAAAGAAAGAAAGAAAGAAAGAAAGAAAGAAAGAAAGAAAGAAAGGAAGGAAATAAGGGGCAAACTGATCAGTTGTAGGAATGCAGAAGAAGGAAACAATACAGTGTGCAGGGTGAACACCTGTGTCTTGCCTCATTTCATGCCAAGAGGAAGCTGGCTCCAGGACTGCGAACACACACCACAGTGTGGCAGCTGCCTGAGAATATAAACATAGCAGCTCAAAAGCAAAGCAAAGCAAAGCAAAGCAAAGAACAACAAAAACCTCCCAACCAAACAGAGTGTCTACCCTCCCCACCTCACCCACCCCCACCAAAATTTAAAAAAAGGGACCAAACCAACAAAAAAACTCAAACCCCCATGTGTGACTAGTGAGTTTTAAAGCCAAATGAGTTGTGGAACTTGCCTTGAGGACCATAGAATAAAGGCTTGCTCTGTGTGTGGATTTGGCAGCAGAGGGAAAAGCTGGTGTCCATTTGGCTTTTAGCCATGTCTTCCTGTTGTCCCAGTGTCTAGCAGAAAAGTGGTGCCAGCTTGGTTTGGAGCTTGGTTTGGAGCTTTAAGACAAGCTACTCCCCCCTCTGTTTCTGACTTCTACCTCCTTCAACAGGTAGTGACTGCATGAGCTCTCCCAGGTTGTTTGCCCAGTAAAACAGCCCAATTAAATCACCTTTGCTAGAACCATGCAATCCCTGTGGCAGCATATGAGCTTCCTGAGATGCCCAGATCGCATTGCAAGCATTCACATGACTGTTCACACTGCCTGGCAGCCATCAAGTTTCTTCACCCCACCTGGCCCCAGATTATCTGGTCTCAAGATCCTTCAAATTATATTAATCTGCTTCACTGAGGAATGAAGAAGAATGATATGATTCTACATACTTGATGAAAACGTTCTCTAGATGCAAAGTCTGAGTATAGCACTGATTTTCCCCAGCCTCTTTCATCCCCTGTGGTTTGAAAACTGCAGGTCAGATATTGCTCTCAGCTACACCCAAGCAATTCCAACCAATTTCAGTCATAGGCAGGACAAAAGCCTGCATATGCAGGGCTCATTGTAACATCACCACAATTTGTATATGTGTGAACGTGGGGGGCATGGGGGTGGCACACAGCAGCCACTCTCTGGCAGCAATAGTGCCTACCCAGCAGGGTGCAGGAGGGAGAAATGAAGAATCATTTTTCCAGTGGAAGCTACAGAGATAATTTTAAGCAGGGAGAATGTAATTACCTGAAATGAAATCGTACATTATACCCATCACACCATTCCACATAAAAATTTAAAACATGATTTGCAACTGAGGGAGCTGAGGTGAATTTCTGAGTTTTATTAATTTGGTTCCTCCTTTTCAGCACAGTGCTGCTGATGAGAGGCAGATTCACCTGCATGGAGAGGCAGTGTCACCTCCTCCCTGCTCTTATCTGGAGGAAGAAGTTGGGAGTCGTGTTATGCCTTTTTCTGAAAGAACCTTAGCTACAGATCTTCCATCATAGTCTTTATACTGCTTTTGCCCCACACAGCTATTTCATCTACACCTTAGTGGATGCATACACGTAACTAACCCACAGTCCCTAACTCTACGTGGCACCAGATACCTCAACAGCCCTAAGGCTCTTATCCTTTCAATTAATCCCTCCTGAGGCACAGTGACAAGTTGAAAGCCAAGAACTGAGGCTCAGAAAAACTCAGAGTAGAATTCATCTCATCTAACTTGAGAAGTCTGAAATGCAGGTGTGTGCACCTAAGCAAGGAAATGAGGTTTTTCTGTGAGAGACATTAGACCAAAAGAGAGTCTTATAAGGATGAGGTGTTCTCAGTGTCTGGTTTAGGAGGGAATTGATCATTCCCTGGAAATGCCTGCTTGCTTTCTTTGTATATACGAAAAGATTAGATAAAAGCCCTGTTATTTATACCTATACAGTCTTAAAAAAAATCGATAGTGGAATAGGGAATTGAAAGCACATCTCCTAACTCATGCACAGATTTCTTGAGTGGAGAGCCAAGAACCTATTCCTGAAATAATGATAACAAAATCTTCAAAACTATAGTCCTGCAAGTAAAATTACCTTCAGACTTTTGAAGATATGTCCCACGAGTGAGTGGGTAATTCTGTGTCATCTCCCACCATATTTTGAAAGGAACAGGGGGACTTCCAATGTGTTACTGAGGCAAAGGAACGTTGCCTCCAAGGCTTCAGTCAACAAAGTTTGCATATTGAAAGGATAAGACTGAATCACAGAGAACTTCCATCTGACTAAACATGGGAACTGAGCTTGATTGATGAGTGCCTACGGACTTCTGGGTCACTCTGGTAGTGCTTAATATCATGTGGCAGCAGGAATTAATTTATTTGTTATATATATATATATATAATTATGAAATAAACTGACACAATAACATAACAAAAGCTTGGCATTATTTGACTGTGGCACCAATGACTAAAGGAAAATTGCCTACATACATCTTCAGTATTATCCTGGTTTGAGACAATTTAAAGGAGAATACTTGGCAATATTTTGGGATACCCATGACAAGTGGAGAGAAGGAAAACTTTAGGGCATCTAACCTTTTAATACATACAACAAAGTAGCTGAGAAGACAACACCAAGCTCTTTATTAAGTAGGATGGGACAACAGAAAAAGAAGATTGTCATAAATAAACCAGGAGAGGCTCAAGTCTGATACAAGAGAAGATTTTTTCACAATGAGGACAGTCAAGCACTGAAGCAGTGTCCACCAATGGAATTTTTCAAGACCTGACTGGATAAAGCCCTGATTAAGCTGATGCAACCTCAGAGCTGACTCCATTTTAAGAAGGAGGTTGTTCTAAAGGCCTCCTGAGTTCCAAGTTCTCTTCCAAAACATACTATTCTGTGATAAATATATTGTTCATGGACTGATTCCCATCCATTAACAAAGCATGCAAAGAGTAAATAAATGTAGAGTGGCCTTCTCAGTTCTCTGTGTGATGTGTGAAAAGACAATGGAGAGTAGAAATGCACATTATCTTTTGTGGTTTGTAGGTCCTTCAGCAGCCCAAAGGTTTGTTCAGCTAGAGTAATGAAAATTAGCTTGAGAAATCTTTGCAGCACATGAGAGACAGAAGAGGTAGCTGCTGTGATGATGAGGATGGTGGCTGTGACTTTTTGTCCCCAGTGCCTCAAGATGCAGACAGCAGAGTTTATAACAGAGGGATCTGGCCCTAACTTTCCATACAGAAAGCTAGCAGTGTGCTATGAAACAGCTTAGTCACCTTTACAAAGTGTTTTCGATAAAAGAACTTTACTTTCCCTCTATAGAGCAATGCCCTATCTTGTAGTAAATCCTAAAAAATCCACTAAAACAAAACAGTAATTAATTCCCTGAACATCCAGAATTTAAATTATCTCAGACCTACAGAGATATTGTGTGCTCCAAAAGTCACTCAAGGTTTCCTTTGGTGACTTCTAGCTCATAGTGGTCCCTGAAGGAAAGGTAATAATCTTGACTTTTTCTTATGTGAATCATTTTGCTGTCATGGAAAATTACAGGAATCAGTTGGCTGAAAAAGTGAAACAGGTTATGTCAGCATTTGATAAGAAGTTGGATTCCCCAACCACGGTGTCGCTGAGCCTGAGTCCATGGGATTTTTCCCTCTTACCAAGCCCAAACAAGCACAGACATATATTGCACCTGCAAAACAGCTACAAAAAACTTTTGAATCCGTTGCTCTGTAGAGATGGCTTTGCATTCCTACTCCTTCCAGTTTCATTAAGCCTTTTTGCACTGAGGATTAAATCACTTGACTGGCCAGCAGGACTTCTGCAGGAAGTACAGAAGGCCCACTCACACATCTACATTGTACTCTTTCCCAAGTTGTGCCTCTGCTTATGAGAGGAGGAAAATTCCTCCAGCAGAGAAAACTCAGCAAACCTGAAGGACAAGTCATAAAGCCATTGAAATGGAAAATTGAAAAGCAGTATAAATAGCCTCTTTGAAAGAAAATAGGTCTTCCCTGCTATAGTGAGCATGAATAAACAATAAATGATGATGTCAATAAGGAAAACACTTGCTAGAGAACGTCTTCCCTCTTCAATTACAAAGCTTCCATTCAGAGACAGTGGTGCACAGGCAGAGAATTAACCTTGCTAGGCTCTTTGGATGTGTCAATCTCCTATGAGATACATTGCTACCTTCTTTCCACCACTAAAATTATGGATAAGGTATCTTGTGTAATGATAAATACTTGATCCTGACAGATACAGCAGAAGGAAAGGTGGTTTTACTTTTTCAAGACCACATAAAGAGACTTGCAAGAGCAGGGCCTCTGTCTTGTCAACTTCTGTCTAAGATGCAGGATGTCAACCAAATTTGAAAACTACATTTGAAACCAGGTCTTCAAACCACATCTCTTAAAAGCACCTGAAATTCTTAAATGATTCAAAAATATTTTATTATTACAAATTCTTTGGGTGAGTGATCTGCCCGTCTTAGTAGAGGATTGAGAGTTCATACTCAAGCAATGTCCAGCTGAACCAGATCAGCAGAAAAAAAAGCTTTACACTCTGTCACATTTCTTCATATTCCCAAATGGTACAAATTGGAAGAATTACATTGGAGTTATGTTTGTTACACTTGATATTACTGCAACTTTCAGCTTTTGAGAAGTAAACTTACATTTTAAGTTTTTTTCTTCCTTTATTTTTGATTATCAATAATGAACTTTTTTTTCAGAAAAAAAATTACCCAGGGAAGCAATCATTTTATTGCCTAAAAAGATTGTATTTTGAATCTCCTTTTTCTGACCAAAAAGAAAAAAAAAAAAGGAGGAAAAACTGAAATATTTTAAAAGTCAGTGAATACTATCAATACAAGAAAATATTATGAACAAATACTTCCAAAATAAAAGAAAACAGCTAGGACTTAGTTTCACAAAAAGAACCAAGCTGAGACATCAAGAACCTGGAAACTGTTGTGAGGAGAGACTGGGAAGAAAAGAATGAAGAAATAAGATTTAAGAAAACTGATGTATGATGATGAGATGAACCAACAATATAATGCCATATAAAATCTTAATTATTTGTTTTAGAAACTTTTTTAACACATCCAAATGCACAGCAGCATTCTCAGCAATTTGGGCCACATACACACAGGAAAAATAAACAAACAAAAAATCCCCACATCCTGGAAAATATCAGCTCATAAATAAGCCTCTGGACTATGACTGATAAGCAGCTCAGATTTGACCTCCTAAAATGGTGCACGTCATTGGAGAATTGTGGGTAATGCTATTTGACCCCCGTTTATTGAAGGAAAATGATAGAATTTTGAAATTTTTAAAAATTAGATGTTTTTCTCCTCAATCAGGCTCATTTCAGTCTGTATTTCTAGACAATTAGGTATTCTAGATCTCTTTACTGGGATATGGCATTATGTCACTAATTTTTTAGCTAGTGTCAATGAGTTTCATTTTTCAAAATTGCCCTGCTTTTAGTGAAGTCTAATGATGCACTCAGGATTGATTCTATTTAACTTTGTGAAGGAAGTAAAAATACTTTTGGTTCTCTTCCCCCTCAGCTTCTACCACTTCAGTAAAACACTGAGAGAATTAGATACAAGGCTCTTGTCAAGATTTAAGCTTAATGTGAAACAATTGTTGCTGGTAATTAATATAAGATTGACATTTTCTCTTTATGCCATTCGCAACTTATGCTAGAGTAGACTTCTACTTTATCTATCCATAGAATTTATTCTTTTTTTTTTTTAATGAAAGAAATCTGGGGTTCAAGTTCCACTTGAGCAATGATAGATACAATTTACTCAGTCTGAAATATCATCAGCTGAGGGTGAAAAGTGTTAATTAACTCTAAATTCTTGGAGAGAAACCCTTTGGGATTCTTTAGAAGCCTTGAGTGGATGGCCACAGGTTAGCTCCCTAAAAACAGAGCTCTTCATCACCATCATTTCCATCATTGTCTGAATTTCTTCAAAAGGAAGAATAAATACATGGAATAGAAGACATTTCTGAGGATAATAATGAGAAATACAGCTTGTGAGACAGAGCATGAGGTCAGGCTTAGGGCTGTAATGAAAAGAGGCAATTTTCTCTGCTCATTATATGTCTTTCATGAAAGGGGCTTTATTCTCCATTCCCATTTTTCTATTTATTTTTTTTCTCTCCACTTAGAGTGATTCATGGTATGGAAAGTGAAAATGCAAAACTTGATAATCCACTGAATTTTTTTTGGATCAATGCAATGGCTTTTGCCACTGAATTTTTTGAGGGCTGAATTAGCCTGACTGGTCCCCTAGCTATTAACTCTCCTCTCCACCCTCAGAGGTTTACTGGGATCTCAGATCTCCACCCATATCCTTCACCTCTGTTCTTAGAAAACTTTCCTCAGAGAACTTAACTATGCTACTGCAATACCTCATCTGTCTTCTAACATTTCAGGAGACCAGCTCAATACTCAGCAAAAATTAAGTAGCATGCAATTAAATAAGGCTGTAACTACTCTATAGCTCACAGAGACATGGCTATTCTCATGCAATTATATAAACTGGGTTTAATTGAGCCAGACTGATTTATAGTCACAGAATTAATGGGAAAATGGATGAACAGTTTCCTTTCTACCCCATGAGCACTGTTTGGAGTAGCTGAGATACTGGTCTGACTGAAAAAATGAGGACATGGGCTTTTATGTAGTTGTAGGTCTGACAAAGCTCATGTACATCACTAAATCCTGGACTGACAGTGACTGTATACTCAGGTTGATCACCAAAGTCACCCTAACAGATGTACAGCCACTGAACTCTACAAGAAATCTCGTACTTGGATGGTCTCTGCTGTACAGTACCCTCATCCTGATGCATTTTGAAGAACTGATTAACTAATGAGCTGGACACTGCCTTCAGCCACAAAGGATGAGCATCTGACCTGGTAAAGCAGCCCTAGGATGCAGGTTCACTCATCATGACAATAAGAACATAATTTTGGGGTAAATTTTTGAATTTCAGCTCTGATTCTTCCACTCTA
Source organism: Setophaga petechia (assembly GCA_024362935.1). NCBI lineage: Eukaryota > Metazoa > Chordata > Aves > Passeriformes > Parulidae > Setophaga > Setophaga petechia. The sequence goes on from JANCRA010000002.1 coordinate 58,462,086, forward strand.
ATTGGGATCAGATGTAAGAGCTTGTTCACGCTTGAACACTATTAACTTGGGTAATATACACCCATTTCTAAACACAGCAGCTTGGATCATAAATAACATCATAAACTTGAAAAGGACAGCCAAATATTGCACTTTTTTGCTTTCCAGAAGATGGTGGGAATTCGAAGGCAGAAGAATCACTTCAGTGGTTACATATCATTCCTTGGTTTTTCTGTGTAAGGAGAGAGAACTGCTTGTTAAATCTGTGTATTTATTTATTAATAAAGCAACTTACACTAGCCTGAAATCACTTCAGAGAAGTAGAGCTTAACAGATACATTATTTTCTTTGATGTAATCAGAATTTTGCTTTACATATTTATCAGAGACACTTTGCTGGAGCTGAAGTTCAGTATCTTTTTCTTCCTTCACTGCAACACAGTAGATAAAATAACAACCCCAGCTGTAACTGAGACACATCTAGGGCAGCATCTTTCCTGCACTAAAGCATACTTATTACTAAATATTTGAAGATAAGGGGCAGAAATGCTGGGTTGGGAGTGTTTTCTCTCCTTAAGTGGGTTTGTTGCCTCAGCCTCCACACAATCTGTCCTCTTGAAGGGCCAAGCAGTTGAAATTGTGGTCCTCTTGCCTTTGTGACGGCTCGGACATAACAGTCAGGGGGAGAACTGTGCAGTATCATGGATGCATGTCTCATGCTCCAGGGCTTCCAGTGGGAGTGTTAATTAAGGGAGAGTAAGAGCTCAAAGTCCCCCCTCTGCATAACATGTGCAGGGAGTGGAGCAGTGAGGGTAGGGAGTGTGGGTATGCTGGTAAAACACAGGTCCTTGGCCCAGCCTGGGCTGCTCCTAGCAGGACAGCTGTCAGCAGCTCCATCTCCCTGCTACAAGGCAGGGTACTGGCCTGAGGTACTGCTGAGGGCTACTGCTCCCCCCATTAGTGCATGCAACCCTGTCAGGTCACCCCCCCAGGGGGAGGCTGTGTGGATTTTCCACTGGATCATGAATTGTGTTCAAACCTGCTGCACGTGGGGCAGTGGGAGGTTGGTCCCCCAAGGCAGGAAGCCATTGGGCTCTCCTGATCAGCTTCACATTGTTCACATGGGAAGCATAAAAAGCAGAGTTCAGAAGTCCCTACATTAAAAGCCTGGAATAGCTCCTGCCTTAAGCCCAGCAGAGGCTGGCATGATGGCATCCATTGTACTGGTCCCATGATATACCTTGACTTGACAGAAAAGGGAGAAAAAGAAAAATAAATCCTAATCTGTACTATTTCTACCTGGATGCAGGTCTTACAGAGCATTTTCATGTTGCTGCCTTCTTAGTGTGGATCCATGCACATTTACTCAGAGATCACAGAAACTCCATCTGTTTTGAGTACTAAACCTTAACTAATAGTTTATCACTAAGGAGCTCTGTGTGCAATGAGAACACAGATGAGATGATGCTGGCAGTGATATGGCTGTCACTCCATAAATGTATCTCTCTGTAACTTAGCTCAGGATGCAGCTCATTGTATTCAAAGACACAAATAGAGATGCACATGCACAAATTAGTAAGTGATCCAGGCATTCCCTGGGGAATTTAATCCAAGTCTTATACATCATATAAGTGAGATGGGAAGCAGATGCCTAATAATAGATCTGTATTCCAATACCATCTGCTCAGACCAAATCCCCATAAAAACTGTGTCTGTCCGCATGTCATGCATTTCTGCAGTTTCAGCCTTTCTGAGGCTCCTTCTCCAGGTTGAAAGAATAAATCCCTGTCATGTACACCCAAATCAAAGCATTAGGCCATCGGCCATCTGTTGTTTATTTGTGAGGTTATCTTATTTCTGCTGAGCCTCAGCATCCTGGCAGACACTGTAAACTCAACTACATACCACTTCTCTCTCTTCTCATAGCAAGATATTAAAGATGTCCTGTTAAATCACTTCAGCTAAAATATCTAAATGAAGAAGGGAAATCTCAATGGTGCTTTTACAATACAAAGTCAACAAGACATTTTATTTCACTCAGACTAAAACAATTGATTATTTTAAAAATATCCTTACCGAGACATAATGACTGTGAAAGGAGCTATCCCCTCAGTCTTCACAACAGCAGACAGGCTCTTTCATATCCTGCACAAACACACAGCTCTGCAAACTGTATAGATATGTGTGCTCCTTTCTCCTGCTAATAAGAAGGCTTGATGACAGAGGGCTTGATCACCACGCTTAACCCTTACCTGTTTGGGAGAGGGCAAGCAGCTATACTGATCAAGGGATTATTGAGGTCTGTGGGTATTCCTAATGCACACTGGAGAGCAAATACTCTTGAGAGCTGGTTTTGAACAACACATTGTTCCTGACTCCCACAACTGGCCAGCTGAGCTCAACCATTAACAGCATCATCTGTACAGCGATAAAGTTGATGGCCCCAACTTTGGATTAGAAAATTATGCACTGCAGGCATTCAAACTGGTCCTTCTGTTAGCTGGAGTAGGTAGGATGCTCCTTGGTTTCTATGGAATCATTTGATAGCAAGAATCCCAATAGCCCTAGGTTAGTTTGCTGATCAACAACTAGGAAGCAGCTGGGATTAACAGAAATCAGGTTTTTACAGAAATCTTCTACACGATCACTGTAGAGATTAAAAATGTTTATACTAGAAGCAATTTTTTCTTTTTTTTTTTTTTAAGTAAGCATCTTGTTTCTTTCTACTTCTCATGCCTCTAAATAAGCAGTACCATTCTAGTCACTATCAATAAAGCACTAGAAGATTTTCAGTGACAAGAACTCAAGTTGGATGCTAAGGCCTGGCCCTCACATTGTTACACCAGAGCATTTCTTTGCTGACACTGCTGTTTGTGGAGGGGACTCCTCTGTGCTGCACATAGACCAGATGCTCCAGTCAACCCCATACAAGTCAGTGTCATGGGGCTGATTTAAAGCTTTGCAGACTTAGGGCATCTCCATTTCCTCTGTTTTCTGTCCTCCCCTGCCCCACATTAGCAAGTTTGAAGCATGGGGATGTGGAGGGTGCAAGCATGAGGGCAGGTGTGCTGAGCAGCACTGCTATAACCCCAGGGTAAGCAGCTAATGACAGCAACTCCTGCTTTGAGTGCTTAAGCAAAATCATCACTGCCAAAAAGTTTTCCCCACCAAATGGCTTCTGCTGCTACAAAATGCTAACTACCCACCAGGAAATCGCTTCAACTGCTCTCCACAGCCCTCAGTGCAAGGTCTAACTTGTCAGGCATATACCCAGTCTCTGCCAAGATTGCATATCTCTATCTAGCCTTTCCATGCCAACCCTTTGAGGGATGCATCCCTTTCTTGGGTTCACTGCAAAACCATCTGCATTCCTCTCTCTGAATCTGTTGGATAAAATGCAAAGCACCATTTGCAAACACTTTTGACGTCAGAGTTATTCAGCATGTGTCTGACTATTTAGGGTGAATGTTTTTTGATGATTGGCAGATAATTCACAGATATATCTATGGCCTGTGGCTGTTACTCTTAACTTAGGTAAGTCTGTTTTGGAGTGCAAACCGGGTAAACCAACACTTTCCACATGTTAGCAGAAGCATGGAGCTGTCCATCAAGAGGGCAGCCTGTATGGTCAGTCATGACTGTTATGAAAAGAAAAAGTGGAGTCTGGGAACAGGAAAGGAGCTCACACCCATTCCTTACCTTTAATGGGTAAGCCTTTAATGGGTTCTAAAGCTAGCAGCTCCCTTAGCAATGTGGGCTGGAAGTCCATGGTTAACCCACAAATAACAACACAGCAGTCACCATAAACCTGGAGCTTGGTTCTTGCTGCCCAGCAGCTCAGTGGATTGTCCTCCCTGCCTCTGTCAGTTGCAGACGTGTCACTCCCAGATACAGAAAGTAGATCTGACTACATCATCAATATCCAATAACTATAGCCAAAAAAGTAAATTGTTCATCATGAAAGTTAAGCCCTAGAAAGAGTACTGCTTTGGGCCTCATACCTAAGAGTGGAAAATCCTCCATGACACAGGAAATTTTCCTCAAAAACCTGCAGAAAATCTATCTCACCCATTCCCCCTTGCCTTCTACTGCTCTGTATTCTAATAGTGTTGGATAATGAGGATTGAAGGTTTATGTAACTTTTGCAGCAGGGAACAAGGCAAGTCAGGAGCAGTTCTGACATGCTGCCAGGAGTGGCTGCATGGCATGATCTTTGCTTGGGAGCACAGCATTTGCACCTCCTGATGTGATACCAGTGTCATAATGTTGTGACACTGCAAATTGCTCTACTCTCCTCACACACGTTTTTATTATAGAGATGCTTTCACCTTTGGTGCCTGGTAAAAATGGAGAGGAATCACTCAAGTTGCTGAGAAAATGAAGGAAAAGATGGAAAAAGTGCTTCACTGAGGCTGGAGAAACTACACCAAAAAAAATGAATAAGAGCAAGAAACCCTGACACGGAGTCAAGTGTCACTTCTCTAGAAGACTGCTGAGCATTTAACATAGGGACTGTATAAAGAAAGTTGATTAGAGGACATAGGTCACAGTAAAAATAAAACAATGCATGTTAAGCAAAGGCGTTATTTTAATTTTGTGTCCAGGTGACCAAAATTTTTTTACTTATTTTTGGTTAGATTTTATCTGATAAAAGTTAATAATAAATCTAGTAAAAAAAAGCATCTGGGAAGATTTGGCAGTCAAGCAAAGCAGTAATATAGAAAAGGATATTTTTAAGACCTAATGCTATTGTTTTGAATCCAAGAACCGAATAGAGTAAATCTGGTTTATGTTGAAATAATAGCAGAAGAAAAAACTATGAAAACAAGAAATCCTCTCTAAACTGAATGCATCTCATTTCAGCTCTTTTGACTGTGTGAAGCACAAAGCTTTTCTCATTCACAAATATGACAGCAATTTTATTTTGTAACTGCACTGCTTTTTTTTTTAAGAAAACCATCGGACTTCTTAAGGATGATATTAGATTCAATAACAGAACAGGAATGCACCTATTTTCTTTGCAAATTCACTCAAGTACTTTCTTGTTGAAATTATGCCCCTTCCTAGTTTGGTTTTTTTTTGTCTTTTTTTTTTTTTTTTTTTTTTTTGTCTCTAGCAGAAGGAAACCATGTATATAACAAATACAAAGATAATTTTGGAGCACATTGAATATACATGTCCTAATTCTGTGTGGGTTTTAAACCTCTCATCCATATTGTCTCCTTAGTTATTCATATGCATACTAGACCTTTAGAGTTTTTCTATTTTTTCAGGATCAGGATACATACCAAGAATTATAGCAATACTTGCCTAAAATAGACTCCAGAGCTTTGGTGTTAAAATGCTGGTTAAAATGTTTGAAATATTCATCATAACTAAACCACACTAATGTGAAGTGCTAGTTGGTTTTGTAGGCTTAAATTCTCTGTGAATTTCAGAACCAGGTTAGCAATACTTTACATTAAGATGCCAGAACATTCTCACAGCAGTCAGTGGATCTATATGAGATTTGTTAACTGAGTTTCTAAGATGGGTTATCACTTGAGTTAAAAATTAAGGCAACTTTCCATTACTACGCTGACTATAGATGAAAAAGATGAGATGGACCATCTGGTAAGAAAACATTTTAGAATGGAAGGAACTTGGGAAAGCAAAGACAGGTGGCAAACTTCAGTCAAGATGCACGGTCATTTTGTGTAACAGATTCCAATTCTCTTTTAAGAACTTCAAAGAGCTGTCAGTCACCTGTACCACAAATATTTTTAGAAGAATTTATGAATGCAGTTGAGACACCCTGCCATTCATCAAGAAAAACACTGCTGACCATAAACTGTCATTTGAGTTAATAATAATGCTAATAAGTCTGAACAGCTTCTTTCCCTCTCCAGCCCTTTTGATAAGAATCAAATGCATAAACCTTGCACACTTATCAAAGCCTAAACCTTGCAAAGTGTTTCAGCCTCCTGGGAGCGAGTGAATGAAAGGTCATTTTCTGCTGTAAGCTGTACCAGAGATGCAGCCCTGGGTCTTGAGTGACAAAGCCAGGAGGCTGGAGCTAAGTGAACCATGCTGCCACCACTCTGTTCAACACCATCTCCAGTTATTGTTACAGCAGACAGCTACTAGGGAGAGTACCTGGACACAGATTACTGGTAAATGGAAGTTTTAGTGAAACAGATGTCAAGTGTATTTACAAGGCACCAATCCCCAGGTGCACTACTCATCCTTTGAAAGGATATCTGAGGAAATGTGCAGGAAGGCAGCCCCAGTTCATTCAGAGAGACTGCCCACTTTGGATAACTTTGATTAGCAGGGATGGGGAAAACAGGAAATTTCCTCAGTGCAGACACAGCCATATAAGCCTCAAAACCAGCGCTACATGCTTTTGGGGATTGATTTCCTTTCCTCTGATCGCAAGGATGTTTTTTTTTCTGAAGTTCAAACATTGTCTCAAATATTATCTTTCTTGGGATCTCTGTCACTAAGAAGTGTATAAAAATAAATAGAAGGCATGTCCAAAATTTTTACACTATGGAAAATGCCACAAAAAATATTTTTTTTCTGGACAAAAATCTAATCATTATGTTGTTATGTAATAATCTTGCCAGTAGTCTAACCATCCATATAACATAATTCCCATTGGGAATGGAATAAACCAGAAAGCAGCAAACAAAAAACCTAGATGCACTATTCATTCATAAATACTGCATGTCAAGTCTATTGTTTGCAGCCACTTTTTCATTCCTAATGAAAGTTTCCCCATTGTTAACAGCATCTAAGTATTTGTGAAGGCTAATCTCTCACTATTCCCCTGTTTCAAGTGATCAAAAGAGGAAATCAGGTGACCATTTGCACAAATAAACCTTTGCAAATACCCAGAGACACCTTAGATAAAAGAGAAGATGAAAGTTGTTCCTTGATATTTTTTCAAGGAACACTTCTGGGGAGCAGACATCTTAAAAGACTGCCAGGATTTTATGATGAACCTGTCGATGATGAAGTTTGGGCTGTGAATATGTACACAGCAAGAAGACACTCCCTGCAATGCTAAAACACAAAATTCTGCTGTCCTTATGCAACCCATTTCATAGGGCTAAACATAACTAAATTAATATAGGCTTTTCAAAAAGCCCATATTTACAGCAAATATGGCTCAGGATATGTATATAAACAAAATGGTTGATGATAATAATATTTTGGGGAAATCTTCCATATCTTACTACCAGATTGGGAATGACCTTTAGTAATCTAGTTTTGCACCTCTGTCTTCTACACGGTTCTGTGTTATAACATTAAAAGTGCAGATCTATACTGCTCTTTTGCAATCCTGTGTAGTAGAGAAGGGTGCTACATTCTGTATAAGTTATTTATATTGAACCAATAAAGCTCCCCTTTGATTTCATATTGTAGGCTCAATCAAAATATCAAAATATCCCTTAACAAAATACAGCCAGGACATCTGCATTTTTAGTAACAATACTTAAAAAGTCAAATCAGTGGTCAGAGTGAAAATAACATCCACATTGATTTCTGTCTATTAGTTTGGTACCATCTCGTAACAGTCAGATAGAAACCTTCATGGATTTCTTAGTGCCACAAAGTCTATTAGGTATAAACAAATGTTCATACTTATCTATCTATAATCATGTTCAGAGATGTCTCTTTATGCATGACAAAATCACCAGTGAAATGATATGTGATTTGTTTTTAAAATACACACTTGTCTGTTTAACAGCAAGGTGTCGTTGTCTTTCAGAGCTCAGAAAGGAAAGTGTTTATCCTAGCATGAGAATACAATATGAGGAAGTGAGGAAGGTCAGGAGAAGAAATTAATTGAATTATTAATAAAAAAGTAGTATTTGATAGAGTGAACAACATATCAGATACAGTCCTCTCGAGTCTATGGATTTGTTGGTTTTTTCCACCAAACAAGAGCAACAAGGGTCAGTAGGGCTTTGGAAAAGGGCATCTTCTACATGATCAAAGCATTAGGAATACAAAAACTCCCTCACAGATTTCTGTTCAACACAGTTCCTCCTCCCACCTCATCTTTGCACTCTGTTTGCCTTCCTCAGCCTTTCTTTTGAGCTCTGAGCATGTTTCCCAGCCTGTTTCTGTCAATCACCATTGTCAGAACAGCAGCTGCACGGAAGTGTCCACAGAATTATTTTATACTGAAAACTCACCACTTAATGTATCTGAAATCTGCAGGAGCATTACTGGCAAGGAAATGTTGCCCAATTGTCTGCCTGCCTGCTATCCCACCTCCTAAGGCAGCTGGATTGCTGGGATGCTGCTGAGCTGCTACCTGACTGCTGGTACAGGGAGAGCCAGCAGACCCAGAAGCCTTCCCCTCAGCTGAAATGAAACTCATTTTATTTAGGATATTTATATTTTGGCATTTGACCTGCAAGTATGTCCATTTTCTAGTTCTTTTTCTGGTTAAGGAAATGATGAAGAATGAAGCAATAGTGGGACTAAAAGGAGGGAAAAGTGCATTATTATGTTGGGACACCTGCCAACTGAGCCTACTCTGTGAGCTCATGGCACTGCTGGAGAGATGCTTCCTCCAAACAACAATCCTGGTCAGGGAAGTTCTCCCTCTGACTGCACACCTGTGATCCACCTTACTGGGACTCCCTGTGCAACTGGAGTGTCCCATAGGAAACATTAGCAGAGAAGGAGAAGGAAACAGGAAACATCCCCTGCTTGGAGTTCAACTGCAACCAGAGTCATGGAGCAGAGAAGGACTGAGGAGCAGAGTTGATGAAGGGTAGATCTAATGACCACATTGGACTTTAGTTACAGATAAAATGGAGCATAATCTTTCACAAATTATTTTTGGCTGCAGATTCCTGTCAGCAATAATTTTTCTGGAGCAACTCCTTATATGTCTTTTACAATAGGAAAAAACGCCAAACCTGCAAACTAGGAACTGATAAATGTCTCAAACTTGGCATCTTTAGCCATGCCATCAAAGCATACAAAAACCTTGTAACAGAAAGTTTCAGCTGCCCACCTCAGGTCTCTGTTTACCTTTTTACACATTATAGGGACAGAGGTTTCCTCCTATAGTGTTGTGACATTGGAAAAAAGGAAGTGTCCTGGGCAATTTTGAGTCTTCCATCCTAGACAGTTTGGGGGGAAATACCAAGCCTTTCAAACAATATTGATGAGGTTGAACATGAGTCCAAGGCTCTAATTCTTGTTTACATACTGAAACAGAAGAACTCAACTCAAAACTACCATATGTGCTTTGAGAAACAGTGCTCAGGACTGACCTTTGGCATGTAAAGGCCCAAACCTAGGAGAAAAAATTTCAGTATTTGAAAAACAACAAGGATTAATACTTCCTATTCTGAATTGGAAACAAGTTAATTTAAATTAAATAACTCTTGATTGGTTTATAGGATTTTGCTGGTTTTTATATTTTTAATATTGACAAAAATAATGAATGGAACTGTTTGGAAGTATAGATCTGTGCTAAAAAAGGGATTATAAGGTAAATCTCATTTCTGAGAAAAGCTGGTTGACTGGACATTTGGATGCATTTCTTTACTGAGAGGATGGTCAAACACTGTAACAGGCACCTTAGAGAGGTGACTGATGCCCCAAGCCTGTCAGTAGTTAAGAACCATTTGAATGACGTCCTTAGCAAAATATTTTAGGTTTTGGTCAGCCCTGAATTGGTCAGGCATTTGGACCAGAAGATCATTGTAAATCCCTTTCTAATGAAACAGTCTAGTTTGTTCTATCTTTCCTACTATCCGAGTGTGCACGCATCAACTGCAGTAGCTTTTTCCCACTTCTGATTTCTCTAATGAGCAAGGCAAAAAAAAAGACAAAATCATTCTGAACACTTAGTTGAGAAAGAAGAGATGTGATTTAACCTCACAAAATGGCACCACATGTGTAACTACTAACCATAAGAGTGCTGATCACTGGCATTAGAATTCATGTTGCTCTTTTCCTAAATAGGCATTTACAGGCATTGTGCTAGCAGCTGAAGGGTGATCATTAGCAGCTCCTGAGACATGATTCACAGTCTTTTAAGTTTTTTCTTTTTACACTTCTTTTTTATTTTTTTTTTCCTTGGCAGCTTGCTGAGAAACAGGAGTGGCAGATCCAGAATAAAGATATCTGTAAAATGAGAACACAGGTCATGGTCCACCTTGTCCACAGCCTGGCACAAAGCCCTGTGCACAGTGATGGGATCCTATTACTATTCTTTCTGATATCATGTTATACAGCCCAAAGTAAAAGAATAATCTCCGCCTCAAATCATTCACAAGTTCTTGGTACTGGTCCATATCAATCCATGGAATTTCCAGCCATCAACAGCAAGTACTGGAAAAACAACCTAACATTAGTATCTGGGGAAATTAAGTAAAATCACTTAGTCTAAGAAGTGAATAAGTGGAAGTCTTCCTACTCCTTTTCCTTCCTGCCTGCTTTTGGACAGAAAGCAGCACAAATTCACCAAATCCACCTCTGTTTCTACAAGCACACTCACACTGCAGCAGAAGTCTGTAGCATTACTAACTTCATTACAGTGGTGCCAATTAAACTCACTTAGGCACCTCTGGAAATGAATAAATGTTTCCAGTAAATTTGCATAAGGGTACCATTTTACTGTTTGCAAAAGACATGTTCAAATGGAAGAGATTATTATTAAAAAACTTTATTTACAAGTGAAAAAGGGGACTATATTCACACAGACAAAACTGAAGGTAAAGTGTAATCCAGATCCCCTTCGAAGGTACCTCGAGAGAGAAAGGGTCACCTTGCTGGTGAATCAGTCTGTTTCTACTTCTCAGTTCCTAGAGCTGTGAAATGTTTCTGGATGCTGCCTGTTTCTTCAGTGATCTTGAGTGTAAGAAAATTACCAGGCAATGCTGAGAAAAGCCTGAGATCAGGAGAGAGCTGCTACCCAGATGGACATTGTCACCTCTGCTGGCTTTCTTGATGAATTCTCCTCAAAATGCTAAAGTTCAACAATTTCCATCTCCTTCTGGATTCTACCAAAAGCCCGATAATCAAATGTGAGAGACACACTGAAACCACTTATTGGAAAGAAATGCATAAACAACATATTTTGCACAATTTCTACCCATCTTCTCCTCCACTGATACTCTGTCTACTCCTCCTAGTTGCTTGGTGCAATCGTTCTTAGAATCAGTGTCAGGACAACTATGACACTCTTGAGAGCTGAAATAACTTTATCTGAACTGTTTCTGTCCCTGGGAATTAGATATTGGGCAATTCATGTGTACATAATATTGGAGTAATTTTTTGACACCCACATTTTATGGACCTTAAAAACTAAGAAATAATTATGGGCAGAAAAAAACAAATACTCTTTTACTAAAACACTGAAGTTATGGGTTAATTTCAGGGTATCTTTTTTTTAGATGCTTTAGGAAGGTCGAGCTGTAAAGATTTCACACTGTGAGGCAGAGAACATGATACTATCTCAATACAGCACCTGAATTTTTGGCACAGATTAAAACTTCCATAAGCTTTTCAGAAGCCGATATCAATAAAAACATTATTTATCTGGTTAGGAAAATTTCTCTCCCTAAAATTTTGTTACCTGCCAGGACTTTGCAGTGAATAATTTATATTTTAGAAGTTTTGGTGACTCAAAAGTTGAAAAGATTATAGGAAAGTTTAACAAGGGACAGCTGCAATGATTAAAATACTAAAGTACAATACGCTCTCATTCAGAAGTTATTACTCTGAATTATTAATTATGCAAGAACTTCTACAACAATGGCTTAATGAGAAAAAAAATAAGAGTATTTCGACTGCAGTCATGTCTAGGTAGAAGGATGTGCAGGGTGCAAGGGTCTCCTGAAGATGGACCAGATGGTGGAGCACCTTCTTGGTGTATGAATTGTCACTTGAGACACATGGGCATTGACTGAGCAAAACTTGGGTAATACAGCATAAAGTTTAGAATTTAGGAAATTTATAAAGAAGCCTGCGACTATTAAGTTTCTAAAATAGAAGACTTTAGAAGTTAAAAAAAACCAAACCAAACCAAAACAAAAAAACTCTGTTTCTAAGGTGTAAAAGTTAGGGTTCGTTTTTCCCACCAAGATTTTGCCAGGTCTCCTATCAAATCAGGAAAATGTCTTACAGATTCAAATAATCAGAGTATAGCTCTGTATTTTTTCAAAAAGATGGTACCACCTGACACTCTTGTTACAATTTGCAGTTTGGGTTTCTACATGACACACCTGTCAATTTGATTTCTCCAGTTAAGGGAAGGGAGGAGTTCCTTAGAAACATCTGACCTTTCTGATATTTATCTACATTGAAAATCAAAATGCTTTGAGATTCACAAGCTGCTCACCCTAACCAATTTTTCCTCTGCCAAGGGGAAGCCACGTGAAACAGCCCATGAGCCAGAAGGAGAGAGCAGACACACAGACACACCACAGTGCTCCTATGGTTTGAAAAAATTCTCCTCTGGGGTTTGGCCACAGAGGTTTTTTGGTTTTTTTGTTTTTTTGGTTTTTTCCCATTGCTATGTACAGAAGTGAAAACTGGTTGAAATAGTTTTTAGGAGCTAGAGTCAGGATTCCTGGCTTCTTTCCTTGGATGGATGGGCACATGACCTACAACAGAACACAGACATCACTTTTCCCCAAAATTTTTGTTTGGATTTAGATGCTGATCTTGATACCTATTGGAGTGTGTAAGTTCTCAGAAATGCTGGAATTCTTCAGTTCTCACTGGAATCAGTGACAGTATCCAGACATTTGTAACTCAAACCCACAGATCCTTTCTAACTCACCTGAACTTCATAAAAATAAAGTTACTGAAATTCCTTTCATTTTTTAAAATATATATACTTATGCCTTTATGGAATTACATCCTATTCACCTCACGAGCAAAAATCAGTAAATTCTCCTTTCTCTGCTCACAATATGTTGTGAACTGACTCATATTCCAGAATCAGTGCACAGATGGAAGAAACTAGAGGACGTGCAAGGCTTCTTCATTGGCTTTCTTGCTTTTCCAAGAGCCAAGGGTAGGTCCATCACAGCCCTGCTTCTGGCACCATGCAGTTCCTGCTGTCTGGATCCAGTAAAAAGTTGCTGAAAGCCTCTCTACAAAGTGAGAAAGCTCTTTTTGTACTGGCACTGGATTAGTCTGGGATGAAACACTGAGGACAGCAGAGCAATAGGATAAAGCTCTTACGTCCACAGCTGTGGATTAGGTCTGGTAGGATAGTGCAAACCAGGGAAAGGAGAGGGACATGAAACAGAGAAGGTGAGCATAAAGCCCCATGCCTGGTGTGGAGCACTCTGCCACCCCTGCAGCCAAATGCCAGCATAGGTGACATTGCAGATGCTGCTTGGGTGAAGGAACTGCCTGGAGGAACAGTTGCTTTGGGTGCACGTACAGCAGTAAAACTAGCAGCAATAAGGCATTTTCAAAAAGCACAACCTGTTACTGAGGGGGAAAAAAAAAACATCTAATGGGTGATCCCATCAAACTTTATTAGCGGCATGACTTTATCCATGGTACATATGAAAAGGTACTGCTGCTAATGCTGGCTGGCCTCATGGAATCCTTTCCCCACTCCTGAACACAAATACAGATTTTTTTAACCTGAATGACTGCTTAGACTGAATGCCATCTGTTGCTGACACCTTGTTGCCATTCTTTTTGTTCTTAGAGACAACTCAGTTTATTTACCTGTGAGTAATGCAATCATTCCAAGCCCACGCTGGCAAATCCTTACTATCCTATCTGTAGCTTACAAAAGGCTCTGATACACAAGGTCAATGTATAGATTGACAGGATTATGGCAATCTAGTTTGATCTGCTTTATAATTGACTCTACAGGCCTGAATGTACCTATTTCAGCTCAGGAAACCTTCATGGATCACACTGTCTGGGCATGTGTGAAGACACAAGGATGTGAATGCACACACACAGACCTGCTGTGGTGCTGCATAGTGCTGGGATGTGAAGAACACTTGAAAAAATAATGGAGACAGAGAGGAAATTAAATGGAAAGACAGAACATCTGTGTTCTAATGGCACACTAATAGCTACCTTAAGATGAGACCCCATTATCCTGATAAGAGTTCAGGCTTTTCAACCCTGTAGCACCTCCTGATGTCATTCATCTTCTCTCAGTGCTATAACGTCAGGGTTTCAGTCATAAACTATTTTCTGTGTTAACTTTCCTGTGTTTCTGATTTGTTTGCAATCTTTGACTCTCCCTTTTTTCAATCAGTTCCTCCAGTGCACCTTCAAGGTACAAAGAAACAAAGAAAATGAAAAACATCCGTGGGAATGGTCATGTTTGGATCCCATCTGCTGCACACAGCTAGAACAGAAGTCGTTGCTGTATTTGCTCACACGGGTGTGGAAAACTGATGCATGCATCCCATCATAGGCAGGGGTCAAAGTCAATATTTTAACAGACACCCAGGGGATTTTAATATCAACTGGGAGCTTCTTAGGGCGTGTTCATGACTGATATCTCAGCATACATTATGAGAAATAAAAACCTGGTCTCTAAGGAGAAGGTGAGATTTCCCAAAACAAAGGCATCCAGACCTCTAATCATGTGCAAGATTCTTGGTCGACAGGTCAATGCACATTTGGTAAACACTTGGACTGTTTCAGAAATTGGCATAAATTAAACCAATTTTTATGGTGTTTAGGAGGAGGGGGTGTGCTTTGGGGAGTAAAGTTGTTTATTGGGGAAATTTTTAATGGATTTTTTTTGTTGTTTTGTTTGCTTTTTTTGTTGATTTGGGGTTCCATTTTGTTTTATTGGTGCGTTCTTGATTTTTCTTTCCCCCTCCCCACACAAAACACCCCAACTAGATATGTCTTACAAGCACTGTGAGGCTGGTTCTGTATACAGTGGTCTCTCAGTTTTAGACCTCCCTAAACCAAAGAGCTGAAAGGACAGGTAGCTAGTTTTTCAGAGGATGATCCCTGACTGGCTTGCCTTCTTGCACATCCAGATGTTTCTGTCTCCCCCACTGTTAAGGGGTAAATTAGTGTTAGACAATGGTTCCAAACGATATCCTCTCTGAAGAGGTGATTCAAGTACCAGCATTCCCTACATGAATCCTTCTATCACTGCAGAGAGATGTGAAAATTTACAGCTTTAGTTTTTGAGTTGGTAATAATTCTTCTGCCCAACCCCATTTACCCAGTCAACATAGTGAGGAATGCCACCTTTCAGTTCCTGTTCCCTGATAATGGAGATCCACCACCACCTAAAGACTTTGAGGGTGTATTTCATCCATATCTCCAGCTGGAGATCTTAGCTGATGCAAGGAGCATGATACGAGCTTTAACGAGAGATTGACCTGATATAATCCATTATATAGTTAAAACAAAATCTATCTTCCTCATCACATTAAATGTTATGATATTAATAATAAAAATAATTATATAATTAATATTTAATATATAATATGAAATTACAATAATTAAAATATAAAAATTTCTCATCATTGGATACAATGAAATGCAATATATCAATGTATAGTATATAAATTATTATATCAATTGTGTTTGTCTTTAAATGTTAATAAATTAATAATTTTCTGACAGACACTCAGCCACTTGTTCTGCATTATTTTAGTTATCTGCTTTTAATGACAAGGCCCAATCCTGAATCACTCTTCTGGACACAAATATTTATTTGTGCCTGAGTTTTCATTGAGTTTTTATTTTCATTTTGGGTTACTTTATAATTATAACAGCTTCATAATTGATACTAGTTATAATTGCTTAAAAATTCAATGTTCCTAATTTTTCTGATGAATCCATAGGAAATCCACCATTCATGCCAATTGTAAAAGCTGCATATTAGTGTTGTCAGAGGGAAATAAAACCAGAGCCTCTCAGAGAAAAATTGTGTCCACAGCTTATGTACCAGTCTACCCAAAACACAGCTGCATTGTATAAACAGCAATCCATTCACACCCCTGGGAAAATCGGATCACAGATAAAACTACCACAACAGACCAAAATCTCCATCTGAATGACATACATCCCAGTGAAACAAACAATAACAATCATCATCACCATTATTATTAATAGGCATAGCCTGGCAAATTCTTTGCAAAGTGAGGAGAATGTTTCTCTATTAGCTCACTCCTTCTGAAAATGGTCCTGACAAAATCCCCTTGACAATCCTAATGTGCATAAGACATTGATGGAAAATACTGAGTTATGAGCTCTTGCATGCTGAACCAGCTGTCTGGAAAATGTATCTTGGGCACAGTAACAATTTGAAATGCGCTGTGAGATCCTTTATCATAAATTGCCTGACTGCAGAATCATTCCACATGTCAAAGAAGGACATAAAATTGAAGTACAGGGATGGCCAACAGAATGGCCAGAGCTGAGCCAAAGAAGGAACAGCAATTCCTTTGGCCTCACCATGGGGATCAGTGGGAAAAAATGGCAAGCTAGTTCCTTGTAGCCTAAATACTCTTCTGATCAAGGGTAGTGGAGGTGAATGCTTTTATTTTGGAACAGTAGACCTTTTCTTCACAAGGATATGTAAAATTCTTATCTTCTGTTGAGATCACTAAGCAAAAAAACAGGGCAGGTATTAAATTGTGTATTAAATTTGAACCAAGTACAAACTAGGAACACAGAGAAGACAAAATCCGCAGCAAGCCACTGTGCTTGGCATAAAGCATGGTTAGTAGTCAGGGTCTAGAAGCAGGGATGGAAAATCCAGTTTGAAAATTAAGCTGGAAAGAGGGTCAAAAAGCCAGAAATATGGGAGTCCCAGTAAAAGTGAGGGTAACAACTTTTGAAGAACTGGAGCAAGGCCAGTGCATGATTTCAGAAACAAAAAGCTGAGGAGGAATTTGGAGATAAGGACCAGGAATGAAGTTGTGCAGTAGGGGGTGGACACCATGAGCTGGCACACGGCAGGCACAAGTATGAATAATATGACTGTGCTACAAAAACTGTGCAACAGTAAAGCATTCAGAGAGGGAGTCTGGGCTAGAAAATAGCAAATAAGATCTCTGTCAAAGACTGTAGAAGAAATGACATCATGTGAGGCTCCCCTCCGTACTGCTCAGACCCAGGGGCTGGCCTTGCCAGGACTGACTGGAGGCGCAGCCTCCCAAGCGACTGACTGCGCTCAAGGCAGCCACAAACACTTGATTGCCAAGGTACAGCTGCATCACAATGAAGACAATCAAATCGTGACTTTCCAAATTATTAAGCCTGGTAATACCATGGTGACACTTCATCATGCAAATAAAAAAACAAGGTTTGGATAATCAGTGTTCAGCCCATCTGTAATTTGATGAGATTGTGAGCAGGAATGTCTCTAAAAGGCGTGGGTGCTCTATTCGTGAAAGCAGGCAAAGCTCAGATTATTTTTCTCCTGAAATCTTCAGAATACAAAATGCAAATCAGAATCCTGCAAAACCAGAAAAGGTTTCTTAATGTTTTTTAACTTTTCTTATTTTTACCTAGGTTGTGAAAATTGCAAAGGCTTTATTTTTTTCCCTAACATGGCATCAGAATTCAGACAGGCAAATAAAGGGACAGAGACTTAAAAAAAAAAAAAATCACATAAAGTAAACATGTCAATAAAATGCCTAAATCCAGATTTAAATTACCTAGAATTTAGTGAATGCTTCAGTCTGAGTCCCTGGCTTATACAACTTTCTAAATTTCAGAGGAATTTCTTGGCAGGGATTAACTCAGAGAACTCTAATTTGAATGAATCTAGTGCACAATATATTTTGGATGCTTTGAACATTACCTTTCAACATTTGTAATACTATTATAAATTTAAATCTAGGCAGAAGACACAGTACATTGGTTCCAAAAAATAAAAAAAACAACTTTGTAAAACAGTCTAAAACTACTCTGGTGGGGATGAAATCTGAACTTGAACTTGCGGCCAGAGAAACACAGCCTTCCCTCTGCTACCTTTTCTGCCAGCAGCTTACAGCACAATTGTTTTTGTCACTGAACCATGTGAAACCTCAGACTGAAAGGAAGTACAAATATGATGGGTTAGACATTCATGTGGATTTATCCTTTGTAAGCAGTGTGTTAATTTCAAGTAATGTTTAACATGCTTTGCTTTTAAAACAGATGCTTCAGGAGCCTCTTGCAATGTGTTTCTGAAGTTTGCTCTTTAAGTGTTCATGCTGGATGTCATGGTGAAAAACATTGGTGAGTGTTCACGCTGGATGTCATTGGTGAAAAACAGTGAGCTGTAAAAGGCAAATGGTCTCAGTTACTGCTCTTGACACTACTATTGGTGACTGTAATCCCAACATCTTTGACCAAAGGTTAGCAGGTTCATTAGTGCCTTTTCTCCAACAATCCATTTATTTTGAAGAAGAAAGGAAAATAGGGTCTTTAATCAAGAAGAATGTGTTTGGGGAGTTTTTAGTTTTTTTCTCATCCAAAGTATTCTTTCCTTGTGAATATTTTTTTTTTTGAGATCAAGAGCCCAATGTTTGTTTGTTTTTTTTTTTTTTTTTTAAGTTATGAATAGCAAATACCTTTCCTCTCCAATTTTTCACGTGTAAGTACCTCCATGTCTTTTCAGGCAATAGAAGTCCTCCCTTATGAGCTACATTCACCACCTGGCTCCTTTGCCCTTTGCCAAGGACATCAGTGATGAGCTATAACATGCCTGCAAGACAAGGACTTGAAGGCTGAAGGTGATTTTCACAAAGGGTGTTCAGAGTGCAGGGCAGATTGGCAACATAAACAACCTAAGCATCTCTGGAGAGACACAGAGGAAGAATTCAAAAATTAAATGTCTGGGTTTCATATAAAGGTTTATGGCTAAAAGTTGTTTATCTTTTGAGCTCAAAGGATTTTATACTTTCCAAAAGGAGAAAACTGACTTTTTTTTCTGTCAAGATTTCACAATTACCCTCTGCTTGCTTTGGGAAAACTTAAGCAAGTATAATGCTGAGCCTACTGGCACATTATCCTGAGTCAGTGTCAGGGTAGAAAGGGAGTTAGTGAGCCTGACTGCTAGTGCTAGTTAGTGAGCCTGACAATAAAAGCCCTAGTGCAGATACAGTCTGAAAAATATAAGGTGATTTATGGGTGTGTAAATTATTTCTTCTACTGAAATGGAATATGATATCCTAACATAAGCACTTTTATTCTAGCAATAACTGTATTCACACTACAGGGGTCTTGCCAATTTAATGGTATCAGCATAGCTAAAAAGCAAAAATATATAACGTAACAAAGTTTTCTACAGAAAACAGGAGGAAAAAAAAAATGCAATTTTTTCTTGTGAAAAAGCTCAATAACTAATAGAGGTTGTTCACTCACTCTTTTTCCTCCATTGCTGCAATGACTTCATTCCTGGACTATTCAAGTAACATCACACCAAACTTTTGCTAACAATACTGAAGCTAAATCTAATATTAAAAAAATTACCTAGACTGTGGGTGCAGTTTTAAATCAACTAATTGATACTTAATGTATGTGCTTGAAATGCTCTTGAAATCCCATTCTATTTGGCTTTTGTTTCTTAACATGACTATCACTTGAAAATTGAGATAGTTTGGCACAAACTGATACACAACAAATTGACACATGACAAATTAATTTTGCAGGTAGCATCATGACAATGGAGTTGTACAGTGCCCAAGATAGTGGCCCCTCCACACAAGGAGAGACAACAATTTGGATCATCTTCCAAGCAAGGACATTGTCCCTGTTGACAACATCCCTCTACCAAGATATAATTTTCCTGTGCCAGGGGATTCATGTGAATGTTTTTATGGTATCCATTACACCACAGATTGATATTGCACTTGAGAATGAGAATTTTCCAGGGCTTTTGGAGGACTTGTGAACACTACACTTCCATCAGGGACAGCTTAGACTTTTACAACACAGCCTGTGAGCAGATGTTCTGTAGGTTAGCAAGACTCAAAAAGTCTTTAGAGTACAAGGACTGCTTTGGGTCATAACCTCTTCTTATACATTTTCCAGATTTATTCTTCACCTGATGTATACAGATCTCAAACCTTCTAGTAAATCTCCATTCTGCCTGAGACTGAAGACCTTCTACAGCCTTTGACCTGTAGGAATCATGCTTGATAAAATCACCCAGAGCTGGTATGGTATGGGGGAATTTTTTTGATTGTTTGGTTACTTTCTTCAATAAATTTGATAAGCTTCCATGAGTTTAGTGAGAGGGAATAATTTTTTTTTTGGGGGGGATAACACTCACCATACCTTTACCTTGCTTCATTGCTAACCCATTGCTATTTGATGGGAAGAAAGTTCTTGGTAAGTTGAAATATTTGAGCATAATTGCAAAAGGTCCAAAATAGAACAGGGATATGTGAGCTCCTGAGAAGTCCAGGGCTCAGCAACAGAGAATCATTCCCTACAATATATACATTCTCATGTTTACCAAGTTTTTATAAGACAAAGTCTTTCATTTCTATCAGGTGACATTGAACCAGTAGGATCTGGTGTTGTGAAACACTGAGGACACATTGATTTGCCATGGAACTTTAAAATAGCTGGCAAAGTCTGAGTGCTGAATGACAATTACTGTGTGGAGGTACAGCTCTATTGGCAGCATAATGTTTTAGAGGCAATAGTAATTCAAAATTCACAGTGTCTGCTCTTGTGGAACATACTGGTCCCAAGGTACTACTGCATAACCATGGTGCCTTGGCCAACAGCCCCCTTGCCAATAAAACAGCGTTTCTACATCCCCTGTATATATGCATGAACCACTGTAGAGTACATCAGAGCACTTACTTTTGCCTGCACAGTCCCTGCAGGATTTTGCTTTCTCCTACCCTGCTTCAAAGCAAAAGCAGTCTCAGAGAAGACAATAGAGACACACTAGAGAAAATCTTAGTGCACGCTGCAACAAGGTGAGCCTTCATCCTGTCCTTCCCTGGGATGGAACCTGCTGATTTGAAAAGGCCTTTGGGGAGTCCTTTCTGAAAGGAGACTGTGGGGTAAAAACCTAATCTACTTCTTTCTATAATTTAGCTTATTGAATTCTCTTCTTTAAAATACCAAGGGTGTTCTTCTTGAAACATGTACTCCTGCACAGCAACTTAAATACAGTAAAAAAATTGTAAAACTTAAGAAAGCTGTAACAATTTAGGCTCAAAGAATTTACATTCAAAACCTTGGATGCTGCATGAAGGATAAAAGAGTTTTTGTGGTGCCTATTGGTTTCTATAGATGAAAACTTAGTGCTACCAGTTTCAAACTCCTCCTTTCACCAGATGCCACGTAAAACTTCTCATTTAGATTTTTAATTCAGAGTTCTTCCCAGTGCCATATTCAATTGACATGTTTACTGCGCTGCTAGAAATACTGATTTACCTGGCTTAAGTGCCTTTGGAAACTTGGTATATCAACAAAGGGGAAAACAAAGCATCTGTTTAAATCAAGGAAGAACCTCCAGTTGCATGCTGCAGTAAAACCAAATAATTTATAACTTTAACAGCTCTCAGAGCCATTCTCTCTTTTTGCTGGTCTGTATTTACTGGCCTCTTTTATGTGGTTTATGTTCAAAAACATCCCACAAAAGCTGGTGTTTGCTGATAAATCTCCTTGAGAGAAACCAAATATCTTTAAGTGAGTAATTTAAAATACATTATCAGGGCTATTCACTGCACTAATGCAAGACTGAGAGCTTTGTGTAATGTTATTTTTCTGCATTCTTTGCAACAATCAGCTTTTTTTGTAGCTCAGACACAGAGATTTTCCTCCACATAATTTTATTTGGGAAATACCAAGCATCAAGCATCAAGTTTATGTCTGTACTGACTTGTTAAAAGAAGTCCATCACATTGCAGATATGACACACCTGAACTAGAAAAAATACTTGGATACTGCTGTCAAGTACAGTAGTTTTTTTTCAGCTTGGTTGTCATATCACATAAGTGTAAATCTTGGATAATGTTTGGAGGACTCTTTCCAGACAGAGTTATAAACAAACCAAACTCCTAAATTTGAGGCTTAGCAACAGCCAGTCATCCCTCTCCTCTGGAAAACATTAATTCATCATCACTGCAGACAGTCTACCCATGAAGTGATCTATAATAAATATCACCCATTGCTGTTTCCATCACAGTAATCAAGGTCCCACTCTGCTGAACATTGTGTAAAGGATGACACCAGCAGTGCCCCTATTTTCAGGCAAATGTTGATCTACTCCCACAGCTAAATCCCCCTAGGAGTCACACTGCTCGCTTAGCAGCCTGCTCATCAAGCCTTTTCACTGAGGTTTGATGAAGACAGAAAGCCTGGAGAAATCCAGCATCAAGCCTTTGTACTTAGGAAACACTACCAAGGCTGGCCCAGTCCAATGGGGTTTTTATTATTTTTAGGAAATCCTAGGGGCCACCTTAATGAGCTATAACAGGAGTGGAAAGCTTTAAGGCAGATGACCCTCAGTACCCATAATACTAGCTCCCATGCTCCCTCTTCCTTTGGCATGTTCAAAGTGTTTGCCACCAGCTTTTGAGCAGAAGGGACTGCAGGAGGATTTTACATCCATGCAGGAATGAGTTTTTTATATCCACAATACTTGTCCTGGCATTGCCAAAGAAATTCTCAAGTAACTCAAGTTGGACATCTGAAAGAAAGAAAGGCCTTTTTATTTTTTTAAGCTAAGTAGTTCTCTGAGTAGTAGGAATGTACCTGTGGTGGGACAATCCATGTGATAAAAGGTTTAATCACAGAGGCCAGGCATTCACAGTTGGATTTCAATTAAAGTATGTGTTATTTATACCTTTTAATTCCTTGCCTCCAGCCATATGCACTGACTACTTGATCATTGATGTAATAAAAGAAGGTGCACTTGAAAAGGGATATGGATGAGAACAAGCTGGTTATTACCCACAGTGTTATTCATTGCTTAGTGTGCCACAATAGCCTCCATTAACTCAAGGTCACTCCTCCCTCTTCATCCAATCCATTCCACTTCACCTCTGTAAGCAACTGACAACTTAATAACACCTCATTTGTGAGCACTGACAACCATGTGGTGTTAAGGCTTCACTAAACATGGAAAACATGTGTTTTACAGCCACTATTACATGTATGAAGATGGCACCTGGGGCGTGCAGCCAGGCACAGGCCTGCTTGGTGATGGCAGGAATTAATCTGCCTCCTCCAGCTGCTGGGTGAGCTGCCCATGGTAGAAGAAGAATTAGACAAAAAGAAGAATTGGGAGTTCCTTGAAGAAGCCAAAACCAGCATTCACTTGATATTAGGTTAGTGCAGATTGGTTCTTTATGCTTGTTATGCTCCTAATCATCATCAACATCAGCATTTCCTAGCTTCAAAGATTTGAATAGTTGCAGGATAAAGCAGCATTGATCTTTAGAGGCCAGAAGGTAAATTACACTGTGGGTCCATATTTTCTGCTACACTCAGATCCTCATGTCCTCATTTAGACACAGAACTGACATTACATTTAGTTTACAAGAAACTAATTTCATCTCTGCTGAAAGTGGTGGTGCAGTGCTGGAACTATAATTTTAACAAAGGGATCCCTGAATTTTCACTCAACCAAAAACCTCTGAAACTTGTCATAGAATTTTATTTCAGGAAGTCTAAAATAAGGTCTTCAGGGGCTTGAATGTCAAAACCACACACACAGAGAATAATAAATTGAGCCAACAGAAAATCAGAAAATGGTCATCATGCCAAGATGTTCTATTATTTACTTTTTGGGTTTGTTTTTGTTTTGTGATTTTTTTTTTGTTTTTTTGAGCTGTGGAGAATGGGAACAAATCCCTAAGCATTCACTCAAAACTATAAAGGTTGAAATTAATTTCTTTTAGTGCCAAATGAGATTTGTAACATATTCTACTGTTTCCTGGGGCTGGGAGAAGAATAAGTAATTTGATACATATTTGTAAGAATGGAATACAGTCCAGAAAGAATTCAGGTTTTAGATGGAAGCATGCCAGCAAATAGGCTGATCAGACAACACTAAATATTAAAAGATGCAGATTATGGTGGGGTTCAGCACACCTGTTTTTAGATCTGGTTTTCAGCTGGAGCAGGTGCTTACAAGGACTACAATACATATGTGCAAAGCAGTGTGTGTTAAAGGGTAAAACAGCAAGAAAGTGACAATACTAAGCCCATAATCACAGTTTTGGAAGTAGTAATTAAAAGGCTGTTCTCAAGCTCATCCTTTCTTGATGTAACACAACATGAGAAGCAGTGAGTATGCTCAGGTCAACAGGTTATCCAGAGAAACACAGCATCTTAAACAGAATCCCTAGTCAATCCAGTGATTTTTCAGCTAAACCCTTGTCTACATAACAGGGAAGATTTTCAGCCAGCGCAGTTCAGAACCCCAGGGAAGATTTGGGCTCACTTGTGTTAGATAAAGTACAAGGCAATAAAGTGCATTTAGGTCTTTCTACATGGAACTGCAGGTGGGCAATAAATCGTGGTAAGACTTGAGGTCAAACTGATTTTGGGAAAAAATACAAAAGCATACACTTTCATCATCCCAAGCAGGAAAAGAACTTTATACATCCTTAGAGCTGAGGGTTTTTTTTTTCATTACCAAAGTCCCTCATTTGAAACCTAAAAGGAAAACCTCTGTGGAAACTGAATATTTTACCTCTTTTGAATTCTACAAGGAAAGCACAAATCTAACTTGATATTTGGTTTTCAAATTAGATAAACATTTTATTTACATTAAGACTTCCACTGAAAGCCAGTATATTGTGAAAAGTCTTAAGGATAGGTCCAGTTCTAATATTTGGTATTCTGTTTGAAAGCTGCTTCTCCAAGGAGTTGAAGTATATGTTATACATAATAAATATCTAAAATAATATATTCTAAAGCTCTTGGACAAGGTGGCCATGCTATACCCCCCCAAAGTTTTATCACTGTGTTAGTCTGTCCTGCAAAGTATGTTTGAGTATTCCCAAGGAAACATGAGTCTGGTGGCCTCTGACTAGATATTTCTATTCTCTGTATTTCACCAATTTCTTGGTGAAATTACTTCTATTTGCACCTCAGAGCTTGGAATGATCCTTGTCCTTGAATAGGTTTATGCAACCCAGGAAGTCAGATAGTGATCCACAGTGCAAATACAACCTGGGATTTTAATTCAAGTCCACTCCCATGTGGCATCAGGACACATATTCCTGTCTGACAGTTTTCTGAACAGACACTGAAGTTTCAGGTTCTGGCTCTCCTTTTCTTAACACTTCTAGTGCAAATTAATGCAAAAGGGCTCTTGCCAAATCAACATGATAGCATTTTAAATACTGATTTGCAGATTGATAAATGATGAAAAGTGTAACAGTAGAGAATTAAAGCCTGCTTCCATAGAGAGAAATGTGCAAGTGTTTACTGACTTCTAACCTAGGACCATACATATACATAAATGCAATTTTTTTTTTTCCCATGCAAATATATTTCATTGGCTCAGGCATGTTTTTCTTTCTCTCACACATCATAAAAAATATGCAGTGAGAAACCCTCATGAACTTTTGGAGACTTCAGATAATGAAAAATTAAAGAGTACATGTTCATCTTCATTTCAATACATTTAATGATACCTCACTGATAATGGTCTGTTTCTTAACACTCATTACAATATAAATATATTTTTCATTTTAAAAGTGCCAATTTAAGCTTAGAAAGTTCAGCTTTTGTTTGTCTAATAGTCAAATACACTGTTCTTGATGCTTTTCTTCAAACTCCTCAAATTAGCAATTATGTTCTTTACCCTTTAATACTATATACATTTATTTTTTTGTCATGAATCCTTATTGAGGTGGCCTTTGCTAAAATGGTAAGGCAGGAACACAAAAATGATGCGGTCTGGTTTTCCATTTTTTCTTCATATTCATCCCCAAGTAATAAAAGTAAGAACCCAAAATTCAACAAAGATAACCCTAAACCTCAGGGAGGAATAGGATAATCTGCATTCAAGAAAGGAGCTTGGGGCTTTGCATCATCATCACCCCATGCTCAATTTGTTTTCCAAGGCAACACATCAGACCTCTCATGGCAAAAGCAATCCTTCAGGAGAGCCCTCAGTTATCAGCTCTTGGCTGCCCTAACAATGTTCATGGTGTAACCACAATGGCACTGCAGACTAGTTTTGTTCACTACGTGAAAAACTGTGTGGTGGTGTTGCACCTTACTTCTCATGCAGCTTGCCCTATCCACAACTGCAGTTTTAGTCCCCAGTATGCCTCAATTTTCCACAATCTACCCATTATCTCAGGTTAAGTGTTGAGGTTCTTGACAGAAAATTCTACGCAGGCTTTGTAACACTAATAGCCTGTAACAAAAGATCATATTTTGGCTCTTAACAAAGCATATTCCTTTTATTCAGGACCAATGTGTTCCTTTTAGTCCCATGATTTGTCCTGTGTTAGGACACTAGGATAGATTAGTAAGAATATGCAAGCTCAAGAAATGTTTATCCATATTTTTAGGCTTTTACCTGAGACAATACATCACAGACATTTATCCTTAATGTGCTTGACATGTCACTGCATGTCACTTTGGATGGACTTCATCTTAATGAGTGTAGAATGCAATATCTTTGTGAGAGAGAAATAAGCCATTTCAAGCTTTTGTAGGCACAAATGGTCTACTACCTGCTTATTTCAGCAAGTCCATGCTTTTCCAGGATGCACACCATGAACAAGTACATCTAATAGGAGAGAGTACAGAACAGTGTTTTGTGTCAGCTTGGTCATACAGGTTATCAATTTCCCTGAACTGGTTGCTTCTATTTAGGGCAGATCAGGAAAGAATGGTGACATGCTAAACCCACTTTGCCTGGGAGCAGTGATAGTCTAAATGGATTTTCCTCTCTGTCTGTGGTTTTTAGGAACACACAGGTAGAGAAAACTTTAACTTTTCTGTATCACACTCCTAGAGTTTTCTCTAAGGTGACTTCCAAGGAGAAGAATGCAATGTGCAGAAGAGTTCCCCAAGGTTACAAGCCTGCCATTCTCTTCTCACACAGTAAAAGAGAATTGATATCACATTTAACCTGGCTATTGTGCTCACTTCCCACATATTTATGGACTATGTGTCTGCTAGATGGAAAGAGAAATAAAACCCATTCTTACTTAAATTCTGTTTTGTTATCATGGCATCATGTTAAACTTAACCTCAGCTCAGGAGTCTCCCTTCTTTTTCCTAATGAAGTTCCTGATTGCTATAGACTTCAAGCTGATCAGAGAGCCAGCAGAGGTGAGGAATGACAACACTTCTCTGCCCTGTTCTTGCATGTAGAGATTTCTGCTTCCCTCCTCTTACCTACCCCAGCCCCCAATCAAAAAAGAAAAAAAGTCAGCCATATTTCCCTTATTCAAAAATGAGCTCATTACAAACCATTCCAGCCTGAGTAAGGGAACACTTGAGGTAAGGGAATGCCATATACACCATATGGTGCACGTCTTGTTGCAGCAGTTTCCAAGCGTACAGTACAGATTGTACAATCATCTTCATACAGCTTAGCCAGAAAAGCACATTTCTTTTTATTTAACAGCAGTGCTATTTCCGCCAAGAAGAAACTGTTTCCTTGGCTTTGGAAACTAAAAACATTCCTGAAATCATTATGAGGTGAGATGAAAACAGGATTAAAGGAAAATAAGTGGCACATACTGCCAGGAGCAATTTCCAATAAAATTTATACCAACTGCCCTGAGGAGGAGAAGGCTGGGGACAGAAATTGTGTTCTCTCTACATCTGCCTTACACATTTATTTAGAAACTTCTGTGAGCAGAAACTGGGCAAAGTTTGTTGAATATATAGAGGTAGAACTGTTAGCCAGATCTTAATGTCAGAAGGAAAAGTCCATAGATTGATGGATCCTTTGAAAAACAGGAATGAGAGAACAGTCCTGTGAAGAGATTGACTGAGAGAACAGTCCTGTGAAAAGAGTGAACAGCCTTCAATTAATCACCTGAGGAGTGGAGAGAAATACAATCATCTCTACCTATCCTTTTAGGATGTTTATGCATTGCATAAATAGAGTGGTGTGTTTGGCACCTCTCCTAAAAATATTGTGTCCTTTACTGTCAACAGCAGGCATGAGAATATGTCTCTTTATGTAGGATTATTTGATCTAGTATCATGCTTCTCTATCAAAAAAACTGGAAGTTACATTGGATTGAAACCTTTGATACTTTTTTCCAAGTACTGAATTATCTCAGCAACCAACACTTCCTATTACCTCTGATAACAGTGCCAATTATCCCAAAACAGATTAAATTATGTCTTATGTTCTCTCTTCCAGAAAATAAACTTAGGGGGAAAAAAATGGTGTCCCTTACAGATTGACAAAACTTCCAGGTCTTTATCAAGTACTTGCAGATTCACACTAAGAGACTTCTGCTGGTAATTCACAACTTCATAACCACTTGAAATATGCAGTGGCTCAGAGCTGAAAGTTCTGTCCAAGAACCAAACAGGTGCCCTTGTCCTCCACCTCACTGAGGTAGCCAGAGATTTACTTTTATTCCATTTCTGTTGCTGATTTATATTTCAGAACTTCAAAAAACAAACTACAGTCTTTAGTGGAGGGCTGGATCTTAGATCACAGACATAAAAGACAGAAGAAAACATCTTTTTGACAAGTGCAAATAAAGTGTCCTAATGAGAGATTAGTAAGATATTAAGCTGCTCTCACTTGATGTCAGTCAAAATACCCCATTACTAAAGTTAACACTTCACAAGAAAGCAAGAATTTTATGGTTGTTAAGTAGTCAGCACATCCAACATCCAAACATTTATGTTTTCACATAAAATTGGGACTGATAAGTGTTTTCTGAATTCAAGTCTCAGGTATATTATTTTTGTCTCTTACTTTTAGTGTATTCCTGCTTTGGCTTTCCTTCCTCTACAGGTTGATTACTTTTTGTTTATAAATACATTTACATAATGTTTTTAACTAGATCACAGTCATCTGAGCAAACAGCAAGTAGGAAGGTTATTAAATGATAAAACTCCAATTTCTGTAACTTTCAATTACCAAAACAAGATTATGTGAGTGCCACAGGGAAAACATAATGCAACATTTAAATGCTGTGTAGAACATTTGAGCATCTCTAGGAAACAGATCAGCTTTCTCTGGATATTCCAGAGCCCTGACACCTTCTTTTACCTTAGAGATTTCAGTGGACACTCTGAGGTTACTTTAGAGGACACTTTCCTAGGAAACAGAAGGCAGGACTTAATGGGACACTTCAGGTTTACACTAATTTGTATACTAACAAATTTAAAATTAGAAATACAGTGGGGACATGGAGAATCTGTATAGGGAAGAACATTTAGTTTCAAGAATTTGTGACCTAATGGAATCCACAGGAGGAGGCTGCCAAAAGAGGGAAGTTCAAAGTGTTGCTGCAATGTCAGCAGGATGTGCAGTACAAAATCGAGGAGGATGGGGACAAGAGAGCAGCTGGGATTGGGGATCAGGGCTGGGGTATATTAGGCCCATATTCAGCCAAAACTATCATCAAAAGACCAAAGCAGGCACTAGAAAGATGACAGCAAAAGAGGAAAGGTTTTACAGTCAGACCTCTTTTCGCTCCCAATCCACTTAGGCATTTATGTTGGGCATCTTAGTGTTTTTTTGTTTTTTTTTTTTTTCCACCAGATACTCATATCCTGAAAATTCCCTCACTAGGTGAAGCCAAACCAAAGAAAATCCTTTTCAGTCCCAGCCTTGAGCCTGTTACCCTTCCCTGCTGACAGCAACAATAGTTTTTGATGTGGGAACTTCTGAAATATTCCCTCCCAGTAGCCAGGATATGTCAGCCCCTAGCATTAGCTGCCTCATACACACACACACCTATCAGCAGACTCCCAAGGAACTTCTCTTACACTGAGTGGTAACAGCTCCACTGAAGCATCTAATTTGGAACAAATTCTACTGTTTAGGAACATGTTAAAAAAATTTAAAAAAAAACAACAAAAACCACAAAAGAGGCAAGAAAAAACCTCTAAACCACCCCCCGAAAACACCCAATTAAAAAACCCCAAACCCAAAACCAATCAACAAAACCTCCCACAGTAAACAAAAAAAAAATTTCCTGTTCATTTTAAAGAGATGGCCTAGTCTCTTTTAAAGAAAGTAGTTTCAGGAGCAATGCTCTGGAAAACAAGTTGCTGCTAGTAAGGACAGATTAATAACACAGTAAGTGTTCTGATTAAACTCCAAGTGGCCATAGCAACATCACTGTTTCATATTTTTATTCAATGAAGATTTAAAACAGAAAAAAGGGAAAAAGGAGAATTAAGCATTAGCACAGCTAACTATCATTAATATAAAAGCCTGCTAAAAGGACTCTAGTCACACTTCAGTGTAATCTCTCCCCAGAAGAGTGGCACCTGTCACTTACCACTGGGCAGATAATGGAACAAACAGAACTCAACTAAAAAAAAAAATGAATGAACACAGTCTCAACCTCTTTTGTGGTATGGAGGGATCTTTTCCACAGTTAAAGCATCAGTGACTACCCCCAGGCCACATATAGAAAAAGTATAGTGACATTAGCATGGGGAGGAGTGGGATAGGGGAATAAAAGGAAAAGAAAAAAAAAATGAATATAGCAACATTCCTGATTATGTTAAGGTGATGAACACAGGATGCTTCCTCTTTTCTTACAGCTTCTTTTGATTTTCTGCAGGTTATAAAATAATAGAAGTCCTTTTCTCAGCTTGTATTCATCACCTATCCGGACTGACACTCCCTGCTGCCTCCAGGATCACGCCAGTAGAGGCCTCCAGAAGCAGCTGGGGACCACATTGCCAAATGATCCATCCCTGGGCCTGCAGCAAAAGTCATTTCAATGCCAAGAGCTGTCAGGGAGCCTGGGTTTGTGAGGTTTAGCATTCCAGTGTTGCTCTGTACAACTGCTGCACTAGATGAAAAGGAAAAGAGGACTCAACATCCAAGAAGCTCCTTACAGACTTATATCCATATACAAATCATTGGTGCTCACACCCAGAGCAGTGGAGGCTTAATAACTTCTCTGGACTGATCTTCCAGCATCTGGGTCAGTCCCTGGCATCCTGCTGCACTTCACTGCCAGGGTTTTCTTAGTGACAACCTCTTGTTTCCTAACATTTCAGGGGCACCATCATGCCTCCCTATCCCATTCCTAAAGGTTTCTCCTATCATTCTGTGTCATTCCTTTAATTCCCTTTCATCACCTACTCTGTCTTGGAAGAAATGATGTAAAGGTGAAGAGGGACAGGAGCTGTGATCATAGAATCCCAGAGCAGTTGAGAGTGCTCTGGAGGTCATGTTGTCCATCCCCCTGCTCAAGCCAGCTCAGAGCCAGCTGCTCAGGATCATGTCCAGGTGGGTTTTGAACACCTGCAAAGATAGACACGCCACATCTGGGTAGCCTATTTCTATGCCTGGTTACAATCAGAGTGAAAAAGTGTTTCCAGATGCTCTAGTGCAGCATCTTCTGTTTGTCTCTTACCTCTTGTCCTGCCCCTGGCACCACTAAAAAGAGCCTGGCCTTGCTTTAAAGGAAGTCAGAACCAGATATAATTGTCTTGCTGCTCAACTGATAAACAATTACAAGCATGATTGAAGTTGAGATCATACTAAACAGAGGTATGAGATCATGTTCTCTGCCCTTTTCTTAGTTTGTTTTTTTTAAATTCAGGAGGGTTCTACTGCCTGGCAAAACTTTGCAGGATGGGAGTATTCATGAGCTCGGATGATTAATACAAAGAAAAAATGTCCTTGTAACTAAAACTATAGTATTGTTTGTGAGCTACCAACTGAAACTCAGGGAAGAAATCTGAGCTAGTATATTTATTTTTTCAGTTCATTTAAACTTCTAGGAAAACTACCACCAGTAATGTTTATGATCACCACTATTTTGGATAAAGCAGCTGCACATACATTTATGTGTGTGCACACACAGCAGCAGTAACTGTGAGTGAAACATGCTATCATGCTCCTGGGACTTGCTCCTCTGCAATTTACTTAGGGTTTTCTGCCAGCAATGAAAAAAGAAAAAATATTCCACTAACACCAAACTCAGGAGTTATAAATAAACAATTAAATAAATAAATAAATAAATAATACATGTGGGGCATTGAAATTGTTCTAAAAAGAGCTACCTGAAGAACACAATGCTGGAGACCTCAGAGTTAGCTTCAGAGAATATCTAAGGAAAGCCATTTGACCTCTGCCTTCATGCTGAGCTGTCTGGACAAATGCTAGTCTAGCAGGTGTGGGAAAAGGCTGCATGATGTAGAAATCTGCATGTTTGGGACCTAGCACATCCCACTTCCTTAACAAATGCTAATGGTCATGCACTGTGCAGCTCATTTTGGGTACATAAACAGTATTTAAATGCAGAAGACTATTTGCCCAGAGACATTCACATGGAGCTATTTTAAAGAGATTCCCCCACAGTATTATAGAATAGATATCAGTCAGAGGCATGGCAGGATGCAAAACTAACATACCCCGCAAGGAGAAAGAAAACCACCCACTGAAACCCATCCCCAGCAGCCAGGGCTCAGGCAGCCTGTGGGTGGCAGGCAGCCAGGCTGGCCTGAGAGCTGGCTGGCTCAGCAGCTGCACATCACCCACGGGATCCATGCCACTTTCTTTGGCAGCAGACAGAGAACCAACAAAAGAATCATGTGTGTCACTTGCAGCTCTCTGTTAAGAGCCACAACATGGAATGAAGAAAGCTGGCCAAAATTTTTCCAACTTTTCCATGAGACTGACGCTTCTTCTGATTGGTCTACTGCTGTTTGGACACTGTGAAACAGCTGTTCTACTTCAGAATGGAGGTGCTCCCACACCACTCCAAAATCCAGAGTGTCCCTGTGCAGGGACTTGCCTGCTGTCATCATTCCCTTCATGCTGCTCAGGCATAATGTGGTCCTGCAGAGGGGGAGTTGTGCTATGGAATCACCAGTGTCTATTTCTGCACTCCATTTAACACACTGTTAGGTCCTCCCTCATTCTTCTGGGATGAAAAAGCTCCACTGTGGATGCAATTGGCAGTACTCATACTGTATGCACAAAACCCAGGTCTTCCCCATATGGAGAGCTTTCTGTGCTGCCCATTCAGAATGGACACAGAGAGAAGAAAGGTGAGGTAGAGCAAGGTAAAGACACCATCAGTCCTTGGAAGTTTTGGGAACATAGAAATATGGATCCTTTCACAGGGGCTGAATGCTACACAAGTTAAAAACCCACTCATTCTTCTGTTAAGGGATGTGGGAAAGCAAATTATTTGCTACAATGCACCCATAACTCTCAGAAACTGTAGATCTATGTAAGTAGGCTAGAGGAATCCATATATACAGTGACAGATGAAGCCACCTCAAAGCTTTTGAGAAATGCAGTGAGAATTTAACTTTTCCAAGGATGGAAACTTAAACCTCTAACAGGGATACAGAACTCCAGCTATGGAAAGAAGCAAGATAAAAATAACAGACAGAAAAAAAGGAGATATCAAGACAGTAGAATTTGCTGCTTGCAAGGGAAAAGGATGGCTGCTGTATTTCTGTAGCATAAGCCTCTTCTGAGGCTCAGTTTTCCAGGCTCCTAAGCACAGTCAAGACAGCACAGACAATCACAAACTGGTCTTTTGCCCCACAGTCGTTTTGTTGGCAAATGCCCACTTTATCTAAGCCCAAGGTCAGCCTTGAGAATTTTGTTGGCTAACACCACCAAAACCCACAGCACAAAATAATAACACACGGGCATAAACAGGTGCCACGTTGCTAAGCAGAGGAATAATGTCCAGAAACCTGGGGCTAGACTCAGTTCTCTGCAAAAAAACAAATTGACTTCTGTCTAAGCAGGTGTCAGTGAGAAGGAGGAGGGACCCATTAATGACTGAGGCTGAACTCAACCATCACACAGCCTCACAATGTGTGTCCCAAG
The DNA here is from genome assembly GCA_024362935.1 of Setophaga petechia. Lineage (NCBI taxonomy): Eukaryota > Metazoa > Chordata > Aves > Passeriformes > Parulidae > Setophaga > Setophaga petechia. The sequence goes on from JANCRA010000002.1 coordinate 58,495,992, forward strand.
GGGGATGCTGGGAGCAAGGAGCTCCCCTCTTGCTAAGATACTTCCTGTAGAAACCAGTTGGTTCACAGGGCTCAGAAACCAATTCCATGCTTCAATCAAGTCATAAAAAAATATGCTAACTCCAGCTGCAACATTAGTGTTTGTAAGCATATTCCTACTGACAGGTAGTCTGCATTGAAATGCGCCAACGTGTTCCTTGTGCTCAGCCAGAAGTGACAAGATGCAGATAATCAAGGCAAAACAGGACCATTAAAAACAAGCACACCCATCTGTCAAATAACAATAAAAGTTGTACTAGCTAGAAGTTTGCACAGCGTTTGCATTCCTTAGTAGCAAAATGGTTTTCCACAACAGGAGCAGAGCAAGATAGTGTTTTTTTTTTTTTATTCTTGTTTGTTTGTAATTTTTTTTTTCTTTCTCCCTCACCACCTAGAGTCTAAGTAGTCAAAATTGATTGCTCCCAATTTACATCTCCATTTCGACAAACATACATACTTCTTCAGGCCAATTAGGCAAAGTTGTGTGCTTTGAATTGGAAAAAAAATAAATTCCAATACATTTCCTCATCCATTTCCCTCTGCTTGTCAGGCAGGAGATGTGAACAAAGAAATTTCATACTGTCATATTAGTTGACTAAATAAAGTCTTGAAAAAGTCTTCTAATGTTAAAGAACCAGAACCCATGAAGAAGATTCCAAAATTCTTACTGTTTGTGGTGAACAAAATTTTATGCCAAATTTTTTTTGTTTGTTCCCAGTACTTGTAATGCAGCAGAAAGCCACAATGATGTGGTTATTATTCCCAAATGAACATTTCCCCTTTTTAAGGACACACCATTTCAGATCTTGTCTACAGTGCTCTTCTGCAAGAGAACTTTAGAATTCAGATTTGTTAAACACAAAACTTCTGATAGAATTAGCTTTGGGTTTAGATATGGAAAGAAAAGACTCAGTCTTCCTATAGAGACATGGAAATGACAGTCAATCATCTGAAGTGTGATTACACAGCTATAGATGTGTGGATAATAGGTTCTTGCTAGTTAATTTTGTTCCCCCCAAAGTATTTCTGATTTGGAATGAAAATTTTCAAGCTGAAATAGGTGTTTTGGGGGTAGAGATTTCAAAAAAAGAAAAAAATAAGGCAATCTTGAATATTTCATTAAATGCAACATGTGTCGCAGACACCTTTTGTGAAAAATCCTTTCTTAGGATTTTTCCTGCTGGAGCTGAGCGGTTTCAGCAGCAAATGTAAACAATGGTTATCTGCTGCTGTGGAATGCAACAGGTGGATCCATGACTGGTCCCCTGTGGATGTTTGGATCTACTGACCACTCATGGCAGGGCTGCTCTTGCTATCTGCCAAGAGACAGACCTTTGTTATTATTCTTTCTATTCTATTCTTAGCATAGCCAGCTTCTGAAGAAGCTCCTCCCTTTTCTATTCCTATGTAGTATAGTTATAATGTTATATAAATATCATAATATAATAAATCAAGCCTTCTGATAATGGAATCAAGATCCCTGACTCTTCCATCCATCTAAAAACCCCTGTGACCACCGTCACAAACATGATCTTTTTTCTTCATAATGTATGGGTTTAAATGTCTTAGCAAACATTGTAGTTTTTAAAAAGACAGGTGTCACTTCAAGTACAACATACTGAGACCTTCTCTAACATTTCAATGTGACAGCTTCCAGCCAATTTTATGCCATGCAGATAAGGTAAATTCCCCCTCCACAAATGGACAGGCTGGTTATTCCTTTTGGGAGAGGCTAGTGACAAAACAGAGCAGCAAATCTCTCCACTTACTCTGCTGAAAGCCACCATGAGGGGAACAAAAAGCCAGCCCAGAGCTCTTTAGTTACCTGTCAGTTCAGACTATCATTTACCCATGGCAGAAGACCTGGTCTCTGCTCTTCCCAACTCACACACTTTACCAGAAAAGCAGCTCTTGCTGGTTGTGTCCACTCACTTGCTGTCACCAGCCTGGACATCTGCCCATTTTTAATGGTGCATGTGCAGTCAAAACAACCATAAGCAAACTTCAGAGCAGCTAGGAGATAACAATGACTTGCCAGAAGATAGGAAACAGTTCATGTTCCTGCTCTACATCAGGGGGAACAAGGCTTTCTACTGTAACAGACACATTTTATGAAAAATCCTTTCCTTAGGATTTTTTTCCTGAGAAGCTGAAATGCCTCAGGAACAAAATGTAAACAATGGTTATCTGCTGCTGTGGAATGCAACAGGTGGATCTGTGATTGGTCTCATGTGGTTATTTTTAATTAATGGTCAATTACAGTCCAGCTGTCTGGACTGTCTTGGTCAGTCGCAAGCCTTTGTTATAATTACTTTTTTATTCTTAGCTAGCCTTCTGATGAAGGCCTTTCTTCTATTCTTTTAGTATAGTTTTAATGTAATACATATCATAAAATAATACATCAAGCCTTCTGAAACATGGAGTCAACATTCTCATCTCTTCCCTCATCCTAAGACCCCTGCGAACACCATCATATCCTACAGCATTCCAGCTGAACACCCAAGTCTGGTTATCTCACCTGTCCTCATGGCAGCAAGAGGAAGATTTCTGAAACCACAGAATTTCTCTGCAGAGCAAGAAGGTATCTAGCCCAGTAATAGAACTGCTGCCTTCTACCCTTAACTCTGAGGGTCCCCTTAAAGTTAATACTGTTTTTCCTTCCTGATAGAAGTCGCTCTTCAACCTGCAGAGAAATCACACTGTAGAGGTTTATCTAGCAGAAAACTCCCTTTCCATGGACTCTGACTCAATTCTGTAATCAGTGTTCACAACCTCAGGGAAACACATATATCAGAAACACCTCAGAAAACACTTATCACCTCCTCGCCTTCTGACCGCGAGATGAGGGGACAATTTATGATTTAGCTCAAATTATCGGCTCTAGTGAGACTCAGGAGTTGCTGCCAGCAAGTAGGATACCTGCTGGGGCTTGGGGAAAGGAAGGACTTATTCAACCAGTGTTGAGCCATAATTGAAGGTTTAGGTTTACTCGGATTGAGTATAACAGGAGACTTGGGACATTTTATCTGTCCTCTAAGCCAGTACTCTTGTTCCTTGTTCCTTTGTGAAATGAAACCAATCTGTTACATGATTTACCAAACTAAAAATTGAATGCATCACTACCAAATTAGGAGAGAATTAATTATCTTCCTCAAAGCAGAAACTGGAAGAACAATTTACCCAAAAACCTAAACCCATAACTAAAAATATAAAGACATTTCACTGCATGTCTCTGTTGCTTTATCACAATTTCCCAATTCAAATGAAGGTCTCTGTTTACAGATAAATATTATAAAAGCATGACATACAGCTGACTCTTTTTGTCTCCCTGTCCTTCATCACAAAACATGAATCCACGTGACAAAAACAGATGCAGAGTTTAACTGTCTTTGTCACAGTTATTTCTGGTTACAAATAATGCAACTCCAACCACTGCATGAAATCTTTTGTGGCACATTATATAGACCTTAAATCCCTTCTCAGCCACAAGAATAGGACAGTGTCTCTTGTGTCTGTCTTGTTCTTGTCATGTAGTCACTTATAAAGGATTTACTCTTTGCTTACCACTGTATAGGCAGGGCAACATAAAACAATATATAGGAAATACATGTTATAGGAAACAAAGGCAGCGCTGGAATGCAGTGCATCAAGGAAAACAAACTGCAGAGAACAGAAAAAGCAAGGTACACTTTGCAAGGGAGCATCTTGCACTTCCCCAGGGTTTCCTGCCCCTTCAGTCAGTGGCTACAATGGTCATCTGTGCTCCTGAGGAGCCGAGTAAGAGAGAAATCCTGCTGTGTGCTCACTCTCTTCCCTTCTCTCCTCTGGTTGTGGAGACATTAGACCTCCTGCAATGTGAGAGCTCTTCTTTTCCTGACTTGGTGCTTTGGGAAAGCCCTGTTTCCCTGGCTCAGCAGCCAGTAACTGAGATTGGGTATTCACCTGCAACATGGCTTTAATCTTCCCCAGATTCAATGGTCCCGCAGGTAATACCACTGTGAACTAACTTGAAACTGCAGGTTTCTTGTTTAACAGAAAGTCAGAAACATAAAAATTACCTGTAACTTCAGGGGAAATGTGGCTCTTGATTCTTTGCACTATGGTTTGCAACAATGCTACACGGATCTGCTATTCAATGTATGGATCTCGGCTCAGTTTCAAAGTCATGGTGACTTTCTGTGCCACTATTCTGTAAACAAACTACAGTTGCCTGTTCATCAGGCTCTTCAGTTTCATAACATAGCAGTGAAAACTCTACATTCAGGTCACCTTGTCTCTTTTGGGTAGAGAAAATCAGACACAGAGTCTATAGTCTGTGAAAGAAAAGTTCACATTTCTTAAGTTTCATTGCACACAGAAGGAAAACAAACAAACAAAACCACAACAACAAAAAAAATGAACCCAAAAACAAAACAAGAGTTCTGATACTCATAATTTTCTGCAATTACTTAGTATGGCTAGACTTCTTGCCACCCACATTACCATCTCTCTTTCTGGCCCCTCTACAAACATTTCACAGAAGTGGTAAGAAATTACTTTTTCACATTTCCATTAGGAACAGAAGCAGATTTCAAACTTGAAAACTATCTTGCTGGTCAAGTATCCAACGTTCCAACTGATATGTGGAAAACCACCCAATTCACTTGGTTAGCTTGCAAAGAACCTTCATCCCTTTCTCCAAATGATGCGGTCACAGTTGGATTTCTTATTTGTTTATCTTAGTAACTTTATTGACCTGACTGAGCTTCCCCTTCACGTAGCAGAAAATACTGACAGAAATAGAGGAAGAAAACCAGGTAAAGCACAGTTTTTTCAACAGCAAAGGAAGTTGACGAAAATGCTACCAGAGTACAGGGTTTCTTTCAGAAACAATAAATCAAGACGCATAAGTGAAAGTGATTACTTTTTCAGTACAGCTTAGGAGACTGCCTAGCACAATAATTTAAGATTTTTTACTGCTAGTTTGGTTTACTGCTTGGCTATAAATCTTGTTTAAACAATCCTAGAGGAATTGCTGCAGACCTCAGAAGCACGGGGAGCTCCAAAACAAGAGACCTTCAAACACAGAAAGGTTGCAAGCTTCAGCGCCTGCCACCCCTAGAAGCTTAATCCACAAGGGACATTTCAGAAAGATTCTTTATGTCTTAACCTATTAGTTTCCTGGAGCTTTATTAGAAAGGTGCAAGGTCAACCAGTGCCTAAATATCTATTAATTACCAATGTTGGATCTATTGAATTTCTGGAGCTCTCTAGCACTTAAGTCTGGCATGTGTCATTATTGAAATTCAGTTGAGGTCTAGGTTGAAATCTAAACCAAGAGAGTTAAATGCATAAATTGAAAAATCAATCAATCTCAGCTGGATAATTTGCAACAGATGCTTTACACTGATCCTTTGCTACGGGTGGCATTCTCAACATATGCTCTAAGAATGTAGGAGGCTAAAAGAGGTGGAGAAAAAAACCATACAGATTTGTATTAGCTTGTAATAAGTCAAGGAATTATGTAGTCATTTACCATAACAGTACCAGAAAGCAGGGATGTGCTAGGATTTAGTCTCTTTTATTCTAAGTTTATCTGTCAAAAATAAAAAAACTTTCCATAAATTGAGAAAAAAACCCAAACAAACAAAGATTCCAAATATCTCCTTATGCTCATTGTCTCTATAAATAATGGTGATAACAACAACAAAAAAACTTTAAAAATGCCAAGCAAATAATTTCCTAAATTAGCATTAGAGAGTTCAAGGAACATAAATAAAGAAGGGTATCATCACAGCACAGATGGATACAATGTGAAATACATGATGTCTTAGAGAGTGAATCAGTTAGTCACTGGTCCGTTTCTGTGCTTGTGGTACAAAAACAGTCCCAGGGCCAAGTTTTTTCACAATGAAAAATGCAAGTAATTTAAAGGGAAATGGCCATAGTGCAGAGCTACACAGTGCCTGAGCTGTAGGTAAAGGTTTCAGAAACCATTGGTATGGAATTATTTTTCTCAAGTGAAACCAGTGGGCCAAAATAAGGTAAGGATGCAAAGTTAAAATAGAGATGAAGAGCTTTTGCACACTGAACAACCCTTGTGTTTTTCATCCACTGTGACAACTGTGGCTAGCAGTGGCTTTGATCTCATTTTAGAGGCCTGCAATTTAGACATTCACTTATCATCTTGTCATCTGGTGGCCCTTGTGGATGAGTCAAAAGACTTAGACAGTTCTGAGACATAACTCATCATGCTTTTTATTGATATCTACCTTACTGAGTGCTTCATCTGCTAAAGCTGAGGACAGCTGCATCATGAAAGTGTATTCCTCTTGACCAGTCATAAAGGCTTGCATATGGAAAACCCCTATACAGCCATCTAATCCCCAGACTTTTGCTTGGGTTTAAGGAAAAGCCACAATCAGTACATGTGCTGGCAGGCATGAGTCACTGGGCATCACATGTGTCTGATCCACCCTCAGCACAGCAGCAAACAGCTGGGACCTCGGCTGAGGTACGGGTCTAGTCCTCTGTGAGCTCAGGTGAAGTTTGTTCCTAAACATATACCTATGGACAAAGGGTAAAGAAGACAAGTAGGACCAAAATACACATCAGATAAGATCAATTTGAGATAAAGTTATTTTCAGTGAGAACAGAATTTGGGCAGTTGGGAAAATGCCTGAAAATCCCACAGCCAAAGCGTTTTTTCCAAAATGGAAAAAGGTTGTTAAAAACCAGCTATTTCAGACCTGAGAATTTACATAGCAGCTGAATTTTCAAAGTCATTTTATGTCCATAAATCCTATTCTGGGATCATTAAAAAAAAAAAAAGCAAAACAAAAATCAACCCACAGAACACCAGAGCACTTAGCACCCCATCTGCATTCAGTATGCTGAGCACATTTGAAAAATCTGACCTTAATATATTCTCTCTAATAGGCTCAAAATGTGTTTTTTGAAGGAAATGTGCTTGGTGTTACGTTAGTGACAAAAGTAACAGGGGAGAAAGTGTAATCACAATCATTTGAAACTGGGTATCTAGTATGCCAAAGTACACCCGATTATTCTTCCTGTTATTCACCACTTTGTGTCAGGCTGTGCTTGTGGCAGATATAGGCATCGAAACTGTGATTTTTGTTCGGATAGAATCTCTGTACTAAAGAGAGAATATAATTAAAAATAAATTGTTAAAATATATATGACATTCCTCATGCAGGGCTATGAAATACTTAGAGCCTCAAATTAGTAGAGAAGGATGGAAGAACAAAAAAATATTTTTAAACTTGGAAAGTGATGTGCAGGTTAGAAAGATATGACTTTGGTGGTTGAGAAAAATCTGTTCAGGTATGTCCTTAAAATTGTGAAGACCCCAGTTTAAATAAATTTCTCTGCAAAATTTTCTCCTATATTCCTTACAAAATCGTTTTGCTTGGGCAAGAATGAAAGTATTTTAAATTATTTTTCTACCTGTTATGCTGCTGGCTTTTATTTCATCTTTCTTGTCTTGATTGGCAGGATTAGGCAAATGAGTCCCTCTCTCTGCAGGAATCCATTCCATGTCATGGTTTTCCTGAACAAACAGGTAAACTGATGCTCAAGTCTGGCTCTCAGAATACTTAAGCAACGACTTTTAAAAGTGTATTTTAAATACCATAGTGAGAAAAAAGCCCAAACAACAAAACACCCCACAAATATCGAGGTTAAAAACCCAAACAACAAACTCCACAAAATCCTACACAGCCTTGTTTTGATAACCTGTCCTGATTCAGTTTGAAAGTACAAAGAGTGAATAATATCAAATGGTCTTTTATCCACCTGCACAGGGATCATGTACACATGAACACACAGGAGAACAGGACTCCTGGAATCACGTGGTTAGGAAAGAATTTTTTTTTTAAAGATGGTTCACAATAGTTTAGAAACTGAAGAAGGGAGCCAAAAAATAGGCAGTGCTACAAAAGATAGATTATACCACACTAAACTCTCATCTGATATTTAGAGTGATGATTTCTGAATGCTTATGACTAACAAGACTTAGTATTGTATTATATTAATTAGTATTATACTGTAATTAGTATTATACTGTTTCTTCACAGTCACCTCACAAGACCTCTCAGCTCTACAAAACAGAAGTGGTTTCATTTGAAACCTTTCCCCATTGAGATGTGCAAGCAAGACCAGAGAATTCAGTCTGTTTTCCCACAGAGGGGAAAGAGAGTTAATGTGCCACAAAGCTTTACTGATGTTTCTTTCTGGCCTGAGTGCAGCCCTGCCAGAAGGGACCACAGACCTCACTGAAACTTATCACCATACCAGGAATTGCAAAATTTACTACCAGGAAAAGTTAAAGTCCTTCTTTGTTGCCTGCCAAGAAACAAATCTTTCTTCCATGTACATCTACTTACAGATAAAAGACATATATATATATATATATATATATATATGTGTATATATATATATATATATATATATATATATATGTATGTATGTATGTGTGTATGTATGTAAAATCTTTGCTGGGAAATATCACCACAAAGGCTGATATGGCAAAATTGCCCTTCTTTCAGTCTTCTGGTCAGGCATAATGGACAGACTAGGTGAATAACAGCCAAAAAAAAAAAAAAGTTTTACATAAATTAAACTATATGAATTCAGTTGATAGAAAATGAGGCTGTTAATGGCATCCCTCTGAAGGAAGCTGTCACTGGAAGGAGAGGTCCTGTTTGGCCATGGATATCATTATCTTGACAAATGGGATGGATGATTTTGCTTAAAGAGAAAGGAGTGAGAATTTAATTTTAAATTAGAGCAGTAATTCTAAAGCTGAATGGCAGTTTAAGGCTTCATCCTCACCTGCAGAATATAATTGAGGCACCATCATTACCTCATTACCCAAGCACACTGCTCTAAGCTTGGAAATGGCCTCTAAAGGGCCACTGACACTGCTTGAAGAGATTTGAGGAAACATTATATTTAGGAACAAATATAATTATTCACCACATGTTTTCTTACTCAAATGAAAAGATCACATTGCAAGCCATAAGCAGCAGACAGCAAGATCAGCATGAATGAAAATGCACAAAGCAAGAGCCATGACCACATCATGAAAGTTTGTTCCTGGTTATTTATGCAGCTGTTCAGTCCCCAGGATCATGTCCTAGGCAGAGCCAAGAGACAGTACCATATACCTGTGCCACAGCAACACTGACCCTAACGCTGTTCCAGGCTTTGGGTCTCACTTAATAACAATGGCTAGATCATCTCTTCCTCATCTTCAACATTATTCATGCCATTTTTTGGGTTTCAATCAGCTCTTGCAATTTTCCACTGTCTATGGTGTCAAAACTCATACAAAATTGAAGACAGGAACCATAGCAGCCTGAATAAAACCACACAGCTCTTGCACTGGTCCTGGAACTACAAGTTTGAGTTTTGTGTGCTCCTATCAGTGCCAATCCAGAACAGCTTTTCTTTGCTTTATATGAACAGGCTTGCAGCCACCTGCATCTGCCTGTTGAAGGGACAGCCTCCTCCCCTTCCTCACCTAGGTATCTCCTGATTCCCATGCTGTCCATCTGGACTATCTCCTCCTGGCCAGGTGCAGTCATGAAATGATGCTTCTCAGCCCACTTAATTGTCCTCAAGTGACAGATGGGATTTGACTATAGCTGGTAAGCCGTAAGTACACGAAGCAGATGAGCAGTTAATTAGCAATGCTAGTGTTTCTGCACAAATAGCTATAGAAACTACACATCAAAAGATGGCCTTATCAAGCCAGTTAGTCCATCTTCTCTCTTCTAACACATTTCTTATCTCATGCAGTACATTAAAAGGTTTGAGTTCCCCTGCGCCCAATAAGCTACTTTTAAAATCTCAAAGTTTCTATCAACTTTCCTTAGGAGACTATTTCACAGTCTAATGAATCTTGCTGTCAATAAATCTTTTCTTTCTGTTCAGCCTAAAGATAGTTCTTGAAATATTGAGCAGGAAAGAAAAAAAAAGAAAAAAATCTGATAACTCTGTAGAACAATTTCTAAAAACAGTACTGTGCCTTCATGTTTCCTAGGACACATTAGCACTTCTGTAAATGGTTGTATTAGAAAAAGAATCAGTGCCATTTTCTCCACCAGAGAGTACAAATCTAGATATTCTGATCAAAAAAAAAAAAAAAAAAAAAAAAAAGAAAAGAAAAAGAAAAAATAATTGAATGGGGTGATCCAAGGAATAAAAGCACTGCAGTCCTAATTTCATATATTGCAGGCCTAAACCCAGTGGTCAATTCCCATGGGTCTATCCAAGAAGGGAGTCTCACAAATTCATTTATTACGTATTCAAAACACACAGAACAGACTGAAGAATTTTGGCTAAACAATCCCCTCCTGGGACCCAACTATTGCATAAAATAACTCAGGATTTCCTTAGGTTTTCAGAGTACCTTGACAATATCTGAATAAACGTTTTTAAAATTTAGCCTAAGAAAAAATAGTGGAAATAAAGACATTTTATAATATATAATTTATAGCACATTTAATATATTTCTTCTGTAAAAGAGCCTTCTGATGTGCTGAGTCTTGAGAATTCTATCTGTGGTTTATCACTAAAGATATTTAACAAAACAAGACACATCGGCCCAGAAAGAAATTAGCTCTTCTGTCAACAATTACCTCGGTGATAGTTCTTCAGTCTTGCCCCCCCCCCCCAGTCCTATTTTGTCTTGATTTAGAGACTTCCCTCTATTCTTGTCTGTCTGGAAACTCTCTTCTGAAGGACCCTCCACCAGCACAAGAAAAAACAAACTTCCTTGGTAATGTAAGGCAGGTGCCAATGAATAATTCCACCCATACAGAACTCAGGTAAGCCAGATTCTAAATACGCACCAAAAATTCTAAATTAAATCAGTAAAAGTTAAAGAAACCAGCCAGATATCTACTTGAAAGAGTTTCCTCTATTTGCCATACTTCTAACTTGTTCTAGGGATTGAGTACCATATGCGAGAGCTCAGACTCTTGCACCCTCAGAAACCCCAACCTTCCAAGTGATCTCTTGTCTATACGCTCAAATGTTATCATTATTAAACTTCTAGAAAAACAGTTTCACAAGAGAGAAAGAAGAATTCTCCTTTTTCCAGCTGGAGACCCATAATACCATTTAAACTTTTTTCCTTAATACGTATGAGAATGCCTACCTGTTCCAGCCTGCCAGAGCTCAACAGCAGCCTCCTCGCGTTCACACCAACACAGCCAGTCACTGCAACTATTGAAGAAGCCCAAAGTGCAGAGAGTACAATTTTCACCTAACTAGGAGAGAAACACTATGACAGCTATCTGAAATTTCTGAGCCAGAGACCGTGATTATATCAGCATAGTTTCAGAATCCAGGGTGCTAATAACTTAGTCAATTCAGCAGTGAAGCTTTCTCTCTGTACCCTGGTAGAAGATCACTGTTTCTACCCACACGTGCAAGCACTGAGTAATTTGCACCTCTTTGCACCCTGCTGGTGCACAGCTGTGGACTCAGCCAAACACAGCATCCTCCTGTGCCATGAGCACCATAGGAATCAGCATCTTGAGTCAAATCAGTCTGAACAAATCTGAATCATGTCACATCGATGGTATATCCAGCCCACTACCTTGTCTCTGCTAGTAGCTAATAGGGAAAACAGTCAAAAAACTTAAAAGCAATGCAAGTCTTTGGTTCCCAGAATACTCTCCCAGATTTTTAGCTGCTTGTGGTGCAGCTAATGTTGTTAAGTGAAGATAATGTCTTTGTGTGTTAAAAAACATCATGTTTTTTCGTGTTTAGTTCTCCAAATGGTCTATAAATCAAAGTAAACAATTAGAAACCCCTAAATCCTGCAGAAAAGGGTTTCATAGCTTTTCATTATCCCAAGATAAGCAATGCTTCATTATTTTTTTCTGGACCTGTAACTTGACAATTTTATCTGTTGTCCTGTAAGACTTGTATTGGAAGAGACATGGAACAAAAATATTTTTCATGGTCTTAGATATCTTTATCATATCAAACTAGAGTAAATTCCTTCCAAGCTGCAGTATTCAATCATTCTTTGTTTAAAAGCTTATCCATCCATTCATCCATGCTCTCCTCCTCTGCATTTTTTCAGTTCATCTCCTAGGACCAGAACTGTGCAACGTCATTGATGAGAGCACTGAAGTCTCTTAACTGCTGAATCTGCACCCAAAAGGGCTGTTGTAGACACAGAATTCTACTGGTGGGTCTCTGCTAGGATCTGTTTACCACCAGTGGCAAAGGCCACTGGATTTACTGTCACTGGATAACCATCTGCACTACCTACAGAGCAGTTCCACTTTGTACCAAGCAGAAAAGTTCACACAGCACTTTCCAGAGATGCTCAGTTGTCTTGCAGGCTCTAGACCCCTAAACTTTAATTTCTCAAGCTAGAAAGTACAGGAAGACATTTCACCAAATAAGGAGATGTTTGTGGCATCAGCTAAAATTTCTTCCTTCTGCTATTCTGCTTCATTATACAGTAAAATAAATAAAATCATGAATGAATCATCACCTAAAAAGTCTCAGGAAATCACAAATCACATGTTTATTGATGACACAGTGAGTAAACCATCTATATTTAATAACTACTGCTCTTCTTACTGCTTTTATGGATTATGTGTGTTAATCACACTGGTGATTTTTGAATATTTATTGTTGTTTTTGTCTCTGCTGTAGTCATATATTAGAAGCTTTCACATCAAGAAGAACAAGTAAACATGCTGCTGCTGAATGTATTATGGGGGGAATTAGAGTGAGACATTAAAATGAAGTTTTTAACAGGCAGTGCATCTTCATTCAACTGAATGTCATGGGAGATGAAGCATGTCCAAGTAATTATGGGAATTATCAGTGCAGAGAACAGACACAGAGGACCACTATCCTGTTTTGGGTAACTGAGGTTTGGACAGCTGAGACAGGATTGTAGTCTGTGCTAGGAGGGACTAGTTGCAATCCAGACAAACTACACCAAATGTGAAATAGGTGACCAACAGCTGCAGTGCAGAACTTTATTTGGTTTGATGGAATGTTTTTTGGTTTGTTTCTCAGTGTAGATTTAAAGGCTGTCTTGTAAAAGTAGTAAGAAAAGCTTTGATCAAGGGACTTAAGTATTTTTTTTCTGAGTTTACATAAGTAACTATAAATCTTCTAAAGTATAAATTCTACCTTTTTTTTTTTAATATGAACCATTTCTGAGCAATTTGCATATTTCCTCCATGAATAACTTGATCAATGATCTTAGGTCACCTGAGCTTTCTGATTTTGCTAGACTGACTATTTTCACTACCAGGCTGAGGTTATGTTTACATGCATAATGAGGAGAGAGAGGTGAGAAGTTCTTGGTCTCTTCATCCGAAAACTAAAGGAATAAGTCAACTGTGAGCTGACATAAATTACATCCTTCAGATTTTCAGCTGAAATAAGAAGCCCTAAAAATTAAAAGGCCAAATAAAAGCTGTAGCATAATGAAATTAGAAAAATTGTGTACATAATATAAATAAAATGTTTCAGTCCATCACTGGGGTAAAATAATTATATTATTTGAATTTATTCTAGTGTGAATTTCATCAGGAATTCAGTATGCCAATTCATGATAATGAGTGAAATATACATGAGGAAGAGTGGGTTTGCCTGGATGTATGCTTGGATGATTTCTAGCATCCCTAGCAAGATGAAAAGCTTAGTATAGCTATTTCTGCTTGGGGTTTTTTTGGTTGGTGTTTTTTTGTTTGTTTGTTTTGTTATGTTTTTGGTTTTGTTCTTTTTAATTCCAGTGGTGTTATATCCATATCCCTCCCAAATGACTATTAAATAAACATAGAAAAAATAAGCAGGAAGATAATGCATATGATGAGTACTTTCTTCAACTCTATTAGAGCATGTAAAAATTGTACAAAGGAGTTCTGTGGCTCCTACTTTAGCTAAGGCTTGCTACTTGAGTACTGTTTTTGTAACAGTCCTGCTAAAATGAAAAGCCTAAATGAAGCTCTCCAGTGGGCTCATTTGTGTAGGCACAGATCAGCCTTTGCTGCTGTGGCACAGCTCTGGGATTTGATCTGTTTTCCATTCCTCTGGCTTAGCACTGCCTCACCATGGCCTCAGCCCCAGCAGGTTGACAAAAGCCAGTTTGATGGCTGACCCAACAGACGACTCTGCCATAGGCACTGCAGGTGAGCACAAGCAGTTTAAACCAAAACCCACGTGCCAATTTCTCAGTTAAGGAATAGTAACTCTACCCCAATTTACATGGAAAGCACTGAGGAGCAATTCATTTGCTCAGAGTTCTGAGTGGAAGATGTGCTAACAGCAAAGGGAGCGCTCACTGCAGTGTCAGCATACCACCATACAGCCTCCAGAAGCTCTGCACTCTAGGAATATTTTGAATTACTGTCAGGATCCCCTCATTCCCCTTTGCCCTGGCTTAGAATGATGAATCACGTGTTAATGATAGTCCCTAACACATTTAAAAATGGAGTAGTTGCAGGTTCACTTTCACACCTAAGAGAATATGAACCACGGACCACCCAACAGCATTTCTAGTATGAAGGGTATCGAGCTGCTGCAGGTGGCTCCTCTACCACAGGAAACTTTCTTACATTTCTCAGCTGCTTCTTTTACTTTTCAGATATCACAGAGCATTGACAGTGAACTCCTTAATTCATTGATGATCACTTGGGCTCCCTCTCAGCCCCCATTGTTTCTGCACAGATTATATTTCACAGAGGTTAATTTGGAATTGTGGTGGTCTGCTTTGCCTTGGTACAAGCCTCCCACTCAATGACCACAGTTCCTTGCCATTTTGCCTTCGTATTTTCCTGTCCTATGAATCTTAAATTAAATGCAGCATTTTAACAGCCTGTTATATTTGTAGAAGCCCTTGAACTATCTGTTCCATTTGTACATAGCCATCCACAAAGAACAGACCTATCAGGACAAGAAAACAAAAAAATGAAAAAGGAAAGAAATAAAAAAATTCTACAAAAAGAAGTGGAGTTACTGCTGTATGGCTATTAGTTAATGTTAAGAATTCTTGTTTGGAAATTGTTTAGAATTTTTGTTTAGAAGAATTATGGTAAGAAAGCATAATTTTATCAGCAATTGAGAGAAAATTTTGATTTATTTATATTAGACTGTCTCATTAGAATTTGAAGAATATCTGCTTTCCAGAAAATATAAGAAGTTATATTCTGTAAAAATAGCACAAAATGCCACATTAAAGATTTAAACATGATATAAAGTTCAATTTTATTTAGAAACAAAACTCATAAACATTCCAGCCAAAAATATTTTAAAAGACAGAACATATGAAGATATTGTTGAATAATACCCATCCCCCCTCCCACAAGATACTCAGGAAGCTAATTTGGACAAAAACCTATTCCCTAATGAAAAAAGTTCATAGAATCATAGAATGGTTTAGGTTGGAAGGGACCTTAGAGACCAGCTAGCTCCAAGCTCCTTGTCATGGACAGATACAGCTCTGAACAACTAGATCAGGTTGTTCAAAGCCCCATGCAAACTGGTCTTGAACACTTCCAGGGATGGGGCATCCACTAGTTCTGTGGACATCAGTGTTTCACCATGCTAACAGGGAATAATTTTTTCCCAATATCTAAGCTAAACCTGCCCTCACTGGGTTTGAAACAATTCCCCTTTGTCCTGTCACTGCCTGGCCTTGGAAAAAGTCCCTCTCCATCTTTCTTTTAGGCTCCCTTCAGGTACTGGAAGACCACAGCCATGTCATCCTTCTCTTTTCCAGGCTGAACAATCCCACTTCTCTCAACCTTTCTCCATAAGAGAGGTACTCCATCCTCTAAACAACTTGATGACCTTCCTGTGGATGATCTCCAACAGCTCCATGGCCTTGCTGTGCTGGGAACCCCAGAGCTGATGCAGCGCTGTCGGTGAGTTCTCAGCAGAGGGGAGCAGAGGGACAGGAAACTGTCCAGGACAGGTTTGGCTTTCTGGGCTGTGAGTGCACATTTCCAGCTCATGTCCAGCCTCTCACCCAGCAGCACCCCCAAGTCCTTCTCCCCAGGGCTGCTCTTGATCATCCCCCAGCCTGTGTTGATACCAGGGTTGCTCCATCCTGGTGCAACACCAGCGCCTGGTCCTGTTAAACCTCACGAGACTCCCCTGGGCCAAGGAGCTTGTCCTTGGCCCAGGCTGACTTAAAATTCTTCACCAGCTCTGATTAGGTTGTGTGTCCCCTTCTGTCGACACAGGTATGCTCCTGAGTGGATCCTTTGTCTTCACTGGTCTATAAACACTTAGTAAACATCAGTACTACTAAGCCTAAGTCTCTGACATTTGTTACCATTATCTCCTGTTACAAAGGCAGAAGTGAAAAACAAAGTTTATACCTACGGCCAAGAATGCATCTAACCATATGTACACATGTACACATTATACATATATGTTTAATTATTTAAAAATGTAATCAAAAGGGTCAAGATTAATGAAAAATACATTTTTTTGAGCTGATTTGCCATTTTCTTATTTAAATGGGAAAAAGATCCTTTGTTTCAGTTGAACTCATTTCACCTTTCTGAAAACATTTATTGAATCTGAAGTAGAAACATAATTACCCAAGCATTTAATTTCAAATTACCATTTCCATTTTAGAAGTGACCTAATGTATAATATACAAAAGGGGAAACTGGAATTTTGGAAATGCACCTTTCCAAAATTAGCAATTTGAAATTGCTTTCCCTTTTTCTTTGTAGTCAACTGTTGGCTTTTGCAAACCTTAGTAAGTCCTGCACAGACTGTTTCTTGCAACTCTACTTTGTCTTTAAGGCTCTAACCAAAATCTTATTTGAATTGTTTTGCTTCATTCCCCAGTTTTTCCTGTAAATAAATGAAAATATTTTAATACAGATGTACGTCAAAGGGGCTGGTACTGCCATTACTTTCCCCTGTGAGATGCCAGGATTTACTGGATATCAATTTTAAAATTCACTAACTGTGATACAGTCTACATTTTATTTTTATTAAATTTTAATAGTGGTTAGAAGTATCAATTTCAAAAAAACTGTTCATTATGATTTAATTCTTACTTTATTTTTTATCTCATGCCACGGTACTGCTGCATCTCTGAATGACTAAAACACCTGGACATTTGAATATCACACTAGCCAAATACTCTCAGAAAAATAAATGGAAATCCCAGTGACCAGTATCAATTAATGTCACCAAAGCTTAGCATTTATCAACAGAATTTTAAGGAATCAAGTTTCTCTGGAGTATCAATTTACAAAGGCCTACTAGTAAGCTCAAATATCCTTTTCTTTTGTGAGGTAAATATGATTTTACTAGTTGGTGCCCTATAAGCATTCAGCAATATCTGTTATTCTATGACACAATCAAACAAAAAGAACTGTGTGTTGGCGAGATAAATGTTTTTTATTTTGTTTCTGGTAAGACTACAGAAACAAAAACAATATGTTTTTAACAGAAGGAGGAAACAATAGAAGGAGTATAAAATAGGTTACAAAATAAATTTATAGCTGCAGGAGAGATTGTTTTGAAACAAAGTAGAAATTTTTCTGAGAATGTCAATCCAAGATCCCATATTCTTTCCAAACAGCTCTCAGATAATGCTTTGTTAAATGTTAGAAAGGCTTTGAAAATTTAATCAGGAGTGGAAGAAATGGAAGCAAAGGTTCAAAACTGTGTTCTTTTGTTCTTAAATATTTTTGCCACCCTATGACTAAAGTCTCTGCAAACATGGTATAATCAGATTGTGGCAGGAACCCACCCTGGCTTTTCATCTTGAAATACTGTGACTGAAGAAGCATTCCTCTGAAAACGGACCTGATTTGCTGCAGAAATAAAGTCTCAAAGTCCAATTTGCCTTTTACCTGAGCTAGCAAGACAAGACATTTTTAGGAAGAACAGCTGGCTGCAGAGTTCATTTTTGATCTTCATGTACTTGTCAGTATAAAGAAAAGAGAGGAGTGATTGTGAGAAATGTGAGGAATGATAGTGAGAAAATTACATCATGTACTAAACTTGGGAGGCTTTTTATTTAGGATTTCCTAAAAGATACTTGTTTTCTATAGCAGGATTTTTGTGCAATACTATAGTTTTAACAAATGTATTAAGCTCATCACCATTTCATGATAAAACAACACCTGCTATTAAAAAAAGAAAAAAGAAAAAAGTTGAAAGTAATTCCTTAAAGTGAGCATGATTAGACTAACATATAATAAGGAAAAAAATCTATTTGAGAAACGAAACAGAGAACACAGCCTAACAAAGACTTTGTTCTCAGGTCTTTCTCCACTGTGTGGTGAGATGGTGGTGTAAGGCCTGTTATATCTGTATGCAAAGTCTACCCCAACTAGGTCTCAGTTTCAGTGAGGTCACTACATGATCTCTCTGTGATTTAATGCTAACTACAGCACCATGGGAGTAGCAGGATATGTCAAATGACAGGACAAGGTCAATGAGCTGTGCTGGGAAGAACTGCAGCAGCTGTTACTTGGCCCGAGGGCATTATTTATTTTTAAATGTAAATCCTATAGTTGAGATAGAATGTGGCATAACTTTGATTTTTCCATTCTGTGGTAGGACACTGACATAGGAGAAAAGTCACCAGTACACAGAAATTCACTGTGTCCTATCTCAGCCTTCTTACGAGAGGATGGATTTGCTCCTTTTCTTGGCACAATCCGAAATGTAGTGAGGTTTTGTGAGACATAGATCCACAAGGTCATCACAGACCTTTGTTTTGCTGCTCATAGCATTAGACAAATGAAAAAGTTCTAAAAGAGGTGATCATGAAACGCAGCCATTAGACATCCAGCACAGAAGGGAAAGATCTCAGCCCATCAGTTGCGCACTCTCTGGAAAAGATATCATAAGAAGAGGGACCTGGTGTATTTTAGAGGGTCTCTCACATTAACTTGAAAGCTTGTTGCTAGGTTCTACTAGGGATTGAGTGGTTATAAGTATTAGCTGATAATAAGAAACTCTTTGTCTTCCGTCCTGAGGAAAAATGAAAAAAAAAGCTTCTTCACTCAACTCACTGATCTAGGGAGGTGAAAGACTGAGACATCAGGAACAAATGCACAAAGGGCTTGAGTACATTTTCTCATGTTCCCCAAAATGCTAGAACAGGACAGATGTGAAAAATAAAACAACCTTGAGTGGCTGTGAGAGCTATCAGCTATGCACAGTATGACCAGTGACGCACATTAGTCTGTCTTTAGCCTAGCCTGGTATTCTGGTTCAGTGGAAAAAAGTGACATACAAATAACTAAAGAGACAGAAACATCTTCTTCGCTTTATCACAGCTGTTTTTGCTTTCTGTCTTCCCCTTCATCCTACCCAAATTTCTCCAATTTTTCTTCCAATGTTACTCTCTTTGCTCTCAGGGTGTTTGCTCTCATGAATATGCATCAGGCTGCACTTCAGCTTCTCTGCTCCAACTCTCTGTCAGTATGACCAATTCTCTCCAGTTCACATGAAACTGCTGCCACCCACCCCTGGATCTGAAAGAAAACATTATTAATTAATGTCCCTGAAACTTCTCCCACCAGCCAGAGGCCCATTGGGTCCAGTCAGGGTAGGGTGATAAGAGACCATGGACAGAGCAAGGCTCATTCTCTGTGAGACTCCTGGCCAGACAGCAGAACTGTGAAGTCTATGAACAACCTTCCCCCTCATCTCAAGAAGGTATCACTGTCAAAATGTATCTGTGGAGCCATGAACAGAAGATATAATTGCACTATTAAGGAAAGGTCACACTATCCTTCCAAAGTGGGTGTCAACTGAAGAATTCATGGCGCAGTGGGCTACTTGGTCATGTGAAATGAGAGCAGTGAATACTCATATATCTCACAGAGGAATTTGTCAATTTTCAGAGATAATTACAAGATATTGTGATTATGGGCAGCTCTCAAAAAAAAAAACCCACCAAACCAGAAAAACACAAAACCCTTTGATCCTCTTCTTCAGGAGAGTTTCTGGGAACAAACACACTTTCCCATTTTTCTACTGAACATTTCCAGAGAAGATAAGTTATCTGACCTGACAACAGGGAGAAAGTGCAGTCAATAGTTTGGAGAGCAAGTAATCAATGTTGTACCCTTATTTAAAAAACAATATACAGTAAATGTCTGCCAGCAGCAGTGATAACATTCACTTACACTAAAGATAAGTCATACGAAATGCCAACTACTCCTGAATTTAAGGAATCAACAAAATGGTCTCAGTCCAGATAATTTATTTTCTATCAATACAGTTTGGCCTTTCTCTTTCTTAGTTTAGCATTCTTGTTTCACACCCAAACTATGCAGAGCTTTCTGAGTATCATGTGTTTAGCTATTCACAGGAATATTCACAAAGGGAAGGAGATCAAGTATCTACTGAAATGATTGGGAAGGTTTTGATATTCATCTCTAAGGAGACAGATATTTGTTGTTGGCTACTTTTAAACCAGACAGGGAATGCTGAACAAGTCATGACAGGCATTTTTTCATTCGACTTTTCCTTTTGCCATTTGACTGCTCATTGTTTTCATTCTGTACTGAAAGGGCAGATAGATTTTTTAAAGGCTGTTAACTGAGGGATCTAATTTAAATCTTGGTACAGCCAGTTCTTCCTTTGTAGCAGCAATACAGGTGCTGCTGTCTTGCTGATAATCACAGCCTATCCAACCTTCCACTGCAGCAGAAGATGTGGCATGTTTAAGACATCCTTTTTTCCTTTCCCATTCTTAGTTTTTATCTTTGGGCTGTAACAAAAGGAGGATTACTCATTCTGACCAACATGTAGACTGAAGCTTTCCTGAGGAGCTTAGACATGACAAAGGATTGGCAAAGAGCTCTTGGTAACTGGTGCCATTTTGAGCCCCTTTGCTCCTTAGCCTGTTAAAGTAAATTGCTCCTCCAAAGGCAGAGGAGGAAAAATTCCTTACTTATCCACCAATGCATGCATTTCCTCCAACCTCAGTCGTGCCTGGTCACCATAATCCATGTGACTTGATTAGATTTAGGTTTTTCATAGTCTTTCCTTCTCCCAGCCAAGTCAGCTCAAACTCTACTGTCCTAACTGGACAACTGCAGCAATTTGTCTCAGTCCTGCACATAAAGATCTATGTACCACTCTCACCTACCTCTTCTGGCTTCAGGAAAAGAAAATCACACTGGTGATTTTCTGCATCAATGCCACACACACGTGTTTTCCAGGGATTTTCAGTGCAACATTAGTTCTATTAAAATAGACAAGATGCTTTCAGCCATCGTGTACTTTCTGTTGATTTTATCCTTAATCCAGCTTCTGTTCTGCTCAGAATCTGCCTTGCTGTGCACTGGGATGCACCAACCTTACCTATCACCTTCTGACCAACCATTGTCCAGGATCCTGGATTTACTGCTATTCCAGGACCCTCTCCTTATCTCACCTCTTTCCATAACCCCACAGTGGCAGCAGATCTTCCAGAGGATTAGAGACCTGTTCCTTCTTGAGGTGTGATTAGCAGAAGCCTCCTAAATGCTCCATTGTACTGCTTATACTATTGCTGCAGCTATCCCCTCCTACCTGTTATTTAGCTGCAATATCCTCTCAGTGCATAAGTTTTCCATAGCTGGAGAAATTATTTCAAGAGAAAGCTCTCAGAGGCCTTGATATCTCACAGCATTTGTTGCCAAGACACCCCTAAAATAATCCAATTTGGTGAAATAAATTGATTTCCAGGTAAGGCTTGGCTGGCAAAAGTTTTCTGGTTCCTTGAGTCAAAATGACCATGTCTACAGTTTCTTTGTCCCAATCTGAAGGTATGCAAGCCTTCTAATGAGACAGAAATGCTTAATTCCAGTTCAGCTCACAGATTTGCTTGTCCTTGAGAAAAATGGGATTTTATGATCAAGTTTTGTATGAATTATTTTCAGTTTTCATGCAAAATGCGTGAACTGGAAAGAAATAATAAAAAATTATCTTCCAGAAAAAATGTAAGGTAAAGTGTTCTAGAACTGTTGTTCCTACAGTTTTTTAATCAGGAAATTCCTAAGACTGACCATTTCCCAATCATGTTTCCATCTGTTTAAAATATCTTTTCCTGCAAAAACAATAAACATTTATACTAGAAAACTCCCACTCAGCTCTGCCTTCTATGTAGGTCAGTAGTGATTCTGCATGGGGGCAGACCCTGACAGCACATCTTTTTCCTTCTCTCATGTTTTCAAATCAGCATTTTTTTTAACTGAAAAGATGTTTTCTGACTTCTACTGCTGCTGCTCATTTTATATGCTGAAGTTGGTATCCTGGATTTGTCACCAATGTTTTTCCATAAAGATAAGGATATTATCAGAGACCCATATTGTGGGTAAGACAAAGAAAATGACAGGAAGAGAGAAAAATCTGAAAAAATGTCATATCAATATTCTGAAGTACAGTGACAATTGCTGATCCAAGGGATGCAGAAATGCTTCTAAATGACACAATCTTTTCCCAGTTTTCCATGTCACATCACTGTGAGCCTTCTAATGACACGTTTATGTATGTTAATTTCATGCCAAGGTTTGTCATTTAGCCATGCAGGAGGTAGTTTGAGTTCGTAGAATCAGAATTGTCACTTACAGGCTTTCCTCTCTCTCTGTGCATCCCAGGTGGAGCTGGGTTGGGCAGAGAGTAACAGCTGGCCCTTCACTGCAGCACTGCATCAGGCTGATTTGTGATTTGTGGGGTTTGTTTTTATTCTGATGCACTCAGATGAAACCCTGTCTTTTGTCACAAGTTTCAGTTCATAACTGGGTGCTGTTCAGCCCCATCCAAGCACATGTGGCCTCTGGACACTGACAGAGAAAATCCCAGCCCCTTGGTGAGATCCTCAGTTGCTAGAATTAGTTGCTAGAACTAGTCAAATTCTACATAGTAAAACAAAAGAGGGAAAAGAGAATACAAGCAATGGCCTATTTGGTGTTGGACAATAAATTTCAGAGTCATCTGGACTGGTTTGAAGGTGCCATCATAGATGCCCTCTTTCAAAAAGACTGTTACTGCTTTTCAGTTCAGCACCTAGAAGATAATTAGCCTCTCCAAACAAACCCATGACAGCACACTTGGATAAACATGAAGAAAGTAAGGCTGAGTGCTCAGGTCAGAAAAAAAAAAAGAGTACACAGTTGGAACAACTTACCCCTCTTGTCCCACAGGTGATCTTTGTAGGTCAAGGCAGAAATGCATTAGCAATGCAAAATGGCATTTGGGAGTGAACAGGCACTGTCATCATCCCCTCCCTCACCTCTGTGAGGGTGGGTAGTAAATGCAGCCCCAAGGGTTTTCAGTGCACAGGTTTTTCAGCAGGGAGTTAAATCACTTGAAGAATATTCCCGCCTACTACGACTTAAACCTTGATAATTTTGAATCAGCCTCCCATTTTGCTTTTTACCCACAAGAACAAAAAAAAAAAAAGGGGGGGAGGGGGCAGATCAGATGTGTCTCCAATCATTACATTGCAAACTTGAGTCAGTGGTCAGATTCCTCAGCAAAGAGGGGGAGCAGAAGCACTCTGACTAGGATTGCTGGGGGCTGTCAACTCTGGTCCACCTGAGCAGCAGGCAAAGTGTAGGCTAAGGAGCAAGGCTACACGTGCCATTTGTACTTCCCATTAGGAAAAATGGTCAGTAATGGCCCAATCGTCAATTTAAACAAGAAACACCGAAGCTGTCGAGTGCAGCTTGGGGCAGAGAGGACAGCAGCAAACAGCGGCTCTGAGGCTGGGTCATATTTCTCACCCTTTGTGGTGCACCAAGGGGGGGCAGCTGCCTGCATGCCAGTGCCCTACACAGCCAGATACTGGGGCACACCTGGTCCAGAGATGCCCTAAAGAAACCAGAGCTGTGCTGGGGAGATCAGACACTGTCTCTGATCCAAGGGGTGATGCAGAACTTTGCTGAGTTCTATGGGTTAAAAAAATTCAGCATGAATTTTTTGCTACCTGTCTCCTGGCATTGTTTATTTTTTACATTCCCTCTCTCCCCTAGAATTAGAAGCAGTTTCAGGGAAGGTCTAGAGCTCTTCTCCGTGCTGCTGCTGTGCAGCAGCTACGAGGACAGCGCACACGAGAAGCGCTCTGTTGTGCTCAAGTGGTGATCCCTGGGCAGTGCAAACTCACCACTGACACAGAGCAAGCTGTAAACAAGGGGACTGCAGCCAGCCTGAAACACAGCAGGAGTGGAAGTAATTATTTGTCTCTCTTCTTTCTCACCACAAGCCTAAATTTGCCCTCGTACAGTCTCTATACACATCAAGGTCCAATAAGAAACTGATCCCCTGCATGGCAATGTTTCCTCTTTCTGGAGGAACAGAAAATCCCCATGACAATTGTGTTGCATCTGCTGGACTTATCCATGCTAAACATTGTATTATAAAGTTAAGAGATGTCAATTTAATTAACTGTGACTTTATAGACCGATATGATATTTACTGTTTCCCTCCCTCATCTCATCAAAAGAGTTTTCTGTCACAGAAATCCCAAAGTTGGAATAGATAAAATAAACCTTATTTTTCTTAATATCTCCATGGCACTGCCCCAAAAATACTAGATCAGGCAGTCTGAAAAGAGAAAATTATTCTTGCTTTAAATCAATATTATTTTTCTCTTCTGTGTAGGTAGGAGTTACCCAGTTTAAGAACCCCTCCTTACAGACACTACCACAACTGACCATTTTACATTTCCAGTGGCTCATCTACCATACTGGGACTTGTTGACTTCACTGCCAATTTCTTTTATCCCATTAGTTCATTTATTTTATTCAGTCACACACTTGCTTTTTGTCCCAAACGTACACATGCATCCTTGCAAATCAGAGGGAGATTCAGTTCCCATTTTGCTATATCTTGTACTGTACTGCCACTTAGATGCTTCCCCCACCCCAATTCTCAGTACATTTAATCTTGCTGGGAGCATATATGTCTGCTGACGTCAGACAGACATGACAGAGCATATACCTGTTTGTGTACCCTGTCCCACACATGCCCACCTTGCCAGTTCTGGACATTCCTCACCAGTAGCATCACCTCACCAAGAACAACAGCCTCTGTGACAGCAGACACCAAAGTGGTGCCCGCTGCCCCTCCACACCCCTCAATGCCTTCCCTTCCCTAGCTGTTCCTATGCCTTCTGTTTCTTCAAAGGACATTTTCCAAGGTCCTCACTTTTACTCTCCTGTTTTATACACAGCAGAGTTGATCTGTCCAGCAAAGTTCTTCCTTATGTTTGTAGGATTTACTAATTCCTCAGAAAGCTGAAATTGCTTTCACAGCTTTACTCTATTCCTCATTCCTCCTTTATTAGAAACCAAATAATTATCCTTTTCATCATTTTTCCATCACTGTTTAAATACTATCATAAAGAAATTCCTATTGACTCTAAAAAAATATTGGTTTTGAAATGCCATTTCATACCATGAGAGGCAGAAACCAAACTGAGATCCATTACTCTACAAGAACAATCTTTTCTAAGCTAACATGAAAAGCGACATAAAGTTATACATTTCACCAATCCTTTATGATGCATGACTGAGACATTTTTTGCTATCAGAGGTAGCTGTCTATAAAATGTTTTGGGTATATATCTATTTATAGTTTATGTTATAACTGCACAGTTTATACATACATAGGAAAAAAACCTTGCACTTACCTTTGACAAGTAACATTTATCCCAGGTTTGGTAAAATAGTCTCAGACAGGCACTTAGACCTTCTTTCTATTCCATGCATCCTTTTTTCAAAAGAAGACAGAATCAGAAAAATCCCAGTTGATCTCTAGCAAACCAAAATGTTGACAAGATTGTTCGTCAGATGCAGCCTGGTTCAGTGAAGTCCGAGTGTGTCAATCCCTGAGACTCCTTGTTCAGTAATATCCAAAGCACAAAAAAAGGAAAGAGAAAAAACAGAAAAAGAAAGAGAAGAAAAAAGAGTGAATAACTTGTTCTTTTCCTGTGTGATTTAAAAAACCCAGTCTTGGAGGACTAAGCAGCCTGCAGGCTTTTTGAGCATTCTGATCCTAGTGCATCCCAAGGTAACACATGCATTTCAGTATTGCAAGTCTTCAAGTTCATACAAGCAAGCCCAGCTCCTGTGTGTGTGTGTGTGTGTGTGTGTTGGGGTGGGGGGCCGAGTCCTACCGCGGGGGGAAGAGAGGCAGGGAGAGACAGACACACACAGTCACACGCAGGAATGGAAGAAGGAAAAACAGCAAAGTGGAGTGATCTCACAAAGTGCTCTAGATGGCAGAGCCTGCACGGCTTGTAAGACAAGCAATGTGCACACACAGAAAAAAAAAAAAAAAAAAAGGAAAAAAAGAAGAAAAAATAAAAAAAGATTGAGAGTGAAAAACCCGAGAGAACTAGCAGGCAGCTTCAGGAATTTCTTCTTACCTCTTCTGACGATGCAACATGCAGCAAGTGCTTTGTACTGCATAGGAATCCGTGCAGGCACGACTCAGTCAGACCCCTCACCTCTGAAATAAACAAATATGTACCGTAGGAAAGGGAAGAAAACCAGAAACCAGATGAAACAAGGGTACAAAAAGAAGCTAATAAACAAGTAAGCGTGTCAGGGAGGAGTCCTAGGTGGGCAGGAGGCAAATAGCTAATATAGAAAGAGGCATCCAAACTCCGGGTCCTAACAGAGATTGGCGCTGTAATTATGTGGCAAAGCACTGCCCTCTAAGCCATTGCATAATAATAGAAACCTAAGCTGTGCAGACACAGCCTGACATGCTAAATCCTCAGGAGCTACACTCAACATTTTTCAGTAGAAAGCCTGTCAGTCCTCTGGGGGCGGAGGAAGAGGAGGGAAGACAGAAGAGGAGAGAAATTTTACTGCAAAATGCATAAGCTGCAGTTGAGCTCTCAGTTGGTGCCGATGTTTGAAATGTTATAGTGGAAGTCATATATATATATATATCTGTATCGATGTAGGAAAAGATAGATAAAAACCGTATGTGGTGCTTAGGGACACACTTTAGTGGTGGATTTGGCAGTACTGTGCTAACAGTCAGGTTTGATGAGCTCAAAAGTCTTTTCTGACCTAAACCATTCTATGATTCTAATAGCACTGTCATTTTCATTCATTCTATTTAATACCGGAAACATTTTTCCCTTGCTATGTTTTAGAAACTTAAATAACAAGGGGAAGAACATGTACAGGGGTTGCCCATGTTAAATAGTATTATTTCTAATGCTGTTGGCAAGAAAGTAGTAGTAGTTCTCCCTTTGTACTGAACAGTATTGCAATGTCTAAATAAAACTTGAACCGAGGTAAAAGAACTCATGCAGATTGATTAGCCTTTCCCATTAACCAGTGGGTTCCTCTCTCCAGCCCTCCTGACACAGAGACACTCATTTTATTCTGCCTCTCTTGGTTGAAGAGGCTCCTAGACAGAGCCAAGGAAAAGATGAGCACTGACTGTAAAAGAGGAGGAATCTTGTTCAACTTACTACACACCGGTATCAATACATCAACACAAAGAACAACTCATAATGCACATGAAAGGAATAGAAAACAAACAAACAAACAAACAAACACCAGAAAACCTCACAAACCAAGAAAGTGGTATCATTTTGCAGTGGAAATTTACCTGAGAGCTGTGGCCCTGGGTCACACCTATGGTCCATTTAGTCCAGTGACCTGTCTCTGGACAGTGACCAGCACTAGACACCTCTGAGGAAACTGAATGAGTTTTTGCAGACTGTGCTAGACAGCCAGGGCTAACCTGTTCATGAGCAAAGCTTCTCCTTAATCCCTGCTCTTTAAAGATTAGTTAATGCACTGAGGCATGAGCAGTGAAACAGTCTGCTTCTGCACATCCAGACTAAACATGTAAGGTCTGATTCTATGTCCTTTGCATTTGGTTTAAAGTATACCTCTTTTAAGGCACTCAGGATCTAAAGAGTAAAATCTTCTGACACTTTGTAAACATCCCAGTGTGAAAAAAGGCCAAGAGTTCAGAAAGAGCTGTAGTATTTCATTCTGAAGGGTAAGAAATATAATTTTATAGCCTCATCTAGCCTAGTTACTCTCCTCATTTACTCTTTAATGTCGGTGGAACCATCAGATGTACTTCAAGATGCTATCCAGTGCAGGTAAAAGAACCAGATCACAAAAATAATACGCAGGTATCAAATTTGGCCCCTAGAAAGTCAGACCAGACTGAACTGAGAAGTTTGAAGATAATTTTGTGAATGACTGCATAGAGGAATACATGAGGTTTTCTTGGAGGGGCAGATTCTGCTGCAGACTTTAGATCCCTTACTGTTACCAGCCTCACCCCTTTGTCCTGTGCCTGCTGCATTCCCAGTGACTCTCTCTATCCCTATGGTGCAAGCTGCAGGATTAGCACACAAGGGATCCAGACTGTGGTTATGAAGAACAGATGAGGAAGGACTGCACAGACAGCAGTTGCCTATTTTTCAGCCTATTCAGCTCTCCTTGGCTCTATTTGGAACAGTGCTGAAGGGGCCTTCTTGGGGAAGAAGGCCAAGAGTAATCTTACTGGGCACTGAAGCAAGTGATCAGGCCAAAGGAAGACTTGAGAAGCTGAAAGCTGCCAAACTGGGTGTTAAAATAGTAAGAAATTATTTCATTTATAGATGACTGAAACACAAACTTAGAAAGCTAACTTTAAACATAACTCTTGGGAGCCCTGTGCCAGCACATTGGCTAGAAAATCGAATGAAAGCTCTAATCATGTCAGTGCCTTATAAAATAAATGTCAGTGCATTACAGACAAGAAGACATGTCTTAATGACATCTAGAATTAATAATAGACTCTGAGACTAGTGTTTCAGAGTCTAATTTGAAAGCAAAATACTGCTTGCAGTGACAGAAATCAGTGTACTCTACCAATGCACTCCAAAAATCTTTCACCAGCTACAGTTTTGTCAGCGAAAACTCCCAACGAAAAAAAAAAAAAAAGATGATACAACTCTGGAAAAAGGTAAAATCACCCAAAAACAAAAGTTAACATGAGGTTATGGTGTTATGGGTCTCCAGTGTGTGAGGCCAGGGTGCTTTCTGTAATGCCCTTTAGAATTCAATCAGAATTCCCTGGCATTTGCTCCTCAGCTTCTCCTCTTCACTAACCATCCCTGGTATTTATACATTGCTTTGCTCCCAAGTAAAGAGCTACTCAGTGAATCAACAGTTTTCTTTCTTGGTCCTCCTAGCAGGTTATCACTTCCACTCATCTCTTTTGCTCAGGCCTCCCCTCTCTCCAATCCTGCCCTAGCTCCTAGTCAGCCAACAAGGATGTTTGAGCTACATCTGCTGTTACTTCCACCTCCACAGAAATCCCATCAGACCCAAAGAACCACAAGAGAAATCTCATTTTTCCTGGGTTGTGGTAATCTCACAAGCTTACAATACTCACTACTGGAAAGAAGTGTTAAGGTTCAAATTTTCATTTTTGGCTTAGATCTGGAAAATATATGAGAGACCAGGATTACAGATGTCTAACTTTTGCTCCATGAATCTTGCTGAGCAGCTGAAGCTTTCAGTGATGCAGGAAATCCTGTGCCCCAACAGAATGCATAATTTCTCTATGAAAAGAGACTCATAAAACTCATTAAATCCTTAAAATCACATTCATACAAGTTTCCTTGAACAGTGTCAATCACTGGAAGGATCTAACTTGACACAGAAATTGTGTAATGGAAACCCTCTCCTTTGACATACAGTGCCATATATAGCATCAAAACCTAAGAAAACTGAACTAGGCTAGCAGAGCAAGACAAAAATAAAATTGAGATGTTTTTGAGACTTCCATGACAATTTCACCTGCTGCAAACACCACTCTCCTTTCCAAGTCTATCAGAAAAAACACTGAAGCCTTTGACCATCTGATTGACAATACAATTTAGCATGTGCTTGTAGGCATTGGTGATTCCCATTTCCTGCCTACTCCCTTCCAAACCAAAGTTGTCAGCGCTGGTCCACATGACCATTTAATCAATGGCTGCCAATCAATTACACTGATTGAAAGACAGCCTAAAAACCTTTATTCTGTGGCCCTACTGACAAAAACAAATGTCAGGACCTGAACCCACCAGCTGTCAAACATTGGAGGTTTGGGGAAAGATTGTATATTTCTTGGGTGTTGTACAGCTCAGTTCTTTACAAATCACTGAATATCTGTTTACACATGTATATGCCAGTACAAAATCTCCTTCTCACATCCTCCACCCACATATCCCTCTGCTTTTAAAAGCAGCTCCAGCCAACAGACAAACTGAATGTGCTTTCTTTCAGTTTCTTGCCTCTTAGAATGGGGAACACTTTATCCAAATTTCTAGACCCAGACATCCAACAGAGACCAGGTGCTGTTTTACAGTGCAGTGAAAGGAAAAGGGGTTTTGAGGGAAATGATGAGACAAAAGCATCACAGATGGTCCCTTTTGCAATACACTGTTATTAAAAGCATAGACTAATATCACAAAATATCACAAAAAAAATATGAGAGTGAACTTCATTAAAATACCTCAACAACTCTACAACAGCAATCTTTCATTGTCCTTCATGCAGCTAAATGCAGAAGGGTTTCCAAACACCAAGCTATTTCAGGTCATAGAATAAATTACATACTCATAATCTACTCCATTCTAAGCATTCATCTCATCTGGAATAACCAGGATACTTGTGCTAACCTTAAAGGGACCTACTGTAACTTTGTAGATGCTCTGAACGAAGGTCAGCATAATATTTTTATCCCAGGGTTATTATTCTTTCCAGGTTCTCCCTTTACATGCAGGAAAATCCTTGTACTTCTGTTTTGCATAATCACATGTCCAGCTCAGTGAATAAAATTTAATGCCCTTTGATTGATAGTTTAAGACCAGAAGGGATCATTATGGCCTTCTCATTTGACCTTCTGCATAACCTCAGTTACAGAAATCCTCTCTGTGGCTCCTGCGTCTGTCATCATAATATTGGGTGTTGCAAAAATACATATTTTATAAAGGCAGTCAATTATTAAATCTTGATTTAATGATGATGTATTTACTACCTTTATATCTTTAACTACTGGTATTAAAAAAAATATATACAACACCTTATTTTGTTACTCAAAAGACTTTGGTATGTTATCAAAACTTCAAAGAGATAATTATGAATTACAGCTGGGCATCTCCTGTTCAGAAAACTCAGAATTAGGAATAGCAGAAGTTTCTCCCAGACAAGTGCATTGGTTCTACTGGGGACAAATGAGTGCTCTTTGAGACCAGGGTAATCTATTCACTCAACAAACAAACAAACAAGCAAATGAATAAACTTCTTATTTAGTGGACATCTGTTTTAGCACAGTGTTCATCAGAATAAGGAGACTGTCTTGGCAGTGCTTTCCCAATTCTCTTAATTTGATGAAAAGTACAGCATTAGCTTCCACAGTACACCTGGAGGCAGCAATACTCTGCCACCTGCCCACAAGGACCTCATCCTGGTGGGTTTGCAACCTCTGGCATCGATACACTCTGCACAGAACACTCCCAGTCACCATATTAGCATTCAGAAATACATAATCACAAAAATTATTATGTCGGTGCCTTTTATTAAGAGCTCTGGGAATCAGAGGTATTTTCCACCCAAATCTGACTCCAACCATATATTCGAGATGAACATGGTTTTATATTCTATCGTTATATAACTTTCATGTTAATTATTAAATTTATATTGTTCTATTGTATACATAGATTTCAGTCAAGCATTCCCCCCTTAAATTTCCAACATAGTTTCTCATGATTCTTCTTATGATTATATAGTAATTATATTTAATTACTAAACAATGATCACATCTAACAATTATATCATTTATCATACTGCTTACACAGGTGCAGTGATCTGGGAAAACACAAAGCCTAACATTTTCAGGGTCTAACATTTTCCAGGGCTCCACTATCAACCAAAATCCAGAGGGGCAGCAGATGCCCAGTGCAATAAAGGCATGGCACAAGAGGAGTGTGAATATGAGTCTTCATTCTATAGTTTGACCCTTTCCACACAGAATAAGAGTTTTTCATTATTGAAAGAGGATATGTGCACTTGCCATGCAGCAGGGAGTCCCTCTTTGGAGAGGGTGCTGTTAGGCTGTGATCATCTGTTACAATGGCAATAGGAGCAATTTAAGGGAGGTCAGGCTGCCCTGGCTGGGGCTTGCTGCAGTGACTCCCTGGCCAATCTCACTTCTGCACCAGCTGAGTCATTTGTCTTTGTGCCCTGTTACATGGTACAGATCATAGTTTGCTTTCTAATTGTCACTTAAAAACAAGTTTGGAAGACGAGAAGGTTATTTGGCATTTTTTAACCTTTAAGGAGAGAGGGATTGTGAGAGGCTGGGGACAGGTAATCCTCAGAGAGGATTTGTCAAGCAGGGGTAATGTTGTGAAACCAGTCTTATGTTAATCATGCAAGAAGACTCTAGTATACAATAGAGAAGAATCCATATCTAGGACAAGGTCAGCTCCTTAAGCTGTTCAAGAATCATTCTAGTCCTTTCAAAATTGCTTGTCTCAGCCATGGAACTGAATGGTTAAAATTATGTAACTGAATGAAAATACATGGTGGAGGTGAGAAGCTTTTGGGCAAAAAATCGAGGGTTTGTCATTTGTATCAAAATGACAGCCATGACCATAAAGTCAGTTTGGGCTAACAGTTGTCACATTATAGCATGGAGGTGTCGAAGGAATGAATCCATCAATAACCTCAATAATCTACCTCACAAATTGTGGGAAGAATTTTTCCCAGCCACAAAGCACTTAGTTTCTGTGGTCACAATTGTCTGAAAGCTACTAAGTTTGCCAAAGATGGGATCAGGTACTTTAAAGGAACAATCCCAGACCTCTGAAGTGAGTTAAGATTGTAACATAGGGCTTGCAGTACAAAAGAAATAATACAAGGTGATATTTTTCTTAATGAAGTTTAAGCATGATGCAAAAGATGTGGGGTTTATTCTGAATATTACAAAATATTTAGATTAGAAAAGAAGAAAACCACAAGCTAGGCATGACTTGGGATCTAACTTGACACCTGAATATTATTAAAGTTTTATGCAGAAAGGAAAAGGAAGCAGAAAGGAGTGTGAAAGCTTCAGAGGCAAGGGAGGGTATGATTTCTGCCTGCTCTGCTGGGCCCCAACTTGGGGGAAGATGGGCTCCTTACTGCTCCCAAATTATTCTCAGGTCTGTCCTCTCCTATCCTTCCTTCCTGAGACTGACACCAATGAAGTGTGGATATGTAGAGAGGAGATTGAACAAATCCTTCTTGGCTTTTGCCTGAGGCCTTGGAAGCTGCTGAAGGACATGGATGGGTGAGGTTCCTGCTTCCATTCATAACCCAGGTGGGCACATCCAAATAAAGGAGGAAGAGGAAATTTTGTGGTACTGCAGAGTATCAGTATCAGGATAACAAGTGATTTGGATTCCTCTCTCAGCCTCTGTTCCTATTTGAGTCTACCAGAGAAAAAGGAAGGAGAAAATTAGTCCATATCTTCTTAATTCTTATTTACTTCATAAAGTTAAGAGGAATCAAAGAGAAAAATGACAGCTGTCTTAAAAAGCATCAGTGAATGCAAGAGCTAAGTCAAAGTACATAAATTTAAACTGTGATCAGAAAGAGGCACAGCAAGAACTACCTGGCTGTGAGGAGCATAGGGTACACAGAGCAATTTCAGATGTTTCAGGTTATCTCAAGCATGGTATGAAAAAAACACTATTTTAAGAACAACCTAAGCAGAGAATCTGTTGACATGTTTCACTGCTCTCTGTGCTCTCATCTCTGAAAGGGAAGTGGGACCTGGCCTTCAGTCAGACCTTGCATGTCCAGGGCATCTCACAGTATCTTCCCTCTGCTGTTATTCTGCTCAGGGACACTGGAGAAAACAAAGTATGCAACTAATAAGCATACATGGAAGAAAACTTTCCTCATGTATTAAAAGTTTGAGCATCTATTGCAAGGCATGTGTGATGCAGCTCAGTATTTTAACACCCAATGCAAAAACTTTGGGAATTCAATTTTTGCAATAAGTTTATTCCATAAGGGTTGGACAATCTTTGCATGAGCTGCTACTTCTCCTCACCAGTCTCCTCAACCTCTGTGTTCACAGAGATTACACATGTAAGAAAATCTGTACTTCCTAGAGAACCATAGTAAGATGGACTTAATTTCTGTATTTCCTTATAAAATGTCAAATATTCATAGCTATGTCAAATTAAATGAGTTTCTTGTGCTGCTCTATTTTTCAGCCGATTGAGTCCTCCTCAGACAATACCTGTCCCACCATTACATGATCTACCTCAAGAGACTTTATCTAACATTATTCAATGCAAGCTCAGTTTCAGAGCAGAGTAAAGGAAAAAATATGAATTTCAGAAGAACTTGGATACCGATCCACTGCTGTGTCTTTATCACAGTTGTATTAGAGCAGCGACAGAAAACGCCTTTGTGGTTACAGGCATAAGAAAGACTTACAATAAAGCTTGGAATTTGGTTCACTACAGAGCAAGTAAATACTCCCTAGAAGTTAAAAGGAAATTATTTTGAAATAGCTACAGAAATCTCTAAGAAACCAGGCACATAAATGTACAAACCAGAATAAGAAATTCTTGCTTTCTTTTTGACAGCTGCCCTGATTTCTGTACATAGGATTGAACATGAGGCCACCAGAGCAGAAGCCTGAAACATTTCCATGTTTCTCTTGTACCTGGAAATCACCGTCTCTGTAACTGGGCATAAAATGGGATATTTAGAAGGCATTGATTGAAAATATTAAAAGTAGAGGATGCTGAGAGACAAGATATAGCTGGGCATTAAAGGATGAAATTTAGTCATGTATAAGGCCTCAATAAGTGTGAGAATATACACAAATGTGGGTGTACATACATACACAGGGATGCATACAAGCTCTGTGGCAGCTGTTCTAGAGAGCTGCCTCAGAGACTTTGGGGTCCTTCAAAGGTTACAGTACTCCACACATGACCAAGCACATTACAAATGGAACCTAACTTGCCTGCAGAACGTATAAACTAGATGGGTTTTCAGACAGATGAATTAATGTGTGCTGATGTAGAGATTTGGGCCCTTTGATCATAATTTTGGTCTGAACAGTCTCCCCAGCAGCAGAGCTCCTGAGGATGTGTCATGACCCAAGATCCCACTAGGGACCCTCCTGTCACCCCTGGAGTGCCCATTAAATTAATGGATATCTCTACCATTGTTCTTTGCACTGCTGTAACTTAATTGGAAGTTTCTATTCCTACCTAGGACCTGGCTACAGAAGAATTTACACCAGTTGCAAGCAGATGCCATCAAGCTAACACCATCCTGCCTTATAAAGAGTCAAAGATGAGGGATGAAGGCACCCCAAAGCATCCCTGTCTGCTACAGCAAGGTAGGAGTAGATGGTGCTGCAGGAACAAATTCCCCTGTGTGTTTATTCCCTTCATACTACCCACCATCCTTGAAACCCTTCCTAACAGTTCCATTCCTGTTTTTCAGAGGAGAAAGAGAAGGAAATAGAGATAGTTCTGTCATGCCTCCCAGGGCTGCTGGGAAAAGACAGGGAACCTGGCAGAATTAACATTAAAAATACAAAACAAAACAAAACACAACAAAAATGCTAGACACAGAAAAAACCAAACGTGGAGAGAGAACAAATTTGTGAAACAGGAAAACAGAGAATTAAAGGGAGCATTATAAAAGGGTTTGAGACTTACATGTCTATAAGAACAGAGAAATTGAGCAAAAACAAGAGAACAGAGAAAAAAATAAGAAAAGAAAAAGAGGGAACTCAAAAAGGGAATTGATGAGGGAGACAAAAGGGGCAGAAGGGATTTTTGGCCATCTTTTCCCTTACTATTCTGGTCAGCAAGTAAAATATGGGCTGATGACTTCAACATCACCAAGCAGGACAAACCGTTTTGTGGGACATCATTGAAGTGGGCAAATATTTTTGAAATGCTTTCCCAGGATCTCATACTAGTGTATTAACCAAGAGGGCTGTGAACCTGAGGTGGGTGCTAGTAAACAAATAAACATACAGAAACTCCCTGATTCACACCAGCTAATAGAGATACCCACTACAATTGTAAAAGCTGTGAAACTGAAATGTTAATTTCTTTCATGCCAAAGGTTTCAAAACAAACACACTCTTTAGTTAGAAGATTGTATTTTATAGAACCCAAAACAATTACCCCTACAAAAATAATAAAAGCACAGCCTTCCCTTGGTAATAAAATCGCAATGTTTCTTGAATGTCTGATGAGAATGTATTTAGGGAAGCCTGATGTGCAATCACACACCTAATTATTTTTGCTCTCACGTGATTTGTGTAAGTGCTTTTCTCTAATGTATGCAGGCAGAAGAAAGGGACATTTATATACATACATATATATATATATATATATATATATATATGTATGTTCTAATTTTGGCAGCACATTCCTTTTGATCAAACACACCATTGCTTAAAGAGAGTAGAGAGGAGCAAAAATACAGGCAAATATTAAAGAGAAGGCAGAGTTCAGCACTAAGATCCAGGGCACAGTCCTTCCCTTCCCACACCTGCATTCGTGTAGGGGCTCAGTGGTGGCTCCAGGTCCAGCTCCCATCACTGGCTGCACAACAGTATGACATATAGGCAGACACCAAAAAGCAGCTCTGTCACTCTCAATTAATATTTCTGTCTGGGAACAAGAGCTGTTCATTTACGCAAGGACTGTGGCTCAGCCACAGAGAGCATGCAAACCAGGGAATAAACAGCAAGAGCTGCACCATGACTTAGCACAAAATCTGGTCATGGGACGGGAACTCACTCTCAGTTTAAATAATAAATTAAAACTTCCACTCAATTCTTGGACTATCCAGTTACTTGAATTGGAAATGCCTTTGTTAGTGCAGGTGTTTACCCTAATGCATCCACAGGACATTTGCAGCCTTGCTGAGACAGGCCAAGTACGAAATGATGTGATAGAAAACACCCTAATTCCTGGATAAAGGGGACACCCATGCAAAGCTGATGATTTAGGGAGCTGATGTTACCACTGCCCGTAACAAGCAGACACCAAAGCTGCTCAAGCCAGGCAGAACAGCCCACTAAGAA
Source organism: Setophaga petechia (assembly GCA_024362935.1). Taxonomy (NCBI): domain Eukaryota; kingdom Metazoa; phylum Chordata; class Aves; order Passeriformes; family Parulidae; genus Setophaga; species Setophaga petechia. The sequence continues at coordinate 58,533,137 of JANCRA010000002.1, forward strand.
CTCAACTGCACTGTCAGGCATGCAAATGTCCAGGCAACTTTGATCTGAGTTGTCAAACCATTGACATTTCACGGACCAAAGCCCTTCAAATCACTCAGAAATGTACTTCACCTCCCTCAGTGGATTTTGGAACAGACCTTACTGAACACATAAAGCTGGCCATTTACTTTGATGTTTGATAAATTTCCTTCTCTTTGAGGTGTGTATTTTAATAATTTAGCCAAATAGGCACATGTACCGCCAAGCACATTCTTTTCATACAGCAAGAAAGGAACCCATTTTCTGTGAACCTCATTTATCTGCTCTCACACAGAGTACAGCTCTCCTCAGGTGCAGTACAAGGGTTGAGACAGTTAACTACAAATATAACCCAGCTTCCAGAAAAAGAAACAGCTTCACTCTCTCCCTTTTCCCAATTTATTTTTTAAACATTAATTGGTATCTTTTTCCTTCTGAGATATAGTCCTAATCTAAAATTTAAACCTAAACCACACTTGGCCACCTGTTTTTAATTCTGATGTGAAATCAGTGCCTCCATCAAATCAGGTTTTGAAAACTATACAAGCAAGACCAAGCTATGAGGCAAGAAAGAATGATACTAACGTGCAGAGACCCTCAGGAAGTAGTTTTCTTTACTTTCACACAGAAAGGAGAAACCAATCAGGGGTAAAAGTGCTCCAGAGGCTTGAACTCTTCTAATATACACCTAGGCTGTCTGAACCTGAAATTTTGATGTAAATTAAAAATAGTTTTATTTTTCTACTAGAGGGAGTATTATATTGAAAATAGACCTATTTCAAAATATTATTTCTACTGATTTTCATATGAAAGCAATCAGTTTCAGTATGTGTTAAGTCACAAGGTGTCCAAAAAAACTTGTGAAAGTTAAATTGACCAAATTAAATTTCATTTAACTGTGCACTTGACAATTCTAGTTCAATGCTATATCTAAACACCTAAATCAAGCCTCAAAGTAGCACTGGAAACTAATTCAAGATCCCAAGTTCAACTGAAGTACAACTGAAGTTCAACTGAAATACATGGCAACTGTGCCATAATTCCAGCTGAAAACTGCTATTACTGATGGAAGAAAAAAACCCACCTAATTGTGCTTTTTTTTTTAGAAAACCAGAAGCAGAAGTATATTAACTAGGTGCAGACTGTGAATGAGGGAAGCTCCTTTTGTGGGAAGCAATTAAACTGAAATTGGGATTAAATATAACCTGTAGAAACAGTATTTTGTAAGTTGTTGCCAAGTAAGTGGGGTGAATATTCTTCAAAAAGTCCAATACACTTCTAATTATTAAGATTCAGGCTTCCCCTTTCTACAGTTATCTCCAGCTAACAGCCTAAGTTCCTGTTCAGGAGAAACATCACCAGTGCTAGGCTGTGAATGCGTGTAGACCAGGCCACATTTTTATGCTGTAGAGTCTGGCTGAAGCTTCAGAGAACATGTATGACAGGATTAGATTTGAAAAAGCTTCATTTTTATAGAAAAAGGAAAGTGTAATACACATGCAACCTTTAAAAACTTTAGCTAGTCCTCCCCCATATTACTCTTCATCAGCTCTGTGAGCATCACACAACTTCTACAATAATGGCACCATTTCCTAAAACTGTTGTCAAAGGTATCTTAAAGAAAAACAGGCAATTTGGAGCCATATAAGGCTGAGTCTGAATGTACTGTTTGTGTGAGAGGAGATGGCTCCAAAGGGAAGGTCTATTCATATGTATGTTGGATATCCAGGTTGCAGAGCCTAGTTGTCAGATCCAGGAGGCTGCTGCTAGTCCAAGTTTCCTCAGGAATGTCTCACAAAGTCTTTACCAAAGGCAGGAAAGGTGACATTGTTCGGCTCACATCCCCCCTGTGGAAACTGCTGTTGCTTATCCCATCAGCTGTGAAGTGACTGCACCTCAGTGCAGCAGCGGTATGAAAGCTGACAGGGTAAATGTGGGCAGGGTGTGCACACAGCCGCTGTGCCGAGCTCCTGAGGCAGCCTCCTGAAAGAAAACACTTTCAGCTCTATCACTGCAGTCATTTCCAGCTTCTATGGATGGTGCCCTGATAAATACCCCAGAGAGAAGCTCTACATTGGATATGAGTGGGCAGGCTCTCCCCACCTCCAGCTTCTAGGTCAAATAAAAAGTATATTATTAAAAATTACTAAATTTTAGGCCCTTAAACCATGGGAAAGCACCACACGCAGCAGAACTGATACAATTCTACTGTTCAAGACCTGTGCAGAGACAGGGCTAGGGAGCATGAACCAAACAGAAAGTACCAACATAAATGTCCCAACCAGCCCTAAAAAGATGCAAAAAAGTGGTAGCAAAGGTCTCGTGGTGTCCACAATGTGGTTTCTTGTCTTTATAAAGAAGGGAATGACAGACCTCAATAAAGCCACTGTGGTGGTGAAGGTTCTGTGAAATAACTTTGTAGGTATTCACTCTGATGAGTGATTTGTTTTCTTCACAGGTCTGCCTACCTGTATCATAGAGATCTGCGTCTTAGACCAAGGTTACTAGAAGAATAATCAACCACCCACTCTCTAAAGTTTCAATACATCTCTCTGCAGAGATTCAGGGCACTGGCTGTCTTGCTTATGCCTATTCTTGATGTCTTGTGGTAGCTACCAGTGACCCTGTGGTAGCTGTTTTCAAAAGGATGCGCATCACGATTGAAAGGTACATACTACAGGGAATTTACCAATGTGCAATTGTCTCTTGAACTGCTCTGGTCAATTTTGCAAAGAGAATTGCAGTTATATTAGCAAATTCTCTATATGAAGGATCTAGAATTTATCTGAAAAGGATTTTACTTTAAAAAAAAAGTTACTATTCTTTATTGTTTAAGAAGCAAAGATTGTCGCAGTTAAATCATGTTTCCATTACATTTTTCTAAGACTGTAAGAGTTTAGTAGGGTCTAAGGAACATATTTTGTTAGACTTTATATTCAAGTTTTGTTGTCTTTCCCAATATACCTCTATTACATTGATAGAAAAATATGTTCTCTATTGCAAATGTTGTGTGGTAGATGAAATGTCTGCTCTATATGTGGAAGTAATTGAAAGCATTAAAAAGTGTGGTTGCTGTTACAGTCAGCCTTACTTCAGGTCAGAACAAGGAAAAATATTCACAGCAAGACCCTAGTTCACTTTTTTCCTCCCTTGAAGAACATATGTGCTGTAATAAATGACAAATTAAACCCTAATTAACTGAATGTTGCCTTCCTCCCACATAAAGGGTGCAAACACACTTTGTAACCCACTCCAGGGGTTCTGGGCTGTTGGCAGAGGATCTTCTCACTTTGCTTTCCTTGCCTTGATGGTTGGAAAATTGGGGTCCCTTTGATGGCCACTGCCACAGGTCTGGGAAGATTCATAATTGATTAACCCCCCAGTTTGTGAGAGAGACAATTCAAAACTTAGCTTTCTGCGAGAGGGGAGAAGGGGAGCATCTTCCTTCCCTCAAATGTGCTGGTGTCATGTAAGCAATGTAAGCACCATAGTGCCTTTAAATTATCAAGCCAACTTCCTGACCATTTCAGTTTTAATTCATTATAACAATGACAAGGCTGCCCAGAGTGACAGATCAAAAGCTCTGTAAAATTAGGTTGTGTGAGTGTTTGGCTTAAGGCAGCTGGGTAGCTTTAAATAGATGCTGAGGACTGTGACCACTGCAGACAAACTCCTCAACTGAATTAAGATCAAGTCCAACCCCTCTTCTGAGAGCAGCCAGACTCCTGCTCCCAGAAACCGACTTTCCATTTTTCAGTGACAAGCAGTGGCAGAGGTACTCTGCCCTTCTAGCTTGAAAAACTTGGGGCTTGCAGTATACATCTTTCCAAAAAGAGAGGAAAATAAAAAGCAATAAACCAATCCCTTACAGAGAAAGCTGGTGATATAACATGGTGATCTCTTGAGCCTCTGTTGACATTTCCTCAAATTTTAGAGGTCATGTATTGGTAGAGCAGAAAATTAAAAGAGGAAAGAAACATGCAATAGGAATTATTAAAAAAATAAAAAACAACAAACAAACAAAACCACCAAAAAAGAAAAACAACCCTAAGGATAAGGAAAAAATATCTTAAGCATAGGTGGAATGAGATACTTTTTCTCTGTCCCTATTCTGTCCCAGATAACTTATCCAGTTGGTCAGTTAAATCCAACAAACAGAGGCCTTGGAAGTACAACATAAGTACTAATGCCACAAAAACACCTGGGAGGAAGAGCCTGTGGTGTTTATGAGGGTCCCCAGGATGAGGTGAGAGATGAGAATTTGACTCCGTGTTCTGAGACGACTGACATATTATATTATGCTATATTATATTACATTACATTACACTACATTACATTACATTACATTATATTATGTTATATTATATTATGGTGTACTAAAACTATACTAAAGAAAGACAAAGGATACATCAGATGGCTTAACAAGAATGATAATGAAAACACTGAGTCCTCAGAGTCCAGCACAGCTGATGGTGATTGGTCATTAATTAAAAACAATTCACATGTTTGGATAAACACTTTCCAGAACACATTCCAGAGCAGCCAAACATGGAGAAGCTGAGGCTTCTCATCTTCCCAGGAGAAAAAATCCTGGTGAAGGGATATTTCTGAAAATATCATGGTGACAAGAGCCATTATATTTGTCCTTAGATGAGAGTTAGTTAGCCTGGAAGTACTACCTCACTAAGTGCAAACTCTTAAATGCCTCATCACAGGAAAGACATTAACTGGAATTTCCTTCTCTCCAGGCATTCCAGCTAAACAATTCCCACACACAGCACTGGCATATGCAAGGATCTGGTGTGCACAGTAATAAACTTTTTTTTTTCTGCTTTCTGGAAATATCCCTGTATATTATAAAATGCTTCTCAGTAGGAAATATAAATCTATGCATTGTAAAGATGAATAGATAAGAAGAAAACCATCTGTTCAAGATGCAAGACCCCAGGCACAATTAGATATTTGATCTGAATCACCAAATCCTGCTTCAGTTTCTGTGACAGCAAATCAGGTGTGCATGAATTGGGTTTGCTCAGAGATTAAAGTGAAAAGGGCATAAAATATGATTTAATAACCCTAGTAAGGAACTTCAGCAGAAATCAAAAAATCATGAATTTCTAATGCATTTTTAACCAAGAGATACGTGTTTGCTTTAAACATTTAATTAGAGCAAGTTCCAGGCAAAAACTCTGAGGAAAATAGTGTATACCATGAGGACTGATATCCTGAAAATAAATATTTCTCTGTTTCTTTTCAAAAATCATTACATTTGTCTAAATACCATGCTTTGCTTTTGTCATCTGAGCAGCAATTCTCACCCCAGAAGCACTCAGAGAGACAGATGAAGCAAGGTGTCTGCCCCATCTACAGGGGGGGTGGGTTTTTTCCTTGAAGGAGAAGCATGGGTACTACTTCACAGAAGTCACTGCATACACACATGTGATACTGAATCACTGGGTGTCCCTGTTCTTTCTTTCCTATTATTTTCCTTTCCTATTATTTTTATGTTTAATAAGCATACATGAAAACTGGTGGTCTGTTTAGATTTCAGCATCAAGAAGAGATTTCATGTGCAGGCCTTTGAGAAGAATCATAACCTTGAAAGTTGAACAGGATGTTAATGGGCTTTAGGATCAAAAGATCACAAGGGAAGTCGAGCTCTGCCATCCCCCACCCAGACTGAGTGATTAAGATGAGTGATTGCCCCCTAAAGCAGCCTACAGACAGCTCCAACCCATCAGCAATGGACCCTACACGTCAAAAGCTACCCATGACAAATAATAAATCCATTTCCTCCATCGGAGAAAATGGTAGCTATGGATCAAGAAATGAATATGTCAACATAAACCTTCATTGCACGTTGACACAGTATTGTCAGCTATTTGCTGCTCTTGCATGTGGCTTTGCTCTTCTTTCCACAAGCCCAGGATTTTTATGAGGAGGTCTGATGATACTTCATGGAATCAGGGAATAGCAGGGAATCAAGTCACACAGGCACAGACCAAGATCATGGAATGTCTGGTACAGTCATGTCCACAGGGCACTTCAGCAGCACAGTACAGCTCAGTTCAGCAGCAAGCTGTCATAAACAGTAAATTACAGGAATCCTGAGGCTTGAACAACAAGATAATTAAGAAAAATAATTGATGGAGACAGGAAAAGAGCAAGACCTGATTTTGATTACTTGTCTTCACACATACCTGATTTCATTGAAGATGTCCCTGCTCATTGGAGTGGGGTTGGATTAGATGACCTTTAAAGGTCCCTTCCAATCCAAACTGTTCTATGATTATTTGATATTTGTATCAGAGTATCTGTCTTTGTGCAGGGGAGGTGTTTACTGAGGGGGTACACAATGAAGGGACCCGATTTCCAGTCCTTTCTTGCACCATATGCGAAAGAACTTCGTTGTGTACACTTCACTCTGTGCTGCAGAGCTGGATGCATAAATCTCATTCATATTTTTGGCAAGTAACCTGCACTGTGTTAAACCAATTTGATGGTTTAGCCTGCAATTTAGAAGATTTCTGCATAAAAACTTATTTTCTGTTCAGCTTTTACACCATGGCTTTACTCACAATTTATGTCTTTCTGTCAACAAGCAGTCATTAATTTCTTGCAGTTACAGTCAATACCTGATGTCATTCTTCCCTCTTTATGTTTGTGCCTGCCATTCCCTTATTCTATTCATGGTTTTTATGCTGCTTGTGCAGCAATTTAAAGGAACATTAAATCAAGCAAAATATTAAAACAGGAATTTTAAAAGAGAAACATGAAAATAAAACTGAGATAGAATTCTTTCATAAATTTTAAGAAGAGGGAAAAAAGAGTGAGAACCTGAAAACAATGTCTCTGCAAGAATCATGCACCTGCCCAGGTGGCAGGTTGTGGATCAGGTTCTTTCTAATGTGGATCTTCACGTGGGGGCACCCTCCATTTAAGGAAATGTGCAGCTGTTTCAGTTTTTCTGAGACATTTAGTTAGGAAGAGAGAAGTGTTTCTCTCACACTGATGATGCAGAAACCAGAAAACACTGGAATAAAGATTCCCCCACTCTTCAGATTGATGCTTAGTCCAGCAGGTTCACTAAATACTGAGAAATCTCTGTAATTATTTGCTTACAGAAAAATTTCAAGATAATTAATATATAATTTTATTTTAAAAATCCACAAACTTTTCTACTTCAAGTCATTTTAAATAATTTCTCCATACACAAAATCTCATAATGGATATTCAAAACCTTTCGGGTGAGAATGGTGAGGTTTTATTAAGTTTTGAAATAATCTTCCTCACACAGGAAATGGTGCTGGGAAAGGAAAAGCTTTGGGGTGACAAACCAGCGTGTGAGATATTTACTACAAGGCTATTTTGGGGGAAGCTCAGATGAAGGTGATGTGAACTGAGAGAAAACTGTATGCTTAAAATTATGTGAGGTGGCAAAAAACTTCAACACCTTACAAGTTTATGAAAGGGACTCAAGTCTACTAGCTTGGAAGTCTACTAAGAAGGAAAACAATATGTCAAGAATTTAAATGAGAAGTAAAATCAATCTACTGACAGAACTTTGGATTTCAAATGAACTGATCATTGTGGGATTTATAAAGAAAGAAACTAGAGATTTTTATTCAGGACACCATTGCATAGTTAATGTTCAAATCTTAATTACCCTGTCTGTAACTTTTGCATATTAATCTTTGTTACAAAACCACACAGTCCTACATTCTGTGACATAACTCATTGTTTGGCTAAGGCACCCTTTACACAAATATGGAATTGTCACAAGTAATAGGCTAGTGTTGTCTGCATTATTACTTTTAACAAGCACATTTTACAACAACTTCAAAACTTTAATTGAAGAGAGAATAGCTATAAAATTCCCCACACAATTTTTGTTTTGTTTTGTTTCTAAGCAAAACATTTCTAAGTAAAATGAATAAGTGCTTCCAATTGCTTTAATACTGGAGAGATTCAGTTCTCCTGAAGTTCTTTCTAGAATATGATTCACAATTTAGAAGCTTAAATAAAAACCCTGGTACTTCATTCAGAGTAATCTTATAAAGTTTCTGCTCTTTCAATAGAATAATTTTTACATTTCACTGCTACTATCAGAGAGACACCTCTGCATTCAGGAGCAAAAGGCTTCAACATTGCACAGGTTTGCTTCAATAAGCAAAATGTAGAAGGACAAACATGGAGTTAGTTGAGATGGCACAAGATATCCTCAGTCAGCTCAAGCTCTGAAAAAATAATGTTTATTATTTTGGTTCCTTGTTATACCTGTATCTATTCCACTTAAGCATCCTCTCTTTATAAAGAAGCTTTCTAGTAATATCTGGAGGAACAATAAAATCTATTTTTCTCTGAAATGTCTGATATGAGAAAGACTACACCAAAAAATGCACTAAAAAGACAGAAATTACATGTTTATGTAAGTACTGGTTTTAATGCAAACCTCTTCAACACTGAGACTATTTGAATTTTATTCAATTATTTTTTCATAGTTTAATCCTATTTTTATTTGAAAGTGACTATACCAATGTCTGAATATAGCTGAGTGAGCTATTAGATAAGGTGAGCCTGGAAATATATATGAATGTCAGAAGGTTTAATATTCTGCTGAAATTTCCAGTATCAACTTGCTTCTTTCTTTCCTGCCTTGAAACCTCTTGGTTACTTGATTGCCATCCTTTCCTATGCCATCCAGGATCATGCTGGAGGCTGAGGGTAGAAAAGAATGAATGTGAATTTCCAAGAACCCAGGAAATCACTCAGCAGAGGAGAGAGACAGTTGCAGGAGCACAGGCAGGAAGGAGAAAAGAGTTCTTTAAAGAGTGAGATGAGATGAGATGAGATGAGATGAGATGAGATGAGATGAGATGAGATGAGATGAGATGAGATGGAGATCTGGACAGCCAGCCTGCAGGGGGATAGATGTACTGAGAATTACAGGGGACAACTGGGAGCAGGAAAAGGTACTCAGATATTATAGAACGCTGAGAATGCTGTGGAAAAGAAGAAAAAAACTTCTCTCTGTTCTTAAGCAAGACACCTAATGGTCTGGTGATGGTTAAGCAGTATGACATCAGCATTTCATGGAACTTGCAGGATTTTCCAAACAATCAAAATTTCATAAGAATATTGAAAAATATTGAAATAATTTCCTAAATAAAATGAAGATTCTAACATTTTTTCCATTATTATTTCATTCAATGAATAAGTAACATTTGCAGAGAACTGGAGGGATGGAGAGGTCATAGCATTTTGCTACAAGTCTCACTTGGCAGTAGGTTCAGACAGTTCCAGACAGTCTCCAGACTTGTGCTGATGATCTGTGACACTGCAGTGAATATGTGAGAGAAATCACTCTGCAGGCACCAAGGTCAGTGAAGCAGGAGATGAAGGAGGTGTTTCAGGCACTGGAGCAGAGATTCCCTGCAGCCCCCAGTGGAAGAGTGTCCCTCTGCAGCCTGTGGAAGTCCATGCAGGCCATGGAGCAGGTGGATGCCCAAAAGCAGGTTGTGAGCAGATGGGAAACCCACGTTGGAGCAGTCTCCTGGGAAGGACTTGCAGACCCATGGAGACAAGAGCTCACATTAGAACCCCCTGGTAGAACCTGTGACCCTATGAGGGATCCACATGGGAGCAGTTTGGGAAGAACTGTAAGAGAGAAGGACTCTAGCTGCAGAAATTTGTGGACAATGGTCTCCCATGGGAGGGACCTATGCTGGACCAGGGGAAGGACTCCTATCCCTGAGGAGAAAAGCAGCAGCAGAAACAACATGGGATGAACTGACAGCAGTGCCCATTCCCTGCCTCCTGCACCACTGGAGGATGGAGGTAGAGAACTGGAAATAAAATTAAGCCTGGTAAGAAATGAGCAGTAGAGAAAGATTTGTTTTATTTTTCATTATTGCAAATCAAAACCAGAGAATGATAAATTCAACTTCCTTCTTTAAGTCAAGTCTGTAATGCCCATGACAGTGAGTGACTTCCCCCCATCCATACTGCAAATTATAAACGTTTGTCATATTTTCTTTCCCCAGTCCAGTTGAGGAGGGGAGTAATAGAGTTTCTTTGGTGGGTGCCTGTCATTCAGGCAGGATCAAACCACCACACAGGATGTGGTCCTTCAGACTGAATGGAGAAAGGTGCAAATATCTTTGCTTCTGACTGTAAGTCTTTTAATAAACTACAGAGAATATCTGCTCTTGGTCACTGGCCTATGTGTATCATGTAGGAACAGGATGGAAATTGAATGTCTTGATTATGTTTATAGACAAATTCATTTAGCCTGTTTACACTTTTCATGTTCTTCATAGAATTAAAAAAATATTTGAAATTTTGACTTCTTGATCCAAAATCAGGGAGAAAATGACTGCTGATGCTAGAATTTCTCAAGGAAGAAATGCAGTCCTTCCAACTGTTCTGCTCCACAGACCTCTCTAGGTGCTATTTGTTCCCACCAAATACAGTTTTGGTAATATCTCCTGCAGCAGAAGTGGTCTGTAGCTGAAAGTGTGCCAGGACTGCCTGTAGGTGACATTCAGGAAAGCAGGAAGAACAATCAGTGGAGTTACTAGAGAGAGCACACAGGGAAAGAGCAGGGTGCTCCTCTCCAGCAGGGCACTCACCTCTTTCACCATGGATTGAGCAACACAAAGCAGGTGATCACAAGGCTGGGAAAGCACCATGAAAGATTCACAAAGGATGAAAGGTAAGGAAATTAATTAGCAATGTAATTTTAGAGAAGTCACAAGGTCAGCTGGTGAGACTTCATGCATAAAATAATTAGCAGGAGGAAGTGTAAATATTTCTCTGTCTTACTTTCTCTCTTCTCATCGCTCTCTGTTACCTTTGTCCTACTGTTCTGAGTTTCAACCAACACCCATGGTAACAGTCCAAATATACTGCACATATTGCTAAAGATGATAAAACAGGAAAAAATTATACATATGATGAAAAAGGTCTATTTCTCTGTTCCTACAAACCTCTACAACTGGAACTGGCTAAAAGACCTATAACCTTGTGACCACTGTATGTGAACTTCTTCCAACTAAGCCTAACTAGGAGGCTTAGTTCTCAAGTCATCTCTTTCAGAAGCAGGACATGGGTTCCAAGACTTTTTAAAACCACTGTGTTATTTTAAAGTATCTTCTCAAGAGAAAGAATCAGTATTCCACTTTACTGAACATCCTTTTTAGGCTATCTTGCATGTGTTAGAAATTTCTCCTGAGCAACGGGAAGATAGCAACAGCTTAACCACTCAGCTGGGGGTTAGCCAGGTTAGGACATTAAGCCGTTCATATTAAATCATTCTGCTTTTCATGAGAAGACTGTGTGCACTGAAATAGAGTGTCAGAATGGCACTACGAGTTTGTCCAGTTCCCAGCAGAGTCCTGGGAACCCGTCTGTGTGGTAGGGACTGTGCAGGTGAGTTATCTAATAAATGTCTTCAAGAAGAGAGTGCAGAAGAAGATGTTGTGGTTGGATGCAGTATTGGAATCATCTTTCTTAGCTCATGATTGCATACAGGGTGATGAAGGGCATCTAACCTTTGCATAAGGTCTGGTTCTGCAGAGGCGCAGGAGGCCAGCTTGGCAAACTGAGCACACACAGGTTTCAGCTGTGAAAAGCCACAGTAGGCAGTAGGTTTTGTTGTGCATAGCTTCAGCCAAGTTATTCAGGACAGCCAAGAGTAAAATTGAGATGGGAGCATTGGGGGAATATGGCAAAGATGCATCCAACACTACATACATATGAAATGATACTTAGGCAAATCACTGGTTTAAAGTCATTGGCATTAAAGGTTGAATTCTCAAGAGTACTGTATATTCAGGGGGAGCTGTGCTGTTGATATGAACCACCAGTGCTTTGTCTCCAGGACAGAGGAGACCTTTGGTCAAACATCCCACAGTGTGTTTGAAAGGGTCAGGACAAACTGCCCAGCAGCAGCAGCACTCTGTAGTAACCTAACCATTGCTTCAAGCATACCAGGGCTAAACCATGCCAAGAGCCAAGGCCATGATTTTCTTCCTATTGTCCCTCTACTCTCTCCACAGCCCTGCTGAGGCCACAACTAGGTGACATGGGAAAGGCTGGTGTCCTATAAGGGTAGGAGAAATAAACTGGAGAACTTTGTACGCTGTCATTAGCACCAACCAAAATCCTATGTGTACAAATCTCCAGAATGAACAGTTACAGCTTGGAAAGTGATCAGTTGGGACACACTCAAAAAGTCAAAAAATAAGGGTAGTGCTTTAATAGAGCAACCACAGCAGTTTCAATGAGTACACTGAAGGGCAGCACTGAAGCAGTCAGTGCCAGGTCTGTGGTGGACAGACAGCAGGAAATGAAAATCACTGGGAAAGGCTCAGGAATTGGATAAAACCAAATTTCTAGATCAAACATTCAGGATCCCTCAGATGCAGAAGGAAAAGAAGATAAATGAAATTTGGTTCAGCTCTTCTCTTATGGAGGGTAATAGCAGGCATGAAAATTACTGAATGTGTTGGTAGAATCTTTAGTTGTATGGAAATTAAAAATGAGATGATAAACTGTTCAGAATGTAGATGGTTAAAGATAAGACCATCATTTTCCATATCTCAATTTCCACATAAAAATTGCTCAGTACTTATTTTGTCTTATCTATTTTATAATAAATGTAAAAATAAGCAATTGTAAGGACTAAATGGAAGAAACAAACAGTTTCATTTCATAAGCCTATTACAGCTCTGTGAAGAAAAAAAGTTGATGGAAAACAAAAAAAATCCAAGCTGATGGAAAACACACAGGAAGAGACTAAGAGTTAAAGTACAATTCTGGTTCAAGAACAAATTAATATAAACCACTGTAAGTTTACCTAAAAAGAAATTTTTAAGTCTTATAACCAATGGAGATGTGATGATCTGGGACAGTCTTCCAGTAAAAATAATTATCATGAGAATCTATCCTGCTTTCAGTTGGAACATCTAAGTTTCTGACAGAGTCGAAACATTTTGATGACTGCAGCAAAATCATTTTGTTTGCCCAGGAAATTAGGTTGCTTCCCCTCCAATATTTTTATGGTCAAACTGGCAGCCAGTGTTAAATGAAGAGACGTGTCAGGCTCTGAGAGCTGCAGCAAGACCTACATGCCATATAAGGAGCCACATCCCTGCTGCATTTCACTCCTGCAAACATTTGGTGCTTCTGACACCCAAAGTGACCCATATACCTGTTGTCTAGTAGAGCACTGTTACAGTGTCTCAGCACACTGAACCATCCACTTTTGAAGCAAGGGACGTAGCAGGCACATGGCATCTCTCCTTCAAACTCATTTCATTCAAAATTGAGGAATGAAAAAGAAAAAAACCAAAAGAAATAAACCTCACAGTTCTCATCTCCCTCTCATTTTGTTTTTTTTTCTGGTTTTCCTATCTGACTGTAAAAAAGGATCTGTTTTTCCAATGAAGGCTTTAATTTCTAACAATATTTTAATATTTAAAATTAGAAAAGTGTTCTATATTCTGGGACTTAAAGAAAGCAGAATGGCTGGCATTTATGGGCCAGTCTTCTACACTCTTGTAGCTTGGCATTAATTGTAAAGAAATCACACATACTGTGACAAAGTGAAATTATCTCCAGGGTGTTCAGCTGTCAAACAAGTTGATTCCCATCTCATCTGCTTTCTGAATGAGAGATGAAAATGAGTCTGCTACATTACCTCTGCTGTCAAAGGAGAGGATGGATTCAACCCCCTTTAAAGTGACAATGAACTCTGTGCTGTCTCTGTCTGAAGAGTTTGACTTTATCTGCAGGGAATTAACCTTATCTCAAAATATACAAGGAGATACGTCCAAAAGATTTTCAAAGTCGGTCCTTCGGGCCTAAAGCAAAATTTCATTTAACTTTTAGCTCATATCTGCCTTCTTGAAGTTTTCTGATTCAATTGATTGTGAAAGATGTCTGACTGACAGCACTGTTCAGGGAGAGACAAGGTCCCAGAGCACCTTAAGCACTTGTTTTAACCACAAGATTAGGATTCAGCAGATTGCACAATGAAGGAGGACAGAGATGCCAGTGTTCTTGGGAAGAAGTAAAAGTTAGGAACCAAAAGCTGTGACAAAGACCTCTTGAAAAAGTGAATTCAAAGCCATCACTATCCAGCATGACACTGAACTGATCAATTGAATATGAGGTAAACTCCATTTCTTTGCTCTGTAACAAACCTTTACTCAATCTTTGATAGCTGAATAAGAAAATATGTAAAAATAAAGTTCCTGTCAGCTTATCATCCTCCTCTCGAAATCCGTAATAACTTCCAGAAGCAATAGAACATCAAGTTAATTTTAACACAAACTTGAACCTACTGCCATTTCCATTGTTCTGCATCTGGCATGCCACCTTTTCTGTCTCTTCATTCTTTCCATCTCTTTCATGTTGCATATTCAGCTTGTGATTCTGCAAACTGGGACCTCTCAAGGTAAGGATCTTCCTCTCCACCTAGGATGCCACATTCATACCTAGAGCAGAGTAAGTATGCAGAAAATCGTTCCTCCAGCACTGAATTCACAGTGAAAATGTCCTGAGGGTGCTTGTTGGGCAGAGATCTAAACCCTGGTGATGTTGGAGACAGAGAAAATAATTCTCTGCCTGAATGTTCATAAACCTTTGTGGTGGAGCAGCAGCCAGGAGCAAAAGACCAGAGAGCAGCACAGAGATTATTATGCTAAAAGAGCCAGAAAGTGATAAACACACAGCCCAGTGTTGATCAGGCAGCCAGTATCTGTTCATTAACCTTATTTGCTTACTGTTGAAACCTGTGACACCACTTTCTCTATCCTTCCTGTCATAGATGTGCAATTAGAAGAAAGAAACAGAGAGCATGAGCATTTACTGAGTCCAAAATGTGTTTGGGAGACAGTTGTCTGGGTAACAGCCCTGTTCCCTGAATTATTTTTGCATTTTTAACTAATGTTCAGTAAAATAGGGGAATTCAAACCACAATTCAGGACTCTTCAGGAGATCTTTTATCTCCACAATAGCCACCCACATCCCTATTTTACTATAAATCCATCAGCTCAGGCCTCAAGATCCTTGCTCCATGACAGAAAGATTATGGTGATTTCTGTGTTCAGGCTGGGGAAGGGCTTTAAGTGTGGCAGGCTCTTCAGGGACATGGTCAGAGGAATATTGAAATTTCAAGATCTAAAATTTTCAAGATCTAAAAACGGCTTCAGTGGGAGACACATGCTGAAAGATTCAACTCTGGCAAAGTGGATGCAGATCTGAATCTGTGAAAGAACAGAGGGTTTGGCATCTTACTCCTACCAACCAGCAGACACTAAACAGGATCTTTCTGGGTCACACTGCTGACCTTACATGTCCAAGTCCTTTTCTTAATCTGAATCAATACCTTTTTCAGAGTTATTTAGGCAACACATCAGGATGGAAGTTCTGAAATCCTGACATTTACTTCAAAAAAAATTTTGTTTTGAAAAATGTGCTGCCAGGGCAACTATTATTTACCCTCCTTCCCATTCCCCATCCTCCTTCCTATTCCTCAGCCTTTCAAACGCCCAGGCAAACACAGTCTTTGCAATGCATCTGGTGGACATGTCCACTTTTCAAGTATGCTACAATAATCTAAAATTAATGTGACACACAGGTTGGAAGAACAAAGTTAGGATCCACGACAATGTTCACTTAAAAAAAAAAAACAGAGATTAAGCAAGACTTCCTTAAGACCTGCTGCTGCATGATTTGCTGGTGAATAACAATGTACCACAAGGTCCCAGTGGAGGACAGACATCCTCAATTAGCATGGTTACAATCCTCAGTACCTACATGGTTCAAAAAGAAAGCCAGCAGCAGCACTTCCCTTGGTACCTGTGGGGTCAGAATCAAATCTGTTGCCATCATGTTGCCCCTATATTATTTCTTGCTTTTAATTTTCACTGCAGATGTAAAAAAACAATGTCTCAGATCTCCCAAAGCAATTCAACATTTATGCATATCTATGGGAGATCTGGTCTGCACGATGGTCCTTCTACTGCAGCATCTGATGCAGATCTGTATCCTGAATCCATCTGTCACACTCCACAGCCCAAGCATCAAAGATTGCAGTCAGGTAAACTCCAGCCAAGAAAAATTATTCATGGATAGTATCCAATATGATAAGAATCTCCCTCTCCTCATATCCTGACATTGATAAAAGCTTGGAAGATTTCCTGGATTCAGTGAAATGACAGTAGTGACACTCAGCACGGAGCAGATTAGCAACTGAAGAAAATTTCCATCATCCTGTAATGCTTTCATCTACTTTACTGTTTCCAGATTAAAAGATTTAATTCACAGCAGAATCTGTCCTTAGAACTAGATTATCTATGTTGGACTAGATGATCTTAGAGCCCTTTTCTAGCCTAAAAGATTCTACAGTTCTATGACACATCATTTAAGAAACATACATTAGCCAATTTAACAGCTTATTTTCCTAAAACCCAAAAAGACAGCTTTAACTTCCTCATCTTGATTTTAAAACTTAGAAAATTTCTGTTACAAGCTGGGCAAAAAAAAAAAAAGTGGAAACAAAGCTTACAACTCTATCAAAGGAACAAATCCATAGCCCTCAGGCCAAAATCCTTACTCCCATCACAGTGTCAGTTTAGCTTGAGAACAGAGCTCTGTTTTGTCCTGCATTCACACACAAGGATCAGCTCACCTGCTCCTTAGGAAGGGCGGCCAGTTACATGATTTTACCTTCTGAGTCAGAAAAGAAACAATAAGGTGCATGGAAATTACACAGGAATCGTGAGGTGACATTTTCAAAAATTCTTAGTAGTGGTTTGAGCTTTCACCAAAAGTATGATTCCATGAAAGATTTCAAAAGGAGAGTAACCACGTCAAAATCTCCAAAATTGTGTTCCCTCTGCAAGTGCTCAGATTTGAATATTTATTTACAGGAACACTTCACTGAATGTTAGTGTTGCAAGTTTTGCAGAAGTTGATCTAGTATTTCCCCAGAAACAGGTCTTCCTGGAGTTTTGCTGCAGCTCTGCTTCCCTGGTTTGCCAGGGTGCTCCACCACACCCAGAAACCACTGAGTTAAGGTCCTTACTTCAAATACAGGCTTCAAATAACACTTTATCATGTATTTACACAGTACATAATATACCACTAACAAGGCTTTGCCTAGAGGAACCCGTAGTTTCAAAGACCCAGCCAAATGCTAATTAAACTCAAATTCACCACTTCCTTCCACAATAAGTCTCCTCTGCAGTAGATCCTTGCATGTGTCCATTATGGTTATACAAAAGATGCAGAAACACCCTGGTGTTCAGAGCACTCATCAATTAAAAACAAATTAAAACGTCAATGTTATAACAGAAAATGAAGGAACCACAACCATTTAGGACTTTGGGCTCTGAAATATTTAATTTTAGAAAAAAAACAAGACAATATCTCTGCAGTAATGTTATATTACTATGTTTATTGTCTTCTCTCTCTCTCCAGCAACAACTTTCCCTATAACCATAGATCTCAAACTACTCACATTACCATGATGTGTAATGTTGAGCTGCAGGATAAGAACAATTTCCTTTATGAACTGAATACTTATGGTCATGTGGTAAATTCTTTCTTTAAAAACCTTATTCAGATTGTAGCCATATACTTGTAGTTCATGGACATTCTAGAAAAAGAAGATGACTTTTGCATCTTAAGTAATTAAACCTCTTGTTTAAAATCTCTGCTGTAAGTGGAAATAATGATACTGAATGTAATAGTGGTTATGCTGGCTCTAGGTGGGAAAAAAGCTACAGACTTGGAAGTGTGAGCATCCATCTGAAAAAACTGTATTCACTGAGGAATCCTTCCCTTGCTTATCATGCATTGATAATTTAAGATTTTATTAAAAAGCATTTACTAGTCAATTAGCATTTGTTTATTTGTTTAAAGAAAAGTATCCTAAAACAGTAAACCAACTGTAATTAGCCTCCTACCATAAATCTGATCAAACACATAACTGAGAATAATAGCACAGCTTAGTCCCTTAAGAACCATTTTTTACACTGTGCTACTGACAGTGAAAAACACAGAAAATATTTAACTGCTCCCTGTCTGAAGAGACACTTAAACAGCAAAGGAGATAATTGCACCCAATGATCTCAAAATGCCAATCTCTATACCAGTGCACATCCCAGTACTCTGCATTCAACCCTATATATCAGAAACCTGCATTTTCTTCACATGACTGCAAATTACAGGCTATCATGGATATTTATGGTGAGACTTGAATATGAAAACTGTAGACACCATTACAATTCAATATGAAAATTAGTTCAGGGTACCAAACTCATTTTTGTAATGATCATGTCTACAAAAATCTCCTCTGTAAAACCAGTAACACACAAAAACTGTGGGCTGCCATAACAAGGTTGTCAGAAAGTTTCAGACACAGAGCTAAAATGCAATGCAAAGTGAAAAACTGACTGCAGCAAATGAATCTGATATAGAGGTTGCCATAGGGCTTTCTCTGTGTTTTAAAGAGCTCCTTCAATCCAGTGTCAAGAGAAGATGGGAAGAGTAGGACTTGTTTCCTCCTGGGGATGAGCTTAAGGACAGAGCCTGGAGCAAAACTTGAGCTGTCCCAGAGTGACTCCCATTCAGTCACTGCTGCTCTGCTCACACAGAGCCCCTAAATTGCCAGGTACTTGCCCCAGGGGTGAAGGAGGGTGGGTACAGCAGAGGCAATGACAGAAGGGCTCTTTTTGCACTTAGTCCCCAGCTGACAGCATTGAACTTAGGGAACAGTGAAAATACTTTCCTAAGGTAGAAAATTGCTACACAGGTCAATACCAAGCTAAACAAAACTAAAGGCCTGAGCAATGCAAAACCCAAGAGATTTGTTTTTAATTTTTTTTTGTGTAATGACGCATTAAGCACAGCAATGAACAATATGGATGAGCACATCTCTAATTCAGATCATTGACAGCAAAGTAGTTAAGAGGTTGTACCAGTAAAAGCATGCCACAAGTACTATCAGCAGGGCTATAACTTGACTTTTTCCTGGGCAATGCATATTAATGAGGAATATGGGCTGGAGCTTTTGCAAACAGTCTAAAGAATAGAAAAAATTGTTTTAAAGTAATGACAGTTTCAGGTTATTCTGTGTGTCAACACAGACTAGGCTTACCTCTTACAACTGAGGTCAAATGCATGTACAACTTTACTCTTGCTGCCTTATTTCTGAGCAAACACATACAGAAAGGAAATCCAACCCTAAGCCATTAGATGTGATTTGGTTGGAAGCAGAATTTCCAAAATGTGGGTCCTGTCCTATGAATCTTATAATTCCCATGTAACAAAATATATGGAAATGTTTTACAAATATTTAATAAAGTGCAACCATATTTAATTATATGAATAATTTTAGGATCTAGTTATTCTGACTGAACAATTCCACACACTGAATATCATACAGCCAAATCATCCTTTCATGAGGGTGCAATTTAAAAAGAAAAAACATTAGTTCACACAATCACAAAATTAAGAATGAATATAGAGAGAGATTTCAGTAATACACAAGGCCCACAATATATACCAGAATTAAAACTGTTACTTTTGAACTCTTAGCTGTGAGGGTTGAGGGGAACAGAATAATACTCCATGTATCAGATAGAAACACAGATAATATCATAAAGGCATAGGGCCATGCAATCCCATCACCATGCAACAGATTAGTGATCACAAGAAATGAAGGTTCAATGCTTTACTTTTTTTTTTCTCTGCCCAGGGAGAAATAATTTTCATACTGGTGTGTCTATTTTTGGATGCTTATAATTTATCGTTTGTAATACAAAATCCCTGTTTCTTCCCAGACTTTGGATAAGACTTCTGAATAAATATGTTTGTGGAGAGAAAAACAGGTTCTGGAAAGATTAACATCGTTTAGCAACCTTTGAGCAGATAACTCCCCTCACCTCAATCAATGATTGTCATTCTTTCTGCAAATGTTGAATGCTGAAAAATCCCTTGTGACCACTAGCACAGTTTCAAGGGGCCAAGAACCACCTCTAAATAAAACATCAACCACAGGAGAGGAGCATGCAGTTTCCAGACAAATAGCACACAGTAGATGATGAATAGTAATTGATTGCTTTTTTCCATCGTGTCACCACTTGCAAATGTGAAACTCAGTAATATAGTTGTTCAGTAATTTGAATATGGCTGCTCATGACTAGATAGAACAAGGTAAATCTGCTTTTGTTTGCTCTGTACAGCACTACTGATTCTCATTTTCAGTTTCATGAAGGGTGCTACCAATTTACTGGAACATGTAATATGTTTCAGAGAGATTTAATCCAACTCGCAATAATATCTAAAAGTAATTTTACTTGACTGTAGAAATACCACTTCGCGAACTATTTTTCACTGAACTCTTCTGTTCTTTCTTCCCTTTTTGATCCCCAAAAGCAGAAAAGGTTAATGACAGCAACTTTGGTAGATGATCATTTTCCTTTTCTTAAAGTAGTATCTGTGGAAATGATTCAGCTGCAATTACTGTCTCTCTTCTGAGTCCTGTCTGCAGAAGAGTTTTAGATTTTATCTCACAGAAGGCGTGAACTATCTGAGTAGTTTTGGGGGCAGGGACTGGACCAGAAGCCAAACTTCCCCTACTGCCCACTAATCTAGTTACTCAACTTCATGCACTGCCACAGCCAATGAAACACAACGAGCAAGGAGGAGTGGAGCAAGTCTCTGAAAAATAAGGGCAGTCAGTAGCAGATACAGGGGAAGTAGGAAGCTTGTGTCAGAGTTAAATCAAACAAAAATTTGAGCAGACTCCTGCTTCCAAGACAAAAAGCCTCACCAGTGACTGATAATACATAAGAAAGGCAGATGTTGGCACCTTGTCCAGCATTTGCATTTTATGTAAGGACAGGAAAAACTTAATGGTCTGAAATAACTTTGTCAGGCTTTTCCCTTTGGGGACATTCAGATGGACAGTACTGCCTTAACTCCATACCAGAAAGGGAGAGCAAGAGCTGACTAAGTAGCAACCAGAACATTCTTCAATGCCATGGCCATTCCATATCTAACTCTACCCATTTCCTCCCACAGCAACTGAGCCTCCTACCAGACAGATACCATCACTCTTTGCCAAGTTCGGTTTTCAGGCATTAAGTCTGTCAGTGGTTTCACTACTTACAGGCTCCTGACAAAACTCACTCCTCAGACTGCAAGTCCTTATTGACAGTGAGATTTTGATTGCTAACATGGTACAAGGACCCTCAAAGAAAACCTGTTCATCCTCACCCGAGAAAGCATGGACAGTTGTCACTCCAATATTGCTACAGACTGGATGTTACAGAGGTATAATAGTAGCCACATAGAATTTGATAGGGTTTATTAACATTAGAATTCCCTTGGAAAAAGCATTGATCTGAGTCATTTTTTGACCTATGATATTCTAGCAGTGCTTTACAATCTAAAAGATTTTTCACCATGGCCTTAAAGTGGATTTCATGCTCAGAATGGCCAGGGTGTTTTTTTTTTTTTTTTTGCTTTGGGCCTTCTGTGTACTAGCAGGAAATGAACAAGAAATAGGACAGGGAACAGAGAAAAATAAAACCATTGATCTTCACAGCTAGGGGGTCTACAAATGTACTTATGGCACAGGTGACAAACAAGGCTGTGTGTGAGCACATCCATCAGTTTGGCCTGTTGGTTCAGCCCTTTCTTCAGATAAATCCAATGCAGCTGAAAGGCCCCAAACTAAAGAAGCAGGGACTTTTAATTATCTGAAGAAACTACCATAAGAATAGTTGAAATGTGCACCTCTTTCATGTTGCCTATTCCTAATTGCTGACAAGTTAAGCACACAAGATGGGGAATACTTGGGAGAGATGAGACACACATGAGCAGAATCTCAGTAGGTGTAAATCTGTACTGCTCCTTTCAAACGAAACAAAGTGCTATGCTCATTTTGATTAAAAGTACTAATGAAATAGAAAATTAGATTGAATTTTTCAGGGTTTGGAATGTGCTCTTAAAAACTCAGCCATTGTTCTGTTGATGGCTATTCTGTCTGAATAGATTTTTCCTTTGGCCTCAGAAGCAAGGAAAGGTCCAAATTGCCTTTCCATCTAACAGCTCCTAACGAGGTGTTGAAACAGGAAACTACATAAATAAAGAAATGAGCTGCAGCTTTTCTCTATTAGGCACAAGATTTGGATTAATTCAGTCCTGAAATAGAATATAGGATTATTGCACCTCAGATAAGGAGTCTTGTCTCTTTGTCTGAAACCTGAAGAATCTCCAGACAAACTCAGCTCCTTGACAGCGTAGACGTACTTACTACACTGGAAAGAAAAATAAGAGAAGAGACAACACACAGAGCATTTCAATGAGACACCTTCCTAAAGGTACTATCCTGTAAGCATGTTATAACTAGAAGGAAAAGAAAGGAAATAAAAAAGCAGTGGACAGTGAAATAAATGCCATGAGACACAGTTCTAGGACATGCTCAGTGTCTGCAGATCATTTCCCAGTGCATATCACCATCAGTTGTGTAGCAATTTGCTACCATTTCTTTGTCCTCTGGTATCCTCCAAAAAGGCTCAAATGAAAATCTATGGTTCTTATAGAATGTCTAGTTCAAAGGAAGAGTCTCTCCTGTTTAGTGCCCCAATTCTGTACAAAAGAAATACAGAATAGTCTTGACTACAACTGCTGTATCAAGAGATGTATGTTTCCATTTTTTAGAATTTAATGACCTTCCAGGTCAGTGCTTGCAAAAGAACATGGCAAACTTCTGTTTTAAATCTTCTACCTAATAATTTTGTCAAGTTTCCTCTGCTTCTTCAACTGTGAGTATGGAACTTTTACTCATTATTTCTCATATTTTCCCTGTCATTTGTGATTATGTAGGCCTATATCCCAGTTACTTCTTTTGTGACCTAAGCAACCTTTTACAATCTAATTTATGTTATGCAGTATTCAAAACATGGGAAGAGAGTTACACCACAATGAAATAATAGAATGCATCACAGAATAATGATGTATCCTGTTTTATTCTCTACTCCCTTCCCAATCATTCCCATCTTTCTAGTTGCCTTTTCAAGTCATGTTGAGTATTAAGACATTTTGTAGCATACTTTTGCAGATGTCCTGTATTTGTTTCCTAGTTTTGTGTAACTGAGGACATGAAATTTCCTCCAGCCTGTCTCCTCATTCACTTTTACTTCTAAAACATTTTAAACTATTTTATTATTTAAAACAAAACCAAAAATCTCCAATTATTCTTGTGTCACTGTTAATTTCTTTGCCAAAACAGCCTAGGAATTTGTTTAGTGCTGATACAAGCACTTCCAAAGATCCTAGTGGATGATGTTAAAAACTCCTCTCAGCTGTAAAACCTCACCCTTTTTCAGCCCACATGAGTCATGGCTGACCAGATCACCCACATCTCTGACTCTTTCTGAGAACTAAAGTATATTTCTGTAAGACATGGCCTCCATATGCATTATGTACAGCAGTTCATTCCTAGTATATCATGTTCATTCATATATGTGCTGCTAGGTTAGCAGTTATGACCCGTACATAGGACAAAATATCATCAATTCGGATCAGACCCACAGCCCTTTTTAAAAAAGGATTCTATTTGCTACATATCCAGTCCTCAGATAACAGAACAAAGTTAAATTATAACCTATATAAGGCCACTAACAGTTGACATTCTTGACTAGGGTATTACTGAAAAACAAGTACAAAAAGGAAAATAATCTTACACAGACATATCTATAGCATCTTTTGTTTTCTGATTTTTTAGAACAGTCTTACATTGGCCATACTTGCCATATACTCTCATTAAATTACTCATGGAATAAAGCACATTTTATCCTGAATGAAATAATCACAGCCTCAGCTTTAATACCAGGCATCTTTATGCTCTTGGTTTTTCAGTAGCATGAACATCAAGTGCTTCCCTGTGATTTTCTGAACTTTTCTTTGACCCAATTTATTACCTGGACTTTCTCTTTTGGAAAACGTAACAAATTTGAGGTATCTGTCTGGTGCTCAAACTCAACAGTCCTTGCTCATACTGGCAAGAAGAGAGATTTAAAGTGTCTTTCACTGTAGTACCTGTGGAGGCCAGTAAATTTACATATGGAAAGAAAACCATGTGGTTGTACTGTTTATCACTGAAAAGCTGAGGTATAGAACAGTACCACAGAGGCAAATTTAAAGTGCCCAACAATTAAGAGAAGAGCTCATTAAGATCTATTATTCCTCCCCCCACAAATTCTCATGGCACTTGCTCTACTTCAGGGAAGCCACATAACAGACACTAAGAATCACCAAATGTTTTCCACACTCAAAGATATACTTGAAAGGCATAAATTAGGATTAGGCAACTGCTTCCCATAGAAATTGAATGATATTTGCTACTCTCTTTCCCTGTTTACTTTTAAAACTTCACATTGAATATGTGTCCAAGAAAAGAGATACATCACCTAAGACCTTGATTTACCTCATTCCTAGTGCTGAAATTCAATGAGAGAATACATCTCAGTGCAAAAGACACATAAAACTCAGAAATCTTTCCAGCTTTGTGAAAACCAGTGCTTTGCCAGAATATGTTCTGTCTATTGCATTGTATACATGCTTGTATTTTATGATTCAGCCACACTTCTTTCCATCTCCAAAAATGACAATAAGAAAGTACCTTTCCTTCTTAGAAGACAAAAAATGCCAGCTAACATAGGGCATATTTGCCATTTTACAATGAAACACAGCCTGCAGAGAAAAGCAGACATTGCTTCCTAGCTCTTGTTTGCAAAGATGCAGCAGAGCCTGAAATGATGATTAGTTCTTCACTGTAACATTAGCTCCTATAGAAAATTTTCCTTTAAAAATAAACCATACTGTTCTCCCTATATATTCCAAGTAAGCATGGAGCATGTGGGAAAAACACCCCCACAGCCAACACTGACAAGGAAAGCTGTGCTATTTTGTGATCTCTTGTATGACAAGAATTAATTTTATTACTTCATTAGCATGTCTTAATCAATATTATCTTTGCATGTGAAAAAATAACCCCTTTTCCTTGACTATCCCCCTTTTCTTTGTCCATCTCTCTTTTCACTATTTTTGTTACCTCCAAGAGGCTTGCCTTTCCAGAGTCAAGACATTTATACTAGCAACTACTCAGCAGCAATAATAAAGTTCACCATTTACAATCTCACAAAAATATTTTAGCCAGCAGGATTTCTTAGCAACAAATAGTGCTGGGCATTTCAATATCCTTACAATATTTAGAAACAGGAGATTTTAACTACCTGCTTGACAAGGACATTTCTTTTCATGGTTTATGAGGTGAATAATTAAGATTTTAAGCACATATTACAGGTGAAATTAATGTATCAGTCAATAGTCTGCCATCAATACAAGTGCAGGCCATATGATATAAGTCACTGAGTGATTTCTTGGTGAACACAGTGAGCAACCCTTCCACATGGGGCAGAGATCCCAGGGAAGTGGAGGATCCCAGGCTGCTGGTGCTGGGGGCAGTTTGCTGCTGACCCTCTTTGCTGCAGCACCACCCAAGCACAGTCAGGCTCCTGCAGGCTGATCCCAAGCAAGGGCCTGTGACAGCCCCATCCAGCAATGGAGGGGACTTTGCTACTCACCAGGTGAGCTCTGTAAAGGAAGGCAACCCCTGCAACTGGTTGAACTGTGCTCACTAGTCCCAACTGTCACCATGTGGATGTGGCACCCCAAAGAAGGATGTCACTTGGGCAAGCAGCTCTTTAAGGTCTGTTATGATTCTGTTCATCCAGCTCTGTTAACATCTTATTTTCTTACTCTGCTGGGCTTTTAAATGACATTCAGAATTCCTCCAATGTTGTTTCTTGAACCATTTCATTCTTCATTAGAGCAATATTTTATCCTATCAGGACTGATCAAAATTCTCATGCATTGTAATCTAGAAATTCACTCACTGTAGAGGGGGTTTGCACAAAGAGAAAAGTGGCTTTGATGTCAGTCAATCACTTTTTAAACCAAGCTCTTCTTCTGCATCAGGCATTACTGTTGAGCTGCTGTTGTACCTGTCCTGCTGATCTCTGGCAAGTTCTGTCTGTGTGTGTTTAGCTGCAACTTATGAACCATGTTCAGTTCAGGAAAGGTGTAGAGGTATCTGTGGAGTGAAGAATGGATGATAATAAAGTATGAGAAACGAGTGGAAGCAATCAATAGCTGTCAGCTCAATAATGATGCCCTTCTACAGTCTCACTCCACAGGCATTTGCCCAGTATGACCCAGTGGATGCAAAAAAGCATAGACTCTTCAGTCCATACATTCCTCTAGCCGCCCACCATTGGCCATGCAACAGGGTAATTTTATCATTTACTCAATCCTATCTTGCACAACAGACACAAAGTGGTACATGCATGAAGCTACATTTGGCAAAAATCAACCAGGAAATAAAGATTTTGCTAAAAGCAGAATCCCTGCATTTATCTTGCATTCCTTTGTCAATTTGCTGCATGCAACTCCTGCCAGTAAAAACTACACTTTAAGTTAACAGTAGAAAGTGGTGTTTAATCAAAGTCTTTCTTTTCAGAACCACCTCCTGAACATTATTTTAAAAATATATAATTTCTCTTTCCCATTGACAGCATTAACACTTTGAAAAGAAGTACTGTATGCTCCCATAACAAAATTATTATATTTTGACTGATCTCCAATTCCTTGAATAGAGACTTTTAAAACCAGTATCTTGATGCTGGTTTTAAATGATGATGATGATGCTACCCCCAGACATGTTAATTTCAGTATCTAGGTATGGCATAACCCTGTGCAATGAAGTCAGGATTCTTTCCTTTTTTTAATGGACACAATGTTCCTGAGAAAGGAAGGTAATTTCCAAATGTGTGTGTTCCAGCTCCAAGATCAAAACATTTTCAAGAAGAACTGGGGTCCTTCACATATTTCTGAAATTCTGAAATTGGCTGACCAGTTTTGATGTTAAGGTTTTTTTAGTTGCTTTGGGTTACTTTCTCCTCTGAATTCTTGAACAAACAGCTTAAGTGTAAATTTGACTCTGTGGAAACAGAATAAAGAGCTATTGGTGACAGGGCAGACAAATCTATTTTCTTTGTGAGTACTTTATTGGCTTGTGAAAACATTCAGATATCCAAGGTCCAGGGTCCAAAAAAACTGCATGCCCCAGAATTTGAACTGGGGATGCTTTAATAAAAAAAGTTTAGGCATGATAAAAACAATTAGCTATTGCAGAGGTACATGAGGAATTGTGATTTTACCAGCTAAGGTTGAAAATCCTCACAGAATTTATTCCAAAACCCAACTGAGCAGGTCCCTGGTGGTAATGAAATTAGTGATATTTTAATGATCACAGGAAAAGCATCAAATCAGGGCTGACCTACAGCTGGGTGACAACTGGGGGACAGGGCAGAGGCTGAATGGGCTTTGCAGATTGGATCAGCAGACTGGTTGGGAACCAAGGCCTACCACAGCAAAGGTTGCTGTGAGCTGCAAGGATTGCCACTGCAAAGGTTGCTCTGGGCTCACAGCGCTGCGCTGACAGCTCAAGCGGTCTAAAGGAGGCTGCTGCTCAGAGCTGCACAGCTGAGGCAAAACAGCAGATGCTGATGGGCTCCTCTTAGATACAGCCAAGACAACATCTTAGGACTGAGATTACTTAGCAAAACTTTCATGACACCTGTCCACATGATACCTGGCTCTAATGCTGCTATTAAATACTCAGAGGCAGAAGCAGTACATTTCCTTAACAGACGAGACATTAGAAAATCCTAGATTCTGTTTTTAGCAATAGTTATGAGGTTGCAGCTGTTTTCAAGAAAAGCTTTTCCATTTTGGGAGAAATATTACTGCAGAAGAATCAACTTTCTCTGGCCTCACTGCAATGTACCCTCTTAGTTAAATCTCAAAATTCTGTGGAACTCAGGCAAATGTGGGTGGCCAGACATTTTCTGTAGTAAAGCAGACACTAAAATATAAGGATAGAGAATGAAAGAAAAAACAGTGTGTTGATAATGAGAAGTTTTCAAAGTGATCCAAATACTCATCTGTGACATCTTAGAAGAGTCACTTCAAGCCTCCTCTGCTGGTGATCATCAGTAAGCACCATGATGTTTTGTACATGTCATACTGAAGGTCAACTTATGTTCACTTACACCATCTCAAGTTTTCCCTGTAGTGTCATCTAGGGAAGTTGTTTTTACTTACTCATCTGAAAGAAAATACAGCTTTTCCTCTGAAGATACAATGTAGAAGTTGTAGTGGTTCAATAGAGGGACTAACTGCATATCATTTGTAGGATCCTGCTAAAATAGTTCAGATAGGAGAGACAGGAAAATTAATCAAACTAAGAATGAGCTGGTCATAGCTGCAGTTGGTCTGCTCAATCCCCATCACTTGTTATTCCATCAATCAGACGTAATTTGTAAATGTAGACATGCTCTAAGGCAAAGCATGGACAAAAATAAGCAGTCAATGAGGTGTATGTAACCAAAATGCAACTTAAACTGTAATGGTACTGTAAATCATCTCCAACATGGGCATTACTAATTTAAAACATGGTTTGAAAGTGTTGAAGCCAGAAAACAGTAAAGAAATTTGCTTGAACATCCAGACCTATTATACATGATCTCTTGACTAGCTCCAAATTCAAGACCCCAAACTACTGTGGCCTCTAGATTTCAACAGCAATTTGAAGATATCTTGTGCTGTCTGTGTCCAAGTTGCCTTTGCCAGAGAAAGCAATGGGATAGCTTGTGGTGAGTGGACAAACTAGATGATCCATCAGGTCTTAACACAAGGTTTTTTCTGTGTTGAGAGTATCTACTAAGCCCATTCCACACGTGTCTTTAGGAAGAAAAAATTATTGACTCTGGACAAGCAAGAGGAAGCATGCAGATCTGTGTTTCCCCAGTTGCCACACAGGGAGCACCACAAGGGTATCAGCATGTGCAGTCATAGTCAAATTTCCAGTTGTGGGAGCTGAAGAACAGTTTTTCATGATCATGTTTTACTGTTTCACTTTGTTCGTTCATATGCTCTGGTCTTCTCCAGAATAGGAATTTTTACATGACTGCAAGAAAAGACAATTTGACTATTAATTCCACCTTGTCAAAATCTTAGTCTGCCAGCTCTTGAGCTGATCCACAGGCACCCTGTACAACTTATGATCATGGCTCCATCTGAAGGATTACAGGATGCCAACTGCCATGGCTCATTATGCAGCGTCTAACTCAGCACATAAAGACTTCCTGCAATGTTCCAGAAAGCTGGGGGAGATAACAGTAACTTTAAAAAGCAGAGCTCTAGGAGATGTTGCTTTTTGTTTAATATACAGTTGACAGTCAAATACATTATGTTCTAAGCATCCAGTCCCTAAGGAGCTAAAACTGCAATAATTTTTCACAAAGCATTGGCAAGAAGGTCTCATTTTCACCTGTAGGCTCAGGAATCATTGGCAGTCAAGATACCTAATAGCTCTGTTGAGCACAAGAGTTTCCAGAAGCATTCAGTCCAATGCCTAGGACTTCCTAATTTAAAACAGAAAGCTAAAAATGCATAATACTGCAAAGGACCCTGCCAATTTTCCACCTAACACAAGTGAAGCATTTATGACCTAACTCAAGTGAAGCATTTTAATATAAAAACCCCTGGAAAAGTGATCTTCAGAAAAATCAGGTAATATAGGTACTGGTGCACCCTAAGTCATACTTGAGCAGGAGATATATTGTTGGATAAATCATCAGATTAGTCTGGTGGCATAACCTGAAATAAAGTTTGGACAAATGCTTTAACAAGTGATCAGCAAGAGCTGAATGCCCCTGGGATGTTGGGTAAGAACTTACCTGGAACCCTCTATGTAGGAATTTGCCTCTTTTACAGAAAGCACGACTCTAGACAGATATTCCTTGAAAACATATCTGTTAACCTTTAAAAATTTTCATGTCTTTAATCCTATCCATGACATGCACTTTCCTCAGCTGGCACTAAAGTAAACCAGCAAAACCTTACATCAAAAACCACAGCTACTCCTCATCTCTAGAGTCTGAGAACTTGTTTGCTCATACTCAGGGTCCAAGACCATACTCAGGGTCCAGTAGAGTGTTGTATAGTTCCTTGAGATGCCTCTTTACTACAGGTATAGTGCCTAGCAGCTTGCCTACTCACCAAAAATATACTGAGCTTGTCACTGCACCATCCAGCAGACACAGAACCTGGGTTTAGGTATTTAAGACATTTGTGAGGGGGGGAACAGGTCGTGCTCGTTTACATTAGACTGAGCTTGCATTTTCTGCATTTCTTTATCTGAAATAATTCACACTATTAATGAAAATGTAGCTGGAATAGAACTGATTTTTTTACCGGAAAGTACATTTATTTCCTCTTGAAGAGACAGTTTCTGAAGATACTGTGACCTTTGTCTGACAGCATAAACTAGGACCATTCAGGTGGTTATTGCTGAAAGAAGTGTAAATATACAACAGATGTACCCACTGATGGTCACTGCACTGCTCATGTAGCAGTGTTTTCCAGAGTTCTTCTCTGATAGATAAAAACCCAACAGTGCTGGTTTTGTAGCTCTCATGAAAGGTGAGGTTTATCATTAATTGGAGTTTTGTTGTTGGTTTGTTTTGATTTTCCTTTCTCTCTACAGCTTCTGATTTAATAAAAACAAACAACCTTTCAGAGACAAAAACCTTTAGGTAGAACATCCTTTAACCAGCCCATCCATCAATGTCAACATGTACCCAGATTTTTCAAAGAGGATGAGATGGTCACCATCACACTTCATCTGTTACTCCAGTCTCTGTGCTCCATTTCTTCATTTCTTACCTTTTTTCCTGCTGTTTGCCTCTTGAGACAGGTACTGGTCTTCTTTTCCAGACTACAACATCCTAATTTCATCAGTGCTACACAATCTCTGTGGGAAAATTTCTTGTTGGCATTAGTGTAACAGGTGGCCCTGGCCAAATTCAACTTGCTCTGGTCTTTCCAGTTACTCCAAACTCCCCATACCCTCCCAGACTTTTGGGTTTTGTTTTTTTTTATTGGCAATAATTTTAGCTGAATTCAGCCAAGCAGCAAGTGATGTACACTGCTGGAAAACAAAGCCATTCTCTCATTACCTGTCTGACAAGCGCTGTGCATCTGGGGCAGTGTCAGAGGGCTGCAGTCCTTCCTGGCAGGGTTCATGCATGGCTCATTCAGCCCCTGCTTTCCTCCAGAGCTTGTCAGTTCAGGGCCATTAGAAGTCCTGGGCCAGCTGTGAGAAGTTCCATCATTCAAAGCGAAGGTCACTCATCTCCGACTGTCAGCAATTCTCCACGCTCCACTAGCCAGCAGCAATGCACAGGAGCAGCCATCATTTGGCTAATGGACACAGTCAAAATTCCCCTGGTATTTCCACCCCTTTAAGACTTAGATTTATTTCTAGTAAAATGACTCCTCATTTTAAACCATTTGTCTATATTTTTAATTGTTATTTTTGGCAAGTAGTAACTTTTTCCATTAAACTTTTTTGAAAGAACTGTTCAGCATAAAATTACTGAATACTTAAGATTTTTTTTAGGAACTAGTATGGGAAACTTTTTAATAAACATTTCTGTGCAGTAAGTCTTATTCTGAAGGCTTCTAACAGAAAGCTCCAAATATCCATGAAGAAAGTAAAAAGGATTACTTTCATAGCAATTTAAACTACTTGTCATTTTGTCTTTCCCAGTGTCAAAGAAGTCTTGAAAGATAGTTTAAGTAAATGACTTTATTATCTATAACAAGGTCACACTGTTCCACTATTTTCACCTTTTTCAGGCCAGTGCCTTTTTTTACCTGTGCACATACCCTTTTCTAAGCTTGATTTCTCTATATTCCAGGTAAAAAAAAAAAAAAAGCAAATTGTCTATATATATATATATATGCAATCTGAGAAGATACTGAAAATAGAAATTGCAGTTTCTTTCAAACCAATCAGAAGACATTTCATAAAAAACAAAGATGGAGTCACAAGCTTCTACCTTCTGGCATGGATATTTATCACACAGTATACTCCCTGCTTCTACCTCAGTAAAATATACTATACTTACTGGTGAAGCAGTGCTAGCATTGATCACTTTATTCCTCATATCTTCTAGGCAACACACTGTTTATCCCTTGTACTTGCTTTACCACAAGATCATAATAAAACTCAGTTGCATATGGCTCATGATGTACAGCAGAATTCAGATCCCTTCCTTGCTACTGAGCTGTTTCCTGGATCGTTCCTCCTTCCCACACTGATGGTTTAACAAAAAAAAAAAAAGTTCTTTTGAAGTTTCATGGTTTATTTTGTCTTTTTTTCCTCCCAAAGTATACTCATCCACCCACACAACCCCATAATTTCTAATGTAAAAATCAGTTTCTTCAAGATTTCAGCCCCATTTTTTTAAAAAAATCCTTCCTAACATAACTATAATTTTCTAATTCTAGCTGTCTTGACAGGATATGACAGGCCTCAGTCAGTCTCCAGAGTTCCTCAGCCTCCTTTCCTTTCTTTTAAAGACTTACTTGTCATGTCTATTTGCCCTTTAGCCTCCCCTGCCACCCGGCTTTCCTAAGCATAACCACATTCCCTTGAGGATAAGGGATGGAGGCAGATTCACATTGTGCCACCTCTCTCTGGGTGCCAATGGATCTGGGAGTGCTTGCTAATTGCAGTCAGCTGTACACACGCCTCCCTGCCCTGCTACGTGTGACAGTGTGCTGTCACATCCTCTCTCTGTTCCCCTGGCAGGGAAGTGGCTCGGGGTGCCTGACAGTCTCACTGTCACCCTGCCTGCACAGGGTTAAGTTCTGGCTGCTGGGCACTCTGTGACCAGGCACCACCCTTAGTAATGTGAAACCCCTCAAGGCTCCCAGTCCTTCCTGCTCCTTACAGAGCTTGCAAAACTTCCACATAGTCTGCTTAGCAAACATTGTTTGCAAAGGTCTTTTGGGAGTTGGGAGTAGAAGTATTTTAAAAGGATCATCAAATAAGAAGTTATTGGCTTGAAAAGAATAAGCCCTCTCCTGTTGCTCAGCTTCATCTTGCTATCTTCCTTGACTGCTCTGCAGGAAAGCTATTTAAACTCCACTTAGCACATAATATAGTCACACTTATTTTTTAGTGGACACATACCGTGTTCTGTAACATTAAATTTAACACAAGCCATTTTTTCCTAAAGCTAACATCCTAGGAGGACAGTGGAGCTCTCTTCAGACCAAATCCATCATTCATACCAAAAAAGACTATGTGCCTTCATGCAGTAAACTCTTAGTGCTTTCCTCTCTCACTGGTTCTTAATTCAGCACCTAAGCCTGGCAGAAAAGATGATCTTGACATGGCATGTATTGGCCAGCAAAACCTAAAGAGCTTTTTTTCCTACCTGCAATAGATGTGGCTCTGAACTCTGCCCCAAGGGAAAACCCCTCTTGTGTGAATGCCCACACCATTGAAGGGAACTGCTCTGTGAATGCCCTGATGGACATCTGATGTGCAGAATAAAGATGTCCAATGTGAAAAACTGAAAGACCAGGCTGGAGGGAGTGAAAACATGTGCCATGGTCTTTGATTTCTTCTAGCAGACAGATAATTCTGCCATGTAGAGACAAGGATGTTATTGTGCCCTCAGGACCAAATAGACTGATGCACTTTACCCCTAACAACATGCATTAAAGTCAATGGGACATCAGTTCGAAAGGCATAGGAGTAGGTGGAAGAAAATCCAGCAAGGGGGATGATTTTTGTTCTGGCTGAGAAAATTAGAGACTTGGATAAGCTGCAGCAGGTGGGGTGAAATAGAAAGGTTATGGTAAGGCTTTATCCAGATCACTAAAACAAAATAGACTTGAACAGTTTTTCTTTTCTCCACGGGGGAGTGTTTGACGGTGGAAAGGTGCAGAAGCACAGAAACTAAAGTTTACAACCAGAACTATACTGACAAAGTCTATACTAATCTGAAGAGAAATATAAAATAGGGGAAGCTTAGAATCAGGACAGCAGGACAACTGTTACCCAGTTAGAGTACAGAAGGAAAAGGACACTGGATCACAACAAAGTGGAATACTCAAAAGAAAAGTAATACTTTTTGCCATTTATGCATTTAGAAGGTGAAATTCTCTTCCTTGAGAAAGCATAAATACCTTAAATTAGACAAGTTTCTGGGAAGGATTAGAGTCCCACCTAAAAAGAGCACTCAAGAGTTTCATTCAAGTATAATGTTCTGCATATTTAAATAGAGGTTTGATTTAGGATGCATAGATCCTAATATGTATAGATCCTAGATACATCCATATGTCTTTCTGATAGATAGATAGATAGATAGATAGATAGATAGATAGATAGATAGACAGACAGATAGATGTTTTAACATGAAATTTGAAAGGGTATAAGGCTTTATCCATCAGTAAATCAGCTAACCATTAATTTAAGGGAAAGGGTATTTTCTGTCTCAGGTATTTTTTATTTACATTTTTTTCACAATAAAATGTATCAAGGACTGTTTTCAATACTTGTTAGAATTTCATTCAATAACTGACAGGGCTCAGAACTAGCAGTTATCTAGATATGTGAGGACAGGGGAGTGGAAAAAGAAACCCTCTTTTAAAGAAATTCACAATTCACTTTGGTATAAAGCTGGTCCCCATTTTGTAAAAAGATGCTTTTGATCAGAGCTATTTATAGTCCTCAATATTTAAACTTCCTGATATAGAAATATGAAATTATGCCATTATCAGCAAAGAAAGAAAATGTAACATTTAAAAAATATATTATAAAACAAGCATGCTGCAACAGTGAAGAACAACCTGCATCTTTATTTGACCCCATCATTTATCATCCTGTTGGTAGAACTGCATGGACAGTGATGGTACAAAAGACCCAGAAGACCAGTTAAGGGAGGCTGCCTCAAATATATGAGAATGAGTTTTGAATGATTCCTGGAGAAAGCCCCTAAATAATAATAATAATAGTAATAACTACACCAATACTGCTACTACTACTAGTACTACTACTACTACTACTAATAATAATAAATACATAACTTTTATAATATTTCTGATTGCTTTGATTTCAGCCAGGACAGGGTTACTTTTTTTATTATTGCCCGACGGGCTGTGGCCAAGACCCTAGTGTTATTTGATACCCCTTCATTTCATTGTCAGGGTGGGGGAAAGGAATCCATTAGGGGTTAGGCTTATTACTGAGGGCTGTGTAAATAATTTCTTTGTCTTATATCTGTTGTTATTAATATTGGTGCTGCTACCAATATTAATAACATTTCATTTTCTTATCTGTTTGCTGTTTCAAATAAATTGTTTTATCTCAACCAGTGGGTGACCTTTGCCTCCAGTCTTCAACTGCATCCCACTGCCATGGAAAGGGGGAGGGTCAAAACAGGATGGGGGGGACCAAAAGAGACAGAGGCAGTGTGGTTTTGGTGAGTCTCAATGGGGGCACTGAATTAAGGAATACCATTCCTAAACCATGACACTGATCCCTTTTATCATACTTAGTAGAAACAAATTTTTGTTTTAAACTTCCATTAGACAGAGGAAGAAAAATCAATACAGAGAGTATAGAGTGGCAGGCTATACATTTCCTAAGTGAGCTAAGAGATATGGCAACTAACCACAGGTATTTTTAACTGAGTTCATTTCAACCATCTTTGGTCTCATTTAATGTATAAAACCACTATGAATAGGTACTAAAAATGTACAGAGTGTTTTCCAATCCTTAGGAACAAATATTTAAACAAGCAGAGCTGTTTACTCAGAACCAAATGCCAAATATCAAGTAGTCCACCTGGGAGTAACTGGTACATTTCCACAGAAGAAAAGTTAAAAACTTACTGTTAAATATTACACGAGAGAAAGGATTGCTTTTCCTTGGCACACCATCTCCTGTGAGGGCACACCAGAGCAATGTCATCTGGTTTTGCCTGTACCCATACCAGTATCAAAATTATGGACTTCTTTTGTCCTTTCACTGGCTTCCCATACCACCAAAATCACACAAAAATGTTTTTCAATAGTCAAAGTTTTAATTTCCTTTCCTCCTTCTTCCTCCTCAGGATAATATAAGTAGAATGCTTTCAAAACTGTTTTTAAATTAGGTACTCTGTTCATTTCAAAAGGAAAAATCTTGTAATGGAATAATTAGGGGCTGTGGTTTGCATGACAATTGACTCTCAATATGCAAAACATGCACAAAAGATAAGTCCCTGGAAGCAGCAGGGCCTGCTGTAGAGCTGTGTACACACAACTACTTTTGCCCTCCAGCTGCCAATGCAGCCCTCATGCCAATGCAGTTCATCAAACCCTAACCTGGTAAATTACATAA
The DNA here is from genome assembly GCA_024362935.1 of Setophaga petechia. Lineage (NCBI taxonomy): Eukaryota > Metazoa > Chordata > Aves > Passeriformes > Parulidae > Setophaga > Setophaga petechia. The sequence goes on from JANCRA010000002.1 coordinate 58,569,549, forward strand.
TATTCATAATTCCTAGCAGAGGCTGTGTGGCAACCAGACACCAGCAATGTGTAATTTGTCATTAATGGACACAGCTTGATGGCATTCATGGATGGCTTCAGGAACTCAACTCGGAACAAATTCATTCACATAAATATGACAATCAAGGAAGGCAATCTCTCCTGTGCCAAGTGAAGAATAAAAGGAATATTTAAATATGAATTCATATGAATGATATAGTTTTGGCTTAGCTTTGCAGAATAAAAACCTTTGTATGCACTGAAAAGAATTACATCAGGAGAAGCAGTTTCTTCAAAGTGGCATTTATCTGACATGCCCATACAATGAACCAGAGAAAATATTTTCAGAGCAGAGAGAAGCTCATTGCTTTTACCCTGAGAATGCTGTTTAAAAAATCCAGTTACCAAATCTTGTCATGATAGCTGGTATCTTAGTTCCCTCATTCTTAATAAAAATAGCATAATAATACATACCAGAGAGAAATATCTCAAGTCTGAGAATGTGCTCGGTTATTGCCACTATGAAACACCTGAAAGAGAAAGGCTCATTTCTGCATATCACACTTTGGGACACATTCATGACCCTGACAAGACTGTAGATGATCACTGCTGTTGGACCTGTTCCCACAAGAAAAGAGTATTTTTTCAAGATGCATTTCAGATTAAGACCATCTGGTACCAACAAACCACCCAGCACTGCTAAATTCCTTCCTTTAAAATTATTAACAAGTTTTCTTCTGTTATACATACATTTTTCTCCAAACACCACTACTTATTTTAGGATGATTTAAGCTTGAGAACTAAATTAGTTCTAATGTATTTTGTTGCTTTGACACATCACTAAATGCAACAGGGCTGTCTTTGATCATTGAAGAGAATCACCAAGTTGCATAACCATCCCATTCCTCTCTCTTCTTCCAGGCAGCAAATCATACTTTACAGTTGTGGGTAAGAAATGCTGGTAGTATTGGAAATGCAAACATATTTGCAGAGTCCCAGATGTGGACTCCAGCCCTCCATTTTACACGGGGAATGGCAAAGAAGATGTTCAATAAGGCTCAGGAAATTTACCAAAACATCCATAAATATCCCCATATCTGAATTACTGTAAAAAAACATGCATCTATTTTGGAGGCACCAGTCACTGCTCTGCTTTAGGTCAAAGGTGTGGGGCAGTGAAGTGGCAACAGCTCACCAGCAAATAGCAGTTCCTAAGTCACATGGTTGCAGGCTGATGGCAGTGTAATTTAGACAAGCCTTCTAATTTGCATTGCCATGTCTAGCAGATGTATATGTTGGCCACACATGGATGCCCAAACCTGGAAAGCAGTGCTAAATTTACTTGTAAGTAACAAACCAGTGCAATGGTGATTGAAGACGCTCCAGTAAAAAGCAGAAGGGAAGATGAGAAGCAGTCTTCAGTTTAAACAGCAACCAATACAATGCTATAAATATGGCAGCTGATTTTTTTAAAACAAATAAATGGGCACAAAAAGTTTGAATCCATTTCCAATGAATACAAAATTTTGTATTGCATGAGATCTTAGAAATAACGTATCAATTTATAAGTGTTCCAATACCTATGGAAAAGTTTGCTCATTCTCCAACCTTGTGAATTCTCAATTCATATTTTGGTTCATCTGCAAAATCCTACCTGCAATTGAGTGTTTACTTTTGAGTTCAATATCTTGTTAACCACTCAGGAAAGAGAATTACCAAATATCCAGCAAGTAACAGGCAAAAAGAAAAAAGTAACAGGCAAAAAGAAACCAAAAATATTAATCCAAAGGCTTCTTTAGATAAATGTCTACACATACATTGTCTGTCAATGTACTGAATTAGTGACAGATTTGGAAATTTGACCTAAATAAAAACAAGAATTCACCTGCAGCAAATGTGTCTACAACTAATACTTTGGTGAATTGTGCTCCATGAGGCAATGGTAGATATACTAAATGACTAATTCTGTCTCCTTTTTCTCCTAAGCCTGTTTCCTCAATTTCCTGTTGAAATCCTCATCCATTACAAGGATGACAGTGAATATGCTTTCTCATATAGAAAACTGAGAAGTTTATATATATCTGCAGCCTACTTGAAAAAGTTTATATTTGCCATGTATGAAATGCTATTCTTGAAGGATAAAGTTTTAATTATGTGTCTAGTTATATAAGTGGAAATCACACAAAACTTCTCTTGGCTGCTATTTACTCTAAAAATTACATTTCAGGGTCTTATTCTGAAAGCTATGAGAGACTGGGAAGAAGGATTAAAAAGTTTTGTCCCTGACTATTGATATTTTATTCCATAACCTTGTGCATTTTTCCTAACCCTTGCAAAACTCACATCTCCTCCTGAAATTAGTATAATGAGGGAAACAAAAAAGAAGAAACTAAAAATTTAATGATGCTTGCAAGCCACTTTGAGGTTTTCCAGCAGAAAAGGTTATAATGTAAATTTCTTCAACAAAAAAAATGCAGTGTAACTAACCCAAAAGTTTCCAAGTCACACAACTATCCAGCAGAAAGGAGAAAAAAATACCTTAGCCAGAAGACCTAAGATAATGCAATGTATGGAGCACAGTGTGCAGTGACATCCAAAGTTCACCTCATCTTCCTATTCCATAGTCGAAATTCAGGCAGAACTACCAGAGCCAGCTCAGATCACAGTGACAAGGACACCAACTTGCCAGGTGCTACCACTTCTCCAAGTTATTTCAAATATTTCTCTTCCCCTGAATCAACATGACAACTTATATAATTCCATGGGTAATTGCAGCTTCTTCTAAGGAAAAAACCATCGAAGTATATCCCTTGTAACAAAGAGATTGGGTATTCAACCTCTTGGAAACAAGGGAACCAGAAGAAAATTAACCAAGTTAAACTGTTTACTGGGGAGGGGGAGCTGGGAGGGGATTCCCTCTTCTGAGCCTAAAACTTTTTGATAATGTAAACTTGTAGAAAGTGCCCAGATGACTGGGGTGAAGGACAGGGGTCCAGGGGGCATCCTGACACAAAAGAATGGCTAGAGAGAATCTTTCTGTAAAATAGAAAATGTGTCTGTACCAAGCAATAAACTAGAGAACTTGGCACAAAGAGCAGGAAACGTTAGGGAATAATAAATTCTTTTCTTTTACTTTTTCCTTGATTAAGTCTGAGTTTTAATGCATAAAAAACGATCATCAATTTCTTTTAAGCTCTTTTACACTTTGATCCATCCACGTTCCATCTGCCTAAATACTCTATGAACAATTAATTAATATATTAGTGTCACCTAAAGTGATAATTTCAGTTTTCAGAGAGATTTAGGAAAAATACTACCTCCAGAAGCCTTGTAAGCTGTTTTGGTAACAGCAGTCACTAAGATTGAAGTAAAAAACATGACATGAGACATTTTCTCCCTCTTCAAGGCTCATGTAATCTAACAAGGGAAAAACTGTCCTGCTAAACAAGCTGACAGAAATGCAACGCCCCCTCTAGCTAGGGGAGCAGTGTTACAGTATGAAGCCTCTGTGCAAACACTCTATTTATATTGCTTTTACCACATTTTTCCTTCTACTGTCCTCTTCTGTCTTCCTTAAATTATTCTGATATCCCAGCTTTCAATCGTTAGGAATGATACTTATATGAAAAGTGACAGCAGCAAGAATATGGACATCTTACAAAGAATTGCAACTCCTCAGCAAGGGATAGGTTTTTCAAAGAGGACAAGAAAAAGCAGGAGGAAGGAAACAGCAAACTCCTGCCAATACTTCAGTCTGAGTTGTAAAGTAGGTTTTCTCTTGTTGCTAGATCCCAGAAGTCAGTTCACCACCTCCCCTCATCCCTGAGTTGTAGGACTTTAATTGAAAAAGTTAACAAAAAATACAGGTATTTTTCAGTCTTGTTTGAGCTTCCATCTCTGTCAGCTTGTATTTCACACCAGTCCAACCCTACCATTTCATTTACAATGTCCTAATGTCCTATTCCTGGAGGTTTAGCAGTACCAGCTAGAAGGTTCTTCAAGTTCCTTCTAGACAATTTTATTCATTAGGAAAACAATTTTACTCATTAAGAAAAAAATGGTCAAGATAAGTCAACATTCATAACTGGACATTCATAATGTCCTATTATGAACGTTGGCTTATCTTGACCATTTCACCTACATATGAATGGCAACAAAGGTTCAAAAAGAGGAATTTCTTCACAGGAGGCTGGGCACAGGTAGTCATGAGGCCTCTAACCCTGCATCACCAATAAGAATCCAAGGGCACTGGCATGACACAGGAATTACAGGCAGTGCAAGGGCTGAACAAGCAAAAGAAAAGCAAATGGATGGTTCTTTCAGTGCAGCAGACATCTTCCCTGGAAGAGCTGAGGAGACAGAGGTGACTTTAGGTCACCTTTTCAATTCCCCAGTCTTTGACTAGCACAGGGTTGGGCAGTTTTCCAAATCAGATAAAGAGGCTATATGTAAAACTGCTAAATTTTAGCTTGGGTTCAGCAGTCACGGAAGCAATTGCTGACTACACTCCCAAGTACAAGCCAAAAAACCTCTCATCTGAATCCAAATTTCCCTGAAGCTTAAAGGTGCTTAGATCCAGCTTTCTGGGTCACTTCCAATGTTCAACTCCTTTGTATATCTTCTATAGTCTATTAAGGCTCTGTTAGACAAGGAATTTAGAACAGCAAGTAACAGCACAACCTTCCCTGGAGTACTGTGTGTAATGGCCATGTCACCCAAACAAGACATCTGTTAACTAGAAGAAGTTCAGAATGATGATCAAAATGAGCAACTGCTTAGGAAAAGCAAACAAACAAACAAACAAAAACTATCATCCAGTAAAAATAGAAAATACTTGGATTGGGAAGCTAGCAACAGTAAGAAAAGAATTTATACAACAGAGCACTCACTGAAGCAAAAGGCCTGGGAGCATCCAGTCTCCCTGTCTCACAGGGTTTGGACAAAGGAAGCTGAAAGGTGGAAAAAGAGAAAGGAACATCAGTCATGCATTGTGAAATAAGGCTGGGGAGGTCACTGCCACTGTCCAATTCACACTGGATTCAAAGGGGACATTTAGCATAGAAAAAATTACCCAGGATTATAGCAGCTGATTTTTAAAGGAAATTTAGAAGAAAAAAGGAAAAAAACTTTTCAAAAAATGAAATTTGTTGCTTTCAGGCTAAAGTTGGTTTCTGAACATTCAGGAAATCACAAGATTATATCACATCTCCATGGTTTCTGGGAACTTCCCCAAAAATCTTGCTGCTGCCCAGCATCAGAGCAGATACATTGGAACACCTGGATGCTACACTCCACTTACTGAACATCTGCAACTGTTCAGAGAGACCAGGGAAAACAAGAAATATCTTCCAACATGAGTTTAGAAGCTTGTAGTATGTTGCAGTATAAACATGGTTGTATAAAACTTACAGGCTTTGTCCTCACTTGCTTGCATCATGCAGTGTCATTTCCTTTTACACTGAAAGCGGCTTTTATGGAACAGTTTACACAGCCAGAGAAAAAGCTTGGCATCTTCATGTGTCCAGAATCTCCTGCACACAGCTGTCTGTGACTGAACAGTCATATCTCAGGCAGCAACTAGAAAGTGAATGAAGCGGAAGGAAGACCTTTGCAGACAGTGACCCCCAGCCAAAGGCAGAGATACTGTCAAATCTCCCAGGAAAGAGAATCCCTGCACAATTGGAGACACCTCCTGGGGACCAGCTAGCCAAACACAGCCAAGAGATACAACCTCTTATGTGCAGCTCCTTGAGACACTTTAGAAGCATTCTTCAGCATCTTCTTAGTATCTACCTCACATATTCAGACACGAATTTACAACTACTTGGAAGCCTTTGGCCCCATATAGCTACCTCTGAACTGCTCTGGCAAATTTGCATTTATTCTGCTGACCTCACGTCTCTTCAGCTCACCTCTGTGTTCTACCAGACCTCTGTCACATATAACATTGCTCTCCCCTCACTTCAGTGGTAGTGAGATACAAACTGAACAGCACAGGCATTTAAGACCCACATTAGCATGTCAAAACTAATTTATAATGTTTTTTTCCCAGTAAACCATTTTGCATAATTGAATAATGCTTTTACACATCTGCTTTACAGTTTTTTATAAAATAATTAGTTATTCTTGTTATTTTTCATTCTGAATACTGGTACAAAAATTTATCTAATTCTAAAAAATCCTCAATAACCATTATTTTTTCATTGTAAAATGCTTCTTAATTTTTTTTTCCAAGTCACTGGTTTTGATCTCTTCCAGGTTAGAGATGGTAACACATGACAGATATTAGCAAAAGGTTTGTATAGCAGCAACATCACTGATTTCTCCCACACAATGACTTTGATTATTTTTTTCTAAAAGTAACAGATGAGATCAGACTCATTTTTAGAGTGGCCTCACCAGATTTACTGTGACCCTTATGCTGAATCTGACTGAATTGCGTCCAGATGTTGGGTCCCCACAAGCACATCAAAACTGTGCTTGTGCAATAACTTGCCAAGGAATGGATATAGATGAAACTTACAGATGTCCAACACAACATTGGAATAATTTCAGTTATATACCTCTCAACATAAGACCTTTCTGTCCATGCTAATACAATTTCATTCTCCTTTGAAAATTCCCTAGACTATTTAAATTCCTTTGCCTAACCATTCAATCTTCAACTTTCATAAATGACCTCTTTCAATCATGGGTCACCCTGGAAAAAAGATTTTACTGTGTTTTTGATCAAGAGGCCAGTAACTTTAGGTTACTTTCACAAGTACCACTCATTTAAAAGAGCCACCAGCAACTCAGCAGCACAAAGACAGATAGAGGAGACAAAGCATCCTGGACATAGCTCTTGGATTCCTCTTCATAGTTTATGTGCTGCTGAACCTTTGCAACCTTATGAGATGTCCCAAAAATAAGGGTTAGAATAATCACTGTGCTGCTATACTCCAGCACACATTGAGGGCATTAGCATAGACAAGAATATTTTAGTACAAATAACAACCAAGGAATTATCAGGACATAGCATTCTTTTCCAACCACACCTGACAATGTATTGGTTCCTAAGCACCAGTGACATCAGATGAACCCAGCTATACAGACTAGATTGTCATTCCCTCTTCTGTATCTTATTTCCAATAGCAAGGGGACTGGCAAACCCTGTCTGCTACCAGTACTTACTGCAGGCTCACTGTCAAACTGGGCACGTGTAAGAAAGGGCAAGGTAGCACAAAGAGGCAGTGTGTTCAAAATATCTCTTTCACCTAACATCTGTCACAGAAAGGGGGAATGGCTGCTGGAGATGAAGGTCAAAAGCTAGATTTGAAGGTCAAAAGCACCACAAGACTAAGACATTTAGTGAAGTGTTTTCTTTCTTTTTTCAAAGACAATTCTCCTGCAGAAGACAGAAAGGCACCTGGTCCTTTTGCATCTTTGATAAGCATGAAAGGTTTTTTCTGTTCCCTTTTCCTTCTGCAGTGACAACTTTTTCTTTGTTCCAGCCAAATATTTTCCCATCCTGTCTACAGAGTCTGCTCCAACACTGTGCCTTCCAGATAAATGAGCTCTTCCTTCACATTAATCATCCCTAATGAAGCAGATATTCTTTCCATAGATTCCCTCCCTCCTTAGTGCTTTTTGGATCCTGGTATGGAGGTCTTTCTTTGCAGCCCCTTAGACAGAGAGAGGCTGTTTAGTCAGATCATGAATTTTATTTGATGCTTTGTTTAATGTGACTCAGCAAGAGAAAGAGGAAGATGTGGCAGGGCCCACGGGGAGTAAAAGATTACTTTGTGCTTTCAGGAATTACAATACCAAATCATATCTCTTCTTGCTTTAAGATATGTGCAATGAACTGAGCTGTAGCATTGCTGCACATCTTCCTTTGAGGGGAAAAAAGGCTACTCCCTATCCTTTCACTGTTTGTAGTCATAAAGACACTTTCACACAAGGGTTAGCTTTCACAAATGTAGGCATCAACCTTCCTCAGTTATTATTTGGTACCCTATACTTAACCTCCTGACCATGTATAAAGGGGGCTGGAAGCTCTTGAGCTGGTACACTCCATGGCAGCTCTCAAAAACTTGTGCCTGCTTAGGCAGGGAAGGAGAGAAGAAGATAATTCAAATCCTGTACATACATATGTGAATGGCCACACATCATGCTGTCATCTCAACCAAAATTATGAGGAGTGTTTTGTCCTTGACTATCATGCACCTGCAAATATCTGCGATCTTAAATAATCCTATTCAGACACAATCTCACATAGACAGTTTTGGCCTTGATCTCTTTGTGATGCTGGAGTCCTTTATAAGAAGTAATGAAAAATTAAATAAAAAATTCATTTGAAATTTTGAGTGTTCTTAAGAAAAAAACTGTCATAGAACCATTGAAAGACCTCCAAGACCACTAAGTCCAACCTTTGACCAAATACGGTCCACTAAGCCACACACACAAAGTGTCACCTCTATTCATTTTTTTAACATTTCCAGGGATAGCAAATCCTTCACTTTCCTGGGGAGCCTGTTCTAACCACTTTTTCAATGAAGAAATTTTTCCTAATATCCAACCTGAAATTCACTGGCACCACTTGAGGACATTTCCGCTTGTCCTACCAATAGCTGAAAAGGGAGAAGCTGTCCCACCCCCATCTGTCACAATCTCCTTTCAGGCACTTGCAGAGAGCATTAAGGTCTTCCCTCAGCTTCCTTTTTCCAGGTTAAACAACACCAGATCCCTCATCCACTCTTTATAATACTTGGATTCCAAACCTTTCAACAGCTCTGCTGTCCTTTTCTGGACACTCCACCACTTCAATGCCTTTACTGTGGTGACAGGCCCAGGACTGGACACAGCACCCAAGGTGTGGCCTCACCAGTGCCGAGCACAGGGGGCAATCTCTGTCCTGGTCCTACTGGCCACACTATTTTTGGTACAGGCCAGGATGCCATCAGCCTTCTTGATCACCTTGGCACAAGCTGGCTCATGTTCAACCACTGCTGACCAGCACCCCCAAGTCCTTTTCCACTGGGCAGTTTATTTATCCCATCTTCATGTCACTGGAGATCACCTTTCATGTAAGAAACTCCTGAATCTGGGTCCATAGGGTTTTAGATAACTAGAGCTTTATTAAAGTTCTCCAGTGCAAGATTTTTCTACACTAGAATCATGAATCTTGGGTCCGCCTGGGAACAACACCACTGGATTCAATAGTAAATCTGTCCCAGGTCTTCAGAAAATAGCTTATCTGGTTTTATATTATAGCTATTCTTGGGGGACAGAGGGGAGGGAAGAGGGAAGTTATGTATAGAAATTATTTTTTTCCCTAAGTCTCAAACCAATAGACACATCCACTTCAATAATTTAACAATTTTTTTCCATTTTATTTTAAATAGGATCTCTGAGTCAAAGTAACAAAATCCAGCAAAGACTCCTAACACTTTTGGAAGCTCTCAAAATATGAGAAAATAGACCTTGGAGACAAAAACCTCGAAGGAGAAAAATCAAATGCTTTGTATAACTTTCCACAGATCCTGATGTAACAACCTAAACAGATCACCTTGCTCTGTGAAAGAGCGACGTTAAATCTCCATCTGGAGTATCATGAAGACTTGGGAAATTCTAATGCCCTGGAGTTTAATAATCTCACTGACTTTGGGTGTAAAGATGACCACAGGGAAGTTTTCATGCAAGGATTGCAACACAATAAAATCCAGGTTACAAAGTTGATTGCAGGCAATCAACTGCATGAATGAAACCAACTTTTTGAATGCTGTTGCCATGGACCCATGATACAAATACATCCTTTGCAATCCACCTTTAACACAAAAGTTTTGACTATATCTTCAGCCTGTGTAAGTTGGCAGCATTATCTGATACTTGAGCAGCAGCTTTTAAAGGAGGTGAGTATTCAGAATTTAGGTTGAATTCTGCATATGAAAATGGCCAGAGAATTTCCATTATAATTTATATATTACCCTATAAATTGTAAATGTGTGAAGTCTACATACATAAGGTGCTCTCTAGAAATTCCTTAAACTGAGTCATAGCCTCACTTTTAATAGAACAGGGCTTCTGATCTAATCTAGGCTTAAAATACTTTTATAATTTTGGGTATAGCAGCAGATAGGTTACAAGATTGGTGAGATTTTCATCCTGCTCTCTGAGTCTGTGTACAGCAGAGGCCACACTCTTAATCCTTGCAGGGTGGAAGTATTTTCTATGCAGCACAGACCTGGGGATTGCTGAATCTCCCTGCATGATTTTTACCATAGCATGAAATTCTGATTTAGGTGGGTGTATGTGAAATGATAACTGAGCCTCTATTGTCTCTAAACATAGAGTCACTGCTACATTAATTTAACCAGCAGGGCTCCTGACAAATGGCTCACACTTCTACAGGAACATTTAGGAATTAGTTCACTCTAAAAAAAAATTAGGTTAATTAGACATCTGCTCTTCCCCCTGTTTATGCTGCTTTGTTGTTCTGCATTCTCATTCTTTCCCAAAGTATTGACACACACAAGTAATTTAACTTTCCTCTCTTGTGTTCTGCAATAATTTCCCTCCAGGTTCAGCCATGGTTTGCTCACAGTCCAGTGCTCCTCCCTAATCCTTCTGCTTCATTTCTCTCTTTCCTTTTTATCCATAATAGCTCATCATCCATGTATTTCTCTTGTCTCCACTCACCCAGGTAAGAAGCATGTCAGCAGTGTAGAGCACAGTGTAAATGTTACAGGGCTATATAAATGTTTTGAAAAACGTCCTTTGGGGGAAAAGAGGAATATTTTTCTCTTGTTGAATTTAATAAAAAGATTTTGCAAACAAGATGTGATAAATTTGTTTAAATTTTTATCCTAATATTATGTCCTAAATTTACTCCCAGCACTCTCATCCTTTTAAAATAGTGCAATAACAGCAGATCAGCATGATTCCACCTCTTTTTTTAACAGAAAAGCATCCATCTCTCTTATGTATCCATCCCAGCAAACCTGAGTCCAACCTTAAGCTCACTTAAGCTTTGTCATGATAAGAGAAGATCAGAAAGGAATGTTCCCAGGTAATTTTGTTTAAAAAAAAAAAAAAAGTTGAGGGACTATCCTTCCTCAAACTGAGCTTACAAATGAGCCTCTTTGAATTAAGAAAAGTATTTTAGGATTATTGAATGGTTTGCTTGGAAGAGGACTTAAGGTCATGTAGTTTCAGCCCCTCTGCCATAGGCAGGGATGTCTTCCACTAGAGGAAGCTACTCAGTGCCCCATCCAACCTGGCCTTGAGCTCTGCCAAGGCTGGTGCTTCCAGAACTTCTCTGGGCAACCTGTTCCAGTAATTTGTAATCTAAAACTACACTCTTTCAGTTTAAAGCCATTGCCCCTTATCCTTACTCTACAAGCTCTGGGTAAAACTCCCTCTCCAGGTCTCTTGTAGCCCCATTTAGGTACTGCTATAAGGTCTCCCTAGATCCTCCTGTCCTCCAGTAGGAAGAGTCCCAGCTCTCTCAGCCTGTTTCCCTAGCAAAGGTGCTCTAGCTGTCTGATCATCTTTGTGGCCCCTCTCCATACCCACTAAAATAGGTCTACATGCTCCTTATCTGGGATGCCAGTTTTTACATGGGATCTCACAAAGGTAGAGTAGAGGGGCAAAATAAATCCCCTGCCCTGGCCTGCTCATCACACTGCTCTTGGTGCAGCCCAGGATGTGGTTGGTTTTCTGTGCTGCCAGCGCACACTGATGGGCCAAGCTGAGCTTCTCATCAACCAACACCTCCAAGTATTCATCCTAGGGCTACTCTCAATCCATTTTTCACCATGCCTGTATTCATGCTTGGGACTGACCAGATCCACGTGCACAACTTTGACACATTACAGAGCAGTGTAATGTTCTGGAATAATAATCACATAAAATAATAATAATAAGTCAAATTTATTATGATAGCTAGGTTTCAAAGGCCTAGGAAGTCTCTGGAAGTGTCACTAATGAAAGAGAAAGCTTTGTACTTCAGTCTCATAATCCTCTCCATAAATTAACATATTTTGCACACCCATGTGTATATGTGTTCTGTAGATCAGCTAGCTTTTTTTAGGAGCCACATAGCTAAAATAAGGGAGAACAATTCCAATCACCTGTTCAACATCCCCAGCATCTGACTATTTTCCTAAGCCTGAGACAACTGTGTTTGATACAGTGAAGATGCTATCAACAGAGGAAGAATTGAGGGTTGCCAGATAATTTCTAGAAATGAAACATGGAACAGGGGAAGGCCATGTGCTTGAATTAGAATTCACTATCATACCTATATAGACTGCTAGTGAATGTTAATATAGAATGTTAATGTAAAGAAAATCTTAAAATTGTATGATAAAATGGAGTGTAAATTTCTAGGGAAGAAAATGCAGATGTTTTCTACCTGACAATTTACTCATCAGCCTTTGTGAACTGAGGGGAAAACATTGGTTATTCTCTTTCACCTCTGGAGCTTGATTCAACTCTCACAAAAAGGATCAGTAATATTGCCTTGAATATACCCAGTTAACACTCATCTCCAGCTGAACATGATGACAGATGTGTTCAAAACAATCTCAAATCTCAGTGGACCGATAGAACTTGGGTACAAAGTACAAGTCTGCAAACACTCAGCTGTTCTAGGCTCATTTAACTTTTTCCAGACTGAAAAGAACTGAAATATAGGGACGTTGCATTCACTGTTAGTAAAGAAAATGCCAAAGTCTTTGAACAGGAATGCAAAAAAGCTTCCTGGTACTTTCTAAGAGTTCACTGTCTGGGATGTTATTCCTTGTGGGAATATGTGACAACAGACATTAGTCACTGCTGCAGATATTAACATGGAAAGCTAACACAGAATTGCACGCACTGCTTCTTCCTTTCCTTTCAGTGCAAACACCAAGCAAGCCTAAACAAAGACCAGAAGCACAGCATATCCCTTGGGATAGAATGATGCTTTTTTCTCAGGTTCTCTTTTGGAAGAATGACTCTCAAAGTAGAGTTTTGCACAGAGCATTTTGGTTTCTCAAAGGCATGAACATAAGTGTACATGATTCTTTCTTCTCTTAAAAACATTGACCACCTCTTAGCTATTATAACACTTTACTGATTTTGTTAATGGCAGTATGCAAGGCTCATAGTGACTCTAGAAGTGAGAATAGACTGGACCCTGGAGCTCCATTAAATAGGAGGATCTCTCCTGAGGTGCAGATCTTAGATTGTCAGATAGCTGAACAAAAGAAGAATTTGGACAAGCAGATCCAGAAATTCTGCAAGTCTTTTTGAAATTACCCCTTCATGGATTGCCAGACACATTAGTAGTCTTACAGGGTTAGAGAAATAAAAGTGGATCACCAGAGGGAACTCTCTTTATCATCACTGAAGTCTGCCTCTTTTTTTCCACTTAAACTAATAAAAATTGAAGGACATCTGCAAAGTTCAGATTATTTACATCCACTGTTAGAGTACTGAGCAAATTGAGGAAAGGCTGTGACAGAAGTAAATATAAATATTGAAGCAACTGCCTAAGTAGGAGTATCAGTGGATTTACCTACATAGGGAAACAATGTGGTTTAGCATAGACTGGAATATTGAACTGTTATGGCATTACTTGTTTATACATGCATCCTGAATGCACACAGCATCTCCATGCATCACCAGATAGAGATTTTTCTGGGGTCTTCATGTGTAGTGGTATAATCTAGCAAGCTGATAATAAATATTCTGGTGTATTAAACCATAACAATGATTTAGTCTTCCTTTTGTTTCTAAAATATGCACCCAAACTTAATCCACCGGAATATGAACTTCAATTAAAATCTGTCCTCATAAACCTGATTTCACCTACATTTCAAGGAGATTCTCTATAAGTACAGCTCTTAATAGGCATCATACTAAGACATGAGATTATGCTGCAAAGCACCTTCATGTGAAAAACCAGAGGAGTTCAGCAAGAAACCAAATAACATCTGTGACATGTTGGTGGATTGGTTTAGGTGAAATTGGAACCAACTGCAGAGTTGCGTTCAACCGTCGGGGTCACCATTTGACGAGGTAGACGGGAGACTTGCTCATCCTCTAATGCAGCCAAATCTCAACTTTATTGATTAACAGCAACACTTTTATAATCACAGTAATAAGGCTCATGCATATTGCAAAACTAAAGCTCACTATTGGTCAGCTATAAAAGTCAATCCCACCTTTTCTCAAGATGTTTGTGGCTTCTTTTTTACCTCCTGCTATCACATAATTTACCAAACAACTTCTTGCTCAAAGAAACCATGGCCTTGAATTAGCCAGCTGTTCCTTTCTCAGATATTTTCTCACGTTACTTTTCCCATGGACTGTGTCTCAGTAAAAAAAAACTGTCCACATTCAACTGTTTGCTGTTCATCAAAATCTGGGATTCTGTTTCAGAAAGCCATATTCTCATGTTTGAGCTGTGAAGTCAAAAATCTCCCAAGCACACTACAGAAAAGAGAATTCTTGCTGCAACCGTACTAAGCATCATACTGGACATGCATTCTTTATATCACTGCCTTTGTCCTGTCATGATTCACATTTGTTTTTTTTTCCCCAATGGAGATGCGCATGAACAAATAGCCCAGCCACTGGAACCTAGATCAGATATTGATAGTGGCCATAATGATGTCTTTTTCTTGTCCTATTGCTATGTTTTTTTTAATATTAGAGTGAGAATTTGAGTGCTTGCAAGGTTCAGCAGAGGTACTTTATACAGAAAACTACAAGCAAAGCTAGAAAATTATCTGTTGAAATATTCATTGAAACCACTCTGATCAGTGCAGTGGACAAAACCCCCAGAATATTTGTTTCCATGATGACTGAAACATGGAATACTGTTAAACTTGTAGTCCAGAAAGTGAGGAAAAGAACAACCGTGAACCTTAGCAAAAGACAAGGGAGAGAAACTGAAGGATCCCTTATAAAAGGCCTGAATCCTAGATTAAGACAGCATAAAAAGACTTGAAGAAGGGGTGTCATTAAATAGAAGAGAATTATTTCATTGGCCTGAGATATTTTGTGGATGGTCTAACCTCTTACCTATACTATTGCAAAAGGAGAGGAGGAGAAAGAACCTTATAATGTTTCCTGAAAAACATCACTTTCACTTAATAAAAAATCACTTCCAGAATGAGGCTGGGAAAAAGTCTATGTTTCTTTTACCTGCTAAATAATCAGAAACCTTGTAATTCACTGAGAGGGTTATAGAAAAACCTTTTCATATCATTCCCAATATTCTGTGATATTCAATTTTCTGCCTTTGAGAATAATATAAAAGTTGTTTCCTATGCCTGGACTCATATTTACAAGGATAAAAAAGGGAAAGGATGCAAAAGACTAAATTGTCCTCTTGCAGGACTACCAGAACGTATTTTATTTGTTGTGCACACACAAGAGTGAGCGAGTCTGCTGGTCTATTGTCAGCCTGGCTGGCCTGCTCACAGAGCTGCCAGAGAAAGATGCATTAGAGCTTCCCTCCAGTCCCCAGTAGGCTGCCTTGTCTGGAGCTTGATTTAGCAAGATATGCATTGGTAGTTACAGTTAAGCAAACTGGCAGCCTTGTAGGAGTAGCTACAAGAGCTGAAGTATCCAAGGAGGTTATTTTGCATGAATTATGGTTTTGGCCACCTTCAACTCCATACTGCCTTAGATGCTGCCTTCAGGATGGGTGTTTTGCACTTGGCAGTCCATCCGCCCCTCCAGTGATCGCCAAGCACAATTTATCAAGTGCAAACAGAGAAATGGAAGATTTATGAGCATTGTATAACCCCTTAATCAGTGTAATAGTGTTTTCTCAAAAGAGGATTATATGATAGACAAAATATATGGGGAGAGATTTGACCTTGGCATTTCACCATGGCTAATGGCACACAGTTAATTTGACAGAAAACAGATCTTGCCTGAAAAAAATCCACCAAGCATAAGCCAGTTATTAGAGATGCCAGGTCCCAGCCACTCTGGATAAGAAGCAGGCAGAAAAAAGGATGGATATAACAGCAGAAACAAAAGCCAAACAGGACCCAGTCCCTTCACAAACTGAGTGCTTCAAACCTCAAAGTGTAGATTTAAAATGCAGAGCAAGGTAAAAAATTCACCATGAGAGCAGGCAAAAACCTTTTCAAAACAAAGCTTTGACATGCAGAGGTTTTTGCGGACAAGTAGCACTGGGCAAGTTCAGACAGTTTACTGAACTTTTCACTTTGAGTGTGAAAGAGAATATAAAGTTCATTAGGAGATGCTGTCTCCAAGAACCCACACAATAACAGTGTATTTCTTAGCAGTGATATATTGAAGACATTATAACCCTTATCTCTTAGTACTAGTGCAGTGAAAGGTACTGAATATGGTGAAGCCTTCCCTCTGAACTGCTTGCCATGTGGAGAAAGTGTCTTGTCTCAGACAAGGAATTTTAAGATAAATCCTACTGAGCATCTTGATATCTCTGATAATTTACTTTCTGGACATTTTTCTCAAATTTTACAAGTGAAGTCAGAGCAGGCCAAATAAAATAAAAAAAAAAAACAAACAAAAACTCTTTTTCAGTGGTGCCCAGGGACAGGACAAAAAGCAATGGGCAAAAACTGAAACACTGGAAGCTCCATCTGAGCATCAGGAAACACTTTTACTGTGAAGATGTCCAGGTAGTAGTACAGGTTGCCCAGAAATGTCATAGGGACTCCATCCCTGGGCCATCTGGAATGGTCCTAGGCAGCTCACTGAAGGTGGCCCCTATTTGAGCAGATGACCTCCAGAACAAACCTCAGCTTCTTTGTTCAATCCTAACAAGTAGCAAAATGTTGGTTGAGAAGGTGTTATTTTCACAACCATGTTTCAGAGTCATATGTTTAGCTCCTCAGCTTTCAGATTTCCCTTAGCCCTTGGCATTGGTTCCTTGGCTGGGACATTTCACACAGCTGCTCTCAGAGTGGGTAGCTCCAGACACAACAGCAGAACTATTGTTCAGAAGTACTAGCAGTGTTTCCACTGGGCAAATTGAGAAAATGAACAGATTATTCTCTGGTAGCTGGAAGAAGATGTGGGTGAAATTGCTCACAGTTATACAGTGTAAGGTGTTTGAGCAGACAAAATGAAGAAGACTGAAGAATTCTAATATTGTAAGCCAATGTTTCGAAAGACATTTAATTTTCAAATTATATAGGAAGTCATCAGAACTGCAAACTATCTGTTGAAGATTTGCTGCAAGCCTTACCTGGTGGGAAAGGCATAAACAAAGTAGAAAAGTGAGGTACAGAGCAGTGGAGCAACTGGTTACTCAGATGACCTTCTAGACAAGAGCATGTTTTTCTACTCCTCTACTTCTTCCTCAAAGGCTTTAATTTTCTCACCTTCACTTGTAACTAAGGTCAATCTCTAAATATATAGCTATTGTAAGAATAATTTGGCCTGTGGCTACCCTACTTTTGGAAGATGACTAGGGAAAATTGCTCATTTGGCTAGCAAAAGAGAGTAGAGTCAGCTAACCACTGTCCTTCTCCCTGTGTGAATCTTTATAAGGCCAACCTAAAACTCCAAGAAGATGCCAAAATACAAAGTTTCAGTACTAACTGACCCGAAAAAAATGCCTCCCTACCTTGCTTCCTCAGAAAATCTAAAGTTATTACAGTTCAATTTCCAGCAACAGTTCACTGAACAGGCACATAAATCATCCCAGGAGCCCAGGGGCAAACAAAGTTTTGGCTCCTCCAGACTGAAACACTGTGTGGGATTCTTGTGTCCCTGGTGCCAGCACTGTTAGGAACATTCTACATATATTTGTATGTGACACATTATGGGAATTAGCAGCAGAAAGGATTTCTCTTCCACCTGGAATTAGGAGCTGAGAAATCTCCCACAAATTTTTATTTTATTTAAGGATTCACACAGTGCCTCGAACCTGCTCCCCACCACACTTACTCATCATTCCCTAGTGAGTTTAAGTCACACAGGGGAACTGAGCTCACATTTAGTACATTAAGTTTTGTTTCCTTAAAAAGGCAAAATCTTGCAATTTACAAGTCAGTGTCACCTGTTCAGCTGTAAAGGATAATGCTCTTCACCTCCTGTTAGCAAGCTAATTAATCTAACAATTTTTTAGAAATTCCTAGAAAATGCAGTAATATTCCCCCATTGCTGGGAGCTTGTAGAGCTCCTCTAGCTGAACACTAGCCATAGGCAGACAGCACCAGCTACCTCATGAACCCCCGCCACATGTCCTCAGCCACACCTAAAACACAAGGCATAAACACAGGAATCCCACTGCCCTCCCTGTGACCAGAACACTGCCCAGAAAAATTGTTTCTAAAAGCACTGCTTACTGACAGTGTGCTTTCCTGCAGCACGATCTGATTACTGCACTCCCAGACCCAGCAATTAGAGGCACACCTGAGCTAAAGGTTCATTATATTGCCTGGCTCCATTGGCTGCTGCTGGGAGCTGATTTCAGTGAAGCTGCTCGACTGACTCCTGCATGGAACTTGGCCTAATGAATTCCTGGAAAAATGTCAATGCCCTAGAACTTTATCCAAGCCTGAACATAAGCCTTATCCAATACTCCCCACAGCTACAATTGATCTTTCCTTGTTTATTATCTGGTTGACCCACTGTATGCTATAATAAGACAGATTGTAAGTGCATTGGGTTGTTTTACAGTTTCTCTGTAGAATGACTTAATTAGTATGCTTGATATGCTTCGAACGCAAGTAAAGTGATAAAAATATTGGCAGTATTTTGCCTTATGCAATATGATCATTCATGTTCTGGTGTGGCTCCAAGAAGCATTTTATGACTAAGTGTAGAAGAGGAGGAAGCACCTATGGTAAAAAGTTCCCTGATTCTATAAAATGAAACTAAAGGAAGGTCAAAAAAATCTTTCAACTCTTGTGAACACCTGTGGACATCTTTGCAATATGTCTTTTGTGTCCAAAAAAAGCAGCAACATGTATATCTCAACAAGACAAATTGCCACTCTTCTGTCTTAAACTGATACTTTTGTCACATGGACTATCACATGAGCCCCTACTATGGCCAAACCACATCTTTTTTCTGTTCAGCAGTAAAAGCTTCACAGCAAGTAATAATGGTGATGCCTCCATCACTTTTATCTCTGCAATTCTTTCTGTGGTGTCCTGACAGTGCTATTAATATTGACAATTTTCTGGTTTTATGACATGATGGAAATTCAGTGTAGACTTATTTTGCTTTTCAAAAGAACATATATGTAGTTCCACACACACCCTGAACTACTTTAATTAGTGGTCTTTTTTAACCTTACCACGGCAGAAAACAATCAGTGTTGTCTAGGACTGTCCATCCTAGATTACTTCAGACAGCAATAATTTTTAATGAACTGTGCATAATATCCTGTCCATTTTTCTTCATTAATACTTGATGACTTAAAATATAACTCACAAAAACTATTAAGCAGCTTCTAATGAATTTTGCCTCAGTAAACTCCAAAATGACAACTTTTTCTCCTCTGTGATCAGAATGCACATGTGGGAAAAAGCAGACAAAGAAGGATAAATATGACTGGGCATGAGTAAGTGAGATACCAGTCAATGCACTTACCTAATCACAACAGTCTGTCATATTGTCTCCTCAAACTCGATTTCCATTTTGTTGACTTTGTTCCATTTTCTGGATGTGAATAGGGCAATATATACATGATTTGCTACCAAATTTCAAGTCAGATCATCCAGTGATTTGGAGATAAAAAACTGAAAAACCCAGGACTGGATATGGGAAAAACAGGTGGGATTGTGGATGGACTTTGTATCTGGTTTGTGTGCCTTTAAATCAATCAAGCTGGGGTGTCTGCAAGGCCATTTGGAAAACACAGTCTTGCTGAGCTGGCAAGGAGGAGCAGGATCAGGCTGTGGTTGGTTCAAGTGCTGAGTGTGCTTGTGTGGGTGCTGATAAAGGCATCTCTGTCAGGCTCTCTGTCCACACTGGTGTGTGCTTGGCAGTGACTGTATTCTGTGGTAGCTTTTCTCATTTTTGGAGTTGACACTCAGCCTTGCTGTTGGATGAATCTGCCAAGGGTAATAGCAGCAAACAAGGCGGGAGACAAAAAGTCCCCTAGACCTTAAGTCACCCATACTAAACAATGTTTCACTAAACAATGTCCAGCTACTCCTGCTTTTTTCATGCCAAACCACTAAATACTATGGCCCCCATACCTGCAGTGCAATATAACAGTACCTGTGTACAGTTACCTACTCTGTCAGGACTTTCAATTCTGTTTTCATGTTTTCCCTTCCAGATTTAAGCAGCTCTCCAGGAGCTGAGCCATGTCTCCATCTTAACTCCCAAAGCTCCCCATTCTGGAAGGGTTTGTGTCAAGCACAGTGACTGATCTTAATGCAAAATGACTGACCCAGCACTGCACCTAAATGCTGGCAAGGAACTCTGAAGAGTAGAGGGCATAGCCATCCATGAAATATCTATACTGGGAAAAAATACATATCATTGGTTGTTCAACCTCTGACTGATCACCACATCGTCAACTAGACCATGGCACTGAGTACCATGTCCAGAGACTTCATTAATACCTCCAGGGTGATGGTGCCACCTCTCTGGGCACTCAGTTCAATGCTTAACCCTTTTCTTAAAGAAATTCCTTCTCATGTCCAATCTAAATGTCCCCTGGTGCATCTTCAGTTGATAATACATGACTTTTACTTTAGAAACCTGAACCCAGAACCTGAATCCTATTGAAACTGAACTAGTTTGCATACAATCATCACATGTATCTTTGTGTCTGTGCTATCATTAATCCAAAACCTCAAAATCCTCCCATCAGAGGAAAGTTATCTGGGCCCCATTTGCCAGTGGCTATAAATGATTCTGTTTGAGCTCAATGAGTGCCAATCAGTGTCTTGTCAGGAGAAGGACAGTCCAAGTCTTGACTTTGCCCTTGCCATTTACTTCTGGAGGCTGTTGTTGTGCAGCTGCTTGCAGCCACAAAACTTGCAGAGTTTACACCTTCCTCAGAGAATATATAAGCTCTGCAAAATCATTAGTTAATTACAGACATCAGTTTCAAAATTACAGGTATAAATCCTTGAGATAACACCCTTGATCATTAAACCTGAAATAGGATTTTAGGACTCTAATCTAGTTTTTGCCATTTCTCCTGGTGTGTCTTTTCCTCCAGCTGTCTTCTCAAGCAGTGAAAAGAGGCCAAGAGACTTGATTCTACTTTTCCTGCTCCGGCATGATTTTGCCTTATCAGGATTGTGACATTTAAATCCCAACAAGACATCTTCAAAATAGAGCACAGAAGCTTTTGCAATTGTTATATGCAAAACATTGTTTAGACTGCAAGCATTTAGGGTAAAAACAGTTTCATTGGGGGTTTTAGGTGGTACTATAATAAAACAAATAAAATACATCTTGTGGCCAAATTTAAAGTTTTCTTCTAACTTTTTGATTTCACTCTATTTTTGACAGAGGTGAATGAAGAGCACTGTAAAAATTGGCAATTTTTTCTACATTTTTTTTTTCATGCTGCTTCCCAGCATAAGACTCCTCTGCTGAGCGATGGCTTTTGTTGCTTTGTTTAGGCCAGTGTGTTGATATCTAGCTTGGTTTTCTTCACTGTGTCACTTTGCAGTGAGGGTGTATGAATATTTCATTGTTACATTTTAATTGGAAAGCTGACTCTTGTCAATAAACACCACAGATTTAAAGCATTGAATATATTTAAAATGTTGATGAAAAAAATCTATATATTTAAGTCCTTGAAATGATCTTACATTTAGCTCACCACTTGTGGTGTCATGGTGATATCAATGGAACTGCTCCATGAGCACTAAGCACATGTCAGTCCTACAAATAATTGGTTTTATTGCTAATGTTTCAGCAATGATATCGCTTTTTTAGAAATGGGAAAATATGGCAACAGAGCTACCAAAAAAAAAAAAAAAAGCAGCAGGAGATCTGGTTTTCATTCCAATTTCTGTCCAATTTCATAATTTTTTTTTCATCTCTTCCCCATTATCTCTTCCAGTGTATTGCCTCAGTAAAGTACATGAGCACTAATTTATAGGAAGCAAGTGCTGGCATGATGATAATAAGCCTCCTCTTATATTTAACTTTTGACAAAAGTGTTATTTAATGACTTCAACACTGAAACATGAGCAATTACCAGGACAAGACTCTTCTTTGAAGTACAACAAGCTATAAACAAAAATGGTTATACTACTGGAGACCTTAGTTATACTTAAATGAAAAAAAAACCAAACTAAGTTACACAGCCAGTTAATCAGAGAAATATAGTCAATGCATCTATTATTTTAAACCTTTACTTATGTTAAAATACCTTTTTATTTAATTTATGAATAGTTAGGTCTTCTTTCTCTCCTACAAAATTGAAAAATTAGACTGGTCCCCTCATAGGCTGCTTTTCCTATTTCTTTCATGCTCAAAATAATTTCCTGCCATATTATGTTCATTTAAATGAGGAAAGTAATGAGACAGTAATACTTCCCTTTGATATTTTTAATTATCTGCTTTGAAAGTAATTAAGCAGGGGCAGAGGAACGTGGAAATCTTTTTCCTATGAGACAGCAACCAGGTAGTTTCTGTTCTGCTTGCTGGTAAACTGGCTGCATGCTGAATTATCACCAATGTGTCCTGCGTGTGATGCCCAGAGCTGCAAAACCATTCATTAGCACCCAAGAAAATGTCAGGTAGAGAAACAAGTCTTCACTAGCAGTGAATAAATGTAATTTTATGTGAGAACAAAACATTGCTTTTCCTTCATCATTAACTACCACATTGCATGCCAGGGAAGATGCAAAGATGAAGTTCAAGGTCAAGGTCACAGGGAATCTTTTTCTTTTTGGGCAGCAAAAGCCCACATCAGTCACAGTGCTCAGGCTGCTGGTCCCTGTCACTGAACCAGGATGTCACCCTTCTCCTGGGGGTCAGGGGGATGAAGGTTCCCAGTGGCTCTGTCTTCACTCCACAGATGGGGAGAGCTGTGCTTGGTTTACAGCTAGTGCTCCTTACACAGGCTCCATTTGGAGCTCAGCACCCCAGCAAAAAGTGGATGCTGAGTTGGTGAGGCTTTGCCCCTGCTCTGGAACTTGTCAGGAGTAAGAGAGGAGACTATAAGAAATAGAAGTAGTATAAGGGGATTTGCCTGGATTGGTGGAAACACAATGGCACTGCATGGGAATGACTGATGGGAAGAAAATGAGACCAGAAAATGATGAAAAGGAAACACTCACCTTGTTTCCATTCCCTGTATTGAATTCTTGGGAAGAGGACTGCAGTTTATTCTTTAGTGTTAGGAGCTCTTATTTAATATTTAAACTCCAGAGGCAGAGGGCCAAACTCCATCCACATTAACTCACAGGGTTGGCAAAGCAAGAATCCAAAGCACTCTTTCATGTGGGAAGTGTCTTCATGTGTATTGTTTTTCATTCCTGTTTCGTTGGCAATTTCATCTACCATTATATTGTTCAGCCTTACTGAGCAACCTTACACAGGTGAAAGTCCGAGCAGAAGAAATTCTTGTGGACAAAAGCCATCATCCTCATCCTGGGAACAGCACTCTCAAACCTCACATGGAAAATGATGGGCATGATGCTAAACTAATAGTTGTATCTCAGACCTTGACTGTCACAACAGACACACTACAAAAATCCCAGCTCAGGATATTGTAACAGTCAAAAAGCACACAAAATACTAGGAAAAGAGAGAGCAATAGAGAAAGTTCTTCTTTCCAAAATATGAATCCAAGGTTTAGACATGTGTTGAGATTGTTTTTGAATTCGAGTTCTTTTGTCCCATAGGAGCACTGGAGCAATATCATCAAAGGTATTAAACAGCTTCCTCATGAGAAATACTTGACTATCCTGGGACTTTTTAATTTGGAAAAGAGACATTGAAAGGGAAATATGTAACTGTATTATGGGAAATGACACAGAGAGTGAGAAAGGGAAAGGGGCTTGCTGTCTTCACCACAGCAAAAGTGAGGGGCATCCAATGGCACTTACAGCAGTCAGACTGAAAATGAGCAAAAGGCTTCGTGTAACACAGCGGAGTCCTGGCACTCCTTGTCAAAGGACGGTCATGTGGCTTCAAGGGGAAATTGAAAAGTGTTTGGAAAAGAAAACTACTGAGGCTTAATAAATATGCAGAAATGTCATTTGTCTTAGGTCAGGAAGTCATTGACCTTAAAATTTGAGTAGTAGAGGGGGAGGAGGTGCATATATTTTTATTCCTGTATTTGTTCTTCCACAGGCTTCTACTTTTGGTCAATGTTTGAGCACAGATACTGTGCTAGGTTGAATTTTGCCCTGACCTAGTTAAGTCTGCTCTTATATTTTAACCTTTCTTATAGATGCCAAATGACTTCAATCCCATAATACTTTTAGCAGCATATTCTGCAATATTAGGTGAAGAGTTGCTGCCTCCCTGGCTGTGGGATTCTGCACACCAGGCATGGCTACTCCTGAAGCAATAAAAGGAAGGCTAAGGCCAGGATACAAGATGAATGAAGACTGAGTCCCATGACTGGGATGTCAGTCTGACCTTTATACCTGGATATAGCCTGGATATAGCCTGGCTGACCTTTACACCTGGATATAGCCTGTCTGGCTTTTGAGGCTTTTAATAGAGGGAAAAGCAATTCATTTGAGGACTTGAGCTACCCATAGTCTTTTCTGTAACCAGCCCATCTCCTCACAGACATACATACAGTAAGTTTTAAGCAGTGACCCAAATATAAACAAACGGACATCTTAAATGGTGACATAAAATTGGCAACAAATTTCTGGGCATGAGGACTCTGAATAGAATCTCATGTAGCCTCTGAGAGAAGCTGCCACAACCAAGAGGGCTCTCATAGATTCATAGAATTATAGAATGGTTTGGGCTGGGAAAGACCCTAAAGATTATCTAGTTCCAACCTCCTTGCCATGGACAGGGTCACCTTCCACTACACCAGGCTGCTCAAAGGTCTGTCCAGCCTGGCTTGAACATTGCTTGTTATGAGGCATCCACAAGATCTATGGGTAACGTGTTCCTGAGTGTCACCATGCTCACAGTAAAGAATTTCCTACTTATATGTAATCTAAACCTGTCCTCAGCAGTCTAAAGTGAGTACCCCTCATCCTCCTTCTGTGGGTCTCTTGTAGCCCCCTTTAGGTACTGGAAGGTGCTAAAAGGTTACCTCAGGGCCTTCTCTTTTCCAGGTTGAACAATCCCAGCTCTCTGCCTGTCTTCATAGCAGAGGGGCTCCAGGCTCTGATCATTTTCTGGGCCCTCCTCTGGACTCACTTCAGCTGGTCCACAGAGTCACAGAATGGGTAAGGTTGGAGAGCACCACAATGAGTTACCTGGTCCAAGCTCCCTGCTCAGTCAGGGTCATCCTAGAGCACATGGCACAGGATTGTGTCCAAACAGCTTTTTATTATCTCCAGTGTGGTAGACCCCACAGGCTCTCTGAGTAATCTGTTCTTCACATCCTCATGTTGTGAGTCCCAGAGCTGGACACAATAGTCCATTTGGGGTGTCACAAGAATGGAGTAGAGGGACAGAATCACCTCACTCTACCTGCTGATCACACTTTTGATGTAACTGATTTTCGGAAGCAAACAAACTACACGACTTTTGTGGAAGTTGTAAAGCCAGTATGTTTATTACAGCTGGACTGCTCCCCTCAATAGACATGTGTACCTCCGGAAACTCCAGATCCTTTTTATCTCCCTCTCCAAATACATCTGCATGCAGCTTCACAATAGGTTCATACATATTCATTCTACTGTTTTCGTGTGACATTTGCAGCTAATTCTTCTTTATCAGAAAGAATTCCTGGGTCACTTTGCCCTCTCTCGTAACTGTCTCTCTGTCTGCCCCCCCTTATCTCTGTCCTTCGGCTGCAGCAATTTCTCCAAGCATAGGCTTTTTACAAGAACAGGCAGTCAGAATAAGCAGCTATGTTTTCAAGCTACAGACTTAACTTAAAGATGTACATTTCACCTCAATCAAAATAAATTTCTACTCTGGAAAATTTCCACTCTGTCTCATAACCCAGGATAGAATTGGCTTTCTGGGCTATAAGTGCACATTGCCAGATCACGTTGAGCTTCTTATCCACCAACAACCCCAAGTCCTTCTCTTCACAGCAGCTCTGAACACATTTTTCACCCAGCCTGTCATTATTCATGAGATTGCCTTAACCCATGTACAAGAGTTTGCACTTGGTCTGGTTGAATTTCATGAGGTTTGCACAGACTCACCTCCCAAACCTATGAGGGTCCATTCTCAGATCTGTGTATGAGCGTAACCTCACTCAGGGTTATTTCCAGGTGGTCCTGTACATAAGCACTAGGTCAATTACCTGTGCTGCTCCTTTCTTTACGTGCAAGGAAGAAGGGATGAATTCACCTCTCTCAAAATAGCTTTTTCCATTCTCTGGAGCTTTTGATATTCCTCACAGCCAGCTAAAGAGGACTGTGGAAAACAGTTATGCTGCTGAGACTTTTTACCATATTAAAGGACTAAGAGATTCATCGTTAGGCATGTCTTGTCATTTTCACATTGTGAATTTTGAGATAAAACATTGGTATGCAAGACTAAGGACCCTGAGACTTCATCTTCCCCTGGGCATTAATTCTCCACACACTTTCTAAAGCTTGTTGTATCAGGCAGTGGGATCTGACCCTAGTCATGGCTAAATGTCTGCTCATGATGAGCAGAGTCAGAAGCAAAAAGAAGCAAGCTTTTCCAGAGCCTACTCCTTCTGCACCCAAATCCCAGGGCACTGTTGCTATTTAATCACTTATTTCTAAGTGATCAAATTTTAATCTTGCTTTCCATAGCTCTCAATTGCAAATATATTTGAAAACTGCATTATGACTACCCTAATTAAGTCCTGAAATTTGACTTTTGCTATTTCCTTTTATTCCTCAAATAATGCTTTTAACTAATTTCTGTTTATTTATGGATCTCTCACAACTTCTGTTGTGAAATGATCTCTCACTTCTTCCTGTAGGATTATTTATTTTTATTTATTCATTTATTCAAGGCATAACCAAGAAAATTATCTACTTATGGCTAAATGCAGATTTTTTTTTCAGGTCCCCCACATCTCAGCCTGTGATTTCTTGACTGCAATCTCAAATTTAACTGGATGGATGTTCACTTGAGAGAAATCTGAAAGCACTGGGGGTGGTAGGTTTGGGGACTCAGTGAGTAGCAATGCTCTCATTGAATTAGTACCAAACCACTGTTTCCAGGCAGTGTTGAAACAGGCATGCTGCTAAAGGTATTTAAAAGAGTCAGATTTTTTTTTTTCTTAAGTGGAGCTGGTTTATTTGCACTATGTAGATAGGAAAGGTGCACAGGTGCTGAACAGAATTAATTTATTAGGATGTTCTCTATTAGTACTAACACAGTAGCAGTAATGCTCATAGAATTTGATCATATTCTTAAACAATATGAAGAATAACGAATCACTGCAATGTTGTGAAAGGTCAGAATTAATCTTGCACCCTTTATCTTCACCCAGTTTATATGTGAGTTCAACCCAGTATCATCTTTCTCCACCTTCAGCTGAAATTGCCGCAGAAAGCTCTAACCAGCTGGTCTGGAAAAATGCTCAGAGATGATCCAGTTAAACACATCTGGAAAGCTGGTAGGAAAAGAAATGAAGGATGTCAAAGTCCTGTGCTGTCCCCATTATTGTTATTGTGGTAAAGTGTGTCCACCAGCACTGTATGGTTTGCCAGCAATCCAGGGAGAACTCGCTGGGTGCTGAGAAATCTAATAGTTATATGGGCTCACAGTGCTACAAGCAAGACATACCAGCTAGGTGTTAGCTCTGGCTGCTGCCAGGTCCAGAGCATACTCTGATGGCTGTGAAGGTGTCTTCAGCTGAGGAAGAGTGATTCCAACTCACTAGACTTGTGCCCTGATTGATTTGACCCTCAGTGGAACAAAATCCAATGTGTTAGCTCTATTTGAGAGGGACAACAGAAACTCTCTAAGCAGAGAGAGTGTAAGCATCTTGCTGGTGCCTGATTTTGTCTCTGTGTAGGACCTAAGTTGATTTAGGACTCTCAGCAGGTTGGAGGAGTCACCTCTGTTAATAGCTGGTCATCTCAGTTCTGTGGCTTCTCCAAGCTTGGTCCTAAGGATTTCACCTAAAGAGAGGTTTCTTTTGCACAGTAGGTAGCCCTGCTGCTCCGAGATGAAGTCCTGAGCCATCTCCTTGCTGGACTTGTAAGACTCATTCAATGCTTTCCCACTTGTCTACTTCCCTGTGTTCTCTACTGCTCATATTTGTCTTGTCTTGATGTACTCTTACTGACAACAGGCTGCTTTGGGAAAGCTGCCCAGTTTTGTGGTGACAACAGAAACCTGGAATGGAATGGCACAGGTACTAATCTAGCTCTGGCAAGACCTTGTTCTTGCATGAATCATTAGATGTCGTTGTGGTTTTTTTTTTCTTTCCAAGTGTTAAGAGACAATGACAAATTCCTGACATAACTATTAGAGGTATTATGAGGCTTATTACACCAAATATTTTTAAAGTGCTCTGAGATTGGGAACTGGAAAAAACATCTTAAAGAGTCAATTAGTGGCACCAATTTTGCTGTTTATTATTAGTATTAGTTAATAATCAACACCCATATAAATTCATTGAAATATGTCAACATCATTTACCAGCATTAAAGAACATTAGGCATGTAATGCAGAGAGGTATCACTCACAGTAGAAAATGTTCTTTGAAACTAATGACTATATTATTCATGGAGGCAAGCTACTCTTTACCCCAAAAAGGATATTACTCTGTGTGTATGAGACCCTCACAAGGAATTACTAGATTCTGTATAAAGGTTAACAGCAGGCTCTACTAAGAATCTTTAATGTAAGGAGATTAAACTATTCACAAAAATTTATTATCACAGCCCATAGCATGATTTGGGTGGACCACGATTAACTACCATCTGTCTATATTTTTTTTTTCCATAAAATTTATATGATAACAATACTGGCCATACATTTTCAAAACAAATGCTTTTGGGTAATGAACTGAGGTTAATGATATCAATACTTTATTCAATCTGTTATACCCAAATATTTATTTATGGAATGGACAGAGGAAAAAATCATGCAGAAGGAAAAATATTATAAATCTGATATTTCCTGAGGATTTAAATTGAGCCTACTCCCTTAAAAGTAACTTTCAGGTTTATATTTTTCTTGTTTTTACTTAAATGTGTCTATAAATGCTTGAGGTTTTTACAAATATTTCATTTTATGCCAATGAACTTTTCAAAATTATATAGTAGAATTGATGGTAGGTCAGGCTGCAGGATGCACAGCTCTATAATAAAAAAGATTATATTTTAGGTGTTAGAGATTGAAAAGCTTTTCCTATTTCAACTGTAGAATGGTGCATTTGTAATTTTCTGAAGAATTGTACTGATGAAAAGTTTGTTTCCAACAAGACCCATCCTGCCCTCTCAGAAGCCTCCACGGGAGCCTCCATTAAACACAGAAGAGACAGTTTAAAACCATACTCTATTCTTTTTTTTTTCACACAAAGATGATGTTTGATGCCTTAAAAATGTGCCATTGAGCACCATTTAGTAAAGAGTAGTATTTTCCTATTTGTTGCTAAGCTAGATGGTTAGAGAGCCTTCTGCTACTGTGAGGGCCAGGACTGAACATCCATGGACAGAAGTCCTTCAAAGGGAACTAACTCTTTGTGCACAACTCAAGCATAAGATTTGCAAATCATTCAAATACTTGGTTAAATCTCATCCTTGACACTATAAATAATCCAAACTCTTTGAAGTGATGGACTAAAGAGGGATGAATTTCACCTAGAGTGAATGAGGAAATCAGGATCAGCAGAAGTCATGTACAATGACAAACAACACCAAAGTGATCTTATCCTTTCCCAGTACATTCCTGGATCCACCTATCCTCACTTCCATCTTTATATGGTATTAGCTCTTTCAAAATAAAGAGATGAAACAAACTCTTGGTTTCTCTTACTGGTTACATAAGTGTCCTTGGGGGTTTAGATCATCACGATTAATATATTGATTACCATTTTTAATCTTTCATGAAAAACAATTACAAATCCCTTTGCTATCCTTATTAAATGAGACATGCACAAGCATCCCTTTGAAGCAGGTTTTCCTTTAATTGATTTTTTCATTAAATGCTGGATAGTCTGGGGAATAACCCCACTAAAATAAATATACTTTAAAGATTGTATCTCCGTTAATTTGTACAATGACAGGAAATGAGAATCTTCCTCCCAGTCCTGCACAAGAGTGACAGGTTGAATTTAGTAACCTTAGCTTGTTGTAGCTTTGAAGACAAAGGATGCTTTCCACAGGGCAGCCTTCAACATCTGTGCAAACATCAACAAAGAGTTCACCACAATTATTGTCACTATGATGATTATCAAGAAAGGATAATTAATATGACAGCTTTTCAAAGCGCTGCCCAATTTTCATAGGTGATATGAGCACAGATAGTAGGAGCATCTGTGGATAAATGGTCTCTGTTAAACACTAGGCATTAATTGAGTAGGTGAATTTTTGCTCTTTACAAAGCAGAGTGGTGATTTTGTTTTATACCACAATGCAGCAAAAAAATTTGTCATTTGTGTCTGGATACAAAAAAAAAGAAGGGCAGAGCCCTCTCTGGTGCAAACAAGGCTCTTCTTGTTTCCAGAGAAGACACACAAGGGATTTAATCCCTGGTCTGCTGTCCAGCATAGAGAAGATGCATTTCATTAGTTAATGAAAGGAGGGTCTTAACTCCTGAGTTTACTATGTTGGTTTGTTTGTCTTTGTTTTTGGTTTGTTTGTTTTTTTCTACAGGTATCCATGAGTGATATTCTGTCATTGTAAGGCTGAACTCAGTTTCTGGAAATTCTGCTCCCCGGCACAATCTGCTCCAAGGTCTCAGTCTAACCTGTGGCTATTTCAGACTGTAGACCAAAGTCATATCTCAGCAGAGATTTTTGATGATTATGGACTCCAATAGCAAACAACTGGCTTGAACTCTTTGACTTTTTTAAATACATTTTGGTAAAATATCTAAATATAAAGTGTTTCAGTGGACAGGGTGAGTACAAGAATAACAAGTTAGACAAGTGAAAAAAAAAGGACTTGTTTTTCTTCTTGCAAATTATTTTTCAAAAACAGCAACAATATAAAAGGAGTTGTTATTTCTTCTTTCATATTTGTTTTTCAAAGGTGCTTTATCTTCTTTCAAATTATAATTTTTAACCCTCTGACTCGCTGTGATAGAGATGTGTGCCATTCCTTTGGTAGAGAAGTTCAGATCAATGAATTTGACCTTGTCAGCAGCCTCTGGTAATCTGGTGCTCCATCGAACAGGAGATTCAACCATGAACTAAATGAATGGATTGGCAGAAGATGGGGTGACCTACCCAGCTTTGCAGCAGTGCAAAAATACAGGAAAAAATACAGCCTACAACCCATATTGTCAAATAGAACATAAAGTCATCAGAGAGGGCTGGTTTCAATACTGCCCTTAAACCTTTTCCCACCATCATCACTTCTGCCAAAGTTGGGGTTTTTTACCTCAGGGAAAACACTTTTTCTCATTCTAATAATGGCAATGGAAAGAGAAAACTGACAATAACAAATGAATGCAAAAAATTTGAAGGCCAAACCCAGTTATGGAAAAACAGTGCTATTTCAATCACATAACTGTATAGGCTTTCACAAAATATCAGCCTTCTTCAATCAGTAGAAACTCCAGAGTGAAATGTTTGGAATGACTCCTTCATGTGTGTATGTCTGGGTGTGATGAAAAAAAAGGAAGAAAAATAATCCAATAAAACATTTATTTTTCAGGAATGCTTCTTTTACACTTCTTTAGAAAAGTGTTCCAGTCTCTGTCAGCTCTGATAGAAAATAGGTGTCAGCCGAGCTGTGTTCCACTTCCAGCAGCCATCACTGGCACCCCCACAAGCGCCTGGAGCACCTTCACCCCACATCAGGACCATCTCTCTCATCTTCCTTCAAAAGGCTCAGAGGCAGGCACACACCTGATTCCAGGCTCCATCATGCAATAAATAAGCACAGTGTTATGGATAGAAATCAAGTCTTTTTCTGAAATAAATTAGCTCATTCCTAATGCTGGTTCTTAGGAGGTTCAAAAGAATTTCAGGGTGACATAAGTCACTTCCTCAACTCCATTTGTCCTCTTGACCTGACTGCCTAACTTTCCTGCTATCTACATCTCAATTTTATCCCCAAATTTACCTCCATCTCAATTTATCCCCAAAAAGTTTCTAATGTGCTGTCAGCTAGTTCTCAGCTTCACCTAGGTTTTTTTATTATTTTTGTTTTATGAGACAGGACACAGCTTATAACAAACAACAAACCTCTCTTTTTTTTTTTATTCTGTATCTTCTTTTTCTATAAATTAATTCACTGATGGTGCAGTGAGCCACAATGCCACCCCAGCAGGGAAAGTGTCTTCTGCAGCTGCATCACCAACAGCAGGACTTTCTTCCTGGAATCTCCCCCTGTTCTGCACATTGGAATCTAGAGAGTTGGGAGCTTCCAGAGCATCTTGAACTGAATGACAGGTATCACTAACAAACTCTCTGAACCCTCAAGACCTTTGCCACCACAAAACATAGCTGCTGTGACTGCACAGGGGCCTGGGAGGGGGCTAACTAAGAAAAAATTCTGACAATGACAAAACTTCTGTCCTTTTCGTCAGTTCACTTCTCTTGGTTTTCTGCTGTTCTCTATTTTGTTTGCAATAAATATCAAACTTATTTTGATATAAAATTTTGTGTGAATCTAGCTTCTTGTGGATTTCATAGGGATGCTTGTGGTTCTATTACCCAAATTACTTTGAGAAACTCATCCTGTGGACCAGTAAGATGTCAAAAACTTGACATCACTGAGAGAAACATGCAAATAATTTTAGATTTCCCCCCAAAATGGCAGTGAGTGTGAGTGAGGAGTGCCTAAAAACAACAGGCTAGTTTTTAAATTAATGAAATTCTATCATTGTAAATGACAGATCTTCTGCCCACAGTATTTGGTGGCCTGTGGCTTTTTCTCCTAAATAAAGTCCCATATAAAGTCCTTTTACTCCTAAATTAATAAAAAAATCCCAAACACAGATACTGACTGGGTGGAGAATGGACTGTGAGCAGCCCTGGGCAGAAGGACCTGGGGGTGTTGGTTGTTGAGAAGCTCAACATGACCTGACCATGCACACTTGTAGCTCACACAGCCTAACAGTATCCTAGACTGACTCAAAAGAAGTGGGACAAGCAGCTGAAAGAGGTGATTCCCCTCTCTACTCTGCTCCTGTGAGATCCCACTCATATCCTGTGCCCCACTCTGGGGCCCCCACCATAAGAAGGACATGGACCTGTTGGAGTGAGTGCAGAGGAGGACCATGAAGATCCCACAAAGGCCTGGAGCACCTCTCCTATGAAGACAGGCTGAGAAAGTTGTGGCTGTTCAACATGAAGGAGATGTTTTTAGAAAGACCTTCTAGCACCTTCCAGTACCTAAAGGGAGCTACAAGTGAGCTGGAGAGGGACTTTTTACAAAGGCACATGGTGATAGAACAAGGGAGAAGGGCTTTAAACTGAAAGAGAGTAGATTTGGATTACATAGAAAGAAGGACTTCTTCAGTGTGACAGTGGTGAGGTCCTAGAACAGGTTACCCAAAGGAGTTGTGAATGCCCCATCGCTGCAGGTATTCAAGACCAGGTTGGATGGGGCTTGAAGAAATCATGTTTAGCAGAAGTTGTCTCTGCCAGTGTCACAGGGTTGGAACTAGATAATCTTTAGGATCCCCTTCCACCCAAACCATTCAATCATTACAAGAGACAAATGTTCTTCAAGAGAAAAAAAGAACAGTAAAGATAAATGCATTGTATAGAGGCTCTCACAGGACACAGAAGTCAGATTCCTTCATTGGATATCACTTCAGCTAGTACTGGTGCAATAGCTGTAGCTGCAGGTAAGCAAGGGAATTATGTACAGTTCAGACTCCAGATCTTACTATTCTGTATGCCAAGGGTCGTCATCTGCATGATGGTCCTCATCACACAGGCTGGAATAATTGGGGTCTTGTTAAAAAAAAATTCCTTACCTCTATCTATCTTGACCTTACTAAGGCTAACAATAAGTTACAACCATTAATTTTTAATATCTCAATCACTGATGCAGTGCTATGATGCCCATGCTTTGCAACTACCTCATCCATCTTCTCCTTTGGAATGTCTCTGTCTCAAAAAAAGTTCCTTCCAAGGACCAACACAACAAGTGACAGGATGCATTGACAGAGATGAAAAGGGGGAATGACTGTGTTTGGCTGTCTGGTTCTAGTGTTTTGGGTCAAAGGTTTCCCAGATATTGGAGACATGATGAAAATGACATAATGCCCAGGAAATGTTGGTGTTACAGCTGACACTCCACATCCTGCCTGCTGCCACACAAAGGCACACTGTCATTAGAGATATGAACTCAGGAGCAAAAGCAGGGGTAAGGCATTTAGAATCTCCTGGCTTTTGTCAGTTTGCATCAAATCTTTTGTTTCACTGCCAATATTTAAATGAAATGTAAATTTATCTATTTTTTGCACTGAATTTCTTGCTGGTTCTTAAAGCAAAATCAAATCATTCATGGAAGGTTATGAAACATGCAATGTTTTCCCGGGAGATAGCCTATTCTCTCTAGGAATATCTTGTTTTGGCTCCTGCAAATGCATATTTTAGATCCACTTGTACATGTATTTATGCATTTTTAAAAGGTTTCTTTTTGGTCTATTAAATACATTTTCTGGGTCAGGCTGTATCTTTGTAGCCCCACTCTGAAGCAATCAGGTTGGATCTCAAGTAACATTTCTTTCCTATATCTGTGTTTCCTAGCAATCTGTGGTATCAAACATTCAGCTTTGAGATGTCACAGCAGGATTGAGTCAACATTTGTTTAAAGCCACTGGAAGCAGTTCTGACAATTAGTAGAAACAGCAAAAGAAATTTCGTCAGGCACACACTTCCAGCAAGAGGGAAGCATACAGTAAATTTGTCATGCAAGCCTGGTGAACTTTAAATCATTTCCCACTGTGAAAGCTCTGTCTTCTTTAGTTAAATTAGAGAGAATCAGCTTGACACTTTGATTAATATGAACATGAAGGGGCTTTAAAATAATTAGCAACTCTGCACCTCACTCCACCTCTTGCATTTGAGGTCCTCAGAAAACTTCAGGAACAGTCACTCATGTCTGGAAGTGATGCTGCTACCAGTTCATTCTCATTTCGGAGATAGGATTGTTGAGGCACAAGGGATGTGCTGTGACCAAGGTTGCAGGAGCCTAGCAGAGATTCTCAGGGACCCAGGGATATATTACTAATTGGTTATTGCTCTTCAGACTCATTGCAAATTAATCCTTTTATTTTTTTCCCCCAATATAGTTTTTAAATAAGACTATTCACTTTAGGGACCAGAACATTTTTCCTTCTATCATTATTTGTCCAGATAATGTCAGAGAACTTTTCACCTGCTTCTCTTAGTCTGTTGAATGACAATAAGTCATTTGGCTTTCCTTAAAAATTGCCTGTTGTTATCTCTGAAAAATTAAAGTTCATCACACCATCAGGATTCCATTTTTGCTTTTCTCCTTCATAAAGACATGCTAGAATTTATTCAAAATTACTGTTTCAGCATTCCTTGGTAATGGCAAGGGGCTCATATATTGTTGCCCTCACAAACAGAGCTGGGGAGGGCAATGATGATATTGTGCTGCCAAAATTCTCCTTCTCTGCAGCACTTTACAAGGCTGTAGTGCCTTTTGTACTTTCTTCCATGATACTTTCATAGCATGGGATGCAGATGTTGTACTTACATAATACATGATCAAGAGCTTTAGCTGCCCTTAGAAAGGAAGAGGCAGAGGAAAAGACAGAGAAGGGGCAGAGCTGAAGGATCGTGGCTCTTTCTGTGAGGAAAGCAAACCTGATTTTGTCCCTCCATACTGCACTGAGAACACAATTCCCACTATGCTGATGTAGCTTCTAGCCCAGCACACAGCAGACACTCCTTCCCTCTGTTTGCTGTGGCACTACTTCCAGGCAGGTGAGGGAAAGACAGAGGGATGCACAGCAGAGGCACCTCTGCACGGCCAGCTGCTGACCCTGATGAACAAGAGGGTTCGTGCAGAGACTTTTGGAAAGCCAGACCTCCAAGAGATTTGAGGAGACTGTGAAGGCACAGATGATGGCCTTAACTGCTCTGATGTCTGGCTCATAGTTTGGTTTTTTGCTTTGTATTGCACCCTGGGATCACTGAAGTACCTGCTGGCAGCCATTTCCTCCTCTGTGCCTGACAGAGAAGACATGCTGCTCTATTGTGCCTTGATTTTCATTTGTTCTTGGTTTTTTTGCTCTCCAAATCAAAAGTAAAAGCCTGTCTTATTCTTAAATAATCACCTTATACTTTCCTTATTGAATATCTTACTACAGACAGAAGAAAATTTTCAGCAATTGCTTAAAAGCATCCTGGCAGTGAAATACAGCTTTGTTTTGCTTTGCATTCTTCAGATAAAGTGTTTGCAGTTTTGCGTGTTATAGTCACAGATATAAATAAATATACAGACCATCCTGTAAAATTAAGACAGGGATTTGAAGCCTCATAATACTCACTGGTATCAGAATTCTTCATGATAATATCTGAGGAAGAAAAAACATGTAGACAGAAAGGGGAAAAATCATGGTTACAATATATGTTAACATCCTACATCCACAAGTAATTCTACAGTATTCCAGCAATAGTAGTATTCAGTAAGAGGGAGGGTAGGGAAATATGCCTTAAAAGAGTGGCAGAAGGATGCAGACACATAAGATACAGAATGGTCTGGAGCTGAACAATGGGTAGAAGCTGTGAAATGGATCCCCAGAAAGAAAAAAAACTTTGTTGGATGGTCTGTCACAATAAGTGATTTTAGTCTAAAGACTCTCTTGCTGCCCTTGTAAATAAGAGGTTGGTATTGGTGCTCAGAGCTTTTATTTTCAGATATATCTCCTGTCTGTTGAGCCAGGAAAAAGACAACCTGGTCACACAGTGACTAATTCATAATAATTTTCTGAAGATGTTAACTTTAACTTGTGGAAGTGTTTTGGTAGCCTTGGGATCATATCTGCTCCGTCTCAGGAAGAGACACAGTGATAACCCAAGAGTGTAGTATGTAGCACACCAATATCTGTGTGGATTCCAGATCAGAAGGGAATAGGACTCTCAGGAGAATACTCACCAAACCTGAAGGTTGTATCTCCTGAGACAGATCCTCTGTCTTCTGTCTCTTTACAGTATCAGAAGGATGCTGCATCCTGACATACAGGTGCAGGCCCAATGATATCTACACTCCTTGCTCCAGCTCACCACTTCATCAGGTTGAACCAGCCCACAATAATCCTGCCCAAAGTACCACTTTCTCCTATCTCCTCCTGCCTTGGTAGTGGACTCAGAAAAAAATATTTTATGAGGTTTCATTCTTCCCATTGTCTGCAGGATAATGTGAATAACCTGGCATGCACATGGAGCTCAGCAGGGCTGCACATATGGATGCTCACAGGAAGGTGGTGTAGGAGACACCAATGCAGTGTTGTCCTGCAGTATCCAATGTGCACCCATTTTATTATTTCTCTTTAGGATGAAGAAATGCACTCTGCCTGATTTTCCATCCATTCAACTTCTCAGCATGTGCACAAGAAATAAATCCAGAAACGCCCTGCTCTTGTGCAGGTTTGAGTTGTGTTGCTCGTGCTTGTCCAGCCATCCCTCAGGAGGAGGGTTTGTCATGTGGGAATGACAGCTGCCAGGTTTTCCAGTGTCACTGGATTTACATGTTCAATGATGACCTACCTTCACCAACAAGGTGGCTGACACCTTAGCCCAAGAGGTCCCAGAAACAGGGACAGACTCCAAAGCTCTGTGGCTTCTCTCAGGACAGTGCTCCTGGGGCTGCAGTGCTCACCAGCATCTGTGTACCCAGGATCACTATAAGTGAGTGGTTAGAGTGGCCAAGACTTCATTTACTTTTTGCAATAAAGTACTTCGAATACTGCTGTACTCCCTGCAGTCATTTAATTCCTTCTAAGGCAAATAACCTTAGTGCTCATCTCCCCTCATTGCTGAATAGTACCCAGAGCTGTTACAGGTGCCTGAAAGGCATTTCTCCATCTAAGTAATTCAATACAGATCTTGTTCATGTGGGTGTCTAGATGGCTCACAGAAAGAGAGTCCTATGTTTGCCATCTGTAGGACATTTCATGCTTTTTCAAAACCTGTGTCTGTAGACTTCTTCTGAAATCACTGCTATGGGCCAAAATGAGAGGGTGCTGTTGGTTTGCTCATGGAACCAGAGCACAAATGCTGATCTGTTGTTTATCTCCCTTGCTGTCTGGATTTCAAACCTATATGAAAAGAAGTGGGGGGCAGTTTGTAGTGGGGCTGAGAGCCATGCTGACACAAGCTGTGGTCAGAGCTGACCCTCCCAGGTGGAAGCTTTGAGCACTGTCTGTGAACCATGGACGCCATATGGTTTTTTCTCACTCAGATGTTTTTTCCTAGAGTCATGCTCAAGTTCACCAGAGAAAGTCATTGCAGGGTTTGCTGATCTGCATCCACCTTTTCAGGTCTACAAAGTAGGTGTCCATCTGCAAAGCCTTTCAATTATCAGTTTACGTATCAAGCTCAAGTGCCAGTCCATGCAAAAAGCTTGCTGACTTGTTTTCAGAGCAGTACATTGTCCAGATTCACTGCCTGGAAATCCCTGATAGACTTTTCATTTCTTTATGTCTTTCAGTCCTGTTCTTTTTTAGTCATTTTTTTTTCTTTTCTCCTGCCTAGATCCTGATATTCTATTTAATTGTATAATAATAAAATTATAATTTTAATAAATCATAATAAAATTATAATTTTATTATAATGGGGAAAGTAGCCTTAATTAATTGAGGCTACTTTCCCCATTATATTGGTTACTTTAGCAGCTTTTATCTGAGAAATCTGATAAATTTATCTTTTACTTATTTTTTAAATATCCTTTCTGAGTTTTCTTGTTTCACCAAAACATAGGAAACCTTCGAGTGGAAGGTCAAATATGATGACAATGTTCAGTGGCACAAGAAGTATAAAATTACCGAAAGGAAAAAAGAAAACAAAATGGAACCTTTCCATAAGAAATGCATGTCTCTTACAACACACTGTACCACTGCTGTACACTAACTAGGCAAGAAAGAAGAAGAAGCCTTAGACCTTCCTTCAAATGAAAATAACTCCCTTTTGGTGACAAAATTACATTTTCTCCTAATCATATGGTTTTGTTTTAAGCAGAAATTGAAGCAACAGTAAACATCTATCAAAACCAGCTTAATTAAAATGTTAAATACCCTTCCATAGAGAAATCTTCTTTCCCAGCAATAAAACCTCACTACAGAGTTAATTATTAAAAGTAATGTATTTGCTTCTCTATGTCTGTATATAAGAGATTAACATATTAATGGGAATGTAATTATGTTATAAAACTCCTTTTTTATTTGCACTGGGTTTCAAGACGCAATGTTTCAATGTCATCTGATATTTGTCTTCCTTTATAACCTCAAGTGTGCAGGGCACATCTTTTAATGATGATGATTATCATGGTAAAATAGGAGTTTTTAATGTCACAAAGAGAAAATTTTCCTCTTCCTGCATTTTCTCTAAAGGTATTGCATTCATCTTTTTGAATATTTAGTGTGTGTTTTCTTGTGATTCTTGCTCCATAAACATTTGTTTGCTGGCAAACCATCTGAATAAGAGAATCTGAA
This sequence comes from Setophaga petechia, assembly GCA_024362935.1. Taxonomy (NCBI): domain Eukaryota; kingdom Metazoa; phylum Chordata; class Aves; order Passeriformes; family Parulidae; genus Setophaga; species Setophaga petechia. The sequence continues at coordinate 58,609,415 of JANCRA010000002.1, forward strand.
GCTTTTCGTTTCTCATTGTAGGTGTAAGGCTTATTCCTCTGTTTACCAGTGGTTGTGCTCTGAGTTTTGTGGTCTCAGTTCACACCACCCAAAACATTTGTCCACAGCACTGAAACCAACCCATGCAGCACATGCCTTATCACTCCTGTCACAGCCACAGAAGAACCTGGCTCCTATGGACAGAATGATTTAGTGCTTAATCATGATAGTACCCCTGCAACACAGTGAGGCTTAGTGTGCAGCTTTCCCTGCTGCTGCATCCTTCCCATGGGCAGTCAGGAGAGTCCTTGGGCTGCCCCCTCTGACCACACAGCCATGCTAGCCAGATGTCACCAGGACACTGTGCTGACAATGTGGTTCTGGTCTGTGGTCCCATGCAGAAACCAGAGGTCACTGACCTGCAAAACAGTGGTTTTCTCTCACCTCTGTGCAGGACCTGCTGCTGGGTGCTGCTTGCCTGATGTAATGAACTGCTGGCTTGCCTCGAGGCAAGAAATCAATACAGAGAGGTTTTTTTAATATGTGCAGAAGAACTTGGACTCAGATGATGCTGAGTTCTGGGCTCAGCTGGATCAGAAAACTGGATTGCCTCTGTTTCCATGAGAGGCAGTGGCCACATTTTCATATGTTGTGTAGGATCTCAGGGAATCTAGTGGAAGCCCTTGATCAGTCGCTATGCCTGGCCTTTGGAAATGACAGCAAGAGAGCTGCTCATTTCATAGCCCACTGCTCCAGCTGTCCCAAACTGCAATTCTGCAGTTCTGAATACTTCCACAAGTTGTCCATGTCTCTGGATGGTCTTTGGTGGGAGGTGTCTTAATAGTCATACTTCCCAAACCATCTTGGTCATGTTTTATTGGATCCCTGGTGTCTGGGGAAAAAGAATAAAACAGTGTTACCAAATTTTTTTTTGATACTTAAAATGACAGTAAATTTATCTATTAAAAATATCTTGTTTTCGGCTAGCAATTGTTGAGCTGTGTAACAGCATCTCAGAAAAAGGCAGACATGAAATTTCAAAAATTATTATTAGGCTTTGGCGGTAATGTAAGAGCACAGGCAACTCTCTAACATATGTCTGAATATTTTGGGAGAGAGGTTCCTCTTCACTCCTAAAGAAATTCTAGGTCTAGTCTCTTCTAACAAAGTCCTGGTGTCTTTCTCTTTCCCTTCATGTCCTAAACCATCCTTTCTCTTTAAGCCTTCCACTTTTTTCTCTAGATCTGCAGCAATATGTTCTCCCATAAAGGTCTTGTCTCAGTCGTAGATCCTGCTTTTCTTGCCAGGCAAACGCATTAGGGTTCTGCTAAAACAGAAGGATTGAAAAAGAACAGTATATTCTTCTTTAGTACAAGCATGAAATGGACTTTGTTCTGTGAAGGTGGATTTTCTTTTTTCTAACAATAAGAAAATTTTTACAACCTAAGTGCTTCGGGTAGGGAGGGTCAAATCCATTGGAGCAAAATGTAGGAAGCCATCACATCTATGTGCCAACATTTCTCACTTTCACCCATCTCACTTGTCCTTCCAGTCTGGGTTTGATCTACTCATCCCATTCACTCTGAAATTATTTCTCTGTAATCATTCAACACTTTCCAGAAATATCAGTAGTTATTTTCCTCCATGACCTTGCATTACTTCTCATGCCTTCCACGTCCCATTATGAGAAGGAGCTCTCTCTCATCTGTTTAAAATCCTTTCCTATCAAATTTTTTTTTTTATTTTTCTCTCCTGGGAATCCCAGGTCAGTCCATTCATCTCCCTCCAGATGAACTGCTCTCCAAGTGAAGAAAGAATCCATTGGATAGACTCAGCTGCAGGAGGAGCCCAGGAGCTACTTGCATGCCACCTGTGTGGGTCTGCATGCCTGGCAGGGGGCATGGAACTAAGGCTACAGCCCTTGGCACAGTAAGCCTGAGCTTTCTGGGCAAATATATTTTTAACACAGATCTTCGCAACTTGTGGGAAATCCTGTCAAGGTGTCTAAAATGGGTTTTACACAGATTGAGAGCAGCAGATTAAATACCTAGAAGAAGGGGATCAGAGGATGAGCAAGTACATAACACATTGGTACACCACAGGGAGCAAGCCATGGATTTGGGCAAAAGGCAAGCAGGAGGAAATCACAAGAAACATATGCACCCTCTCAGTCAAAATTTCACCTTGGCCAATAGGAAAAACAGTTCCTCGTTTCAAGATAGCTTTGGAGCCAGTCCAAGCCCTCTGAAATGTGAGTTTAGCAGGGCAAAGAAAAGATGGAAAATAGAAAATAGATTAGTGTTAAGGGACTGAAGTGAAACAGGATGTGCAGTGCAAATTATTCCTTCTGGCCTTCCCCTATCCCACAGCAGAGAGAAGCCTTGGAGGCAATGATTGTTTCCACTTTCCCATAGTACAGATCTTTTCTTTTAATTTTATCTTCAAGGAAAATGGTTGCTCTAATCGCCCTGCTGAGTACCTCCATATCTCATTTCCCCCCCTCAGAAGCAGGAGCACAGAAGCATTGCACCAGAGTGTGACGGTGGTCACAGGGGTTTTTAGAGGATGGAAGAGTCAGGATCTTGATTCCATTATCAGAAGGCTTGATTTATTATATTATGATAAATATATAACATTATAACTATACTACATAGAAATAGAAAAGGAAAGGAGCTTCTTCAGAAGCTGGCTATGCTAAGAATAGCACACAAAGAATAATAACAAAGGTCTGTCTCTCGGCAGAGAGCAATAGCAGCTCCACCGTGAGTGGTCAGTAAATCCAAACATCTACAGAAGACCAATCACAGGTGGACCTGTTGCATTCCACAGCAGCAGATAATAATTGTTTACATTTGTTACTGAGCTTCTCAGCTCTAGCAGGAAAAATCCCAAGAAAGGATTTTTCACAAAAGATGTCTGCAACACCAGGGCACTGATGGATGAAGGCTGCAGCAGCACTCAGCCTTCCCCAGGCAACCATTACTTCTCTTATTTGACCACTTTTTTTTGAGCATGAAAATGAGTGGACACATCTCCCACCCTGCAGGAATCTTGAATCTGGCTTTCTCTTTAGGTTATTTTAGGCCTTGCTTGTCCTGTGTGAGAAATTCTTGAATTCTTGAAGGTATTATTTCCTTGCTTCAGTGGAGGAGAAGTTCATGGTGGGACAGAGATCCTGGGTAAGAGGAAGTCCCTGTAGTTTGCTTCATTTTCAACACTTAATTGCCCAGGGTCTTTAACATTAGAGGTGCCCAAAATAACCTCAGTCACTGGAGCCCAGTCTTTTCTTTTGGCTGACTTTGCCTGAGATCAGAACTCATTAAGTGTGGAGAGAGTACAGCTAGAAGGTCCTAGGGAGGATGGACAGTCATGCAACTCCAAACTAAATTCAAATATCAGGTGGCTTTAGCATCATGCAAAAAAAGTCCATTAAACCTGTCAATCAGAAACATATATTAATTTTTAGGGATAGAGGGAGCCATTGGTAATTCAGAAGAATCCTTGCATTCCAAAATGAACTCTCTTCAGGAGAAATGACTGCTCTAAGATTCCCCTTGGGAGAAATAGATTCTCATTTCTGTCTCCTAAAAACAATCATATTAATAGAACTTGTGATGGAATTGAGCATTCAAACTTCCCCACTGAATTATCACTTCTTTAATCTGCTGTATTAGTTGAATGGCTTTTTTTATTAAAAACAGTTTTAATTGTGTATGTACACAGCCATCACATAGTTGCATACATTTTTAATGTGTATTTTTTTTAAAGCTTATTATTTTTGGGGAAGGTGTTCATTTTATTTGTACTTTTGCCTGTAATAATTGTGTGGTACAAATGTGTTTTTTCTCTCATGGTGCCTCCTTTGAGCTGCTTGACACTCTTTGCAGCTTCTTTCCAGGCACCAAAGACCTACAGGTCCTTGAAGCCATGCCAAAGGAGAACTGCCTCTTAGATCTTAAGGGTATGCTCTCTGCATAAAGACAATCAGGCTCCTACGAGATCCAGGGCTCACTGGGCATGTCTGCTGCCTCTGCCTTTGATGCGGAGTTTGGAGAATGTGTGTCAGATGGTGTCCTTGAGGGCAATCACAACTCCTATCAAGGTTCACTTTCCTTCTCTCTCCATCTTCAAAGGACAAATCGGCCACCTTTCAAATGCCTTTCCACAAAATGTCCTGGGGAGCAGAGGGGGTGGCACCTGGGAAGTTCCCTTTCTGCTCCAAAAGACTGGTTTCTCTTCCTTTTGGTGCTGCAGTCAAAAACATCATTCTGCATGGGCAAAAGTTCCTCTGGCAGCAGCTGAAGCAATGACAAGAAATACTTGTGAGGACCTACAGTGAACAATTAGTATTCCAAACATGAAATTAATTTATCCTGCAAATATAGGAACATTGTAATTTAGTTCCCTTTTATTTTATTGTCAGATACAATTCATTTTATACATGATTTTATGGTTGGATAGGATTCATTAGAAATTTTCCCCAAACTGCCTCTATTAAGTGAAAGAGTGGGGGCAAGATCCTTTCTGTTCTTTTCACTACAAATGTTGTGCTGTCTTTTCTCCTGCAAATGAGCCTTAACTCTAATCTATCCACACACAATACTTGGCTCTGTAGCCTTAGATTTTTTTCTAAAGTTTCATTTTAATTTTCACTGCTGAAGAAGATATTTCTCTAAAGATATTCAAATAAAGATTAAAAAAAAAAAAAACAGACTAGCCAAGGTTGCTCAACTACAGGGTGAATAGACAGTCTTTCTTCTTTTATGTCACATTTTCAAAACTTGCCTTGACGTTAGTTTTATTCAATTTTGTGCATTGTCCCTGTCTAAATATGGGGCAATCATTGAACAGTAAATGAGTGGAGACTTCATCTATTTTGGAGCAAGAAAGTACCAACAGTCAGACACCCCTCAAAGGCTCAGCCACGATTTTGTTCAGCCAAGTTTGCTCCATATTAAGACAGACAGTAAGAGTGCATCACTCTTTTCTATGGAAAGCATAAAAAGTGCTGTGGAAGATATATTCCAGTCCCCTGCTCAGGTGAGGTGTCTCAGCAATGTGTCTTTGTCATCAATCCCTCTTCACCTACCATTCTCTGCCAGGACAATTTCTCTTCCCTTCAATTTGTATATTCGCTAATTCACTTTCATGCACTGTTATATTTTTTTTCTTTGTTTGTCTGCCAGCTTTAACTGTCAAAAAAGTCTTCTATTAATAATATATTAGTAATTTATTCTCCAATCTCTTGCCGGAAAAGGGAGAAAAGGAAACAATACACACACACAAAATGCTGTGTCCAACAAATAAATAAATAAATGGAAAATTACTGTGTCAACCGTTTCTGAAAGTCAATGTGCCTTAAAGGCATTTGAAATTCTTTATTGCTCCTCTGTCCGAGCCAGGCAGTCTGAAGTGCAGCCCTGGCTGGGGTCTGTGCTCAGAAGGGTTTGAGGGCAGGAGCAGGCAGGAACCAGCCCAGCAGTGGGGACAGGGACCCTCACAGCAGGGACAAGGGCTGGCTGTGGTGGGGCTGCTGCAGAGGTGTACACCCCTAAGGGTCTGCACTGGGCAGAAGGGGGACTGAACATCCCTGTTTAACATGGAAACATGATCCTGTGGTTAAAACAAAATGAGCTTTTTGCTCTGTGATGCAAGTCCTCCATGACTTTGAGAAAGTCATGTCAGCCTGCAACCATAAATATTTATAGATGTCCCAAATGTATTCAGGAGACTTAATGAATTGCAGCCAGGGGTGGGAGTGGTGGTGAAGGATGCTGCAATCTGCATACCTCTGGGTTGTGCAGTGGGATTTCCTGATAACAAAGTACTGCAGGAATGTGGTATGACCATCTTGGCTCCCAATGCAGTTGCCCAGCTTACTTCAAAGTCAGTGTCAGGTAGATGTCAAAATACCTTGAGGGATCTGAGCTAAGTCTGACTCCTTTTTTAGTCCCATGTGATGGTGATTTGATTTGTGTAAGTGTCACAGCAGCCCTGACCTCTCTGGTACAGTCAGCCTACAACAAGGCTAATGACATAGAAACAGCCAACACCAGCATCACCTGGGACTGGTAGGGAAGGCCTGTGAGCAGCCTACCATCCCTGGACCTAATATTTATGTTGGAGCGTATTTTTAGCATTTAAGGAGGAAAAAAATTGAAGATGTCAAAAGTTTTAGGTGTAGATGTCTGACCATAAAATGTTTAGTTCACATTTTGTGTATGCATGTCCCTGGCAAGAAACTTGAATAATGCAGAATGCATGCTAAACTTCTTTCCTTCACTGATTCATCCAACTTCAGTCTCTTTCTCCAGAGTAAATGTTTGCTTATTCACAATCAAACATATAGAAATAAGCTGTAGTTGGCAATGAGATGTTATTCTGCCTTAGTTAGAGTCTTCCTATTTCAGAGAAAGTGAAGGACTTCAGTTACAGGGCACTTGATAAGGAGCAAAACAAAAGAGGATGGTTTCTTGTTTTTCAGGAGAAGGTGAAAAGGGCAACATTAATGCTGAGGATCCAAATGAGACTTCATATTTTCCACAGCCAAACACTGGCACACTCCATTCCTTTGCCTACTCTTGACAATTTTTACAGATTTGACGCAGTCTATAATTAGTGACTATCAACTCCATGGTCGAGGAACTAGTTTCTTGGCCAACATCATAGAGGCTGAGATAGAAATCCTGATAATTAAATGGCATAAACCTCTTCTGGAAGTGGTGAATTTTTCTGCTGGGTGTTCAGGGTCACTAAACTCAAACCAGAGAAATTCACAAAACAAAACAAAACAAAAAACCACAAACAAAATAGATATGGATAGGCTTTCTTCCTTTCTGCTATTTTGAATGTTTTTTCCAAACCCGGACAATTTTCACAGCATCTTCTGACAGACAAAGGACTATTTAGTCCTCATATATATATATATATTTGACTGGACTGCTACATTCAGATATGTCATGACTTCAATTCAATTGTATTTGAAGAGGATGAGAAGGTTAAATAGTCACAGGTGTTCTCCTAGTTTTTTGGATTTTTTCAAGAGTGTGTTAATTCAGTCAGCCTTGCTTTTGGATCACTCAGGCAGTTATCCCTGATCAGTGGACCAAATCGATGCCACACAGAAACAGAGTGACTATGAAATGGCTCTATGGCACGACTAGAAATGACAGAGTAAAAAGCAAAAAGAAAAATGACAGGGTAAAAGCCAAGTATTGAGATATACTCTGGTTCTTCCCCAGATGTAAAGGAAGGCCTCATCTGGAGCTGTGCTGGCAGAAGCTTTTCATAAGAGTCCTTTTCACTCTGTAATGACACATCTATAGTCACAGCAGCTACTGAAAGCTCATCTGCTTGCTGCTATCAACAGCTAACCAGCTCTGTGGTGTTAATTCTACCACTGGCAGCAGTTCCTAAAAAAAAACCCTTCTGACTTGTGCTGCCAGCAGAAATGTGCAGTCTTATTGAGCCAGAAGACCAGACAATGTATAAAATTTTATATATGGGTAGGTAAAATTACAGGTCCCAAGTATATTGGATGGGGACATAAGTGTGACTTGAGCACTGGTAATTTCTCCTTAGTAAACCCTGAAGTTTACTAAGTGAGCAGGTATTTCAGCCTGCTGTAATCATGCCAGTCTTGCCTTCTTTTTTACCTAAGACAATCTGATTTTATGTACTTTATAAATGAATATGGCACTGATATTCAGTCCATCTGCAATACTTACCTTACCTGTTTCTTTCTCTCTTTCAGAAAACTGTTTTGACAACAATCTGCAGAAGAGCATGATATTAGCATACTGAAGTTGCTGCACAGTGATAATACAACGGTCTGGAAAATTACAGGGAGGACAAATGGTGGAAGCTGCTGAAGCTGGACACTGATAGGAAATGCCTGGCCTGGTGCTGGTCACTAAAGGTTTTTCAGAACTTCTGTTTGGGTGATGAGCATTGAGAAAGACTTTTCCTGAACTGCTGGAAAAAATATGTAAAGAAAAATAAATCAACTGCACCAAGGCATGAGCTCAATGATGCATCAAGGTGTTATTTTAAGGGATTTGGGGCATTTTTTTGAAGTGCGTTGGTGATTTTCAGCAACATGACAGTTTTCTGTGCTTATGTTCAGGCATACATACAGGCCAACTTTATGTTATTTAATGTTTGAGTTTTAGTATACCTGCATGTATTTTGACATTTCTGTGCTTTGATTTTATTACCATACAGGAGAAAAATGGATTAAACAAGGCCATTTCCATGAGCCATTTAATAAACCATTGCAGAAAAAGTGGGCATTTTAATGACCAATTCAAGATGTTTAGCCATAAACTTAAACACGTTAGATGTGTCTCATTATACATAAAACAAACACATCAAGTTAAACACCCCGAGTGGTAAATATATACATTCATATATTATTTACCAAGAGTCTGAAAACACAAAGCTCTTTGCAAAGCTCTGGAAAAGGAGGGAGGTGGAGCACTGAGGCATGTTTTGTGTTGGGAAGGTCATTGATTTGATGAGGACTCTCTGCTTGAACCAGGCAGCGTTCTGAGTGCTCAGTGCTCAAGAAGTTCCACCAAGGAGGTGCAGACAGTGGTAGGAAGCTGTGGAGGATCAGCAGAAGCTGCAGAGCAGACGGTGTGAGGGGACAAAACTGAGTCCACAGTGCACTTTTTAAGCTAGGAATCATCAGCTGTTTTTCCCTGGATTTTAATATTCCATTACAGTGGTCAGGTGACTGTGTTTGTGCCCCCTACCCTCCCACAGAGCATGGAGCATTTGGGGTGTGTGAGAGAAATGTGTAATTATCCCCAGCTGCACTACCTAAAGATGGACATCAAATTAGATTTTCCATTAGAGACAAAAGCCTGTATTGTCCCTGGAATGCTTCTTTCATATTGCAGTGAACATATTGAATTGCCTCCAATCAGAACTTACTTCCAAAGCTCAAAAAACACTCTGCTCAATGAGGCATCTTTTTAACAGATATTACAGGGTCCAGCATGCTTTGTAGCTTTCTTCAGCATTTCAGTAAAATAAATACCACAGGTGTAACTTAACAAGCAAGTTTCTGCATTTCCTCCTGCTGTGTGTTTGTTCTGCTTTTGTTTTGCTGTGATTCCTTTTTTTACTCCTTATCCACATGGCAAATTGTGCAACTTGAATTTTATCCTAACATATATAAAGTCTGAATCATTTGTGTCTCCACCTATGTTTTTCTTTGCAGATCAGTACATAAAGTAGAATTTTTTAGGATCTAGATGTTCAACTCTATGTAAAATACAATATTATTTTTCTCTTTCAAAATATATCTTAAGTTTTGTAAAGATTGTGCAAGGTTCTCAGGAATGCTCTTTTCTGACCTTCCTGAAATGACAAAACAGAGATTTCAGTTTATGAATTTTAGTTTAAATACTAATTTTGAAGGAAAAAATAAATTATTCTATCATCATTACCAAAACTGCCATCACCCACCTCTCCACCTCTGAAATGCTTCATATCACATTTTTCGAAATGTTTCAGCAAAAACAAGTACCTTTCTAGCCAAAGGTACCAACCAAAAAAATAAAAAATAAAAAGGTGTGACTGACTTAAGTAAGAATTATTTAAAATAATTAATTAAAATAATTCTGCAAATTTGGAATCTAACTGCTGGGGGCCAAAGAGGGTCCACATACCGGCCAGTTTTGGAGTTTTCTTTCTTTTTTTTCATGACCACTATAAAAAAATTTTGCCAGATCATCCTCTCAACCAGGAATAAATCAATGTGAGACTGTAGAAAAAGGGTTTATGTCAAAATCTGGAAAGTTAATTTTTATTCTGAGTGACAGACTACTATGTTGCATGTGTATCTGGTGTGAAGGGGTTCAGAGTGCTCCAGGTTTATCAGTCAGCCTGTTCCTAGCATTTGTGTCTCAGGACCTAGGTAAAATCACATCTTGGGTTAGCAAGGATAGCACACGAGCTGTACTTACAAGCGCTGGTTTGTGTTATAGGAGGGATTAAAGTTTCACGGTTTAAAAATACTAATAGCTGAAGAATTTTCAATAGGTTAATCTTTAAACCTATTCTTTTTTACAAAAAGATTTAAGTATAAAAACAATCTTCTTACATTTGTATGGCTGAGCATCTGTGCTGTGTATGTAATACAAACCACGTCATTCTCCCTTGAGAGTAGCATGTAAATGCAGGTAGTAAGAACTGTGTTTTTATTAACAGTTATTAATAGTTTTTAATAACTATTTTTAATAATAGGGTTCTGAAATACCTGACAAGGCAAAATTGAGGTGCCTCATGAGGACTGGATAAGAAGGGTTGTTGAATGCTTCAGAGCAATGGAAGGCTTTGGTAAAACAGAGAGCAAGGTGTGTCACTGCAGCTCAGACCTGTTGCCCAGAACAAGGCAGCTGAGACCCATACAAAGGTAAGAGTGACACCTTTTCACACGGTCAGACCAGCAAACAAACAAGCCATCTTTCATCCTCTCCCTCAGCCCTCTGAGCCCTCACCTGTCTTTCTACACCTGACCCAGCAGAGGTGTCTGCTCATCCCCAGCACCCTCAGCCCTGCCTGTTCCCTCCCAGCTCTCAGGCAGTGCCTGCAGAACATGCACACACACCCCGTGGCTCCTCTGATCCCTTATTGTTTTTTCCCTGGGTCAGCAGTAACGTCCCTGTGAAATATGAAAGCAGAGCAATGATTTCATAATGGCTGTTGATAAAAACTAATGAACCATCACAGGTACTCAGCCACAGTGGGCACGGGATATCAATGTGCTACTTAATGAAGTGGAATTGCTCAACACTTAAAATGCATCCTTTGACATTCTGGCCAACACCCAGCCTGCCTAAACTAATTCTACTACCTACAGCTGTTACACAGCCAGACATCATGTAGATGTTTTTATATATTAACCCTCTGGGTTTTTTAATCAGCTTACACGGCAAAAAAAAAACCAAGACAGGATGTTTCGTCTCTTTAGCCAGTTTTCATCTACTGCCAGCAGTACACTGAACTGACTGAAATTTGAAGAGATTACACAGAAAAAGCAGGATGACATATGTTTGTGCCATCATTTTCCCTTTTATAGCACATCTGAGATAATTTCTCATGTGCCTCTCACAAACATCAGGGAGAGTGAGGATAAGCCCTGGACTCAGGACATAGAATCTGGACCTTAGGTGGGAAGGAAGTGGTTTTGTGGAAGACCAGGGCAAATCACGGACCTGAAGGACAAAACAAACAGGAGCATTTCAAAGGATCAGCATGAGCACTGCAGGTATTTATTACCCACCGTGAGTCCAAATGTGTTGGGTTGTGCACCCATCCACAAAATGGGTTGTCCACCCATTTTCCACAAAAGCCACTCCAATACCCATTATGGTATTGGAGTGGCTTTTGTGGAAAATGAACAGCAATGGCAATGCCACAGACAAACTGGAGACTCTTGATCCACCTTTTTAGCATCCAAGTAGATTTTAGGATTGGTTTACAAGCCTTCTACTCAATGGAGAGAGCCAATTAGATTGGAGACTGGAAATACTTTTTTATTGGGGCAAAAATAAATTTCGTGCAGAACTTCCTGGTTTTGTTTTTTGTTTTTTAATTTGCTTTAGCCAAGTGACATTTCTGAAATAAACTAATATTTCGTGTTAAAATATATCTGATAAATATCAATGCAAAAGAATTTTGAAAATATCACTTATTTTTCATCATTCCTGTTCTCTTCAAAGTGAAGACAGTAAAATAAATATTTGAAGTTATAGTCTCTCCTTGTTTAATTTAATTGAAACCTTTCATTAGACTTCCTTCTCCTGTGGACAAAATGAAAAATGAGATAACCTGAGGAGAAATTTTGCAAATTAGATTTTTTTCCAGAGGCCAGTGTGATCCTCAGAGCATAGCTTGAACAAAGTCACTGCACCCTGATCTGTGTCTTCTTCTGGACTTGAGAATTGGAGCTAGCACTTTTATCCTCAGGGAGATGGCTGAGGAAAGAAGAAGGGTTTGTGCCATGCCTCCAGATGCAAAATAGTCATTTTTAATACACATCATTTCAATGACCTCTCTTTCCTCCCCCCCAACTCCATTTGGTAGTGATCATCCTGGGAGAATGGTGTTATGGTGTGTGTGGGTAAGACAGAGAGGGATTGCTTAGCTCCACTGCCAGAAATTGATTTTTTTGGGGGATGTGTGTCCGTGGCTCGTAAGATCTGTCTGATAGAAAGGGTTTTCCTCCCACTGAGAGTCCTGGGCAGGGCACAGGCAGCTGAGGAGACCTGTACCTTCTTCCCTGCCAGTCTCGTGACAATTCCCAAACCATTGCCTGGCAAGGGATCTGGTAGGTGTTGCAGAGCTCTGGGACACATCCTGTTCTGCACTCCTATTCCAAGTTTGTCTCTACTTTGCAAACTGCCCTTATTCCTTTTTAAGCCTCTGTCATCATGGGATTAGGTCTTTCAATGCCCATTCCATCATGAGCAATTTATCTCCATCAGTTCCATGCTTGCCTGTTCTTGCAGTTCCTGCAAATTTTGTTCACCTCAACTTGAAATCAAGAAAAATCAGTCCCTGAATAGCAGAGAGCTTTCAAGGGGACATTTTTTGATGGATTTGGAAAAATATTGAGGTTTGCATGATCTTAGTGGCCTTTGAACAGCCATCAATCTCCCACCCGCCACACAACATAATCATTTGCCTGCGTGAAATCCTTAGCCTACCATTGTGAGGTTTTGATCAATTGAAGGTGAAGCATTCACACTAAATTTTTAAGAAAATGAATGAAGAGTGAAGGGAGGCATGCAGCTGAGCAGCACCTGATGGTAAGAGGGGCCACTGCCTTCCGCAGAGGCTGCAAAGTCAAATACCTTTGCATTTATGCTTCTTGGACACTTAAGACAGCTAAATGCTTAGTAGTAGTCAATTTCTTAGGCAGCAGTCAATTTCTTAAGCAGCAGTCAATTTTTCTTTAGAGATCTAGGCCTTGAAGGACTTTCTAGTATTTTGTTGAATGAAAAAACCCATGTATTCAACACCAAGCATCTTTTCTTGCACACACTTTGCACAGGAAAGAACAGAACTTTGAACAGAAAGAACTTTTTCTTTTTCCACAAAGAGTAAAATAGTAAGTTAAGCATGAATCCAATTAAGACTAAAAAAAAAAAAACAAATTCATAAAAAAGTTCAGTTTGGATGCCAGCAATTTTAAAAATGCCAAAATATTTCTTTTTAGAATATGTGAAGATTCTCAACTTTTCATTCCAAAGGGTTATTTTAAAAAATAACAGAATGGTATAAGAATGAAAGATTAAATAAAAAGGATAAATAGCTCCAAAAGGGGGGGAAAAAGGGCATAATTTTTTATAGCATCATATTGAGTTTAAGAAAAACACCCATACTATGTTTTTATTTTACCAGGACTATGTCTTCCCCATTTATTTTTATCTCCACTTCAAGCATCAAAGGAATAAAAACCACACAAACACAATACTTGCTGTGTTGTTCCAGTAGGGCCTCTCTTCCTGTTTATTATTCACCCTTGGAACTGTTCTTCCCGCCATGATCAGGATTCTCTGTGTCTTGCTTACCCAAACCTCTCAAAACACTTTCTTTATCTAATCTATTTTAACCGTGTTGAAGAGCCCTTCATAGTAATATCCCAGCACTGGAATCTAATCTAAATCATCAGCCAAGAGCCTGGCTGCTTTATAAACACTAATGGCCAGAGGCTGCTGCCCTTTCCTCAGGCTGAAACCGATCCCACTACTCGGTTCTGGGTAAAGGTGTCAGAATCTGTCCCTCAGCTGGCAACACCTGATCCTTGTCATCATTTCACAGCTGGGGAAACTGAGGTGCTGTGAACTAAAGCTGCTGAGGGTTGCATAGCAGTTCCTCTGAAAATGAGAAACCAGAAGTGCAAGCTCACAGTGCTCACCACCAGCAGCAGGAATTGGCTTGTGCTTTAATGCATGTGATGCATTCAGACTTGTGCCTTCGGTAATAAAGGCTTAACTGTGAAATAAAACTCCACAACCATCATGTTTACTTGTGCTTGACTGTAGGTTGCAGGCTGAATAGAAATTGCTTTCTTGCGATGGCCAAAAATAATAATAAAAAAAATTACAGTTGATCAGGTTTGTCCTCGCCCTGAGTTACAAGGAGAGTGAGGTTATAAACCAGATTTCAGGCTGTACTGGGCTATATCTCCTGCTCTAGATGGCCACAGGACAAGACACCATTCTAGGAAAATAACCTCAGTTTGTTTAAAAAGAAAAAGAAATAGTAATAATAATGATGACAGTAACTGACGCTCAAAGGAGTCCTTGAGCAAATTCAATTTGTAGGAATATTGCTGGAATAGTTTCTGGGGTTTTCTCTTAAATTGAAATATAACAGCCACATATGAAAATTACTATTTCTAGGTACATTTGCATTTAATCCAAATTCTTCTTCCTAAGTTGCTTGTTTCTCCCTTTATTCCCAACCTGCTGTTGCAAAATTACATCTGTGTGTCATAGGGGGAGGCAGAGGAAGTACACAATGGGTCCAAACTTCATATATTGCAGTTGATTGATATCATTCATTTAAGGAAGTTAAAAAGGAAGAAATATGACAAAAGCAGATCAATTTTATTTTCTCAGCCTTTAGAGATAAATAGGTTTCAGAAAGCAGAAAGAGTCTACTAGTCTCTGAATTTGTCCACTAGTTAAAAATCACTCCTCTGATTCTGTACAATTATGTTGGAGATGCTTGTTAAAGAGACAGCACAGACTGGAGAAGGGCATGGCATGGCATGGCATGGCATGGCATGGCATGGCATGGCATGGCATGCCTGAGCCACAATTCCCATGAGATGACTGTGATAATGTTTCAGAAAAGAAATGCCAGAGTGTCAAAAGCAAAAAAAAAACACTGTAAGAAAAGAAATAGTTGTGGAATCTAAGACCAAATAAAATAAAGGAAACAAGCTTAAATGCAGGAGCAAAAAACCCTGATGAGACAAAGATTAAAAATACTGTCAAAATCACATTAGTGAGCATAATGTCTTCAGTGTTAGCAAGAGCACTGCTAGATAGCTGGTTAAGACTAGAGAAAATGTCCTTTTCCCAGGTTTGAATATGCAGCTGTGTGTCAGCCAGTTTCAGCCAAAGGCTGTAAAGCTATATTAGGATACTACCTGAATTTCAGCAGTGTTTTCTTGAACAGTTGATTTTAGTTGATTTTAAAAGTTCAAGGATAAGGGTCTTGGCAGCATGAAGGTTGTTTTTTTTTTCATGGTAGTTGACTTCTGCCTGATGCGTTCAGAGCTCAATCACCCTTCTTTTGCACATCACTGTAAAGAGTACTAAAAGCCAGGAATTGACAAGGACTCTCAGTCTCATACTTTGGGGTACAAGCCTGGAGAACATTGGAAAACTGGCTCATTGTGATGAAATGGCAAGTTTATTTTATTTTGTTCTGCATCAATGGAATATTTGAAAGTAGTAGAACTTGCTGGTGTTAAAATCTGCTTCTTTTACTTCATGGTTTGTATTTTTTTGTAATATGAGTCTGCTCACCTGGAAAAAAAGACAGCTGTGTCAGGCCTGGGCATGGGATTCTTACATGCTATTGAGAAAAGGAAGAAAGAACAAGTGAGGGAAGTAGAGCATTTCAGGACATCTAGGACAGCACATGTATCCCTTTCCAATACATTTTTTTAGTTACAAATTGTTGCATTTAAAGACATGAAGACACCATTTAACATTCTTGTCTAACTTCTCATAGCCAGGTAATTTCAACTAGCAACACTTTCATCAAATCTCTTTCAGAGTGAGAGGTTTTCGGATCAGCTTTTTGGAGGAGGTTTTTACTCAGTTTGTTCTTTACCTCTATTCTCTGCCACTACTCAAATGAGTCCAGGGAAAATAATCTGCTGTGAGCAGTTATCACCATCAGTAGTCTCAGTGTGTTACAGGAGACAGAGCTATATAACAGGTTATACTTAAACTGCATTTAATACAAGAAATGTCATCTTGTAGTATAAAGTGTTTCATTGTTCACACATTCATGGACTCAATAATGCTGTAATTGCTATTCACTGCAAATAAGCTTCTGGAATTCAGTTCATAGCACAGCTAAACTCATGCTGGAGACAATTTTTCTGCAAGTATAGACACCACCACTCCATTAGGAATCACAGCAGAAATCTGTTTGGGCTTATACAGAGAAACTAGAAGGGAAGAGGAGAGAAAGACAGAGAGAGAGAAGATATGGATCTGTAATTACAAGTGGCAGAAGGCCATGGTTAAATTCATTGGGCAGCAATGCCAGCAATACCAGCCGATATCTACAGAATGTCTTGTCTGTAAACATTGTCTGAATTAATCACAGCGAGAGACAGTGTAATAATTGCATTTAATTAAAGCTGAACAAAAGACTATGATAATGTTCTGAATAAATGAGCTAACTGTAATGTGACTCACTTCCCTGAGATCTCGACCATAGCCAAAGTGTCTCATAATTTTTCCTGGAGAGAGGCAGATGATAGGGAAAGACCTGCAGAAGCACTATGTGAGCTACTAAAGGGGAATGGGTCTTGAATTGGAACAACCCTTAAACCAGCAGACCTGGCGCACCTCTTTCATTTTTGTTTTCTTTTGAGTGGCCATTGAACAAGTAATGTTCATTTGCTTACAGAGGCAGCATCTTTTCTCTTCAGATTGTCTTCAAGAAATGAAACCTCCTGTCATGCCAATATTTTGTAATGCAAAGAAGTAAAATACTGCAAGAATTTTGATCCTTTAATAAAGGATCAGAAAAGAATAAGTGCACTTATCTTTTTCACTAATGAGTGTAAGGCATGGGAAATTCTGTATGTGTGAATAAACATAGACTAACAGATTTCCATTATACGTCTTCTTTTTTTAAGGGATATTGCAAGAAAGTAGGGTATTAACTGGGAGGTTGTTTATACAGAGGATATATGACAAAAGTAGCTATAAATAGATGCAGGTATTGGCAGAGACATTGATATTCTGAGTGTGTACACCTCTCTATGTTAAATGTTGTATACAGGAATGTACTGAGTTTTTGTCTGAAACCAGATCAAAACCTGGTGTGTCTTGCTGAAGTGTTTCTCTGTCTTGTTTCTCTTGTATCACCCAAGCTATTCAGGATCTGCATCTCCACAAATCTCCACCAAAACCAGTCTCAGAAACAGCAGCCTCTGACATTACTGTCAGTGTTCTTGTCAAGTAGTCCTTCCCTTCTGCAACACCTGCATTTTGATCCCTTTTAAGGGTTGTAGAACATCAGATTTAACATCTTATTTCTTCAGCAACATTTTACCCTATGAAACCCATAGCAGGCCAAAACTGTCAAAGTACAGCACTCTTCCTCTTATTAAAGGATGTGCCAAGAAAAGACTGAAGCCCATTAGAGAGAAAAAACACTTTCTGTCATGTATACTGATAGCTTGGGTTGTAATCTGGGCTGCAAAGCTCTGAGCCAAGAATTCTTCCTTTTTTTTTTTTTTTATATTAGATGTCAAAAAAGAGGCAGCAACCTTCCCTCACGCTGCACAGGACACTGATAGCTTTCAACCTTTTAAGTATTTAGGAGCCTCTTTCTCTTTGGCATGTTATTTACAGCTGCTGTGTATGTTTGCTGCGTTGGCTACATTTTACATTTGTGACTAGATATTTAATTGCTCTGATTTCATCCAACTGACTGGCTTTCTCCTCCTAAAAAATTGCACACAAAGTGTCTTGTATCAACAGACTACACAGACCACATACCTTAATCAGTGTACCAGTCTACCACACAATCCACCAGTGTTTTACAGAGACACGTAAGGCTTGCAGGTGTCATGAGTTCCTTGCCAGGAAGCACGCTGCATGGATGCCACGTCTTTCTAATAATGTTTCTAATAATGTCCTCCTGACTCAGCCTTCCCCACGTTAGAGCTCCAGCAGTAACAAAGACTCCAGCTTTCTGTGAAAGTGAGACTGATAAGTGTAGTGGTCAGCATAAATAAATATATGAAACAGTGTTAAGGGTCTGATTCACTTTCAGTGACATTGAGCTAAATGAGAAATAAATAGCCTGATATTTATAGAATTGCCCAAGGGAATAAAGGCTTATGCAGTGGTAATAGGTTGAATGTATTCACTGACTCTTTTTTAAAGTATTGTCTGAAATATTGTGCCATTAGATTTCATTTGCATTTGTTGCTGTCTAGGCTGGCAAAGAGAGCAATAGAAAATACTGCAAGGTGATCATGATGACTTTAAGGATGCAGACTGTAAATGGATTAGGATATAAACAGTATGAAGGAAACCAAATCTGGGTTAATGTGGTCATAGCAATTCCAGCAGATTTGACTTGCATAAGTAGCCAAAGCTCTATGTCACACCTCTCCCTTTCTTCAAATGTCTCTTTGACAAGGATTCAGTGATCTTTTGCAGGGTGGTGCCCTCATTGTTTTGTATGGAACAAAAACAGACCGAAGATGACTTCTGTCACCCCTAGCCATCACTGCAGCAAATTAAATACCCAAGCCATAGCATTGAAATAAATTTGATCTGCCTCTTGCTGCAGAGATTGCACAAGAACATGTTGGGAGGAGAAAGATATGCTGTACATGATAGAGCTCAAAAAATTTCCAGGAGTGCTTGCCAGTATCACTCTATATGCTAAATTTGTACAAACACAGCAGTTAAGAAGTTGTACTCCAGTTAAAGTGTCGTTTGACAAGATGAACGCATTCTGCTGTCTCCTCTTATCTGGTGAATGCTTTATCTCTGGAGGAGAAGAGCAGATATTCTGTCTTTTAGATCCAGCCCAGCTCTTGTGTTAGACTCAGCATTCAGAGTGCATCAGAACTGAGGAGAAAATGTGAGTCTCCTTTCTCCGAGGACAGAAGAGTGAGAAGGACCCTTCAGACTTCAGAGCTGAGGGAGTATTATTGAATTTAATGTGGAATAAATATTTTTTCAGTCATATATATACTTCCAGTATAAGTTAAGAGCAATGGAAATATGGTTTAAGCCTCACCAACAGTTTTATGTTCACACATGGCTTTTTTCACTGTTTGTCTTTTTTTCAGTGCCCCAACATACAGATTAACAACACAGCAGCTCTGGGAATTGCCAAGGCCTTTTCCCCAAAACATCAGTGGGAATTCTTAAACTTCAGGAGCTGAATGAGGGAAACACCAAGTGTTTAACATCTTTTGAATTCTAGAAAATTGATGTCACTACAATTATGGGTTCTCAACAGGAACATCTAATGGTTACACAGTTGCAGATACTTAGTCTTCTGAAATACACAGTTATTTTACTTTTCTAATATTTTGATTACATCCACCCTTCTATTTCTCACTCTCCTTTTATATCCCTCAAAAAATACCCACTGTGGATGTATGTGTTTTGACTTTGTTGGGATTGATATGAAATCAAATGACACATTAAAGAAATCAAGAGAGAGCCCTGTCACTCTGTCAGTGACAGAAATGTCTTCATAAATAATTTTCTGTAACAGCCCCAATAACTACATTTATAATACACTTCCTGCAACAACTCTGTTTGAGTTTAGTGTGCCTGAAAGCATTGATCCTTGTTGTGAAGTTCTTGCTTTCTAAAGTCTGAATTTCTTAAAAAGGAGTTAATCCAAATTGATTTTAATGGAAGTTAGTGCTAAATCCTTTTGGGAGTCTGGACCTAAATGCCTGGGAAGAGTCAGTGGTTGTTCACTGATCCTGAACAAATATTCCACTTGTTCCTTTGTTTTCCCTTCTCCTTAATTCAGTATATTGGAAACTAATTCAAGGCTTTGCTAGTCCTATAACTAAGCAGCTCCTGGATAATAGTTTTTAGCATTTGAAGTACAAGAAGGAAGCTTGGCACCTGGCGGGAGGTAGTGCAGGAGCAGCAGTGGCTTAATTCAGCATGCTCACACAGGAAGGAAACTGCAGTTTTGCTAACTGGCTGCCAGACATGCAGGCTCAGTACCAGAAAAAACACTTATTACAGGCAACCTTTGCAATTCCCAAGGCCTTTAACACACCTATTGCAAAGAGAGTGCATGTCGAGGGTGGAAATGAGGCAGGGAGTCCAAGAAAATCCAAACCTTCAAGCGACAACAAAAACCTATTGCAACAGTTCCTTTCTGCTGCTTTGGAAGGACTCTTGCACTATTTGCACTCTTTGGCACCCCCAGAGCCCCACACACACTGCTACTGTTTCAGAGTTTAGAGTATGGGTAAGTTAGTGCTGGTGGAAAATGTGTTGGACTGGCAGATTCCACCTGTGAATCTTTATCTGTGTCACCTCATTGTTCCTACCCTTGTGTGGTTGTATAAATTCTTCTACAAAGGCCTTAGCCAAGATGATGATATTCCTATGTCTCTTGTTGTGGACTCACAGCTTTTGGAAGGTAATTGCAAATGTTTAGAAGAGAGAGCTCAGTCCAGAGACAAAGGATAAAACACATTTGGTTGAGCAGTGCTTCCAGACTGGATCCTGCAGATACAGTCGTCTTTTTTAGATTATCCTTCCTCACAAGACTGCATCCATCAAGGAGCACAATGGTCCCAAAAGATGTCTGTTAAGCATGTAATTTTTGTAAGATGGATTCAGGGAGCAGTCTCTACTTGTCTTTGTGTTTGTTACTCTGGAACATCTGACTGAAAGTCTTTTTGTTGCCATATTCTGATCTGTCAGTCTTATATTTTTCTGCTTGGGTTTCTTCAAGTGGATAATTTGTTCTGTCACTGACAATTTTATGTAGAGACTCTAATAATCTGAGTTAGCTTTCTGTGT
Source organism: Setophaga petechia (assembly GCA_024362935.1). NCBI lineage: Eukaryota > Metazoa > Chordata > Aves > Passeriformes > Parulidae > Setophaga > Setophaga petechia. The sequence goes on from JANCRA010000002.1 coordinate 58,630,195, forward strand.
GCATGTGCTAAACAAGGATGAAGACAGGCCATGAACGACTTATGATTTTTTCCCAAGAGATCAGATATCCTCTCATTTGAATGAAAGGGTGTTTCCAAGGATGTTTAACACAGATTCACTGAAAAATAATTTGATACTGAGTTTCTAAATGCTCTCTCCTCTGTTTTGATGTCACAGGAGGCTTAGTTTGGGGCTGTGACATACTCATCTCATACCCATGGTCATGTCATTTTGAGTCAGGGACAGAGGCTAGGAAGACTGAGGGATAGATTTTTCTAGAAAGAATCATGAAGCTCAGTACAGAAGTAGCTCCTTGATTTTGATACCCCAGCTGTATCAAAGAAAATATATATCAATTGACTGCACACATCCTTCCCACAAATGGATAAGTGCCAAAATGTTTGAGGCACGGATTGCTGTCTTGTTCCAAACCAGTATAGTCAGAAAAAGTTTGCATTAATATGTGGCCTTTGCACTTGACTTCTCTGCTCATTTGTTCCATGTAATGTACAGGGATTATCAAGGACAGAGATGAGGAGAAGTGCTACAGGTAATTGATTAATTACTGCTGTAGATAAAGATAAATCTCAGTGAAGTTACACTTATATGCAGGCCTGCTATGTACATTCAGGTTTACATTTTTATGACAACATTTTAATTCAGAAATGACCTATTGATCTCAAGAAAATTAATGACAAAGCAGGGTATTGATTTTGGTTTAAATCAATGGGAAAAATTCCTTCTCCCTTTAAAGAAAAGGAAGGCCAATTCCATTAAAAAATTTCTAGAAAACACCAGACATAGTTGTCAAGTGCAATGGTAGAGGTACACTCTCATGCCAGGAGAGAGGATTAAATCACTTCATTCTTTGAAAATTAATTCATCTTTCAGCTGTAAAGCAAAAGGAAAGTCAATGTAAAACAGCTCCACTGATTTCAGCAGCCCTTGCACTGTCCCTGAATTATAACTTTTTATATAGAACTTTTTTCATAAGGAAGTCTACAATTAAAGCAGTAGCATGTAATAAGCCATTCCTGAGTACCCATGTGTCTCCACTGGGCATTCCAAAGTGTGTTTTATTTTCTCATGTACAATCTCCATACATGTTATCATACAACAGCAATTACTTTTTTGACTTATGCACAGGATGAGAAGAGACAGGATTACATTGCAGGAGGGATGTTAGGAAAAATTCTGAAATATAAAGTTTAAGAATGATCCTAAACAAACTGTATAAGAAGAAGCATCCATACCCTCAAACACTTAAAGAACAGTCTAGACATACATCTGTCATGAACAACTTAAGTAAATATTAATTCATCCTCAGGAAAGCAAGATAAACTAAAGGATTTTTATTATCTTTTCCAGCTTTACTTTTTAGATCTATAAATTTCTTTTCAGGATGATGGAATTAATAGTTTTAGTTGGCAGCTCTTTGACTTAATCCCAAATTTTGGAGAAACTTGCATTCACTAATAGGGTTGATGGATTGTGCTCATTTAAGTAGTTTATTATTTTCATCTTCTATGGAAACAGCAGAAGAGAGCACTTATTTGATATGATGAGTTAACACAGTGTTGTAGCCTAACTAGGGGTTACACCACTCTGATTGGACAGTTCTTGTTTTTGCAAGCATTCCATCATGGGCTCTTACTCTACTTCTCTCTCACTACGGCTAAACAAACCTTTTTAGTTCAGGAGGCAGTAGATCTCTCAAGTGGACCAAATAAATTGTAAGAGCTTTGGAATGAAAAAAAAAAAATCTGAATTAAAACCTCAAGCTATGTCTCTCCAGTCCAAATGTTGCAATAAACTTGCAGCCAAAAATTTCTCACTTGCTGCTAACTGCTTTAAGAAAAGGCAGATTAGTGACTAAGAATCACTGCCAAAAATAAAAAATCAACCATTCCTTATTCTCGCTTATCAAAATGTATTATCTTTTACTTAGCAATACCTAGTGGCTTTTTTCCATCAGCTAACACCATCATTCAATGGCACATTACAAACATGAAAAGAAACTATTATGTGCACACAGTAGTAAGCTAATTCCAACACCAGAAGCACCTCTGGTAGACAGCACATACAAAATGTACTCTCAAAAAACAATCCATAGTGCTTTTAGTAGGATAGATTTAGCTTATTTTATACCAGGCAGTTCAGCTAATAACTGAGGAGGAGAAAGAATAGGTTTTGAGGGTGAATACATGAATTCTCCTTATAAATATCACAAACCTATTGAGCCATCTGAGGAATGGTCAGACTCATACACCTGAGGAGTCTGTATGAGTCAAAGACAGTTCTGAATTCACCAGTCAGCAATCTTTCCCACAGAGTTGCAAGTCAATTGAACAATATTCTGGATTATCACTGAGCCATGAGATCATTCACATGTTTTCTATCTAAGCCCAAGCTGCAGTATCCCTGCAGCCCAAACATCTCCTCTCTGGGTACATTCATTTGACCATCCAGTTCTCATCTTGACTCATCCAAGAAGAGAAACTATCTTATGCCACCACAGATCCTATTCCAATGCACACACACACATGCACACACATATTTTAGACCAAGAGAAACTCCAGTGTCTGTTTAATTAATATAAATATCCTTCAGTCATACTTGTAGTGAAGGGAACTGTCCTCACTGTCAAAATTAATGATATTGAGCGTAATTATTTGCATTGCAGTGGTGTTTAGAGATTTCAGGAAAAAAGTCAAGGTTTTATTGTGCCAGGCAATGTAGAGTTATTTAATAAAAGACAGCCCTTACAGCAAACAGTTCACAATCAATAAAGACAAGAGAGGTAAAAAGATGGGAGAAAATACTCTTTTATCAAATTCCAGCTTTCAAATGCAATATCCGTTTGGAGTCATCACCTGAATGAAATCTAAGATCTGAAAGGCTACTTTTATTACTTGTATCCATAAATATTTATGGCAATTTAACCTCAAAATTCCTATGTGCTCAGGGCTTTATATACGCACTCAGCACAAAGGGAATTCAGCATGCATATCTGAGGGCATAATGCTTTGAGTAATCAATTCTGGTTTTCCTTCAAAGAGCTAGAGCACCATTTAATTCAATCCTCTGCTTTGTATCAAAATGCTAGTAATGTACATAGGGACGTACACCAAGCACTTCTTGCTAAAGGCTTGCCATGTCTGTTTTATTGTATCCTCTGCTTTCTTCCAGGCTCTAAAACACCACCTGACATTCCAGACTTGTGACAGCTGTGAGAGTCCTGATGAAATTTTAAAAAAGAATACTTCATATTATTTTGAAATTTATGAAATGCTATGTATTACATGTAAATAAATTATGCTTGAGTCTTTCATTTTGCCTTCTGCTCCTTGATATATTACAGTTTATAGACTCCAACTCTTCTAGTCCCTAAACTGAAGGAATAGAAATTTTCTCTTTATCCATGATGGCTGTGGTTTGTGTAATCCTGTGAACTGAGACTCTCAAGGGCAAATGTAGATTATCAAGACATTTTTTTAAAAATTGTCCTAACTTCATAATTCAGCAAGTTGCATCTGAATGGGCTCTTTACATCTAGCTGTACAGTTATCATTTCACAGTTTTGTTATAATTTTTCAAGACAGTTAATAATAACTGATCATTCTTCTGCATTTGTTGTATATTTCAGATATCTTCAAAGAAAAACCAGCTTGGACTAGTGAACCCTTTTCAACCTTTAATGGAAATGTAAACTCCCACTCACCAATCTATGTCATTATCTGTGCCAAAGCTGCTATATGTAATTGGCTGGGGCAGGATAGCTCACAAAACTGTGATTCCTTGTTAATATCTTGTTAACAGAATGCTGCTTAAGTGAAGCCTGGTTCATACACTCACTATGAGCATTCTGTATCTTGCAGAAGCACAGCATGTTGCTGTAGATGTTATATTCCCATTTCAGATAAAAAGGGAAAACAACATTTTTCTTTATGAGCAATAGGCTAATGCCAGTAGAATAAAGAAAAGAAATCTCTCTAACCCTCATGGATCTCTCTTTTGTTCTAGATACTCTTTTGTGTACTTGGGCACAGGGGTGAGCAAAAATACAGTGAAATTTTTGTGACTGATGGAATCTGGAAGGATTATTTCAATCACTAAGGCAGATTCAGAGACAAAGAAAGTAACCAAAGAAAAATTTTTCGATACATTGATATTCTCAATATGTGAAATCAGTGGAAGGATTACTTAAATGCTGAAATTGTTACATGGTTTAGAAATAGAGTTGAATCATTTATATAAGAAACATAGAAATTATAACTGTTATAAAAACAGAACTCATAAACCAGAAATTTCTTATACTTTCAATATTTTTTTCTGCAGAAGACACTGAAATGCTAGGGTTTCACAAAGACTAGAATATTCCATAAGACCTCTATTTGAAACACTTTTGTACAAAATTTTCAGCTGAAATAGGATTACTCAAAATTTTCAAATGGCAAAATCAATTTCTCTGATCCAAATGTACTGCTTAAAAATCCACAATTTTCCTTAAAAAGGAGAGAAATAATTAATAAAAACTCCTGATATATTGAAACAAACTGACTTTATAGCACTAGAATATGTGATCTTAAATTCCATTTAACTGCAGTGTAAACAATTCATTATTCAGCAGCACTGAGATTCAGGAGCACTTGGGGACACTGTAATTGGCTGCTGTGCTTGCAGTGAGCTGGGGCAATATATTTTAAAGAACCTAAATAAACTAGTTTAACCTGCTTATAATATGAGCCTTATTATTGAAAACCACTTCACTCTCCTTGACAATGCCACCAGTGGCTTTTCTGTGAGTTACCAAGTCTCCCAGATTCCTCATTTTCAGGATCTGGGACTTCATTTGGGCTATGCCAGAGATAATGTCTGAAAGTGTGTGATAGAGATTGAATATCTCACGAGTGCCAGAAGAAAGCAAATACACAGAACCACCAACTCATCATTCAATAAGTCGACTGTTGTTCTTTACTAGTTTAGTTTTGCTGAGTTCTACAAATTTTATTTCCAAAGAAATGCATCAGCAGCAGTGATGGGAAAACATACCTGTTTCTTCCACTGGTAAAAAATAGAAAGAGACAGGAATGGTAGGAAGGATAAATAGGTGGCAGTTTGAAACATACTGCACAAAAGAACAGATTATTATACCAGCATTTTTGATGTTAATTATTCACCATCATATTTAGCTACTGATCAAAGACTTAATTTCACTAGGGGAGGTAGAGGCACAGACTTGTTTAGAGTAGGGCCTGGGCTATTTTGAAAATCCTGCCATGATTTTACTTCTGGCATCAGCTCTTTTTCCTTTATTTACTTTGCTTGCTTTGACTTTGCACACTGAGCTGTTTGCAGCAGGGACAGTCTCTTTTCATTGGTATTTGCAGTTTATAACACAGGGAATCCCCAGGACTGACTGGGACAGCTCAGGCTCTGCAGAGACATAAACAAAATAATTTTAAAACAATTTTTTTCTCTGTTCTAAGCGTGTGAAAGAGTGTTAATTTACATCTGCATATACACAAAAGGTCCCACATCTGTTATCTGCATCTTACTACAGCTCAAAATTATCTCAGCTCTTCAAACCAGAGAGAACTTAAAAGCTGCTTGCTTGCACAACATTGAAGGTATTAAAAGTCCAAATTGGTTTCTATGACTGCATGCAGTTGGGCAGATGAAAAACAAAAAAACACAGAGTACAGCAAAGCATTTTCCCTTTTTGTTCCAGTGGAAGCGAAAGAGGAGAAAGATGATCCCTTCTCCTTTCAGCTCCATGGAAGATCATCTTCTCCAGAAACTCTGTAACAAGAGCAACAAGAGGGACAAGAGTGTAAGTATAGAGACAAAAGAGTTTTCTTACAAAACAGGAACAGTCCTGCTGGGCCACCATACTCAGGACTTCCAGGAAGGAACATGATTGATAATAAATGGTGTCGATAAAGCAAATGAATTTGCTGCTTCAGATGTTCCCACTGATTTACATTTGGAATCTCAGTGGCAGCCAGCGAGCCTGGCAGGTGAACAAAGTGGTGCTTTTGTGAGGAGCAGCAATCCTGCTCACAGGGCCTACGGGAAGCAGAGCTGTCATGCCAAAAAGATTATTCATGTACAGGGCAACAGAAGGGCACTCCCTAGCCTGCTTGTAATCTTTTAATTTCATCTTGTGAAGGTTAAAGGGAGTCACAGCATGAGACACTAAAGCTTTGTAGACATCCAGCTCCCTTTCTTTCTCTGATTCTTACTCTTTGCTCTGCTGATAAGGTCTTGGTAAAAGAAAGTGAGAAATAGGTTTACTATGACCTCAGGTTGTTCAGGGAGGCTACCATTCATTATTAATGGAAATGACAAGGCATGACAGAAATTCGAAGGCAGCCTTCACAATTCTGTCAAGGAGAGGTAGTATCAAATGAGTATATCCATTAGTACACTGTGCCTAACTTTATGCAGATCCAAGGCCTTTGAGTATCATGATGAACAATTTAATATATTCATTAATGAAAAGTCTTTTTCCTTAGGAAAAAATAAAAGCTCTTCATAAAGCAGATTAACTTAGATCTTAAATGTAGGTGGGGTGAAGAGAGTACCATGCATATTTTACTAAGCTTTTTCCTTTTAGAATGTATTTACTTTCCAATAAAATACATCTCATTGCTGATATAAACATTTCTAGATGAGTTCCAATATAATGAGAATCAATATATTTCATAAAGTTCAGACAAGAATATTATTGAAAACCCTTTTGTAGGGAGGAATTCAGGTCCACAGCTCTGGTCAGCTTAGGTTCCTTTCAGCAGTTTATTTTAATTACTTTTACTCATTCGGACCTTTACATCTTAGCTTCTAACTCCAAGATACCATTTTGGCCAAAGGAAAGAAGCAGGCAATTATAGGACACAGTTATCTTGCTTCTCATTTTCATGAAGGAACAGCACTGCCAGCAGGTCAGGGTGGTGATCCTGCCCCCCTCTACTCAGCCCTGCTGAGGCACATCTGGAGTGCCATGTCCAGTTCTGGGCTCCTCAGCACAAGAGAGAAATGAAGCTGCTCGAGCAGGTTCAATGGAGGGTAAAAAAGATGATTAAGGGACTGGAGCATCTTTCTTACCAGGAAAGGCTGAGGGACCTCAGCCTGTTCAGCCTTGAGAAGAGACAAAAGGAGAGGGAACTTCATCAACGTCTGGTAGTATCTGAAGGGAGGTTGTCAGGGGGATGTTTCCAGGCTCTGCTCAGTGGTGCCAAGCAATAGGACAAGAGACAATGGGCAGAAATGGATGCACAGGAAGTTCCAGCTGAATATGAGGAAGAACTGCTTTACTGTGCAGGTGACTGAGCATTTGTACAGGTTGTCCAGAGAGGCTGTGGAGTCTCCCTCACTGGAGGTAGTCAAGAACTGCCTGTACACAATCCTGTGCCACATGCTCTAGGATTACCCTGCTTGAGCAGGGAACTTGGACCACCCACTGTGGTCCCTTCCATCCTTACCCATTCTGGAATTCTGTTATCTACAGTAAGAACTGTGCTCAAAACAAGAACAGTTTGGTGAATGCGCATGTACCTGGAATACAGGAGACTCAGGTTGCAGTCAGTTTCAGATTTGGTGTGACTTTGGGCCCAAATTTCCCAAAGACAAAAAGCCTAGAACTTTGACTAATTTGAAGTGAGCAGGTTATTTTCCTTTTCCTCCTCCACATCTACAAAAATAAGCTAAAAGCTCCAATATTTGTCATGTAGCATTGATCAGAAAGCCAGTGTTTGCAGTGAAACTGAATTATTTTGGACACTAAAAGTGCTTCTTGAAGAAATGCACAAAAGTTTCATAGAGATTGGTAGGTTTTATCCACCAGTGAGATTAAACACCTAAAGAGAGGAACATGGAAACTGCTTAATAATTCACAGTTGCACTCTAGAATAATGTAGGATAAATTCCAATGATGTGAATGTCTCACTGGCCTAAAATTAACTTGCTGCTTTTGTTTCTCCAGATCCATCAGTTTCTATCTTAGATTTTATGAAAAAAGCTGCCTTCCAGTCCCACCACGTCTCTTAATAATCTTCAGAGGCCTTTTCCTTTTCAATACTAACTCAGAGAAGAAACTGTGGTGTTTTGACCCTGGCTGGATGCCAGATGCTCACCAAAGCCACTGTATTATTCCTTCCTCAACTGGACAGGAAAGAGAAAATAAAAGATGTTCATGAGTTGAGATAGGGACAGCAAGAGAACACTCACCAATTACCAGCATGGGCAAAGCAGATTCAGCTTAGGAAGATTAATTTAATTTATTGAAAATCAAAATTAGAGTAGGATAATAAGCAAGACAAATCTTAGAAACACCTTTCCCCAACCCCTCCCTCCTTCACATGCTCTACATCCTCCCTGCAGGGTGATAGGGAATGGGGGTTAGCTCGCTGAGTTTTTTCTGCTGCTACTCAGGGATAGTAGTGGGATCCCTTCCACAGGACACAGTCCTCCATGAACTTCTCAAATAGCAGTTTCTCCCACTGGTTACAGCTCTTAACAAAGTGCTCCAAGTGCATGGGTCTCCTTCCATGGGATACAGTGCTCCTGCATCAGGCTGTTCCAGAGTAGGAACCCCCATAGGGTCACAAGTCCAGCCAGACAGCCAGCTCTAGTGTGGGCTCCTGACACCACAGGACCACAGACCCTGCCAGGAGTCTGCTCCAAGCACAGGCTTCCCACACAGTCTCACATCTCTTTTGGGCATCCACAGGCCACAGTATGGGGCTCCTTTACAGGTTGCAGGGATCTCTTCTCCCTCATGGTCCCTCATGGTCCTCCAAGAGCTGTAGGGGAATCTCTGCTCCCACACTTGAAGCACCTTCTCTCTCTGCTTTTCTCCTGACCTTGGTGTCTACAGGGCTGTTTCTCTCACAAATTCTCACTCCTCTCTTCTCTGGCCACAATTACTTCCACTTTTTTTTTTTTTTTTTTTTTTTTTTAACCTTCCTAAATATGCTACCACAGAGGCTGATTGGCTCTGCCTTGGCCAGTGGCCAGTCCCTCTTAAAACTGGCTATTGGCTCTGTCTGACATCGAGGAAGATTCCAGAAGCTTCTCGCAGAAGCCACCCCTGTAGCTCCTCCCCTGCTACCAGAACCATGCCATGAAAACACAGCGCAGAACCATATATAGAATGTGGAAACAAGAATCAAGACCATTTTGTCTCAGCAAACTTGGTAATAAATTTAGGAATACAGATTGCAGTCTCAGGTTTGAATAACTCCTAGTTTATCAAGCAGAAGCCTCAGCCAGCATTTCAAACTGCTATGTTCACATTATTAATGTAAATATATCACATTCATAAATTATTATCAGAGAATCAGGATCATAAGATTCAATTTATTAACAAGGATCTATCCAACACAAAGTAAACAGAAACCATGTTTATATTTACCTTTGCTTTTTCTCATCTCCAGCTTTCTTTTTCTCTTCTGACCTGTGTCTTCCAAGGAAAACCCTACAACCCAGATGTATAAACACAGTAGAATATTAATTTAGTGTCAATCAGGTTTTACTTGCATGAAACAGTAGTAAAATTCAAGCTCCCATGTCATATACTGCTTCAATAAAACATATTTTAATGGCAAAATAAAAGAATAAAGAGTTTGACTGTCCTTCATTCTCTCTTAGGCATAGAAGTTCTGCCAATTTTTATTCCCTCATTTGAGAAAACCTACAGGCTGCAGAGAATTCACAGGGGTGCAGTAAGTATCATCAGAGGCTCAGATATCATGGTCTATGGGAAATACTGAGTGAGCTCCGCTCTACTTAAATGGATTAAGGAGAGACATGGAGACTTGCTAAAAGTTTGGCACAGAGAGGAAACCAATAACCTGTTTTAATTATAGATAGAAGACAAGTAAAGATCTCAGGCTGTAACAAGGGAGAGCCAAATTAAACATTTTAAAAGTAGTGATAATCATCTGCTGAAATAAACAGATGGTCTGGGAAAGTTGTGGAACATCCATCTTCTTCCTTGAAGAATAGGCTGGACAAACATCTGCCAGGAATCATTTAGAAAGACCTTCTGCCCATGGAGACATATCATACTGCTGAATGGCAACTTTATACTTTCAGCCATAAAAGAAGAAATTTTAATTTCTTAAGGTTGTTTTTAAAATTTTCCTACGCCTGATAACTGACAAAGCTGAGGCTTGCTGTGATAATCACCAGTTTGGATTAAAAAAAATGAAACAAATTAGGAAAAAGTCCTTCTTGAGACTTCTTCAGCCAGCCTGTTTTAATAGCCCTTGACCTCATCCTATCATAGATATGGCAGTGAAAAACCCCCAGAAGCCAAACTGTGGAGCTCCTGAAACATCAGGTGCTGTTCATACACGTATGCACAAGCACACAGTCAATCTACTAGAACAGATTTAATTGAAAACAAGCTTTATTGTCATCTTCTTCTGATTAAATTGGAAATGGGAAAACAAACATGTGGATGTTGGGACAAGTTTTCATTTGCACTGATAGATTTGGTACTACTTTCTTCCTAAAAGGAAGCCTTAAGAAGTTGGTAAAGAGAACTTGTTGTCTTTTAATATTAATGAAGTTAGGAAAATGGGCCATAATGCAAATAGGAATTGAGTATATTTAGTACTTTGGCTAGATTTGTACTTTCACAACAGTGCTTTTCTACTGTTCTGGTGCTATAAGGAACTTTAGGTGAGTATTAATGAAGTATAACTGCACCTTGCAACGCTGCACACACAAAGAGATCTTAAGGGAATCCCAGTGTAAATGAGAATCTTGGCAACTATAGGTAAGCTGTGTTGGCTTAATTGTAATGTGATTACTCAGAAACATTTAAATCTTTTGAAAAATGCAGAGCAATTTTAGTGAAAAGAGGATTTTAAACTGTTCTTGGTAGTAGGGTAGAAACTGTATTGAAAGAGTCCCTACACTGGAAGCTGCTGTTTCCTGGGATTTGCAGACTGCTGGTGATGATCTACTTCTGAATCCTTTCCTGTCACCAAGGTCAGGCTGACAGGCCTGTAGATGCTCCTTCTGATCCTTCTTGGGTGTAATACTGGGAAACCTCCAGTCTGGGACATCCCTGGTGAGCCAGGTAAATGACAGAAAATGGCTTGGTGAGCTCTTCAGCAGCTTCCTCACCCTGGTTCACTGTCTTTCCTCCAACATCAAGATGGAAATTCTCCTTAGCCCTCCTTTCTTTGTTAATGTTTCTATCCTGATGGGAAATAAAAGTTATTTACACACCAGCCTCCATGCAAACAAACAGTTCTTTACTTGAAATCTTAAAATTCTAATTTATTTTGATTTTTTTTTCTTATGCAGATACATGCCCACCAACTCAAATGATTTCTGAATTCAGGGAATAAAGCCAACAAAAGCAGAGCAGAGCATTTATTAGCTAGCCCTAGAGAAAGTTCCTTCTGGGAAGTCAAAAGAAACTCTAACAGTGCATCTGATTCTCAGTGATTCTTGAAAGTGTTTTACAATGTAAAAAGCACGGAGGACATGTTAAAAGGCATAAACACAAATCAGGAACCAAGCTTCCATTAAGAGTCATCAAGAGTCTGACACCCGGCTGCCATTTGTTCCTTTGAAAATCTCTTCCTGAATCCATTACTTACTTCCACTTCAGAGCCGCAGCACACACCCAGAGCGGCATTAAATATCCTGAAGAAGATGAGCATCAGCCTGAGTGGGGAAAAGGATAGCAAGTGGTGATCTACAGAGCTCACACAGCCAGAAAGAACCAAGCTAACTAGAGTGCAGCCTGGGAAACAGCACGAGAAAACAAGGAGCAGAAATGGAAGAGAGGTAATGAAGAGAAAGCTGAACCAGAAAGACTTCTTAGCTGAAGATGAGTAGTGGGTATCTAATGAGTGACAATGAGAAAAGTGATGCTGGCAGTGGGAAGAAGGGAAGGACCATTACAAATGGCTGTATTTTCTCTTCACAGATGGGGAGGGAACGATAGAGAGGCTTTGGTTGGTCTTAGCATCCAGCCAGGGTCAATCCACTGCTCCATGTAAAGCATTCATCCCAAGTTCAGCCAACACTCTACTTTGTATCTTGATGCCAAAACTATGCCTTTGTTTCTCCTTTATTTCCGTTTCTTCTAGTGCCTTTCTTTGCTGTTGTTGTGCAGCAACTGCAGCACTGAAGACACAGTAATTGGTTGTCTTTTGTTCCACAAAGAGTCTGACATGACTTCCCGTGGTGCCACAGTCACTCTGTTAAGTGTGAAGGCCCCAGAAGGCTGATGCTTTAAAAAATAAAAATGAATGTAGAAAAACAGAGAAGAAAAAAATGAAGGTTCAGGGGAAGAGCAGGATGAAAAAGAGGAAGATTGGGAAGATAAGAACAAAGACATGTGGAGGCTTACCACCAAATTTCCAGTCTGATGTTTTCCCATAGAGCATTCAAATCACCTGCTCTTCTTGTTTGGCAATTCCAAAATCATTTTAGGCTTACTGAATTCTGAGAGAAAAATAGATATTTTGCATAGTTGCCAGTCCCAGGAATTCTGTAGAAAGTCAAAGAGGGCATTTCCTCAAAATGCTGAGGCTGCAAGGAACAAATCAAACAACAAAGATTTATTGCACAGAAGGAGGAGCACATAAGGTGGATCTTTAATAAATAGAGGCTTTATTTTATTTTAAAAGGGTTTTTCAAAAGGAAAACACCAATTCCATATCAGTGGAATTTTTACCTAGGATTCCATATGCAGACACCAAAGCAATATATTTTCTTTAACACTAATAAAAAACTACAATAATTCAGATAATCAATCAAATTAAAAAAACAAATCTCCCTGAACAAAAGACTGGGAAGATAATTCTGTCATTTTTCTTTTTTGGTGATACTTTCATTTTCAGTATAATGATGCCTTAATTGTGTTTTACCCCAATAGCACATGCCAGTGGTAGCATTCCAGCTGTGATCAGAATCCAGTACTAAGAATGAAGCAGCCTACTTATTTAGGCTAAGTAGAATATATGAAAGGAGAGGAAAGATAATCTCCCATTCTGTGTGCATAATATCTTTCCCTATATGTATTGTGGCTATGCTCAGAGAACTTTTATGATTTCATTTTCATTCTATTTCTCCCATGAGAACTGCATCCTCAACCATCCTATAGGATAATAATACCCATCAAAGGAAAGGGATCTAAATCAAGGCAGAATAGCAATGCATTTCAGCTGAGATTTCAGGGAAACAAAAGAAATCTGAGGGTTGATATTGAATATGCCTTTTACAGGATTCAGAATGAGTTGTTGAAACAGCACGTAAGGAAGCGTTGCTGAGCAAGAGGAAGGCTGTGTCAAAAAAGCAGGCAGCATTCCAGCCATTGATGTTAAGACTGTGAGAAGAGAGGAATGAGATGAGGAATGACCATTTCCAAACTGGTATTAGACGTAGTGAGGCTTCTGTGAGTATGATTGCAGAATGAAGCCACCACTCCAACACATGTATAAAATTGTTCTGCAATCAAGGCAAAAAAATTGTAGGAACTAATGTCTAAAGAGGGGAGCAATTCCTATGCTGCAGCAGAAAAAAGGCTTCAATGAACCTGAACTGGAGAAACAATTGAATTCCACTCAGTGGAAATCTTTCACAAGTGAAGGGATTTATGAGACACCAGACAGTTCCATAATGTAGGTTGAATAAAAAAAGGGGGAGAGCAGATCCTATCCAGTAGTATATCTGGAATGAGTTGCTAAAGTACCAGTCATAAGAGGGAATCTAAAAGGACCTTCCAAGTTGTGTGAGGGTTTTGAGGTGATGATAGAGCTCTTTACATGAGCAGGATCTTACTTGTCTTTCCTAACCAACAGAAGCAATAGAGTGTAGGATTAACTGAAATGTTCAACACTGTAATTCTTACTGCTCTATTGTAACAAGGGCTGAATATCTAACTGAAAGGTAGCAGTATGCTTCTGCAATATTTTCAGAAAAACATTCATTCACTGTTAAGCCACTTATTCACTCAGACAGACTAAAATGCCTTTGTATTATCTTCTAGTGATGAGTAAAACTTATTTCATGTCTCAATAAATACACTATAGGACACTACAGATTTTCTGGAGGTCTTATATCTGAAGTACTTGAAACTTCACAAATTTTTATACAAAGCTATATATTATCTCCTTTCCTATTTAAATTGTTGGCTCAGTTGAAATCAAAGCTTGCAAAAACAGATGGAAAAACTAAGTGGACTACTCAAACCATAGGCACTGTGCTAGACAGAATAAAATCCCTTTTCATCTCTGTACTGTTGAAATCTTTAAATAAATAATTTGTACAGATTCTACTCTCTCTTCCTTACTCTATGTTGAAGATTTCAGGGGAGTGAGTGCATGCATTTTTTTGTTGTTTCTAAACACACTCTCCACATAATCATTACAGATTTGGAGTAACTGTTTATGCAAGGCAGAGGTCCAGCAATATTTTAGACATTGTAGTTGCAAATTAAGTCTACTGCAATACAGCAGCCCAACTTTCTGAGGTTATATGGTTCCAGGCATAAAAGCATTTTGGAAACAAGTATTGCATTATAAATCATTTATGTGGGTACTTCCAACAATATGAAGAGTGGAAGGCAAGAAAGAGGGACATATTTCAGAAAGACTCTAATCTGGTTTTACATTAGAAATACAAGAATAGAAAGTGAATAACCATCTATCTCAAAACCAGAAATGGTAGCACATTATTTACCATGCAAGGAGAAATAAGTATGACATGAATTTTGTTGTTCAAGCTTTGCTTTATTTATTTATTTGTTTATGGTTTTTTTTAGATATTGTTATAAAGTTAATACATGTTTAATACTGTTAATAATTTTAAGTAAAACTACAGCTGAAAAGATCTGTGAATGTGAGCTATTTCATGCAATAGAGGTTATTGATACACTTTGCTAAAAACTCTTTCTCATCACTCTGTGTCCCTACATTTTTTAGTACAAATTAAACCATGTAATTTACTGGAAATTAGCTGCATCCCTCAGGTTCATCAGAAGTTGCTCAGAGGCAGCCTTTAACTGTCCCAGGAATAAGAGTGACACAATGACCAGTGGATTTTTCAAATGTATACACACAGCTATATCCCCAGACCAGCTCTGCTGGTTGATACAGCTCCTCCATCACTCACAGTGAACTGGCCAGGGCTGGAAGGGATCCCACTTCCTTAATTGAAGCCGGCAGCCATCACTGAAATCAGCCTTGACATAAGCCCCTCAGACCTCATGGAAAGAGAGTGGAGCCAGCTGAGGGTACACACAGAAATGTTCCTCTGTGCACATGAATCCTGGCCCCACAATTCGCCTGTACTTCTCTGATACCTCCTTAAGAAGGATTCCTACTCCTTTTCCCCACTCTTAAGTTTCTCCTTTCCTCTCTAGACAGGCTTCAATAGACTGACATGCTAACCTTGCTAATCTTCTGACAGGACTTCTTGTTTTAAAACAGCAAACTCGGGTGCAATGCATCCTCTGCGTAAACCCCATCTTAGCTGCTTACCCAGACAGGTTATTCCAATTATCCAGGAGCACCAAAAAATGAGTTGTTTCCACCACTAAATCTGTCCAAAGCAAAAGCTTCTCTTAGCTCTGAGTGATTGCAGTTCTTTCTGCTTTGAAGATTCATCATATGAGAGATAGTTCATATGTCAATGCAACAGCAACCCCATAGCTAAGCTGATGAGATCTGTCAGCACCCCAGCACTCAATGGAAGGTGGAATTTCTTGCACTTTTGCAGGAGAGAAACAAATTTGAGGGGCTGACTGGACATTTCCATCCTGGGAAGAAAACAGCTGACTCAGAATAGCTCTCTCATATAAGACTTTCAATAAGTAAATCCCAAATATCCATTCTATTGACTCAGTCATATACCTTCTCTGCACTTCATTTCCCATGTAGGGATGAAAAAATCAGCCAAATTTAAGACTGAGATATATCTACAGCATCTTAAAAGCCAATGCCCTTTTCAATTACTCACATGAAACATTTCAGACCCCACCTAGAGCTCCTGGGATCCATTTAAGAGAGGGAAACCATTAATCAGCTAATTACGCTGAACAAGAGTGGGGGTGAGAGATTGAAGGTGCCCAGTGGCTTCATGGGTACTGCTGTGTGCCAAGTCCCTGACATTTTCATTGCTGTTCTTGACTTCACCTTTGCCTGGCTGTGCAAGTGTGCTATTTGGGATGTGACCCAGCTAACACCTGGGACTCTTCATTAATGTGTCTAGTTTTATCAAGGTTATCTCAGACATTCCAAAGCATTTGATTTGGGCTTACAGTTAAGACCCACTTCCAACATCTGTTGATGGATGTCTGAATACTTTATCCCACTCCGTCTTGCATGCACTCACTGAAGACAGAGAGCAGTACTTGAAGCGAGCAAAAAAGGAGGGTGGTCAGTGGTGCAGGACCTCAGCTGGGAGAGGGAGTGCTCTCTGAAATTGCAGCCCTGTCCAGTGCTGCATTTTTATACACTCTGGTGTGAGACACTCACCCTGTTTCTATCACGCTGTCAGTCTTTTCTTGCAGAACAACTTTTCACTTTCTCAACTCCACTGTGCACCTCCTTCAGTCAATCTATAGTTTCTCTGAACATGAATAAGCAGAACCATGCAAGGCACTGTACAGAGGATCCTACCAGACATTCAGTGGACTAATGCTTGCTTATATTTACTGAACATATTTTCCCTGATAGACATTTGATGTTTTGCAGTTGTACCACACCTTTTTGACTGTGATTGGCATGGCACGATAGGACTATGTCTAGTTCTCACGTATTTAGCCTGTGATTCACTAGAACATGAAACATTTTTCATTTCCTGACCTTTTAATGGAATGAAATCTGACCTGTTTGTAGAAATCTAGTTTCTTTCATTCTGTACTGTGAATGAGTCTGTACCTTGAGGTAAAGTTCCATTTCCATTACTCCAGCCTTCCAATTCACCCACTTTCTACTGCATGGTCAGGTTAGTTTGAACACCACTAAAATTATTAGACAAATATAGTTAGCCAAAAGCAATTTTTAGGATACCAGTCTTCAAGACTGGTACCTATACAGATAGATTTCTTGTGGGCTTTCTTCTAACCTCCCTCCAGCTTGATAGTTTTCTTATATGCATCTCATTCTGTTGCATCCATTTTAACTAGTTCTTGCCAAGATCAAGCTTTGTACTGAATGTTTATCTCCTCTAGTTTCCTCATGACTCCTTAAGAAATGCTTTGCTTTGATATAGATGAATTATTCCTACAAACTTTTTCCATCATTCTTTAGAAAATCACTTAATTTCAGAAACATGAAAATAGGTTAACATATTGCAATTTGCTTTTTCCAACCCTCTATCACAATTTCTTATATTTCCATAATATAGTTATATGTAATTATCTTTCCATTTAAAAATTATTCTTAGAGTTTTACACACTATTGAGCTGAGATAAACAGTCATCAGTCCTGGGTCACTTTTATCCCTTTTCCTAAATTCGGGCACCACATTTGCTATTCTCCAAGTATGTAGTGCTCTCTGAAGATGATGATGAACTACAGCCTTACCACTAAATCTTTCAGTACTCAGAAGGAAATTGTGCCATATTGTATTTGCAGGGTGCCCTGACGAAGGGAAGAAAATGATGCAACAGACTCCACGTTCTAGAAAGCTAATTAATTACTTTATACTACATTATATGCAAATACTACACTATACTAAAGAATACAGAAAGGATACTTACTGAATGCTAAAAAGATAATAATGAAAACCTGTGACTCTTTCCAGAGTACTGACACAGCTTGACAATGATTGGCCAATGAATCAAAATAACTCACACCAGAGTCCAATGAAACAATCACGTGTGGGTAAACAATTCCAAACACATTCCACATGAGCAAAATACAGCAGAAGCAAATGAGAAAATAATTGTTTTCCTTTTCTCTGAAGCCTCTCTCACTGCCTTTCAGCTTCCCAGGAGAAAACCCTGGGCGAAGGAATTTTTTCAGAGAATGTGAATGTCACAGAGCCATATCTTCCAATGTAAGCTCCTAACAATATCCAGAGCATTCTGCTATGTGGGATTATTTCCACCAGCCCTATTAGTTTCCCCATTTTACAGCATGTTTTGGGCATACAGTGCTGCTATATTTTTATCAGAATCTTTTAAGTACCATTTGCAGAAAACCCAAGGCAGTGCGTCTACTGAACCTGAATATCCACCCAGGTCCATTTGATGATGGTTCTGAAGTGATACCTGCTGATGCCTCCATGCTTTCATTTCACAGAGATGTTAGCTGCACATAGATAACTTCAAGCCATTCATGGAGTAGTCATTTCTCACCCAGTAGCTTTGGAGACTCCTGTCTGACAAACAGGGTGCACAAGAGAAGTAACAGTCTCGCTAGGAGCTTCACATGTAATATGGCAAAGCCACTTCTGAGACATTTAATTTGGTTTTGATGGAAACCCTAAACATTACTTTGTCCCTTTGTAACTTTATAGGAGATCATAAAGACTAGCTGCTCAGATATTTCTTGACATACATTGTAGGGGTTTTATCAGGTATCCATACATTTCAACATCCCCACCCATTTGAGAAGTAAATATAGAGACTGCATTTCTAGAAGATTTTGATAAAAATTAACTGAATCTTATGCCTTTTAGAAGTGATTTGTAATAGGTTTTTTTCCATGACTTTCATAATTTTATGATTTTTCCCTTCCATGCAGGTCGATCAATTTTCTTTTGGACATTATGGATCGTATTTACCCTTGATTAGGTATGTCAGCTCTGAACTTTGGGGTCCCCTGACCTCCACTACATCCTCCAATAAGTCTGAATGACCTCTTTTCAGGTCACTGTGACCTAATTCCAGCTGGGCGGAACAGACTTTTTGCCCAGATTTCTTCTAAAAGGTTGAGAAATTCTTCCTTCTTTCTCCAAAGTTTTTATTCTTCTACTGCAAAACTATTGCTGTAATGTTACCAGCAATGTCTTCATGGCAATAAATAAGCTAAGCAAGGAAAGAAGATCCATCTGGTCTGAAAAGCATCAGCAGACCTTTCCTGAACTTTGTGTCTGTGTCATTTATTACTGTTATCCAGGAAGCTCTGTGCTGAAGGAACTCTGTTTATCTCAATAATTCTCTTGTATTTGTTCAAATCCAGAGCTCCCCAAAAGACAGGAAAGGTAGTATATAGGCATGAAAGGAAAATAGTTATTGTCTTTAACTTTCTAGCTAATTATTTTTCCTAAAAATATGGAATGTTGAAGTTTCTGTGCCTTCAAGATTTTGTCAACATAAGAAAGCTATAACAGCACAGTTCTGTGCTGATAGCCCTATAATTGTCTTTATAACTGTCTTTATAAACGCTTGGCCTGTCTTCCTTTCCTTCCTTCTTGCCTGATTGGCTTGCTCCCTCTGCCCCTCTCTGAAAGTGTCGTAGACAAAACAAGAAAATGAGATGGAAAAATAGACTTTAATACAAAAGTAAAAAAAAGAAATTACTTATAACCATTTTATATATTAAATTTCCCTAGTATCACTCACACTCAATTGACAGTCTAATCCATACTGCAAATTCCTTTATTTACTTTCAAGGACTTTTATGGTCTGGTGTGGGTATCTTTTTAGCTTCATCCCACACCTTCATGTTCTTTCTGAACTTGGGATCTACCCCTACTGAAAGAGCAGATAAAAACTAGAGACCCCTGACACAGACCACACCCTCAGCAGGGCTCTTTTGAGTGAAAACAGATTTTATTTCTGAGATTTTCTTTGTTTCTAAAGTATCTATGTGAAAAATAAAACCAGTTGAGGGAGATAGCTGGAGGAAAATGTGAGTGCCCTCTCTTCACCACTCACTCAGCCGTGCTGTGGGGCCTTTCCCTTGAACAGCAGCTCGTGTACTCCAGCCAAGGTGGTTTGAGAGCTGCCTTGGGAAGCAGAGTGCCACTTCAGTGAAACATGTGCAGGAGCTTCCTCTTGTCCTCGGGCAATCAAGGTCCCACTGACTGCTTCACCCAGGAAGTTCTGGCAACATTTGTGCTCTCTTCAACCAACCGGAAAATGTGACAATAAAGATGCCAGGACTCACAGGACTTTCCTCCATCAACAAGAAACCAGGGGGGCTGTTCACCTGGCTCAATGAGTAAGCACAATTTAGATAAAAGTATAGACAAGGAATTCCTGCAACAATGTTGAGTCCCATGATCAGTAATCAATAATTGCTGCAAACCATAAGGAGTGCCAAGTCCCTTACTGTGGCTGTTTCTTTGAATATATAACATCTCACATGCATCCATATGATCTTATGGATTCCAATGGTTTCAAAAGAGTGCCACAGAGATCAGTCTGGTTTTGCACCCACCATGTAAAAACACACTCTTATGTACCACTTATGTTTAAAGCTCGTCACAAAATGATACTGCAAATTCCTCTTTCTGTTACAGAAATAGAAGCACAGGAGTGATTTGCCCACAGTTGTGGAGGCAGTTAGTGGAAAAGCAGAGGGTTTGATACCCACAGCTCCAAATTCAGAGCACAACACCTCACTGTATGAATCCTCCAGCCTCTTTTCCTGCATGCACCTGCCTGTAGTTAATGAAATTACCTGATTTTCATTTGCCAGTGTGCTGAAGAAGGGAAGCAGGAGGAATCAGCTTGTGTGTAAACTCTGAAATTTCAAAGGTACAATTTGTATACTGGGATTTATGCAAATTTTAAATCTGTTATACAAACAGCATTAAACTTCATAAACTTTTACTCTAAAATTTATACTAGATACTGTTTTTCTGGACATATTTTAATCTTTTTGATCTAAAAAATCTCCTAAGTCTGTGAGGAGGATGCAGCCTGTCATTGATATAATGGAAAATAAAACCTATAGAAGTTATTTTCCTGATACATTTTCCTTTGCTTTTAAAGACATTTGGAGTTTTGACAAATTTGGAGTTTGACTCAGAACGATGTTGCATCAGCTTGTGATATCAGTTTCTGATTGATTGTGACACAATGTTTTGCCACCAGTGGCCCAGAACACCACAGGTAATGTATCATTTTTTTCCCCTCCTTCTGCTCATTGGATCCAAAACAATTAAAAAAAAATGGATCCTGTAAGAATGGTGTTTTCATAATGGATAAGTAATCTTGCTAGATTATACTGGATTAGACTAGATTATACTGTATTGAAAACCAAATACATATGAAATGAGTTTTGCAAAAAAATCTTTTTCAATAAAAATTTTCCTTTTAACCAGACCTTTTAATGAGCTTCAGCTGTTCTTTAGTTTCTCTTCTGACACATACAAGCAATTCATATTTCATGAAACATTATAGCTAAAAAATTAGATCACCAGTTCTTCTGAATGAAATACAAGGGATTTCATCTACAGAAAATCCATTTTTCACTGGATAACTAACCAGCATATACTAAAAATGTATAAAACTTTAAGATATCTTAGAGGGGGACAACACCAAAGAAAAGTCACCATTTCTTCAGTTTGCTTTGAAAATTGGAATACATGTTTAGGTCTTATTGTAACAGATAGGAAGAAGAGGGTATTTTCCTCAGCATAGAAATACCTCACTTCTGGTAGTGACTAAAATATAACCAGCACCTGTCCCTTCACCACAAAACACCACCACTACCAAAAACCTAATACTCCCCCAAAAAAATTACATTATTTTCTTTGTTCCAAATGTACAGGGTGTAAAATGCTATTAAACAATATTCAACAACTTATTTGTGGATACCAGCCTTCAACAAGTTCTTATGTGCCAGATCTTCTGCCTCTAAGTGGCTGCAATAACAGAGTTATGTTTAACGTCCATGTCCCTTGTTTTCATTTCCTTGCAAGTGTTGAAAAACTAATAAAAGACTAATAACTAATAAAACCAATAAGTTTTGCAAAAGTAAGTTTTGCCTCCCACTTCTCCCCTCAGGTCTTTGCAGGTGCCTGCCCCTGTCCAATTTCCATCACTGGAGATTTTAAAAACAGACCTTCTGTAGCTGCAGTTTCTAATAAGTCATCAAAAAGTATGTACAAATTGAGGTAAAAATGAGTGAGGTACAAATTAGCTTTCTGATGGAGTATAATAACTGAACATAAATGCTAATATTAAGCATGGGAGAAGGGCTTCTTCAGAAATATTAACATATATCAAGCTCAAGCGACTAATTTTGTGATTTAAAAAGGCATTATAATCAGGGCTTTATTGCTTGTATTTGACTTGCTCTTCCCTCATCTCTGAGTTGTGATATGTGTGCATCTAAGGCAACTTAAAGCCACCAAATGAGACTTTCTGAAAGGTTCAATAAATTTTCCTGGGATCAGGATCAGAAATATCCTCTGTAAAATCAGCTCTGCAGTTCCAGAAAGCCTAGGCAAGTGTGTGAACATGAAAATATGTAACAGAGTGGGGAGGAAATCTGCATAAGAAACTGAGGAGTTTTCGCTGAAAGAAAGTTCCATGCCCCAGTTACCCCATCGTCACCAGTGCGGGTTGCCAAAGCACGTCAGCGTGCTAAATAGAGCCCCTACTGCCTGCACTTCACACATTAGGAGAGAGGCACTGAAACTCATTTCTGTTCAAGTACCTGTGGTGTTTGCAGGGCAGACCACAATCTACTTCTCACTCTGACAGCCTCTGAGACTTCTCTGACAGCTCTGAAAACAGATCTCACTCCTGGCATATTAGCGGAGCCGAAAGCAACAGTTAGATCTTGCCATTACCTACAGCTGATTTCATTGGAAAGCATCTTGTGTCATTCAGTCTTTGAACATGATTCAAGTTGGACTTTCAGCCTCCCAGGAAAATGGCTTGTTCTTATGTCTAGCACCAGCAAGTGTGTGGTTCATAGGCTCACAAGGAAAACATAAGCACTAAAAACATTCTGTCGTGTGCTAACAAGTCCTGCACCTTACTGTTCAATTACTGATGTGTTCATGAGAGCAACCATGTTGTCTCTCAGCATTCATTTTGCCAAGCCAGAAAACACCCTCCTTTCTAGTCTCCTCTCACAAGCTATGTCTGTGGTTATTCCAATCCTCTTTTCCCTGCTGCTGGTCTTACTTCCACATCTCCTGCCTTTACCTGACTGACTGTGCCTGTGCACAGGCATTTATCTATCTATCTATCTATCTATCTATCTATCTATCTATCTAATCTCCTGCTAGCCTTGCGAAATGTGCAAAATGGTGTAAACAATCCCCTCTCCCTCCCTCTCTCCGTTTTCTGATATTTGGGCTTTCCATGCTCATATCTTATTGATTCTTGACAGAAAAATGAAAAAAATATTTTCTACATATAAACACATTGCTCATTTTTAAAGGGGGGTCCTGAGCTTACTGAAGAATTTTCTGTTTGCTCCTTGTGTTTTACATTATTTGCTCATTTCAATTATTTCAGACCTGTTGATAGAATTTTTCTATCAAATTCCAGCCCTTTCTCTTTCTGCTGATGCTCTTTAACCATGTGTTATCTGCTCACATCATTAGTATACAAGATTATTTAAAAGCTACTAATTAATTAGAGGTCACAAGATCTGTTCCAAGGGATTCTCACCACTCTGCCTCCAGGAGAATTCTTTCTCATCCAGCACAGCCTATTTTCACAGCAGAACAGTGACTTAAATATGTGTTTCTAATGGCATGGTATCTTCCTGCAGTTAAATTCTCTGTGTAGTCACAGTAATTAAGACCTCTTGGATACCAAGTACCTCTTTGTATCCTACAGCACACCAGGCACCACTTTCAGAACAGGATGGAAGATGTGGGCTGTGCAGCATCTCTCAGAAAAGCACCATTATTCCGTCTGTCCCTGTAAGTGTGGTGATATTCTCACTAGTTCATATTTGCATACAGAAGGGTTGTGTCTGATACAGCTTCCCTTCACCTGGCCTGATCCTGACACCCATCCACAGGATGACAGCCCAGCTCAGCCTTGGCAGGTTCCCACCTCCTGGGTGGTGCCCAGTACCCAGGACTGGGGCTGCCCCTGTTTCCCCTGGCTGCCCAGAGTTTCTCACTGTGGAGCTACAAAAGGCTTTATCTAGATGGAGAGGTCCTGCCCTGCCTCCCCAGGGGACCACCGCACCTTTTGTCCTCAGGGAATTGCTGTTCCTCACAGTGTCCCAGCATCTACCACAGTTAAGCTGCAGCTCTCTAGTGTGAACTGCTTTTCCCACTTTTTATCAACATGTGTTGTGTTCATCCATACTTGTCTTCCATAGGTCTGATACTGCATAATCATTTTTATTGCGCACATTTCTGCATACCACTTAACCCAGGGTTATGAACAGAATCATCTGCATTCCTATATTCCATACTCTATTTCATGCCAGCTGGGGTTTGGAGGTGAAAAATCATATTTTGTTGGAATCAAGTCTTTTAGTCATTTTATCTGTTCTATATTCGTACACATATGAATATGAATATGCTAACAGATTTTCCCCTCAGTTTTTAGAGATACCGCGAGCTATTTTGTTTGAAGATCTACAGTAAGAGAACTGTGAAATCCAAGCAGAGAAGAAATAAGTGATTTGAAAAACAACAACTTGAAGTGTGCATTCTGGATCCACGTCTGGTAAAATATCACCATGGTTCATGTGGTACAGGTGAAGGGATTGGAATGTTTTTAGTATGAGGAAGACAAGACACCTTGTGCGTGGGGACTGGTATGGTGTCAAGGCTCCCAACTTGGTGTTGCCTCCAGATCTGTCCAACGCATAGCCATTGCACACAAACACAAATATCATGTGCTCACAACCGGATGGATTTCCTGTTCCTAAGGAAATAAAAACAGGGAAATTGTTG
Organism: Setophaga petechia; assembly: GCA_024362935.1. Classification (NCBI taxonomy): domain Eukaryota; kingdom Metazoa; phylum Chordata; class Aves; order Passeriformes; family Parulidae; genus Setophaga; species Setophaga petechia. The sequence goes on from JANCRA010000002.1 coordinate 58,655,008, forward strand.
GATCTTGGCTAAGTGGCTAACACTGAGACCAAATTCAAAGGTAAGGGATTGAGACAGTCTGGATATAGGATACAAATTAATTCACATTGGGTATAGCAGGAATTGAAACCTCTTAAAATTGCATGATTGTACTGTAACATTATGTCCTGTCATATTTGCACTGTTCAAGTAGAAAAAAAAAGAGAGGTATATTATAACTGGCCTTCACTGTCTCAGAGATGGCTGTATAATAGCCCTGTTCATCTCTGAGGAGGCAGAAAAGGGAAAGTTATTTTAGAAATTATGCCCCAGTGATAGCAATGTTTTGGAATTTTTGGTATCTAGATCTCCAACCCAAACAGACAGGGATGGGATTATGCCAGGTCAGAGATTAGAGAAATACCCTTCTTTAGTCTGCTCCAGCCACAAAGGGAGGGATTTGGACCCCAGTCCCGCACTAGCAAATGTCACAGAGGGGGAGAGGCTGCAGTGGCAGGAATTGGGGATGCCCAGTCCGTCTGTATTTCCACCTACCATGTATGTTGTCAAGGCAAGCAAGGAAAAAGAACTCTGCCTGTATGTATGTTATTGCTCGGTTTCACTTCTACAGGTCTGGCCAGCCAACATCATTTGCAAGTGAGGATCTGCCTCGGGTTTGGTACTGGATTATTTCCTTTGAAGTGGGAGTTAAAATAATACATGCATTTGGAAACATAAGCCAACAACCAATTATTAGTATGTTCAACAGCATTTTAGACTGCCACTTCAAATGCCATCCATTCATTACCCAGCAGAAGGAACATTAAAAAAACCTGAGAATATTTTGTGGTTATCTGACAGACTGAATATAAGGCAGTGTGAAAGCCTTTTTTGCATGTCATACCGCAAAACTGAGAAAGATTGGTGGATTTCAAGTCAGAACACACCTGTTGCTCCAAAATTACTTGTTTTTCTATACCCCATATTACATATGGTAACCTTGGCAAAAGATGTTTAGTGGATGTGCAAGTAAATTTTTTGTAGGCATGGAGTAGGAAAAAGTTAAACCTCATCTCTAATTTGTTAAATAAAATAAAATGGCAATTCATCCCAGCAGATTGCTTTGTGGGAAGACAGGGACTCTATCCTGTTCTGTATGACCATTGACTTCAGGGACACACTCCAACCAAAACCCCAGTCCACATCCCTCCCTTTCTCTGCCTGCTCCTTAGATCTTGCAGTGCCCTCCCAAAGAAGGGAAAATGAGCTTCAAGTGCCACTGATGGTGTCCTGACTGGCACAGAGGCACAGCTGCATCACAGTTCACATCACTAATTTGTTAGACATCCAAAGATGTGAGTCAAATCAAAGCCATTGCAGGCAATGACTGCAGCAGCAGCAAACAATTTTACAAAAATGAGAGTGCTCATGTATTTGTTTGGTTTTTTGCTTCTCAGTCATGTGAATAAAATCCTAGGCTTCTGTGATGCTTTTTCTTTCCCCCTTGCATTTGTTTGCTTCTCCCTGCCCATCCATACATACATTTTGGATACAGACTGTGGGCTGGTTACCCAATTAGAAACAGGGAAGCCAGCATTATGAAAATATAGCTAAAGTCTATGTCAGTGTCACCATTCAACTACTACAGTAAATAAGATATTATGGTACTTTTTTATGGACCTCTTTATTTTAAGTGGTTTTTTTCACTCCTTGTATTATCTACATCTCCCTAGAGAGAACAGTTACCTACTGTGAAAGAATTCTCAAGACTGTAGCTTTTATTATCATTTAAATTGTCAGGAACATTAAGACATCATTGGTGACAACAGTAACAACTAACCAAAAGCAGAAGGGAAGTAGTATTTTTCCATTATCTGTTACTTTTCATTGAAATTTTCTGTGTCTTGAAATGAGGAAAAAAACTGTCTTCTTCTGTCTTGAGAATGTTTCACAGCATTCATTCTTCAGCCCTATTCAAAGGCTTCTTTAAGCATGAAATTATAAAAGTATTCCTTCATCCTATATTTGCCCATATAAGTAGACTTTCACTGAAAGATGTGGAATAATATAATTGTATAAAATTAATCTATTATCTATCTATCTATCTATCTATCTATCTATCTATCTATCTGTCTGTCTATCCATCTATATTCAGAATGGAATATTAAGTGAATGATGTTATTACAGTTGAGTAAGTCAGTAATAGGAAAAAATGTTCCTGATTTATTTTGCTATTTTTTCCTGCCTGAGCACTGGGATGCCCATTCCTTAATTTTATTTTTGCTTGATACAGAATAAAACTGGTGAAAAAATCTTGAAAGCAAATTCTTCAGCTATTTGACTTTACACTTTTTGAGTGGGTTGCTGACAACTTGTTAAGTTCAGCATCAGAATAAGACAGAGTCCTAGTCTGGAGCTGCTGTTAAGTGACTCATTAAGAACATTTGACAATCAGAATTTAGACTGTTCTTTAACACTGATAGATACAAAGCATAATATTTTTTTTTTTCATTTCAATGAATACGAGTGCATTCCAAAGTCTAAAAATCACTATAGCAAATATAAAATTGCTATCTAAATGTGTTTTATTTTGAGCAAACCCAACAGGGTTGCAAACCTGCAAACCTGCAGACCTTCCTTTGCAAATTCCCTCACATACAACTTACTTGCTATGGTAATATTTGTCCAGGAGAATATTATGACAGAGAAAGAAAAGAGCAATGAATGACCTTAAACCCAAACTGCGAAGCAGCATTTCAGTGACTCAAAGAGAAGCTAAACATAATCTCATCAAAAAGTTAATATCTAATTTTTGACTGAAATATTTTGACTCAGAGAAGTCTCACTCTTTATTTTTACTTTCAGAAACTACAGTTTTTCTAAGTCTGATTTTTAATAAATTATTTGCCTAGACAACAGAGTGGCAGAAAATATTGAGATTTTGAAGAAATGCAGAGAAACACAAAGGAAAATTGCCATGTAAACTGGCATAAATTATGATGATTTCTAAATTATCTAACACCAATCAGAAAATATTTGACTGCTCCTCTGAAAATATCAGCACAATGTTCTGCCATTTCCAAAAAGGCAAATATAATATTTGAAGTTGTTAGGAATTGAATGGGGAACAAAACAAAAAGTATCTTTGTAAGTCCATGGAATGCTCACATCTTGAACACAAACAAATTCAATCAATTTAGAAAACAGCTTGGTGTAATTTTGAAGTCATGGTAAGGGTGATTAGAAATACAGAACGGATTTCATGTGCATATAGTCTGCAGCTCTTCATCTTCGAAAGACAGGACTGAAGGAAGTCACCAAACAGGTCTACACAGTCTTAACTAGCAGCCAAGCAGTAATTACAAGCTATTATGAGTGTAAGAACTAGAGGTGCCCCAATGTTTTCTATTAGGAAGTGCAACAAATAAAACTGCTTTTACACAACTTACAAATAAACTGCAGAACTCATTATTGCAAGAAATAGAGGTGAGCGAGAGTTTAAACATATTCAAAACTGTTTCAGAGAGCTCCTGGGGAAAGATCTGCTGGTGTGGTGTTGAATGTGATGGAAGGGATTCAACCTGTAGCACCTGTCAGTTCTGAAGAAGGTGGCTTGAGGGCACCAATGAAGGATCACCCTATTTCCTTCCATTTCTTACATTTGTCCTATACATTTGCAGCTGATCCCTGTAGGAAATAATATTTGGGGCTGCATAGACTTTTGACGCAACCCAGAATACCACCACATAGATCCTTAAGGAATACAGATAAATTCCTTGAATTTTTTTTGAGAGTTAAACTTAATGAATCTCTTCATTATTTATATATTCATTAGTGTAATTTAGTCTTTTTCAATTTTGTCATCTCTATTTTGATAACAGCAAAATAACAACTAATCAAAGTACTTCCTATTGGCAAAATTTCCAAATACTGCAGTCGTAAAACCAACGCTCTCAATTTCAGCAGCACTATATTTAAAGCTGCTGATACAACAGGCTTAATAATTGCCACATATGTTTTGCAAGACTTAGATTTGGGAGCCATCAGCATAGATCATCACACAGAATATTTTTAATAAATTCAACTGTCTCTTGCATTTTTTTAAACATGTTTGGACTCTGAAAATAGGTAGAATTCCCTAGTTTGTGAGACTGAAAATTTAAGCAATGGCTTGTGATTATTTGCTTTCTGGTAATAGTTCTTATAAGGCAGATTGCTGAAATTAGTAACTTCTGCATACTCTAGTGTTCTATGAGATGTAAAGTAAAGATGGAGTAAACAATACTTCATTGATATCAGTGATGCTACAGCACTTTACACCAGCTGAGAATCGGATCCTTCCAGTTGGGATGGGAAAGGGAGAGCGTATAGAGAGCAGCTGTCCCTTATGCTTTTTCAATTAATTTCTGAAACATTAACGTTGCTATTAACAGAATTTACAATAAGCTTGATAAAGATGAACTGCAGTCACATCAGTTTCTCCCAGTGCTGACACAGCTTCTCTGTGCAAACTTCATACACAGGAGCCAGGGAAGCATAGGCATAAAGCAATTATGACACTTTTCTGTTTTGAGTTGCTTCTGTTGCTGTCAAACTGTAAAGAAGCAAAGACTGGAGGAATCTCATCCAAAATTATTTTGGCCACAGGCTTTGTTCAAGTTTCTCTGGATAAAGGGTTTCTTTGAAACAGTTTAGATGAAGCAAAAAGTTTCCTGAAAGCTGGAATTCAAGTCATCCATGTCATGCACTGGTACAAATATTTTAGCACATGTACACCTTGCAATCTCTCATTTCATAGCAGATTCCAAGTCTGTTGTGCTTTTGCCACAAGGTTTTAACAGACTTTTGTTGCTCTCCTATACATGCATCATTTTAAAGCCACAAGAACCAACAAGAAAAAGATACAAACTGCTCCCTTCTTCGCTCCTTGCTCCACCCAAAAAACTCACAAAAATAACGCCAACCCAAATTTCATCCTTCCAGAATATCCAGACCATCAGGATCTGCAACTTGTAAATCCATCCATCTAAAATTTCATCCAGTGGGAACTATTCCTGACAAATGTCAAGAGCAGAGACAAAGCAAATCCTACCCAAATCCTGCTCTCTTCTAGTCCTGAAAAGCAAGGCTAAATAGTTGGAGCTGTCTTCTGGAACAATGGAAAGTGTCAGACTTTCAGAGCTCCCCAAGAATTATTACTGACATCTGATATTTGAGGATTTCCAATGCTTTCACATAGAATTAAACATAGTGGGAGCTGAGAAAAACCAAGAACTTTCTGAAGAGAACCTCAGTGGTTATGAGCTATAGGCTACATTTACAAAGGTCTCTAGATTTAAAATGCTGGTGGACATCTGGCTAGAAGCAAGTAGCCACTCAACAAATCAGGATGTGCAGGAAACTCCTCACAATATGCCTATGTGTAAGTTAAGAGACCAAAGTTAAAAACCTTTTCTCTACAATGTGCAATACATCTTAATCTAATTTTCATTGTGACACAGGAATACTTTTCCCAGATGGTGAAGGAATTCCACCCTTAAGGTATTAAGTAGCCCTGCTTTCCACCACAGTCTCTTTTGCAAGGAAGGGGGAAACTCCATAGGCTTCTCATGAGGAAATGCCAAATTGTGAAAGTAACTGGAACCATCCTGGAAGAAAAGATTAGGCACGAACTGATTTATAAATTCAAAACACTACTTATTAATAGATCTATTCACAGCTGACAGTGAAATCATTAGTGGGTAGAAGAACAGAAGCATCTAGAAGCAGCTTTTATCTTTCCCAGGAATTTTTGAGTCAAATGCTGCCAAAATACAGTTCTCTTGCTGGACTGTTAGTGTTTGCAAAATGACAATCGGGTGTTTCAGTCCATCCAGAGGTTTTCTAATATTTTATGATATTCTCCTGCTCTGCATTGTGAGAACTTGACCTAATAAATTCTTGTCAGATGTGTCCCTTTCTTTTATTCCAGACATCAGCATTTGATCCTGCTGCTCTCAACCTCGATTAAAAATACAAGAACTTCTCTTCTGCACGATTTTTACCTGCCCTTTGAGCTGGTATAAGCAATGTGAGGAACAGTAGAGGAAAGGGAAAATTTTAAGTGCCTGCTGCACAAAATACTACTAACCTATGAATATCCTTACCAGGCCTTATTCAAGATTAAGTGTATGTGAAGTGGTGAATACTCTAAGACTGTAAAGGCTGTCCTTCAAAAAACCGCCTGGATGCCCTGCAATTCCACGTGTCTCAGGAGCTGAAGCACAATTACAGCATTTCACCTTCCTTTCTGGGAGGAGATTCCCAGGTACAATGCAGCAAGCACACTCCTGTTTTCAGTTTCTTACTCGATGATTTCAGGCTCAACAAATCTTTTCTTTTATTCCTCCTGTTCTGTCTAAAAGATGTAGAGAAAGTGTATTTCCGACCCATTCCTTTGAAACATGAGGCAATACAAATAAAGTTAAGTAACATATGTCAAACCAGAAAAAGAAAGAGCCCATTGCACAAACTAGGAAAAAGGGACATAATACTTAGCTGTGTGTTTGGTTTTGTAAAATAAACTTTAAAAATGTGTGCTTTCTAGGTTTTTCACACATTACAATTCTATATTCTGTTCAAAGTCCTCCTTTCACTTTATATAGGACTGGCACATTATGTATTGTACATTACTGATGCCAACACACAAAGATTGTGAAGTCAAAGTGAATAAAATTCTACAAAATACTGGTTAGGGTTTCCTACACAATTTTACTATGGAGCATTTGAGTATACAAATTAGGGCATATTTTCAGTTATATTTCCACTAATTATCCATAACTTTCCTCATCCAGATTCTATCTTTCCTTCTTTGTCTCCCCCTAATTTTTCTGCTTTCAATTTTCCATTTGTTTCCTCTATGTGTGTCTGATATTTACATCACCTGTATGTTGCTCTAGTAATTCCTTTAGAATCATTGTCACCTTCTTCTTATTCTGCCTTTAATTTAATCTTCCAAAGAACATACATATTTCCTGTAGTCTGGAGCTAACCCATCCATGTAGTAGATAATGAAAACACAAAAGCAAAGGGGAAAAAAAAATATAGTCTCTTGCATTTTTCCTCAAAATGAAAATTATTTTTATTCAATTAAAAAAGAATCAAAATCAAAAAGAAAGATGTTATTGACAGTCTAAAGCAACTTTCAGGAAAGTTATGCTTTGAATGAAGAAAGATTTGAGGATGGAAACTACCTGGAGACATTAGTTTCATTATTTTTGACCAGCATTTCATTTTTAAGACACTGAGCTCACATCTTGAACTGATTTGACTATAAGAAGCTGGAGATCATCAATCAGATTAAGATGTTTCAGAAGTGAATTTAAAATAGGGCATTTTGTACATATCTATACTGCATTTAGACACATTAATAATAGAGTCTCTGTGTCTTGGGAAATGACTTCTCATTCTTTATATAAAGACTCCTAAGCCTCATAATACTGTATTTTACTTCAAAGGCAGATCCACCCACCCCTTTCGAATGAGGCTGATTTTGAGATCTAGGCTGTGTTAATCCCTATCCATACAATATATATGGTATGAAGGTAGTATCAAGGCTGAACAGGTGCCACTATTAAGAAATATGCCCTCAGATAGGATGGTCTCAACCTACTGTGAATAAATGTCTTGCAACTAATGTGAAAGGTCTGTGGGTAAACCAAATACTTAGACTTTTAAAATTATGACTCATTCTTTTTAAAGATACCTTTTCTCAAGAGTGTGTTTCTACTCTGTTTTTTAGGATATAAATATTGCCACCCTCTGTTCATCTCTAAACTTGCATAATCACATTAGAAGTCTTCCCCATACTGTACATCCCCAGGAATCTCACTTCTTATCAGAGGAGGCCAGCACCAGGGGCTTAAAAGAGAGATTTTCCACAGATTGTTCTCTACTTGGTTTCTGTGAGGGCTTTCTGCTGAAGAACAGAACAGAATTACAAGAGACTTTATGATAAATTAGAATCATCATCATCATCACCACCATTATCATAATTATTTGTTTGGCTAATATAAACCTCCTGAAGCTTTAAATATGTACTTGAAGTTGTACAACTTCAAAACAAATTCCTTGAAAAGGTTACATACATATGAAAAAAATTATGGAGAAAGAAGAATATTCTTATTTCATTAATGGGAACCTTTATAAAATAAATTCAGATTTCTTAGGGTTATTTGACATCTAGAGACACAAAGGAATCATCAAAATTCACTGATTCATCAAAATCACTGAGATCTTATTCATCTTTACATGTCTGCGTAGATTTTAGCTACTACAAGTTTGGGTTCATCTCCCTTAGTATTACACACCTAGAAACGAGTGTGCAGAAGAAGCTGTCTGCCTGCCTTCCCCTAGAGGCTGTAAGGACAGACAAGTATCTCCAATGGCTGATTTACACAGTACTGTGTGGCTCAGCATAAAATGACTCCTGGTTTCCATTACCTATAGAGGTTTGTCAAACATAAAGTAACAGACCACACCTGTAACTCACAAATTCCAAACCACAGACTTACCTCATTAAAAAAAAATGGATTTTTATAATCACAATGCTCCTATTGACACAGTAGCATTGTGATTCCATTTTGTGAGTCACAAAGACAAGCAAAAAAAAAGTGGTTATAGCAACTCAGACCTCAAGCTTTACAAATCAACAATAAATTTGTAGTGTCTAAGATCATGTGTAGACAATACAACAAATAAAGCAGAGGCTGCACTAAGCCTCCAGCCACATGCAGGAAAAATTCCAGCATTTGGCTTATTGCTGCTATGATGCTGCCATGCATTCAGATTTAATTATAAATCTCGACTGCCACATGCTCTGGGCACAAGGGTTGGAGGGGCCACCAAATAACCCTTTCTTAACTTCATCTATGATGCCTTGGAAAACACATGTATTTTCCCATGGGTCATGATCAAAACTTAGTCTACACAGAGCAATTCATGTCTCCTGCTTGGGCCTGGGTGTAGCTCCCAGCCCAGGCACAGGAGCTCCTGCTGAGGGCAGGTTGCTCAGCACCACAGCTTCCTCCAATAGCAGCCTTACTAGGAGAAACAGTGACTGATTTTATTGTCATTGATGCTGAATGTTTATCTTCCATAAAGAAGGAGCCATTTGTTTTAACCCAAGCGAGTAGAAAAACAGGAACCATAATTTCAGTTGGAAGTGCAAAGAAGCTGGAATTTTTCACCTGCATCACAGAAAAACCTGCGCTTACAGAAAACTTCAAGCATATCACTAATAACCAGGTTAAGACCATCTTAAAAGGAAGGTCACCACGATTCTTATTGGACAGAGCAAATTACTCCAATCCTTTTTTCTTTCAGCTATGATTTTGTGCACTGACCTTTGGAAAGTATGGTCAAATAGCCTTAAGCAGCAGTTGTAAAGCATAAGATCACTGCACGCACACTGATTTCATTAGGCAGCTCTGTATAAATTAGCATTACTGACTGGGGGATATGCAACTAATGGTACTGAAAAGAAGTGAGGTCTGGTCATTCTGTGTGCTATGCCTGTAAGTGAAGCCTTCCTGCCCCTCTGCAGAGACACAGCTGCCCTTCTGTGCACTGCTGCAGATGTGAAATGTTACACAAGCCCTCTGTGAGATTTTTTTTTCCCTAGCTGAGGCCATGCAGACCATGTGAGGGAGAGATTAGTAGCCATGTGAAGAAAGCTTTATTTAGTCCAAGTAAAGGCTTCATTCACTGTCAAATTTTGCACTCTCGAACAAAAGCAACCTCAGATCAGATTTGACTCTGCCTAGTGTTTGAACTTCTTCCAAGTAATGCAAGAGAAGCAACGGTGAAGTCCCTTGTAAACTCCTCGGAGCATCCAACATTTCTCCATCATATGGGAAATCTACCTGAGGTTTGGTCCTTTAACCTTTGTTTTCTTCTTTATGAATATTAGGTTTAGTATGGGAAGGGTTTTGATTCTGGCAAGTGCCGTTCTCATGATGGCAGCAATTATTGAAGCAGAAGGCTTGTTAGGCACATCCTAAATATCATAAGAGGTTAGATTTATCTGAATTTTTTTTCTAAGATTATTTCCCAGCTGGATCCCATCCACTAAGTCTGCCAGTGCTGTGGTGGTAAAAACGTCCCCTACATAGCTGAGCTCCCACCATGCAAATATCTCTAAATCTTTAAACACCCTGAAGCTGCCAGCAGGTTTAGATGGATTAGCATTCAGGGTCACTTTTAGGTTTTATGGACCAGTTTGCTAATCTCTCTTGAGAGCAGTTAGCTCTGTCCAAAATTCAGGGAAGGAGGAAGAGAATGAAAGATTAGAAATAAGAATAAAATTAATCAGATAAGAGCTTAGGTAATGAATTATAAACAATCTGCCACTTGTGGCAACTGTAGAATTGTTACTAAATTATGGGGGAGGAAAAAACCACAATTCTGAAACAAGCATTAAAAATTCACATCTCAGCTGCAATCCTGATACTCAAACTTGTCTAACTCCTTTTAAGTTATCCTCTAGGTCTGTTCCTTTCTATATTTCAACAAAACAATAGGAACTAGCAGGTGGGAGACTTGTATTCTGCTACACATTCCCTTCCCTAGATTGCTTCTAAGAAGCTGATGGCTGTCAGTCCTTGCAAAGAAAGTTTGAATGGCTCAGGATGTGTTTTGTTCTCAGCAGCATTGATTGGAAACATGAAAACTTTCTCCAGAGTCTTGAAGATCATCACTTGGAGCTTTGCTATCTGTACATGTAAAAAGGATACCTCAAAAGGTAGCTTAACATATTTTTTTGCTACTAAAGGGACAATTTATATTCTCTGCTTTAATTCCCCAATGTCAAACTTGATCCATAATTTTAAGTAGTGCAAAGGCAAAGAAGAATGATCTTCCTTACATAGTTATGCTTACTTTTAGGAGGACCTTAAAAATTCTGGATATACTTACAGGGTGGTCTCACACAAAAACAGAGCAAGTACAAACTTCAGGCTGTGAGTTCACTTAAACACCAAAATATGCCCAGGGGAGAAATCTTTCTTTCAGTTTCTGTGGATGGAGAAGCAGGAGCAGATGGGGTTGAAATGAGGACAAAGGACAAAGTGAGCTGAGTCCCAGTCTCTGCATTTAGGTGAGAGTGTGACCGAGGAGCCTGAGCTCATCCCAGCCTTTGGCTGCAACACATACTGACATCTCCTCACCTCAATATTCTGTACCTTGGCTTGATCTAGGCTGGGCTTTTGTCAGTGTCTCCTTGCATTTTCGTGGGCTAACTAAAGAAATACAGCCCATAGTATACTCTTGTATGAGGCAAATTAAATCAATGTTCTTTAACTTATGTTTTATTTTGGATCTATCTGCAAATTTCCATTTCCTTCCAGTCTGAGATACACAAAGTTGTCCAAAACTGTTAAGGTTTACTTCCACTTTGGGGAAAAAAAAATCAGTAGCTTGAATTAGTTTAGTCCTATGCCTATCATTGATATTTTAACAATATGATTGTTTCAGGTTCATTTTGAGAAATATTTCAGATTTTCCTTGAGAGGTAGGCTCACTGCATACTATCAAGCAGTGATTATTCATTATTACAGGTCTGTCTTAGCAAAATCAATTAGTAGTCCTCTGTCATACTAGAACATGTCTCAAGTATGGTCTCAGAGAGTCTGGTACTATCCTGCTGCCTCTACTTCCTTTCATAGACCTAGGGATGGAATAGAGTGCACTTGCTAAATGTGCAGATGACATAAAGCTAAGGGGGGCTGCAGCACTCTAGAAAACAGTAACAGAATAAAAAGTGATCTTTGTAAAATGGAAAATCAGACTGGAATTAAAAAGGTTTCATTCGATAAACTCAGATGCAACAGAGTTCCTTCAAGTTAGGCAGGAATACTTCACTTCAAACAGGACAGAATAACTTGCCAAGAGATGTTCTTAGGGTCACAGCGGGTCCCAAAGGGAATTTTAATCAATTGTGGCATATTATGGAAATTAAAAGCTCCCAAACTTGAATGTCACCATTAAGTGTATGAACAAGGAAATTATCTATGACACTGAAAATAATCCTTCTACACATAAGATCTCATGTGGGATACTGACTCCTGTTTCAGGCATCGTATTTCAAGAAGAGCAGGGAATATTTGGTCTGAGAAGAGCAAGGAGATTCAGAGATCTAAACAATATGACCCAATCAGAGGAAACAAAGACTAAGGAGAAAAAATGAAGGGAAAAAGGAATTAATCATCTCACATTAAAAATATCACAAAAACATAATGTGGAATACAAAATCATCCTGCAAGGAATAAGGGATTAGTCTTTCTGGGCACCTGGTGGATAGAACAGGAGGCAATTCCTCAGTAACTAAGTGAAATTTTCTAATTGTACTGTTAGTTAAGGACTGGAGAAGTTTCCCATAGGAAGCAGTTCTATCTTTTCTTTGAATTTCTTGAAGAACAGATAACACAAAGGCCTGACAGGATTGCTTTAAGTATAGATGATTCTGCTTTGGAGTTAAAGGATAGGCTAAGAATACCTCTTGAGATGGCTTCCAGCTTCCTTTTAGCTCTAGTCTCTGTTCATTCTACCTTTTCTATGCACCTGCAGCAGTATATCAGAAGGCAATTAAAACATTAAAAAGCACATTTTATATTTTTTCTTCCTAAAACAAGCAAATTAATGATACTAATAAAAATGGTTTGCTCACTACATTCCCTTAGTGTGCTCTAATTACAATACTGAAATATTTGTGCTTCATATGGGAGCTCTGCTTACTATTGAAATCCAGACTTCTGTCATCTGCTTTTTCACAGCTAAATCTGCAGGCAGCAGTAGGAACAAGGAAAGTCCAATTTTCTTGATACTGACAGCAAAGGAAATGAGAGCTCAGCCATTAGTTATCTTGGCATAAATAAGTATATATCTTTCCCAGACTAGCAAAAGTAATCATGGATACATGATACACCATCACAGCTATTAGCCTGCCCAGCCTTAGCTTGCCTTGCCCTTTACCAAGTGTATTGAGCACATTAACCAATACTCATCTTACCTGACATTTCCCAGTGCAGCTCTAGCAGGTAAGGCCTGTGTTAAGTGGGATTCTTTCACTGGAAATGTCTGCTGGGTGCCTGAATTACAGCAGTCATGGAGTATCCCCAAGCCTGCTTGCTGGGACTCCAGCCCCCACAGACTCAGTCAGCCCAAGCTGCTTGGCAGCTGAAAGCAGATTTTGTCATCTCAGTTATGCAGCAACTGCTCCCATGTTGGCAGGATACCCCTTTGGCACACATGCATAGGCTTTTCCTGGTCATGCTTGTAAAAAGCTCCTGGGAAGGTGCCTAGATAGAGTCAGGTTGTTAATGCAGAGCACAGGATTAAAACAGCATGGATGTCAGGGTAGCCCTCCTGGTGCTTGTACAATAAGGGACATCCCTAGGCAGACCTTGTTTGCTCTGCTCCATGTGCTCTCTTCAAGGGGCCTTTCCTGGCTCCTTGTCTTCTGCTCTCACAGCAGCTTCCTGCTGCTGGGAATCCTTGTGCATGAGCCTACACTTGGTCTCTCTTAAACACCCTTCCCACAAGAGCTGCAGCTGTTCTGCCCTCCCTGTGTCACCTCAAAGCAGGTGTTCATGGCCTTGCTGTCAAATTGGAAGAGGGCCAGAAGTGTCCCACACGTGACTGAGCAATGAGTGGTGCCATTCCGTGGTCAGCTCACAGAGTCCGGCTCCCTGCTCAGAGTCCCAGCCTGTCAAAGCAGAGATTATTTTGTCCCATTTACAGGGGGTAGCAGCAACAATCTGCCAGACAAAATGAAGCCAACACCTACAGTGTACTCACAATCATTAATGGGTACTCCCAGCATCTAGAGTGGAACCCTGTCCCAGGAGTCTTACTGCCCACATACTTCCAGTAAAAAACCACCTTCCCAGACTTATCCCTTATTACTCTGTATCCAGCACACTGCCTGGTAAAGAAAAACAAATCAAAAGGGAGGATGTACCAATCTTTTAAATCTGGACAGAAAAAAAGAAGAAATAAGAAGAAAATAAGGAGCTGCTAATTATTCCAGACCTTCTGGCAGCCAAAAAAACAGAGTAAGCGTAGGGAGGGCATGCCTCAGAATTCTTCTCTTTTATATGGAAATGTGGAATGTGCTGTTAAGACTAGATTAACTGCTCTGACTTAATAAAATACAAAACCTGAACATTTATTCAAAATCCAGGCCAAACTTCAAGCTGCTTTGAGGTTTACAAACAAAAACAAAGACTTGTTTTACTTCCTGCTTACATTATTTTTTGGTTTTGATCAGCACAGAAATACATCAGTGACTGGTCTCTGTCTAAGCAAAATCCAGTCATGCTGGAATGCCTCCAGAAAATCTTCACACATCCATTCAAATGTTGCACTCTTGGGAGACCCAGGTAAATGGGATAAGCTTGCAGATTCTTTCACCTTTCAGAATCTTTCTTGTCTACAGCAATTTTTCATTTTCTGAATATTTCTCTACTTCTGCACAGAGAGCAAATGCTAGGGATGTGACATACATACTAACCACTAGTGAAATTAGGTTGAAGGAGAAAGGATTTATCAATTAAGTTGCAAGGTACATTAAGAGAAGACAATTCCTTTTAATCAGGGGAAGGAAGAAAGATTGTCCTTCCTTTCTGGACATCAATGTTCTAATATGATAAAAACCTCTCTAGACAACATTATCAGTCTATAGGTATCCTATTTTTCTCTCTTTATTAACCAGTGGTGTTTTTCTTGGTCTAAGAAGAGCAAAACAGGTTCACAGTATTTCCTTTTTCCAGAGAGTATAAATGCAATGTCTTACAGCTAAGCCATCAGGTTATCTACTACCCACTTACAAAGACTGCTTTTTGTAAAATCTTTTCCTTTCTTCTCCTATATGCACTGTCTCATGGGAAAATAAAGAAAACCCATCTTTAAAAGTCCCTGCCAGAACCAGCAGTAGGAGAAATGTATGTTTCTGCATATTCACTGAGATTGGGGGTGCTGGATGTGAGAGAGCATATCCTAAGGAAGAAAATACAGAGAATTTTCTTTTTTATTTAAGTAGAATACTTCTATTATACTAATATATATATTCCCCAACATGGATCATAGTTAAAGCATTGTTTGAATGAGAAATGACCATGTTGACTAACATTAGTCCTTTAAAAATTCTAATTCATGGGAGTTCTTAGATAAACTGAAAGCCAAGGAATGAGACCTTAAAAAATGTCTTTTCTTTTTGAAATGAGACTGACAGTGGCTCACAAATGTGAGATTTGTTACAGCAACTAGCTCTGGAGGGAAGTTTCTCACTGCAGCCTGAGAAAACTGAAGTATTATCCATTGAGTCAGAGCTTACCTTCAGTGCTTTCATTATAAGACGCCAGGATATAAACCAAAACATAAAAACCATACATTTGTCTTGTGTGGCACAGCAGATGAATGTTCCGTCTTGTGAGTGTTCAGGATTTTCAGCAGTGAACAGATTAGTCTCAGCTGTTGTCACACCCTCCACCCTTTTCTTTGACCCCTCCAGATATCCTGGCACCTTTTTTAGTGTCATGGCTCTCCTCGCATGCTGCCACCATGAGCATGTCCGTGAAGGGTCTGTGCATCAGCAAGCATCTTGGGCTGGCTGCAATTGAAATGCAAACCTGACAGGAAGCTCAACAGTAGCTATTCTGAATATCAATCACACCCCCTCCTTATAGATCTCAGAGTCTTTGGGGACTATATAACTTTAATATTTTATTGTAGAAGTGGAAACAGTGTTTTGGCCATGGTAATGCAGAATAGTTGCTGGAGCTGGAAAAGAGCACCAGTGTCTCACCATAATTTCTATCTTTAACCCTAAAATCACCTAATTTTAATGAAAAACAAACAAATAAACTAACAAAACAAGCAAAACACATTTCATCATTTTGATGGTCAGAACAGGGAAGCCAGAGCTGAATGTTATGAAAATTGTATTGCTCCAGCAATGGGGCTGAATCACTCCAGCGGGAACAACAGTAAAGGAGGCACACCATGCTGTAGATAACTGATTATAAGCTCTACCATAATGTCCAGTTTTGTCATCTTAATTCACAGAAAATGTTGTAATATCCACAATAAAATATGCTAAGGGAGGCGTGCAGATTGCTAGTTCTCAAGCATGGTGCTCCTAACAAGACAACAAAATGAGGAACTGTGGCATTCTCCAGGTAACAAAAGGGGAATAATTTGTGTGCCAATGGACCACCCTGACCTGGGACAGGCCTAAGGGGTAGTGCATGTAAAACTGGAGAATATTATATGCAACAGCTAGGAGGTGCAACTTTGGCAGAATTGAAAACCAAAGTAAGAATTACCAGGGCAGCCCTATCATAATTACAAATTAAATAAAAAATTATATCGTCAGAAAAAAACAGAGCTAGTAAGAAAAAAAATAGAATGTTTTGTTTCTTTGGGGAGGGGATTCTTGGAAAGACTTGGTAAGAAAGTAAAGAAAAAAGGAATGTAAAGTGAAGCCATTTCAAAGATTGGGGCTGATGCACTTCTTTGTTCATGATGATCATCCCAATGTTGACCAGGGAGTTTTCAGAGGGCAAAGACCCTCTTGTCAGTTTATTCCTTTCCCTATATCACAGATCCCTGTGCACTAGAATTTGAAGGTATCCAGGAAGCAAAGGTAGATGCTGTGTATTTGAAAGCCAAGAGCATTGTGCCAAAGAGGCTGCACTGAATAGATGAAGAGTTTGCTTGCCCTAAAAACACTGTGTAAAGTCACAAGCCTCTTAGAGCATGAAAGATGCCAGTAAATTGGAAAAGACTCAGAGAAATGTTGCCACAAATGATTAAGAGACAGATGGACTCACAAAAAAAATATTGAAAGAATTGAATAGGAAGATAAAAGGAGGTCATGCCAGGCAAAGACTGTAAATAACAAGGACAAAATAAATTATTTAAGACTGCAAAAGGAAATATAATCCACTGTCACTGAATAATACTGATCAGAGGAACATTCAGTCTGCAAATCTGTAAAAAATGTTTCTTTTTCTGGTCCAATAGGTTAAAGAATAAGCTCCCAAAGGACATGATAGATATTGTACGACCTGAGGAAATTTAAACTTAGAATAACAAAAATCAAGAACAGTAGATGTCAGCAGGGGTGGAAAATCAGCCTCAAAACAGTAAGTAAATTGTATGTGCTAAGACACTTCCCTATTTATTTCTTTTTCTTTTTTACTTGTTTATTATGGCAACACATTGGGAAGATTGTATACATATGTTTTATCGTTATTGTTATTTGGTATATGTGTTGAGAAGAACCTCCTTAACCTGCTAGCTAAATACTTATCATGAAATTTTGTTCACCTCAGAAACATTTGTATTGCAAGGATATTATTTCAAATCTTTTGAAGTCTAGGATTGATCACAAATATTTTGAAGTTCAACTTGAATATCTTAGAAAGGTTAATGATTCATTTTCCTTGATTAGATGATCACTTGCAATGCAAATATTAGCATGTAAGTATTTAAATTTCTGAATTTTGTAAAAATGTATGCATGTGGCTTTGAAATTTGCCTTTCAAGTTTGTGCCTTTTGCAAAATAATCAGGTGGTAACACCAAGAGAATACACAAGAGACCTGCACTTAATCTTAAAAGAAATAAACTGAATTAATGTATTTTTTCACAAAAACTTTCTTGAAATGTTTGCCTGGCTCTATTTTGATTATACAGCACTCTCATTCCTGCTGAACAATAAAGACAACTGCAATTTTTCAGCAGACATACCATGAACCAGGTTTTTCAGCAGTGGTTTGGCAAGGGTGGAGGATATGGTGGTGGATTCTGGAGTAGGCCCTCTGGCCATAGATCAGGAAAACAGTTAAATTCTTGTCTTTTCAAGGCAGCAAAAATGAAATATTTGCCAAGAATGACAACCACTTTCAATTTTTTTTCTGAACAAAGGACTTAAGACCGTCAATTGTTATGTGTGGCTAAATGGGCCCTGTGAAGGCTTGATCCCATCACCATACCAAATATAATCATAGAAGGGTTTGGGTTGGAAGAGACCTTAAAAATCACCTGATTTCCAACCCACATACCATGGGAAGGGATACCTTCCACTCAGGCTGTTCAAAGCCCCATCAAACCTGGTCTTGAACACTTCCAGGGATGGGGGATCCACAGCAGCCCTGGGCAACCTGTTCCAGCACCTCATCACACTCATAGTAAAGAATTTCTTCCTCATAACGAATCTAAACATACCTCTTTCAGTTTAAAACCTTTCCCCCTATTCTTATCATTCCATGCCATTGTAAAAGTCTTTCTCCAGCCTTCTTACAGCTCTATTTAGGCACTGAAAGGTGCTATAAGCTCTTCCTGGAGCCTTCTCTTCTCCAGGCTGAACTCCCAACTCCCTCACCCTTTCTTCACAGGAGAAGTGCTCCAGCTCTCTGATTAATTTGTTGGTGTCCTCTGGACTTGCTCCAACAGGTCCATGTCCTTATGCTGGAGACCTCAGAGCTGGATACAGGACACAAGTGGGATCTCACAAGAACGGAGCAGAGGGGGAGAACCCCTCCCTCACCCTGCTGACCATGCTGCTTTTGATGTAGCCCAGGATAGGGCTGACTTTCTGGGCTGTGAGTGCACATGGCTGGGTTGTGTTGAGCTTCTCATCCACCAGCCTCCCCAGGCCCTCCTCCACAGGGCTGCTTTCGATATGTTCTCTACTCAGCTTGTATTCGTGCTTGGGATTTCCCAAGTCACATGCAGGATCTTGGCCTTGTTGGGTTTAATGAGGTTCACACAGGTCCACCCTCAAGATTATGAAGGCCCCTCTGCACAGCATCCCCTCCCTCAGCATGCTGACTGAATGACACAGCTTGGTGTCATCAGCAAACTTCCTGAGGGTGCACTCAGTCCCACTGTCCATCTCCTGAGAAAGCAGAACAAGAGCTTGTCACTGGACTTTGTGCAAAATGTTCTGGAGGATGTCAGAATCCAGGACATTGCTCTGACTGCCCTGGAGGACTCGAGACCCTGGCAGGGGGGGACCAGTGCCTTTGATTTTAACCCATGGAAACAATTACCAATTTTGTGCGAGGAGTTGCAAGCCACAAGACTTTGAATAGAATGTTAGTGAATTTATGACTGGGTGAAAATGTAGAATTTTGGGGTTTTTAGAATGGGAGTCCAAGAGGCAAGACGGAGGAATCTGGGCGTGTCCTGTCTTTCTCCTTCTCCTTCTTGTCCTCCATCTTCGGCTGTGATGGTGGTACTTTTGGATTGGTTTAGAGGAGAGACAGACTGTCTAGCATAGGTGGTAGGTATTGGAAAACTCTTGTATATAAAGTACATGTAATTTTTGGTATAAAAAGATAACACCACCCCAAGGGCAGTCACTGTGCCGCAACTTGACCTGCTAGACAGACCTCGGCAGGTTGGAGAAAGAATGTTATAGATAAGAAAAAATAAACAGCCTTGAGAACCAGAGCTGAGGAATCCTGTCTTCTTCTTTGTTCTCGGGGCTGGGAAAAGAGACCTTCTAACTCCTCGGGGTCATCTCGACACCACAGACCTCATCAGGGGGATAGTGGCAGGGGGTCATATCACACAGAACCACTTCTCACTCTCATAAATCCAAAGATCCTATCTCTAATTTCTCATCTGTGTCCCATAATTCCAAATAACCCAAGCACTTTCCTAAATCCAGGGTGTGCCTGCACTAGACAGCAACACACACAGGAGTAAAGGAAAAAAAGATACAGGAGTGGTTTTCTGTAGGAACTTCAAATGTAAATTTATGCTGTCCCTACCACACCATATAAAATGAGATGGACTGCCTGATCCTTGTCATTTCAACCAAAGATAGTTTAAAAGGTGATTTTAAAATCCTCTTTGAAATAATAATTTTTTCTCAACTTTGGCCTGTATTCCATTGTTCCATTGTCACCTCTCAAATTGTTATATCCCCCATGGCCAAGTAGTTCCACTGTTCTGGGGTCATATATTTCATTTTAAGTGTAAAAGTGTGAAGCATATTACTAGGTGTGATATAAAAATTACTTGTCAGCATTAGCCTACCTTTTCCCTTAAATTACCCTGTTTAAAAGTATATAACTTTCCACTTAGGCAGCAAAAAACCACTTTTTACCTCATTTACCTTAAGTCAGAAATACTCTGTCAACTTTAACAGAGTTACTACTGATTTCCAGCAGTGAAACTGAGGACAAAGTTTGGTCATTGAGATTCAGCTACTGTTTGCATACAAAGGATCTCCTATCTCCATGATCCAGAAAATAATTTATTATATAAATAATATCAATAAATCAATAATGAGCTCTCTATATCTAGATTTGAGATACACATCTTTCAGTAAGACTACCTCAAACACTCACAAACTTAGATGCCTCTTCATCATTGCTGGGGAAGATAAGCCTAAAAATGTGAAATTATAACTAAGTGGGCTGTTTTCATTTTCTGTTTTTGGTGAATATCCACAGCAAAATCAATGAGACATAGGATTACACATCATCTCTACAAGTCAGTCCAGATACTTAAATCCTTGTTTCACATTGTTTCAGAATTTGGAATACATGTCTTGCCTAGAGACACTGAAAATCTCAAAAACCCCAAGCAATGAAGTTGCATTTTGGGCATTCCCTAATTAGCTCTATGTAAACTGACGTGTCAACAGAGCCTTGAGCATCACAGCCCACATTAGTCCAGGCCTGGATGCCCTCCATGCAGACCAAATCTGTCCAGCTTTTCTAATTGTTTCAAGCATGGCTGACAACACAGGCAGGGCCACACTGTGCTCAAGAGCAGCATTAGCTCATTTAGATAAGACCAAAAACCCATGCACAGCATCAGCTTGCTCAGTATAATCCATGAAGAGTGCCTCATCTTGGAACCTGGGAAGCTGGGGCTGAATTCAGCTGCCCACAGTCATAGACCAGTACTTCATGAGTGGATAGCCTAGTTATTTTCCCCTTTTATGCAGTAAATTATTTGGAACAGCTAGCTACTCTTTGCAAAGCTGGGAGTGGGAGTGGGTGATTTCAGCATGGCAAGGCTGGAACACTTGTAGCTTGGTACGCAGTGTGTTCCCTGCATGTGTGACTGAATGCAAAGGCAGGGAAATGAGAAATGTATTCCACAGGAGCTGTTCAATGGCCAAAGCAACACCATGTTCAAACAGCACAAAACCTCAATTGTTTCTCACTGTGCCATGATGTTAGGGTAGGGAATGACTGACAAAGAAGAGAGCCTTCGACTGAGCAATGAGCAACACTCTCTGCATGAGTCTCACTAAATCTGGGCTTCCAAAGACTGAGCAGTGCCCACGTCATTCCCTTCAATCACAACAGCTCTTCTCCTCATTGATTACTATTAATGATGGCTGAGCAAGGTGAAGGAAGAGTAACTGATTCAGGAGATTGACCTTGGTTGAAAGAGTAGTAGCAAAACTGGTGGTCACAGATGAAGGCATCTGAAAAACAAGTATGCCCTTTAATAAGGCAAATATTATATCCAAGAGGAGGTCTCCACAACAGAAAATGGCACTATACTTGTTACTATAGGACACGAAATAACACGACACAGACACGCAGCTCTTCCAAGGGTAAAAGAGTTTTATAATTTCTGACTCCAACATTTATAGATTTCCAAAAGTGACAGTGGATTGGAGGGTGACAGTACCACCTCTCCAATGACACTGGACAAACAAGCAGTCCATCAAATTTCTCCTCCTCCATAAAAGAATGGAAAAAAAACATTATTTACATAAATTGTGTGAGAAAGTTCATTACAAGAATGTAAACATCAGAAGGCTTAAAAAAACTTAAAAAATGAGGGCGACACATACTTGTCTAAAGACTCCTTCTGTACCAGCATAAAACTGAATTTTCTATCTCTTTCTTCTACCTGTGAACTAGCATGTATTTACCTGTGTTTGCTCTTATTTTTTTTATGGGTGGCAGAAAGGATTCTCCAAATATCCACCTCCCCACACCCTGTTAGATGATGAACTGACAGTTAGGGCACAGTGTCACTTATTTCCACACATCTGGGACATCAGCATAGTTAAAGCACTGTTAAAGCCCTCAGTACTGGAAAGTGAGATGAATGAACAGACAAGAGCAATGTGAAAAAGCCATCCACCATCTACTGTTTTCTGATCCTGAGCAGGATGTGTGAAAAAATCAACATGGTTAACTTTTCCTCTCAGGCAGTAATGCATTAAGCTGCCTATCTAAAAGAGTCACATCAGCATGTCAAGAAAAGAAAAGTCTTTGGATTATAATTTTTTTTAATCACTGAAAGAAAGATCTTTTTGATTTAGGAACTTCCCTGGTCCATTGCCATCCTTGTTTCTCTGCATATCCAGGCATGTCTAGGGCTGTCTTGACCACTGCGGGAGAAATTCATTTTCAGGAAGAAATCCTGTGCCCTGTGATTTTAGTTCCCAATTTGTAGCCCTGCTACTTACCTGTAAAAAAGATGTAACTGTTTTTTTACTGCAGTCAGGAGTAGCAAGAGGAAACTGTCTCTACTCAGCAAAGAAAGTGTTTTGGTGGGATGGCAGGAAAAGTGACACAGAATTATGAACACCTGCATCTGGACTGCAGTCATAAATGAAACTCTGCTGCCACCAGCTTGTCCAGGCTTTCTTTCTGCTGGTAACAGGGTAATTCCACATTTTACCAGCCTTATGTGTTCAGTCCCTCCTTAATGTATTTCCTTGTGGTTTGGCACTGAGCCACAGAAGTCAGAACCCTCTCTGTTGCATTAAGATGGAGATGGAGATTCAAGGAAGGTGTCAATCAAGCTGGAAAATTCAGCCTCATATGAAGATCTGGATATCTTGCAAGTTCAAGTAAGGTTCATTTATGTCTCTAAAATCTAAGTATAAAACCATAAACAAATACCATGCCTTGGTGGGGGAAGGAGAAGCAGAGGGGAATAATCTAAAATCTTTTCCCTGTTAACATTATTTTAGAATAAACTTCAAAAATAGCATTTGCTTGCAAGGAAGAAGTAAAAGAAAACCCATCTTTCTGTACCTTTCAGAGCTAATGGACTAAGAGAAGTGACAGGCAGACTATACTTTAGAAAGCTGTATTTTACTTGATATTTTATTTAAAACTTGTTGAGTGTGAAATATCTATCTATAGAATGCCCTCTTGTATAAGGGCACGCCTGTCTGCTGGATAAAGCAGCATGAAGTTCAGAGAAAAATGCTTTGAAGCCTCTTAGGAGAAAACAGTTCTACCTTAATGAAGTCCATTATGGGCCCCAGCTTTCAGTATGAGAAGGCACTTTCAAAACACATCTAGCTATGAAAATGAGACTCTCTCGTGAGGTGTAAAAGTTGTGACAAGCCAGCCACAGATGGAAATGACAAGGTTTTGCCTGCCACAGACAGCTCAGAAAACATTCCAAAGTGTACTGGAGCCACAAGGAGTTACTGGATTTCAGTCAGGGCTCAGTGAAATCAAATGCAACTGGAAATGCATCAGCTGCACCATGTGTTTTCAACAAGGAAGAAATGCATGAGAATGCTTTTCTCTTGGCATTATCCCTTCAAACATATGGCATGAAGATATCTGACTGAGGCTGTAAGACTATTTTATAGTTAGGATGGAGGTATAAGATTCAGGAATACAGGTTTGCTTTCCTGCCCAATTTCTACTTGAGCTTTTGTATATTTATTTTTATGTTTCAGATCCCCCTTCTGAAAAGTGAAACCAATATTTTTCCCTTTCTTTTTGTGATTGTACTTATATAGCATGGGCTTTTCTCATTGTACAATGGAAATTTGGCTTTACCTTGAGGTTTTCATGTTAATGAATGTGAGAAATAAAATGCAGTAACATTCTGATTTAATTCAAGATTGTGCCTCCTGCTGATATTAATAGATCTGCTATTCCTTGGAAAAGAAGGAAATCACCCTCAGCTGAGAGTTTTACCTTTCACATTCTGAATACACAATTGTTGAAACTTGTTATGAATAAAGGAAAGTCAAGCTGACAGGTTAAATATGACATCCTTGAAACTGAATCTTTTGGTAACAGTAGATTTCACAAGGTCTTCAAACTAGCCATCACATCCATTATGACCAAAATGTTTCTAGGTCCCAGTGGGATCAAGAGGCAAAGAACTGAAATCCCCCATTGAAAAGCTTTCTGTCAGATGCAAAGAAACAAAAGGCTGGCACTCTTTCACCTGGAAGGCCATACTGACAAGATTTTAAACATTTATGTTTTACAGATCTCAAACAGGTTCAAACAACTAAACCCAAACTCTGGCCAGATTTTTGCATCATGATGGAACAAGTGATGTTAACCTGCTATGTAAGGGGAAGGTTCTCCAGTTTTTACACCTGTCCAGTATGATTCTGCACAGATATGTACTCTTTCCCACTGTAAAAATGTTATATGAGATTTCTAGTGGGCTTCCATGCAGCTTCATTGAGTTCAATATGTTTTGAGTTCCCTTCTACCATCACAAACCAACAATGCCTTGCTTCCAGAAAAATAAATTGTGCTCTCTAAACCTGCTCTGAAGTTCATACCACAGTGACCACAGATATCAATTCAAAAAGCAATGTTGACCTTCCTGTGGCAAAATTCCTAATGTAAGTGTTACCCCAAGAGCCCTTTCTGTATCTGAGAACAGAAGGAAAAAAAAACCCCATCTTTCTAGCTGCTACAGATTGGTCTTTTCTGTTTGTTCATAAACTCTAACATTGACAGTGCAAAGACTGACTGATTTGGAACATTAAAATAGCAGTGCTACTCTTCTAGAAATCCTTTACATGGTAATTCATCTTTGTTTGTGTAGTCTTTGCAAGCAGAATTTAGCCTCATAATTTCTATGAATTCTCTCCTTCCCTCATACATTATCTTCATCTTACAGACTTCTAAACTCAAGTCTTTTTATTATTGATGAGAAGGATTTGTATAATGTTTGTCAAGAGATTTGATCTGAAGGATCATAAACTTCATGTCATAATTTTTTCAGCCAATACTGATATGGAGAGAGTTGCCTGAAGAAGCCTTGCAAATTAGGGGTGAAAGGGAAGAAGCTTGCAAGAGCATGAAAATTAGTGCTATGCATATATGTAATTACTTATTTAGACCCCAAGTTCAGCAGTTTACATAAAATAGCTTTAGTGGCTCATAAAGTACCAAGAGTTTTTATCCATTTATAAAAATTGTAGAATGCTTTTTTGTAGACTATGTGGCAGCACATTCCTGCAACACAAAGCACAAAGACACCTGTCCAGAGGTGGGAGGAGAACTCTCCTCATCATGGCTCATGAGCATCCTGCAAATACTGCCTTTTTCCAACCTGGAAATTAAACTTGAAATAATTCTAGTAAAGTGTTCATATAAAAAAGGATCTTTATTTGAAGGCCTTCAGGGGTAGTTATGGAAAGATGTCCACAAAAGCCGACCTTCCCAGGGGTGAATATATTTTTACAGGTTTTAGGAGATTAGCATAATTGATAAAAAGCACCAATTAGGAGGACAAAGTGATGATGCAACTCCCCCCCCAGGTCAAACCCCTTCTCTGGAGTCCACCCCCTCAGCACTAGCTGCACCTTGTCCATGCAAATGTGTCTCGAAGAGTTGCTGTCAACCTCAGCAACCAGGAAGAGCCAAGATAGTGTGGGGGCCTTCTACCCCCTGGGGGTTGGAGTTCTGGAATTTGTTTTGTCTTTCTGCCTAGGGAAAGGCCATGGAAAATTACTGGGAAGTCTAGCCACTAATGCAATAGGCTACAAAGCTACAAATATATGTGCAAAGAATACAGACAACCTACAAAAGAAATAAAGCAAAACCCAAAACGGCATCGCAGGGCTTCCCTCTGCAGCACAATTCCCACACCTTCAGTGGGGGATTTGAACCAAGACAAATGCCTAAACATATCCAAACTTTCTTTCACTCTCCCCATTTGACACTGAAAAGGTGATAAGGAATTTAATTGGGCCAGGAGAGGGTACATTTCCTGCAGAGTAATTTCTTCAGGCTACAGCACTTTTTTGCTCCATCCAGATCTTTTTGCCTGCCCAACCAACCAGCTATTGCACTTATCAGTGAGCTCTGAGGCAGAGCATCCTGTTGAGTAGATGTCCTCAGATGTCTTTGCAGTCAGCATGCATACAACCACTGACAAAACCTCCCACTGAGACTCTAAATCCCCAAAGTTAAGAGGGCTAGGGAAAATATGCAGCCACTCGATTACCATGAAACCATCCTCTTTAAGTGGTGCCCTGAGATGGGTTTGCTCTCTGGAACTCTTCAGAGTGACAGAGAGGCATGGGGCTGGGGGACACAAATCAAGGAGGGAGCACATAGCTCAGGTGACAGACAGTACCAGGGACTTTCTCCCGTACTTAGTCTAAAACATTTTGGTTCTTATCTCTGTAAAAAATCTCCCAACACTATTTGGGCTGGTTTTGATCCCTTCAGGGCCAAAACGTAATTTCACCCAGAACCAGACGTAATGAAGTATGGATGCAGGCAGTTTGTGCCATTGCACTTCAGGCCAAAACGTGTCCCCTGGAGATTAGATTTAACAGTAAAACCATAGACTTTGAGTTCCAGCAAAATCCCAATTTGTCTGGTATGGTAATGAAAGGATGAACAACATTTCAAAATCAGATTATTTGAATTAAGCAAGTAGATACAGAATTCATTTTTTCTCCGTTGCTGTCATGTTTGATGGATGATCTCAGCTGATGGTGAATTTTCAGTTAGATTTAGGAGATTTACTTTTGTTGTGATAAAGGGATGATCTCACTTAGAGGCCCTTCCTGCATTCATTGCTCATTGTCTTTACATAGCAGTAGAAAAAGCCAGTGCCTTAACACACAAGAAAATGGCAATAGTAGTAAAAATGGTGATAACAACAACAATCACCAAACAGTCTGAGGCCAGGAGAGAAGTCAAATGGCTTATGTTTAGTTTTGGTCTTTACATTGGTAATGAACAGAACAAACAGGAAATGAGGCAGTTATGGACTCATATGCCATGTGCAACAGAACAGAATCCACTTTGGAAATTGAGTTAACCAGGAACGCATTATGTCAGGAAATATTGAATTTGAGACCTACTGCTCATGTCAATCAATTTAATTTTTTCGCATACATTGAAAAATATATCTTTCCCAGTGTGTAATATTTAATTAGACCTTCATGAGACTTTAAAGCAGGCTCCAAGGATTTTCATAACTCCATGTTCACATGCCAAATTTACATAAATGGAGACAAAGAGATTAAAAAAGCAGGGAATGTAATGAAAAATGCTGCCATCTAAGACCTTAGGAGGAACAAAAGGGATAAGAGGAAAAGATACTTAAGAAAAAAATATGAAAAAAGAGAACTAATAAAAGAAGTGTGCATGAAAATATATTTGAAGAAGAATCCTACCTTATGAATGTCTAACAAAAATAATTGCTCTTTTAATCTGTAGATCTTGTTCTTTAAAGTGTAAAGGAATGCTCACTATTGTAATTTTAATAAAAGGAGGAAACTGAGGTATCAAATTTTGATTGACCCAATGAGGACAGAAAACATATTGTACCTCACTATCTCGTCCTTCCTCCTCCTGTTGGCAACTGGTTACCTCATCTGTTCAGTTTTTCACAAAAATAAGTCCTAATCACCAGCTTCTTTTGACACTGTCTCCAGGGGGGAGATCACTGTTCAAAACTAATCTCCAGACAATGGTATTCCACTTTGTCTCCACCAAAGAACTTATTTCAGGTTCAGATACAGCTCATGAAACAATACATTACACAATTAGAGTCAAATTACCTCCACATTCCTCTCTAAGTTCCCAGAAAAGACTTTAGAACATTTTCCCACTCCCCTCTAAACAATAAAATCATCATGGTGACTATAGAGCATGGCATGATATTCCCAGAATTTTCCCTCCACTTGAACAAAGAGGCTTTCTATGACTTTCTTAGTTCAGGAACAGCAATGAGACTTGCTTCATTTTTTTCTCTCCTCCCACTGGCTCATGCTGGTTTCAAGTATGTCTAAAGCCAAATCCAGATATTTACAGAATGCTTTCACTAGGCTGAGTTCTTGAAAGCCACTTTATGCATCCTTTCAGGGTGCCCTCACCAACTGAGTCATCACAGATGAAAAAGATGGGGGAAGTAAAGGGGAGAAACAAGCAAAGAGATGACAGAATACATCATAAAAGTCATATCTTTCTAAAAAATGGATTTCAGAGGCAGTAATTTTCATTATGTACCCCAGAAAACAGGGGCTAATTTCATGGAATAAGGTGTGAAGCAATGAGTAAATATTAGAGTTCAAGCAAGAAGAGGAGTGGGTGAGAGCTGGCAGTTGAGCAGGACTGTACTCTGGAGTGTCAGAAGGCAGAGTCTAAGTGTTTTGCAGCTCTAAATATTCCACCAGATTCCTTCTCCCCTTATCCCTCTCTCTTGGTATCTCACATATAACAGGAACTTATGTCACTGAACAACATGAAGAATTCATACAGAAGTGTTAAGGAACAATTAGGATGATTCTCACAGCAGCACATTGCATTCCTGATATGGACCAAGACAAAAGCACCAACAAAATTTGCACCAGTCAAGGTAAGAGACAATAAGAGATGCGAAGGGTGTTAATAGGTTTAAAAGATTTGCAGTGATAAATCAAGAAAAAGCAATGTGATTTTAGAACAATTGAAATATAAAATGAAATTATATTGTTGAGAAGGGAAAGGTGCTTAGACCTGCTCACTTAATTCAGATGTGTACAGTACAGCAGTACAGATATTCTTTATACTGACCAGACCTTGATTAATAGCACAGACAGCAGAGTGAGAAGTAGCTCAAAATTTTATAATTTATGCTGATAAAATCTCCTATTGTATGTCTTCACTGGCCTTACCAAGTTGGAGAACTATCAAGTCATCTTCCTTCCATGGGGGAAATGGACAACTTGTCACTGAACTTATTCCTATTTTGTGAAGGTACCAAAGAGCCACAGTGTTTATCAGTCTATCTGACACTTTTCCTGAACGTGACACCATTTTCTCCATTCTCCAACTGGTGAATGCAGAAAAAGAATAGGTAGGACAGAAGGAAGATCCACCTGAACATAAGACCTTTTGTACTGTAGGGTAACTGAGCATTGCCATGGGTTTCTCAGAGATTGTAGTCTCCATCCCTGAAGACGCTGAAAAGCCATTTGGGCAAGGTCTTCAGGAGCCTGCTATGGGTGGTCCTGTTTCAGTAGGAGGGACTAGCCCAGATGACCTCCAAGGATCCCTTCAAGGTTGAACCACTCTGTGTTTCTATGATTCCAGAAAAAAGTTAATGAATGCAGGAGGATTTTTGGCATATCTGCCAGATTTTCTTGTGTATCACTTTGGATTTGGACAAGTCATTTTATCCTTTAATGCTTTTCTTCCTTCATCTGAAAATGTGATTTAATTATATCTACTACCCATGGAGCACACTTCATTAGGAATCCACACACCTGCAGAAAACCTGTGCACTGTTCATATCCTTAAGTGGAACATTGATGATGCTCAGATTTTGTGGTTAGTTCAAGGAGCTATGGAGCTGTGGTAAATGTCACTCTCCCTTTGCAAAGCCCCTGGGATACTTGGAAATCATAAGCCTTAACACTCCAAAACATTCACCTTGTTCTCTGTGTAGGCTGGGGAATGCCACAGCTACCAACACTTTGTGACTCCAAGACATTCAAATTTGTCTCATGTCATAATCTGTATGCTTGGGTTGTTATTTTGTGTAGCTAAAATCTGAACATGCCTCCCTGCTGCAGATAATTAGTGATATGCACATGGGAGATGTTACAGCTCATAGGACAGTCTTTGCTGTGACAGTTGACAGTGATGGTAGCACAGTCCGTTCCAAAGAGGGAAAGGGGAGCAGTGCTATCAGGAATTGATTTTTGCCTTCATAAAGCCTCTCCTTATTCACCAATTTCCCCTAAACCTACCTGCTGCTCAGATTTATTTGAAAGTATAAAATTAAATTTTTACTGGTTCAGTTTTATTGGAGGAGGGTTTAGGTATTTTATTATGCTCAGCACTCAAGTTGAAACCTCTGTGAAACCTAGCTCTACATCCATCCCTTGATGTTGTCAGGTAAACAGCCTAAAGGGAGTTTACTGTTTACTTCTGGATGCTAAAGGGTTACTTATTATAAAAGATGTGGGATATCTTCAGAATATTTGGTTTACAGCAGATTATGAGGACAGTTAAATCAGAAGTTGAAGAAATAATATTCAATATATAGTGAGCTGTTTCAGTAACTCAGTGGAAAGGTAGAGGGAAGAGGTGATGCAGGTTTTTTGTGATGACGATGATGGTGATGATGATTGATGAGGCCATTAAACTGCTGATAATCTGCTCCAGCCTTCCAGAAAAGTCCCATCTCTTTTTTCCTTTCTTTCTAAACTATCAAAACAACTTGCCCATTTACACCTTTCTTGAAGAATAAGGCAGTCAAATTTCAACCTTCAAAATCTATTCATGAGACACTGGTAGAATTACAGGAGAGACAGATGCTTTCATAGATGTCAGGGTCTGTCCTAGTGAACGGATGACCTGATGGTTCGTAGGAGTGATCTCAGGGTGCAAAAACCAAGAAGGTACAAGGAGGTTTGCAGTATCAATCAACAAATGCAGTTTTATTGAAATAACCACAGCAAAAAATGCGATAGAGGGATTAAGGGAGAGAAAAAAAGATAAAGAAAGAGAGAGAAAAGAGAGAGAGGGGATATAGCTACCAACGCAGAGACAAAGTCCTTTGGTCCAATCCAGTCGAGGATCCGCCTGTTACACTGGGGAGATCTCAAAGAGCACGGCTAACCGGGGTTCCAATTATACAGTTTTTGGTTGGGGGAAGGGAAGCCAAAACAAAAGGTCTCTAGGGAGGGGGAAAAAACCAAATAGGGGGGTACACAGAGTCCAAGCCAAGCAACAGGCAAAGACCATTGTTTTCATGGCCCAATGCTCGCAGGTCCATTTGTTCTGGGCAACCTTTCCCCCTCCACTGCACAACTCAAGCAGGGAGGTTGAAGTTCAGTCCCAGTCTCTGGAGGAAGGTGCAATGGGGGTTTTCTTGCACGGGGAGTTTCTTGTCTTGCTTTCTTGATGAAGAAACCTTTTTTCTGCTTGTCTGTCATGATGGTTAAGGGCAGGTGAGAGGGGTCTTCTGTGGGAGACCATCCAGAGCTCAAGCCAGGCAGGCCAGGAGGTAAGGAGAGAGTCCATTGTTCAGAAGGGGCAGGACACCCTCTTCGTGTTCAGCATGGCGTGTTATGCAAATAACACCTGTAGGAACAAGCTGACAATCGCGTGACTTTCCCCTCCCCACTGGCTTAACAGTTTTTTCTGTGGTCTTCCATGACAATCGTGAGGCAAGAAAATGAAGGGTATGTCAGACAAACTCCTACAATAGAGAACACCCTTTTTATTCCAGCTACAGGACATTGCTTCATTTTCAGCTTCTGGGAAGACAAACCAAAATTCAAAATCCTTGTGGACATTTATGAAGCATTCCATGTGGCAAAGAGAACAAAAAGAATTATTTGTTCTTTTACTTTTGTAGGTATGGACGTTGATATTTGCATTGTACGTAGAGTGGATACGTTATAAAAATGTTGCACACATTTAGCCAGACTAAAATATTTTAATGGTCTATTTGCATGCATTTTATGCCCAGCTAATCAAGTCTACTTTATCACTTTCTTCTACTTTATCCACTAGTGATCACATTTGGAAACAAATTAATAAACCTGATATGCCTGTCATGTGATTGATTAAGCCATGTTCAGTGTTTCCATCTAGGGAGCAACACTGTGAAGCCCCAGCTGACCCCTGGGAAACCTGCATCTCTGATTTTGAGGGAAGGCTAACAAACACTGCCATGTCCAGTGTCCTTGTCTGCATGGTGATAGGGACACAGAGAAGCCCTCTTCCTGCTCTTCCTCCTCCTTCCAGAGCCACCATAGTTCTCCAACCTTGCTACATGCCCTGCACTGTATTCTGAAAATTTCTGGATCCTTCTGTTCTCACTGCTGAGCCTCAGAAGTCACGACAAGTTTGCTCTGCTATCATTTAATCCACTTTCCTGTTCTGAAAGAATTGACCCCTGTATTTGCAGGCAACAGTATCCCTTAAATTTCAGTTTCAGGTTTGGAATATTTAACCACCAATGTCCAAAGTCTTAACATAACTTTATACAGCAGTAATGGCATCTTAGCTGTAGACCACATGCAGGTGTCACCTAAGCTTGATGACTTCACAGGAAAGCATCCTCCTCCTCATTCTTTCCTTGTTTTTGTTGTCCTGTTTTATATGCACCTAAGGTTTTCTGGCTAATTTTTACTCCATCTCTAATTTAAACTATTGAAAAATGTTTCTTTTGTCACCTGCATACTAAAAACTGACTTAAAATACAGTACCTACTTGCAAATTTTTGTTTCCATGTGCCATGAGGTCTTGGATAAATGATCAAAATCACATCACTCATTCTTATTATTCCAGTAAAACTATCTATGGAACATGACAGAAAATGAGAAACTGCTGCCCTCTTAAGCTTCTCAAAGTACTAAACTAGAGCAATACCCTATCATACCTGAATATTACCCATGACATCCAGCCACATAATATAACTAAAAAAAAAAAAAAAAAAAAGGAAAAACAAATTTAACTACTAGCAGAAGAGATTATACATTTTATATGTGTTTATTAATCACATATATTGGCCTCCAAAACTTCAGAACTAATTGCTAGAAGCAGTAAAATAAACTTGATAGAGTTGTACTAGCTGCGTAAAATTCTTTTCCTTCTCAACAGGGTTAACTGAGCACAGCATTGTACATGACACCGTGGTACAGGATCAGTGCTAGCACTAGAAAATCATCTCCTGTGGAGAGGCTTGACGAAGTGTGTCATACATACAAAGTGTGGCATGCATACAATCTATGCTACAAGAACAAATTCAGGGGGTTCAGGGATTGAAAGCAAGCTTTACAGCTTTCAATCTATGCATAGGCATGTAGGTATAGACAGCATTGCAGATTCAAACTGACACAGAACTAATACATTCATTTCCTTTCAAATCCATGTTTCTCCTCACAGTCTCTACCTCTGGATGTTGAGAGATTACTCGTTTCTGCAACCATTTTTTATGTGAGATTTGAGATTCTTTTTTTTTCAAAGGAGAAAAGCCATACTGAATAGCCTAAGACCTATTTTGGGGTAGGGCTACCATCAGGACAGAGCAAGAGAAAAGGAAAAGAAGAAGAAAGGAGTTATCACAGACTATGAAGAGAAAAACAGAAAACAAATATCAAGATGTACAAAGATTCATTTAAGGCTTATGCTCATACTTTTATTAATAAAAAGTAAGGTATCCTTTTTTTTAGGTGGGCTTTTACTTTTGGCTGGACTCTGTCTTTCAAGGGAGCAAAGCCAAGAAGGAACTCAAATGTTTTCACAGCAACAAGATTTTTCTCTCCTGGCTTGGGTAGAAGAATCACATTCTGCATAAGACCATCTCAAGAGCAAAAGCACAGATGATTGTCTTGTGAACATCTTGTGATGTCTTGTCTGCATCATTCAGCCCGTGTCCATGTGAAACTTCCAAAGTCACCAGGGTTGTGAAATGAAGAAATAACATTTGTCACTATTGCAGGAGTGTGAATGAGGAAAGGAGGGGAGGAGACAAAAGTGAGAACAAACTTTGCCCTATTTCAAAGTCATACAGAAAGTCAACATCCCAATAGTTTCAAAGGAAGCAAAAATCCCTGTCCTGAAATTATGGAGAAAGAGGATATTTCCTGTTCCTTTTGCCTTAAAATTTTCCTTTGAAACTGTTTCACACCAGCACCATCAAAACCTTGGCAAATACAGAGGCAGAGGACAGACATGAACCAGATTCATAATGAAGTGAGATAGAAAACAGGTGAGGACAGCTTTTTCCCTAGCTCTTACCAGCTTTGCAATGAAAGGTTTTCAGGGCTCTAATTATAAATCAAAGCTCAAGTTCTTCTGTGAATCACTGTTTGAAGGAGCTGCAATTTTGCCCTTTAAAGCATTTCCTCAGCCAGGCAGCTGGATAGGGGAAGGGTGATTTTTCCATGTTTTATAAGGTGGGCAGAGAAGGACAGTCAGCTGCAGAGAATCAGGCAGCACAGCTGCCCCACATTAAAGAGAGGCAGAAAAAAAGGCTGGTGAATAGCTCAGCCAGGTGGATTTATTTTCCTCATCACTCAGAAGCAGTGGTAAAATCCCAAAGGCAAAACTGTGTCACTGTTGAAACAAAACCAGAAAAAAAAACAAAAACAAAACCAAAAACTGTGAGCCCAGTCCATGACACAAATATGTTGTGTGGGGAAAGGTCACATACATGCATACATATAAGGAACCATTCACCAGACTCAGTCACTGAGTCACTGGGGGGCATTAAGCACATTGCCTGGTAGTTTTTTAACTCTGCTTTTCAAGGGAGAAAGTATTGGAGATAGTAACAGGCCCTGTTCTGAGCTGCAGTGAGAGTAAGATCCATGGAGGGTTATGAAAAATTCAGATATTTAAGGAGTGAGAACAAAAACATTTAGCTATAGAGAAAAAGAAGATAATCCACTCTCATTTAAAACACGATGCAAAAAATTGCTTGAAAAAAAACCCTATGATACTGTCCAGATGAGTCCATCTCTGGACTGAGCTTTGAAGCTCAATAACACCTGAGCATAACCTGTACAGTTACAGGGGCATTTTATAAGCTTTTCCACTTATGTAGTTCCTCTGTGTTTATGGAGCCCATTCACTGCGCTCACATATTGCTCTTTTTCCCTGCATTCATTTTTGCAAGGACCAAAGATCATCAATTAGAGAACAATTACAACTTTAATGACATTGTGAACAAAGCCCTCTTGCCATTCAGCTGCTTTTCTCTATCCTGCTTATCAGAAAATTCTCATCATCATCTCTCTGTAAAGTGAGTAGACCTCACCCTAAGACCAGATTTCCCCATGCCTTAGACTGGGTCTCTGTCATGAACTTGCAAAAATTAAGAAAGAAGAACAATCCATATGAGACAATGAGCTAAATAAATTCTGTGCTATTACATTCTACAGAAACTAGAATAGTGTTGATAATAATTCATGTGTGTAGCTCTGTATCAGCAACAATGGCTTGGATTCATATAAACATCAAGAGATGCTTCTGAGTTCCCACATCTGGGAAGCCTTATGAGAAATAAAGCAGTGATTGATGTCTCTGCTTTACCTGGCAATTTCACACACATTAATGTTTTCTGTGCCTGCTCTTCTGGACCTTACAAGATCTCCTCATCACAGGAGCCTTGGAAAGAACTATCCCATAGGGACAGCTTTATGTTCTCAGTATGGTATAAATACTTGTTCTCACATTTGTGTCCAGCTGTAGGTAGTCTTTCCTTATAGCAGAAAGAGATTATTAAAAAAAATACGTAAAAGCTGCTTCCTTTGCATCATTAATAAGGGCCTTCCAGGAAAATACTTAAGGGGGAAAAAAACAAAACAAAACCACTGTGCATTAGTACAAGTCAAAGAGACAGATGCATTTATGAAAATCCCACTCAGTCCTGCTATGAGACAAGATTTAGCAGGCTTAACAACCTAGACTCTAATATGTCTCTCACCTGAAAATGATAATTTCATTCAAGGAGTAGGCTAACAAAAAAAAAATAAAAGTTATGAAATTGATTAGACAGTGGGCAATTCATGTCTCTGATTTTGTAGGACTTACTTTTCTAAAAAAAAAAAAAATTTAATTTAATACCAGAGCCTTTATTTAGACTAAATTACAAAGAGAGGAAAATTAAAAATGTGATACAACAGTTAGAGAATATAAACTGGAAAATTACTTGATGTGCAATGCATATTGAGTGTTCATATTTCCACTGTGAGGAGAGGAATCAGTCTTACAAGTAACAGAGAATCATGCAGTTCAGATGGCTTCAGGTGTTAGCTTCCAGCTGCTGCAGAAGTCTCTGATTTACTTAGTTGCGCAAGCCACGGTTTTTTTCCAACATATTAGGGTCGAGTCAGTTCCCCTGGATCACAGCAAATGATATCCTGCTGTGCTGGAGAATATAAACAAGTAGATTTTACAGCAATTAGGGATTGTAAAATAAATCTTAATGCAAATTTCTTCTGATCCGTCGACATTCATTTTTTAAATATGTAGTTCACACTAGCTATGGACAGCATGGCTTGTTTGATATGCAGCCTATTGACTTTGTAGATGTGTGTCTGTGTGCACTCCTATCACCAATCATCAATATGACACCTTAGAAAGAGTTTTAAGAGCATAACACCTTTCAAAGCAGGGTAGAATTGGGAGGAGAAATTTCTCCCCTGCCCTGTTCAGTTCTACAGATTTCAAGGTGTATCTCTGAAATGTAAACATATATTTCACATTGCTTACTTTAAAGAGGATAATAAAGTCGTAGATTTACATGACAACTTTTATCTAAAAACATATAAAATCTTTTTAAAATGATGCAGTGTGTATTGTGAAACTGTTGAGAGCGGGGCATGCAGATCTGTATGCATACTCATAGACAAGTACACACTTTTATAAATGCATCCACATATATATATCATGTAATACAGTGCTAATAGACAGTTATGTTTGTTATAGACATCAGGCAGTGTGATACTAATCAGCCTTTATATTTAAAGTCGAGTGGGTAAATGCTTTTAAAATAAGTCTATATTTTAGACTTAGAAGAAATAAAAGGAACAACTTCTCATCCTTTTGCAACACACCTAGTCAGTGAACAAATGTGAATATTCCCTGTATGTGTATTAAATTTCAGTGGAATTTAAAAGAATTAACAGAAGCCTTCAGGAAAAGATGGTGAAAATGAATCTTCAGTATACACCTACACTCTGAGTGCCTTTCTGTTTTCTGCCTTGCTCTCCTCTCAACATATTCTCTTGCTCTGCTCCCGGAGGCTCCCACAGCACTTTCTGTCTTGCAGCACTCAGCCCTCCTGGCAGCACGCCCTTGCTGTACAAGGTAGTGCAGGGCTCTGATCTTAGAGTGAGCACCCAGCAAGCTCTCCCCTGGGGCCAGGCTCTGTAATTGTGTCAGCACACTCGAATGCCATCAGAGATGACATTTCTGTACAGTTTGGCTTCCTTCAGGGCGGGCATGCCCACGCTGGTAGAGATGGCTCAGGGGCTGCTGTAAGGGCATGGAGAGGAGAGGTGCTTGCAAACAGTCCCAGCAGGAGGAGCTGGCCTCACCCACTCCCTGTCTCCACGTGCCCTGCAGGGATTCCATTCTATCACTTCTTTCAGATTTTGCATGTTCTTTCCCAGCTTTCCAGCATACCAGAAACTTCAGTTTTGCTTCCCAGGTTTCTTACTTCTCAAGGAAACCCTCAATCCCGCAAGACTTTTAGACCATGCCTGGCAGAGTTTCGAAGACTCGCTGAAAATTGGAGATAATGAGCAGAAGCAGGAAGAATGGAGATAGAGAGTGGGCCTGGAGGCAAGCTCATTTATGCAAATACATTGCTAAATGTTCTCTCACAGCTGGGCTGAGCTTGCCTGCATAAAATGTCCCAGCCCTAGATTTATGACCCAGCCTCAGAAAATAAAATAATACTTTTTAAAAAGACAATTAGAAGAGAATAGTGATTTGAAGTTCATGCTGATGAATTTATCCTTTTCAATTGCTAGTTTGTCTTTCTGAGACCAATGGAAGACTCTTACAATACCAGAAAGAAATGATACATGTTTTCAATACATGAAAGCTTTATATCTGAGACACGGTGAAGCCTGACAAGTGTGTTGGGCGCTTGTGTTACATGTCAAAGCAGCTGGGAGCATCAATAGATGTAAGGTGTTTTAATAGAAAACAACAAATATTCCTAATGTGTTTCAAATTTATGATAGGTCTCTTTTCCTCAAATTAAATTTTTTGGGAGATTGATTTGTGTTTTCCTATTTGGATTTTTTTGATAACTGTGCACCTGCTTGTAATTTTTTTTAAAAAATATATATTGTTCTCTAGGATTCGTAGAATCCATCAGATAAAACAAAACCAAACCATAGCCACAAAGACAAGCTGAACCTGAACATCACTTCACTGAAGTAAAAAAAATCACTAGTTCTAACAACAGATCCAAACCTGCTGTAAAAACACAAACAAGTCCTGGTATCCTCACTGTTAAATGAAAACAAGATATATATCATAAAAGCAAATATCCAAACTCCAAAGAAACACCAACTCTCAAGTAAGTCTATACCCATGACCCTCCTGTCAGACAAAAAATTTAGGTCACTTCCATTTCCTTAATATTAGAAAAGAGTCTAGTAAACAAACCAGGAAAATGTATTCTTTAATGGATGGGGAACTGCAGTTAGAATAGTTGACTCCTGATCAAGCTGGAGAGGATACTTAAGTGTTATACCCACAAGCATTTGGCCTGGCTTTGGTTTTATTCATGATTTTAATTGACCAGAACAAAGTTGTTTTGTTTCCATTTTGGAGGGTTTTTTTTCTAAAGTGTAAAAAGCAAGCTGGACAAGATTACAAGCTCTTTGGAAGACAGGATTGAAAATAAAGCACATTGAAAAAGTGGAAAGCCACTCTGGAACCCCATAAGATAAAATTCAATAGCCCAAAGAAAAAAAGCCCAAAGAAAATCTAGTGGACAAATGACTGCATGGAGGAGAACCAGTGAGTACAGCACATCACAAACTGCATGTGCTAAAATTAGAAGGATGCTGTTGCAGAAAGAGAAGGTGTTGAGAAAGACAAAAGGAAACTGCTATTAAAAAAAAAGCAACAGGAAAGATAAGAGGATGAACAGACGTAACCTACAGGGAAAGGGAACTGTTCAGGCTAAGAAAGAAAAGGCTAATGGGAGACAGGGTAACAGCCTTCCATTTCCCAAGTGGTGGCTATAAAAAGGCAAATCAATAGCTCTTCTAGAGACAGTAAGGGTAGAAAACAAAAGAGGAATTTGTAGGAATGTTATTTGGTTTAAAAATTCTGATTCTTCTAGTTAAATATTAGGAAAAATCCAAACCAGGGTGAGGCATGGGAATAGACTCTGTAGGGATTGCTGCAAGAGATATTTCCCAGGAGCTTTGTAAGAATAGATTGTACAAATATCCAGTAGGTGTGTTCATAGTACATTTACCATGAAATAATGCAAAAAGGAATTTTGGTCTCTTGAGGTCCTTTCCCATTCTGTGTTTCAATGCTCACATGTATTTTGAACATGAATTCTAATGAAAAAAATTCAGGTAACAGATTTGTTAAAAATGATACATTTTTTTCAAACAGTGTGCATTGGTCATCTCCAGTAATACATAAATAATCTGAAAATATTTTTGTTCCCTGATAATTCAGTGTTTTTAGGAATTGTACATCAAGCTTCTGCTAAAAATGTATCTCTGTTATGTATTTGAAATTATTTTTTCTGAGAGCTGATCAAAGTGGAGAATATTATTTTATGTTAATATTTCTATTGAGATTTTAAAATCTTAAAAATTATAAGCATTCAAATAAATTATTTGTAAGCTATCATAGACACTTATCAAATTCTTATGTTTCTCATAAATATCTGATGCATTTTTAAAGAAAAAATATCATCAATGCACTTTTCTTTGCAAATGGAAAGAAATATCAGTTATACTCCTTAGATAGAAATGTAAATATTATATTTCTCATGCAAATGTTCAACAAGAGCAGATAAAAATTGCTGCATGGAAATGGAGGTATGGAGGTATGGAAAAACTGAACGCTACTTTCCCCAGATGTTTCTAATCCATTTCTCCCCATATTAATCCAGTTCTCTTCATATCAGAAATAAAAGCCAAAAAGTATAGAAGGATAAAAAAGCCATAAAAAAATATCCCTGTCTGGAGGAATCAAGGTTTCCCTTACTTATAGTTTTGAGATGTCCTTTTAGTGAGCTGTATTGCTATTTTAAAGCCAGCCCCAAAAGTGCATTACTTTTAGCATGAGGAAAAGAGTTCCTGCAAAAGGGCACACACCTTAGTTACAGCACAGTTACATATTGTGCTAGGAGAAAAACCAGGGTTTGCTGAGATAACCAGATCAGCAGTAGGATGAATGTTAGCACAGCTAGATCTGCCTAGGATTTCTCTTCTCTCCAGCCCAGATCTACACAGCTGTGCTGGCATAAGCCTGAGGTGCAGATTTAGATTCAGGCTTTGTGCAGTAGGCACCTGACTCACGAGCTGGAAGTGTCCATTTGTCTCAATATCCTCTAAAGGAAGCTGAGTATGATTGGATTGGAGTCACAGAGCAATCTTTTAGATGTACAAATGAAATTGCACTCTCCTCCCAAGTATAAAATGGAACAGAAATTGCTGTCACTTTCTAAATATCAAACCTCACAAAATGACTGTAAAATCAGAATAAAACCTGGATGACTCTTAGAAATCTTACCAGTGGAGTTGTGTTTTTTGGTGAGAGTGGCAATCATTTACTTGATATGGTAAGAGTGAAATAAGAACAGACATAGTTCCATAAAGATATCTGAATATTCATTTGCATTCTTATAACTGATCCCCTAAAATAATAATTAAAAATATTGTTTTCAAGAAAAGTTCTGATTTCCTTTCTTAACAAAGGAAAGCAGAAAAAGTCCCAAAGCCAACAAAAGTACCTATAACAATATGTCAGATGATGATGAAGTCTATGCTAATCAGTCCTCTCTAGCAGTGCAAGAGAGAGCAAGGTGATCCCATATGGGCTAAGCTCACCAGGGCCTGTCTATAGAAAGGCATCTCCCCACCACATACCAAACACAAAATATTACCCTCAGAAACAACCCATTCCATTCATTTTTCTGAATGACATCTTAATCCAAGCTCAGGTGAAACCACCCTAGAACTCCTCAAGAAACCTACATTTCCTGATGAGTGTCACTGATGTGAGCATTGCACGCGGCAGTGAGGTGCAATGAGTTATTTAACAAAGGACTCATGGGCATGAGAATTGATTTTTTCTAAAATCAGCACAAAAGAGCAGGTCAAATACTGCCCTGAAGAGCAGGG
Source organism: Setophaga petechia (assembly GCA_024362935.1). Lineage (NCBI taxonomy): Eukaryota > Metazoa > Chordata > Aves > Passeriformes > Parulidae > Setophaga > Setophaga petechia. The sequence goes on from JANCRA010000002.1 coordinate 58,696,072, forward strand.
AAAGCCACCACTCCACACCTTCATCCCTCTGGACTGTAAAAGTCTTCTCCATCAAAAGCCTGATCTTTCTGGTGTGCCTGGCAGCTCGTGTGCTTTGAGATCTCTGTCAGAAATGTTTGACCCTGGGGATTTAGACCAGAAAGCCTGTCACATTTTGTAGCAGGTGAAACTGACTTATTTTGAAGCCTGGTCAATTTATCAAGTTGTTGTAATGGCAAGATTGTCACTTGCTGTTATCGATGACATTCAGTTCAGAGCAAAGCTGGCCATCAAGTTAACTGCAGGCAAATTCACAGGAGCACCAGCTGCAATATAAACAAATCCCACCACCCTACTAATTCAGGTACTGAAACGCAAGTGACTTCTGGATGAAAGATAAAAAAATCATTAATTTCAGGCAGCTGAGCAGGAGAAAGTGAAGGAAATTGTGTTGAGCTAGTTTTAAGCAATGTTTACTGTCTCCATTGCATCTTGCTCAGAAAACATGACTTGTGACAGGGGACATCAGGTTGTGCATTCCCCATGCCTCACAGCACCTGTTTGTCCCTGCAATGCCACAGATGTCAATGAAGCTGCGCCAGTTCAAGGCAGTGAGGAATCAGGCAAAGTAATTTCATCCCAGCTTTGCTTTGATGCATTGAAGGCTCATTTTTGAAGCTTTCCTAATAAAAGTAGCATCATTTTCTTCATTTTCTGCACATACAAAATAAATGGTGAACTGTAAAACTAGTACCTGTGCACAGTTAACAGGCATACATTCATTTTGGAACCTGTTTTATTTGAAGGAGATAGATTACTGTGAACACTTTATCTATAAGGGATGGTATTGAATGGAAAATTAGCTCAAAATATCCTCGGTATTTTAAAGTGTAAGTTAACCTGATATTTCAGTTGTCAAAGAACACAGTTGCCCTACTGTTAGCTAATTCCAGTGCTAGCCATTAGTAACTTGTTGGGAAGTGTAGGATGCCTATTGCCTCCTGAGAAAGGAAATGGGCTTCCCAAAATGTCATGACTCTACTTCACTGTTCTCTGACAGAGATAATAAATTGCTCCCTTAAAAAAGGCTAATGAAATTTAGCCATTTATGTTTTAAGGTGTTTTCAATTCCTTGAGTAGAAAGGCAAACCTTTGCTTTTGCTGCAATGAATGCAGATATTTTAGAGCAGACAACTAGCAAGTTAAGCAGAGAATATTTCCCAGGTGAAGAGGCAGAAAGAGCAATACTCCTTCATGAAGGTCTCAAAATACTCCAGTCTACTGAAGCTTTGTCATAGAAAACTTAATAATACAGCATTGTTAGGACTGGATAACATATACTTCCTTTTATGCTGGAGATAGCATTGAAAATGGTGAGGATGTTCCTGAATGATATTTATCATTTTCCAGGAATATAGAGGAGGAGAGCTACACCTGACTGAGGTGCTGGGCATGTTGCTTACAGCTTCACATTGCCAGATCCTAACAAGTAGAGAAACAGATTATGACATGAAAAGGAGATATTTTAATTCTTGTACACTGAACTTATCCATCAGAAAATGTAAGCATGCTGAACAAAGACATGTAGATGGTCACAATTTTTCAAATTAAAAAAAAAAAAATTAAACAGCCCAACATTTCTGTGCTGGATTCAATATTAAGTCAGAATTGTTCTATGTTCCTTGCTTATTTCCATGCTTTCCTTTCTTCCAAATGCAACCTCTTGGGAGATAAAATAGTAATTTGCTGCTAGGTATTCCTATATTTCTCAGGGTTATATATTGTGAATTATTTTGGAGAAAATCAGTGGGATTTTTCATCTTAACTTCTTTTTAAGCCATTGTTTAAAAGCAAATTTGTGTCCAGAGGCCAGTTTGTTAAACATTTTTTCACACATCACTCCTGTTGTTACCTGCCATCCACCCTTCTTCTTGACATTCTCAACTTTTATTTTTGTTTAACAACTGTCTCAGCTGGTAAAGGCCATTACCATGTTGCTAGGCTCTAGTCAGATGAGACGTTGTCAGCATGAGGAAAAACATATCAGTTTCATCAAATCAGAGAAACCACAACCTGTTATGCTGCAAAAACACAGTTTTCTTGTACTAATACTTCTTCTTTTTCCTTGTTTATTTAGCATAAGAGCAAGTCTACAGCTTCACAAAGAAGAATCAGTCTGAACCCAAACTTAAAAATAAATAAATAAATAAAATTTCTCATCAGCTCTCTTTTTCTAGAGTTAAAGTATTTGATTGACATTTTCATTTGTTTCTTATCTTCTTTCACATGTTGCTGCTTGCAGCAAATGCCACCCAGATTCATTGCAATGGGTGTCATTCCCTGCCCCAGCTGGTTCTGTAGGTGCTCATCTTTAGAAGAAACCCTCGTGAAGCATGAGAGAGAAACAAAAGCTTTGGATCCATCCTACTGTGCCATCACTTGCTATGAAACCACTGCTGCTTGGATTTGGTTCACTCCCCATAGCTATTTAAGTTGCAAGTGTTTGTGGTCAGCCTGTCATGGAAATGTTTTTGATAATCCTTAGTTTACTTGCTAAGAAATCAATTTCCCACTCCCCCTAACCATTGCTGTACCGATTTTCCCTGCTTTTCTTTTTGTGGACAAAGTTATACTGAACTATCTGAAGAACTAGGTCACAGCACTGTGGTCCTAGACTGTCAGGGCTTCCACCATTGGGACTAGAGAGAAGAATCCATCCCTCTGCCAGAATGTCACTTACCCTTAACAGAAGCCAAAGATTAGCTACTCTTTCTGCAGGCTTTCTTCCTGTCACCAGCTTCCAGGTCATACTGAGGATTCATTTTTTTTCAGGCAGCTGAAGGTGCAATATTGTACTGTGTGTCTATGTACAGGCAAAGCAAGAAATTGTTTTTCCTCCCTACCTAACTGTGCAGAATTATTGTAGACTGCGTGTTTTGCTCATACTTTTCAGACCAGCTGTCTCATGCTTGTTAGTAAAAGGAGAAATTTTATGGCTGTTTACAGCACTTGGGCTCTCATTCTCAAAAGAACCCAAAAATTACTGAGTCTATCATACACAAGAGCCCAGAAAGAATGCCTCAGTGAAGTAAATTGATAAAGTTTCAAAGGAAAATATTTCTGTATTGGAGAAGCATGGTAACTAAAAGACAGACTGAGAAAGATATCAATAAAAATGGAACAAGTTCCATTCACTGTGATAAAAGAGTGATCTCCACGGGTAGTTTGAATATGGATCATGGATTGAAAGAAACTCATTCTTAGAGTTATTTTGCGAGAACCCCTCAAACCCACCAGCAACTGCACTTGTTAACACACTTGCTTTTTCTACAAGCAGAGCAGAAGTGCAAATTTTCAGAAGTACTTGTTTCTTCCAAGCAGCTCCATCCTAAACTATGGAGAACACTAAGACAGTTGGGCTGGTAGCACAAAGGAGTATCAGTTGCTAAGATTTCTCCTGGAAAATGTAGCTGTCAGCTCCTTCTGGCAATAGAGGCCAAAGGAAAGGACAAGGACAGATCCTTTCAGGCAAGCTGTTCATCTTCCAGTTGCTATTATCCTGAAGCATGTAAGGTACTGCCAAGAGTTAATCTAGATGTGGGTGAAGACTGACAGCCATGGATGGGCCACGTGGTAAGGCCTGAAGATTTCTGTGGGTGTCTAACATTCATTCTCCTGATTTAATGTACTTCCAGATAATGACCCATATTAAGGTATATAACAATGTCTTAGTCTGTATGACTGGAGATTTTTTTTTCCCCATCTTCAAATTTTGAATCCTCAGTTATCTATTTCACAGGATTTTCTCTTTTTCCCACTCTCTTAGTTGATTTTTTTACATACAATATGGACAGCTGCTCATAAAAACTGAAAACTGTGTAGAGCTGGATAAATTTATCAGTCATCTGAAGAAACTGAGCCATTCAAAGAAGATTTCTTAACCCAAATAATTTCATCATTCATGTTCATGTTGTTTTGGCAGAAAAGGTTTTCCTTAGCCATTATATATATATTTTTTTTTTTTAAATGACTACAAGGAAACCAGGCATTCGTTGAATTTCATCTGATTCAAATCTATTTTTCTCACTCAAAAAGGTTTAATTTGTACCTTATACAGCAGTGAAATACCATGCTTATAACTGTACCATGCTCAGCTCTCCAAAGAGCTGGCGAATAGTCACTCAGTCAGGGCCAAAGGGCCAAGATCCTACCCAAATGCACAGAGACAGGGAAGAGAATGAAGGAAGAGATTTGAGGAAGACAGGAGTTCGAAAGGATTGAAGAAAGGGTCATTTCATGAGTCATACTGTAGGTGATACAGAAGGGGCAGCAGGGATTTCTGGAGGCAGCTTGGTACAGCAGATCATGCTAAATTACCTGATGTCCTTTTAGCAGAGCCTGGACTCCAGAATGCTCAGGCCTCTGCCCTACATGACCAGGCTCATCACTCCTCCTTTAGGCAGGCTTTCCTTTCAACTATATCTCATTGTACAAAGAGAGAATGCAAACCAGAATCTTTAGCCTTTCTTCGTAAAAAAACCACAGGATGTTAAAAAGGTCTCCTCAGAGAGCAGCACACACCTCTAGCCCCAGGGGTTTGGTATTATGTCCTTTTTCCCTGACACTGAGCTGCTAATCTGAGCAAACATGCCATGTTCCTTGTTATGCCAGGACACATGAACTACTTAGTGCCAAGAAAGGCCTAAAGGCATCAAAGTTTATGCATTTCTATGCACATGGAGAAGGATTTTCAATAGTAGCAATGGAGCTGGATTCTTCCAGTTTCAGCCCTGCTCCTCCCTTAGGGTGGTAGAGCACCAAGCAGAGGAAAGCTCAGCGCAGGAGCTGCTCACTTCCCCTTTGTTTGTCCTTACTGCTCAAATAGTTCCTTTTCTGAGCAAATAATGCTTTTCTAATGTTACATCTCTTTGGGTACATCTCCTGCATTATTAATATCATCAACTTACAAAGAAAATTAACTGTAGAATTTGCCTCTGCATTCAGTGCTAATCCCCTATAAGCTCACACCTCCTGACCTTGTTAGCCTGAGCTCTGAGCATCTAAAATAAAATCCTGCCTAGCAGGCCACTTAGGCTGTGTGGTTAATCCAGAAGATCTCTCGGGTCAAAGGCTTAGATTTAGCTAGGGCAGTACTGCAGCATGTCTGAAACACTTTGCCCAGGTAAAGAGCTTTGGAAACCTGCAGAAAAGGGTCAGAGGCAGAGTTGATAGCACCATATCTTTTCAGGCTCTTCTCCAAGGGCCTCAAAGCAAAGATCTATTGCCTGCAGCAGCAGTGCACTTGCTGCAGCCAGGCCCAGCAGGCCACTTTCTCAAACAAGTGCTGGTGTCAGTAAAACCTGAGCTCACCTCAGGCTGAATGTAGTGATCTTCTATCACCTTCTCATCTCAGCCTCCCTCACCCTTTCTTCTCCTAAAAGGGACTCTTCTAAGTGTCTAGGTTTGATGTTTGATTTTCTTGTTAGGGTGTTTGTTTGTTTGTTTGTTTGGGAGTTTGTTTGGGGTTTTGTTGGTGTTTCATTTTGATTTGGGAGGGGTTTTTTTTGTAGTTTTGGGATTCTTTTTTCTTTTAAAATCCACTGACATTTATATTTAATTACCTTCCACAGCAGATTGCTGTATCTGCTATATTTTCTACACAGCTACTGCTGTATTGAAGACTTCCTCTCTTACAGATTAAAGATTCAGAAACATCACCTCACACACACTGTTCCTCACTGGGACAGTAGAAACAAGAAGCTTAGCAAACTTGAAACTTTCTTATTTCAAGTTTATTATAATTTTTAGAAGTCCTACTCTCTACTCCTACTCTCCTACTATGAGAGCAACTAAATCCATTCATTATTCCTTACCTCAAATTCCTCATTATGTTGTATTGGGGTTTTTCCACTGTTGTTGGTTGGAATAAGACAATCATTCTGCTACAATTCTAAAAAACTGACTTTTAATCACCTTTTGTAGAAGGAGTAGAGGTGCTAATTAGTTCTCCACACCTGATAGAAATCAAATTTCTGTCAACAGCACTGGGGGTTATGACTGGACTGTCGTATTCTATTGGCTTTTTATTTTAATTGATAAAATTCACTCATTGATAGAATCTCAGATTTAAACATTTGAGAGTCTGTCATCATTAAAGGCATACTCTCTCTTTTTCCCCAGGTGTCTTAAGGAATCATAAAGCAGAGACTGCTGCTTCTCTGGGAAGATCAGGTGAAAGTGGGAAGCAAATACAGTGCTGGTAAAGCTTATCCTGCAGAAGGCTTGTCAAGCCAGAACAGAAAGATGAGACAGACAGACAGACAGCCATGCAAACAGCAAGACCATCATAGAAGTTCCCTTTTGCAGCATATCATCTCTTATAACAATTAAATGATGATTGTTAGTAGTGAGTGATGAAAGCTGTCCTAGTCATGAGATGAAGCTGAGAAGAAAACATCCATGTGTATAAACATGCCCTATATTAGGAAACCCAGCTTATTCACAAAATGTGTGAGGGGAGTCCTCAATGACATTTAAAGGCAACAGATTTGCAGTGGACAAAAAGTGCATTATTTTTCAACACAGCAATCAGTAAAATTAATCTGCTTATTCTGCAACTTGCAGTTTCACTGTTATTTCACTCAATGAGGCAAAAAGCTTTGTAAATTTGAAGAAAGGATTTTGCAGGCATATGTACAAGATTAACATCTGCTGATTGTTATCTAGAAAACTATCTCAAAAATAAAATATCACTATTCTCAGGTTTCAGGACACAAGACTGTCTGTCTTTGGAGGTCGAGAATTACCTTTATATGTTTACCATATTACCACAGACATTTATTTATGAATACAGGTCATATATTTCCTAAATGTGCAATCTTGAAAAAATATCTGAGGAAAAGGTTAACCTCAAAAAGTAAGCATTGTTGTTAAGACTATTTTCTGGGTTTTGTTGAGCATCTGCCAATTTATTAAATAATGTCCATATTTCACATTTTAGAGGCTTTTTTAACTTTTCTGAGCATTGACACAGAAAGTGAAGATGCATTTTCTATATTTTGCTTTGACAAGTGAATGATCACACAAAGCTTTGGAGACAGGGTGACCACACAGTGACTCTCTCACATAGGCTTCCTTAGTCTGTGTTTTTCACGAGTGTGCCTCCCCGCCTTTAAAGCCTCTTTGTGTATCTTAAAATCTACCTGTAGATCTGCAGTAAACATAAGAGTGCAAGTACATAACAGTTACGTAAACATAACAGTGCAAGAACTAATCAAGGGCTTGGCAATTTTTGTGATTAAAGGCATTAGACTTTAGTCTTAGTCTTTAGTTATCATTATTATTTAAAGATCATTATTTTATACTAATAAAGTATATTTTTAAAGTAAACTGAGAAAAAGAAAAATAATGTGGGAAAAACTCAACAGGAACATGACCACTTTCTCTTTTTTTTTTCCCTGTATCCGTCAGTCATCTGTCCCCTGCGTATATTTCTGGTTTTGGCTATATCAGTACTTGTAACTATTTCAGTTCCATATCTTGTTTTCACAGGTGTCTGATACAGCTGGAAGCAGAACATATCAAACAGTACAGGCTAGGCAACCCATTACAGGGAATCCTATGCTCACTCTTAACAACCATTTTTCTTAGTAAGCATTTACCTGAGTAGAGAGGAGCACAGGTCCTATCCTAATAACAGATGGCCAGATGTACAAACAGGAGCATGTATCCAGGCACTCCACCACTGATTTCTGAATTTAATATCTTCTGCATCACATATTCCTTTCTTAATTACCTCAAGGCTAAATGGCAGGTGGGAACATATCTCAAAGGATGAATTCTTTTGTGCGTGGTACATTTAACTTCTAGTGGCAGGAGGCAACTTAAAAAAATTTATTTTTCTATTGACTTCAAATAAAACTGTATTATAGCCACACTTCTGAAAGCTACACCAATTTATAAGGCTTTTGGAACTACCAAAATGTTCTGGTGTTGTAAAATTGTTTAGATGTGCTGATGCTGAAATATTTCACTGAATTATATAAAAATATTTTATTCTGGTAATGTGAAAACACTTTAACAATCTTCAATCTTCAGTGCAATATACTATTTAAAATCTCATGTTAATCCAATAAAAATTAATATGTGTAAAACCAAAACAATTAATCAAAATGGTGTAGTCAGAATGATGTGCTTTTACCTTAGCAAAACAAAATGTTTTGACATAACAGAAATAAAACAAGACAGCTGAAGTGATTTGTTTCAGCCCCTTTTCAATGAAAATTTCATCAAAATTGACATATTCTCCAGGAACATTTTGACGCTGATGAAACAACATGTCACAATGAAACACAGTCCTATTTACACTGGTTTTGTTTGCCTTAATTTTAAGAAAAGGAAGAAAAAAAAAAAACATGCAAAGAGCTGGCTGCAATGACACTGCAGATTTTTCAGGCATACTTTTGGAAGTGCTAGCAATTAAAGTGTTTTTGTCCATTTACGTCTTTAATTCTCTTTCCAAAAACAGCCCAATAAAATTCCTAGTTTGCTCCTTAGGTGAATATGACTAAACAGATTTGTCATTCCCCATTCTTTGCTACAGTGAAAGCTCAGGAATAGCTGTAAGCGTTTCATGACATCTCTCTCTTCTTGTATTCTTTATTTTATGACTGGGGGTGATTTTCCCTCCTGCACACCTGGCCCTCATGCACCTTCTCCTCATTTTCATGGTACAAAAGCTTGGGCAAGCTCCCTTTTACTTACTCCTTGAGTATTCATAGGTCTAATTACGTTAAATTCAGCTTGTCTGATTTGAGAAGTCTTATCAGGAATACTAAACCTGTGCAAATAATATGCATAGACTGAAGTATTCCTCCTGAATGCTAATTAACTATCATATAAGGCTTCATACATAATCAAATGTCCAAATGTACCAGAAGCCTTGCACGGAAAGAAAATAAAAATAAAAATAAAATTAAGCATGAAAGAAATACTTTAGACAAAGTATCAAACAAAAATCCTTTGCTGGTAATTCAGAGCAGCCCAATAACCCTGAGCACATTTCCTGATTCATGCTTATGACACCACCTTCTAATTTTGACTGGGAGAAGATGGATCTTAGCCATTCCTCCACTTGGGCTACAGAGACCGCAAGATGGTAAAAAAGGATTAAAAAAAGCTAGGACAATCATTCAGCCTTCTTCACATTCTGCAATATTTTCAAACTGAATTTTGAAGAAAGTAAGTCATAATTAATCTTGTTTAGCCCTTCTTAGTGTGACTACATTCACATCTATGTCTTCCCTTCAGTGCTTTCCATTTTTTTCTTCTGGAACTCCTTACCTTAGATTGCAGCCATCTCAGAGCACAGACCTACCTTTGTGCAGATTAGTCCTCCTAATGTTCAGAGAGAAATCCAAGCAGCTTGACTCAGACCCAAGGAGGAGGTTATCATGAACCCAAAGAAGATCTGCTGGACTTGTCCACCTGGATGGCCTGCAGGGCTCTCTGGTGCTGACAGTGTGATTGATCTCACTGGACCTAAATGCAAACAATGTACACATCAAATCTGAGCTCCTTGCCCAGGTGCTGCCCTCAGCCAAACAACAGAAAGGGTAGGAATCCATGCTGCCTGTTCTGGCATCTGCATCTGGGGGAGCTGAGCTGTGCTCTAGGAGAGCCTCTTTCTCTCCTGTGACTGCGCAGGAGCTCAATGGCATCCATAGGCATCCATTGTGTTCATGCCTGCAATCCAGTGGGATGATTTCCTTACCAGATTTACTTGCTGGACCTTGCTGTGTCATAGGATTGGCAACTTCTCCCCCAGCAGGACCAGGCCTAAGTCTGCTGGAGTGCTCTGCGTCCTGTGCCTGATGTGTGCTTTAAACCAGGATAAGATATGTGCATGTAAACCAGTTTCTGCCCACTGGACCATGCCCAAATACACAGGCAGTGGTACAATGGAACAGTCCTTTTGGGTCCCAACAGAATTCCTTATCCCAATGCATGAAAACCTGGAGCACTGAGAGCTGGCAAGCACTTCAATCAGTGTGCCTAGAATACTCAGAGCCATCTTCCTATGTGTGTTTCTCATTATTGTCCAATTTCTTTCACTAAGTAGGTCAATTCTTCCTCTGCCTTAACATTCCGTCTAATTCTAGTGACTCTACCATAAGTATTTAATTTGAGAATCTTTTGCTGCTATCAACCTTAATTTTTCCTTTCCACAGTTTTCAACTATTTCTTCTTATCCCTTCATCTTCTGAAACAGAGAATTAGTTCTTTCTTTCCATCTTTTATATTGCTATTCTGAATGGATCAGGCTATGAGCAAATGCTATTCACCTTCCAATCTTGTCATAATTTCCTTTCTCTAAATTGGTATTTTCTTCAGGTTTTTTTCAAACTATTTCTTTTGTCCCAAGCTCAGCATGGAAAAATTAGAGTTTTGCAAGGCTGCACAGAAGGTCACTGGTATCTCTACAGCTTTGTGTGAGATCTTGTAAAATGCATAATACTATCTATACAGCCCAGTTTGGCACACCTGTGTTTGCTCATGTCCTCCCCCATTCTTAGGCACAGAGCATCCAGTTCTCTTTTTTGATCTTCTCCCATCATCAGAAATTTCATATATTGGAGTCCGACACTGTTATAGTCCCGAGTGTCCATTGCTGGATAGCAGAAAAGGACATGCTATGTTCTATATTTGCATAACTTCTGTTTTTGTTGTGTTCATCGCCAGAGTCCTAAAAAGTATGGTAGGAAAAGGAAGAGTGATGAGAGAAGATTCACATTACATCATGAGCACAAAGCAGATGCATTTTTGTTTAGTTCTCATTGCTATAAGCATTTCTATTTTCAGACAATTAAAAAAAATCCTTCCTTTTGTTTTCTTTTCTGACTTTAGCTGAGTGAATATTTTAATATCTACTGCTGTTAATCACGGGGAAAAAAGTACAGTTATGTATAGTGTGTAAAGATAAAATAGTTTACTATGCATGAATGCCAGACATATATTCAGTAGACACTGGGCAAAATATATCCAGCAGACACTGGATAAAACAAACAGAAAAAGCTGACTAATAGAAACACTGATGGGAAGAATCTGACTGATGTCTCTGTGTGTGTGACTAATACACGGATGTATTACATGGATACAGTGGAAGGACAGATGGATGGGAGTAATCAACAGGCAGATGGATTGATGAATTGAGAGTAGCTGTATGGAGGGGAAAGTCAGATAAAAGGAATATCAGAGAGTGCAAGCATACTTGTGGAATTTCTTCTTCCAGAATGAGCCCAGATCAATCTCTTTGAGAATCACCTGCTTAAATGCAACTTCCTCTTTGCAGTGAAATTGTGTTCACTCTACAGAGGTGCAAGGAAGATGAGAATAACCTTTGAGCAGAGTGGATGCAAATTTAGACCTGAGAGCACAGAGCAGTATTAATGAGGGGAACAGTAGGACAAGATTAAATCTTAGCAGAAGACCTAGTCTGGCTTTCAAAAAAGAAAATGTAGAATATATTTGCACATAAAAATAGCAAATTTTTTTCCTGCTAATGAAACCTAAGACTTTGATGTAACTTTTATTTAGCTTGTGTTTTCCTTAAACCTACTCACACTTTTTAAATATCTGAATTTCACATTTTGGACCTTAACGACATGGAATCTTAGCAAGAATTGGGGTTTCCATGTACGAAAGTGATGCAGTGATCTGCCTGTACTAACAGCAAGGGTGCAATATCATGATGTGTGGTTACATCCCCTGATGTTAGCATTTGCTGCTGACAGTTTCCATTAACAGAACTAGATAGCTCAAGAAGCTGAAATTTAAACAGCTTCTCCTCCAAGTTTCTGCTTTAAATCTCCCCAGGGAGGTAGTACTTGTAACAGTAATAATTAATTCATCCCATTTTGGTCTTCAATATGCATTTGTAGAATGTTCTGTGCATGCACACTGTACAAATATTTGTGGGACTTCAGCCTCCTAGGTAACAAATCCAAAGTTAGCCATGTGAAATAACCCCTCATCAGGATGAGCAACCTTTCCTGCACAGGGCCCTGCTAGCAGCTCTTCTGCAATCCACCATCTCATTTATGCTACAGATAAGGCACAGCCTCGCATTTGGTAGGCAGCTACTCAGTTTGAGCACAGCTTCTCAGAAAAGATCAAAACCACTGATACAAACACCCAACAGATTTTCATATACTTTAATTCAAATATTATTCTACTGAAGCACATGTCTTCTGACCAGTATTCACCAGAAAAATGATGTGTTTTGGGTAGCCAAGGTGACTTACAACAACAGAAGTTAGAGAAAAATATGCTTTCTACTTAAACAATGAAGACCTTTGAGAGAAAAATAAGCAATGGCAGAAATAGCAGTTTTCAGCTGACTTCACTGAGCTTATAGTCACAGTCACATTGTTTCTGAGGCTATTAATTTCAACATCATTTTAAAACCTGATTGGTTGTGAGAAGCAACATTGCAGAAATGAACCATGGTACTTTCCATTATGTGTTCTCAGTACGTCTTCTGAGTCATTTCTGATTAGCTGGCTGCAAACATTACATTGTCAACAACTCAGACAAAGCCAGATGTGTTATCTTTTTTGTCTTCTGAGCAATGCAACATCAGTAGTGACCAGCTGACTTCAGATTCCTCTCTACTGCAATAGTGAGGTGGTACACTCTCCATAAACTTGGCAAGCTTACATTTTTGCCAAGCTGAAAAACTTAATTTAAAGCTGGAAACCAAAACACGGAGTTTATTAAGAAAGAATCCAGAAAAAATGCCAAGACCATTTTTCTGTTTGCATTCCATAGTCTCAGGATTTGGCTTAAACCCTATAGAAAGCAGGGCGGGGGGAGCTGGTGGGTGGGGGGGGGAGGGGGGTGTGGAAGAGAGAGAGAAGAAAAAAACCCCTGTTTTCTGAATTTTCTTAAGTTATATATTAAATGCAATGTTTCTGGTAACAAGGGATGTTGCAGAGATATCTCTGACAACAGATACCATTTTGTTCTTCTTCATTGAGCAGCTGCAACAAAGCTTACAGCCTTGGCATCAACCCCCTTACTGAAAATTTCCTGTTCTTCTCAAAAAGAAACCTTCCTCTTCCAAATACCCTGAACCAGTTCTCTTGCTTGTCTTTGTCCTGCCATGAAAGGAGTTTCTATCCTGAGGGACTATCTGGGTTCTCCGATTCCCACATATTTCTGTTAGATAGCCATTTAGTCCCAGTCATGCTTCACAATTCTTGTGAGCACATCTGTTAACCAGGAAGTAGCCCACATATACCAAGCTCATTTCTCAGTTACCAATGAAGAGCTAATGAACATTAGCAATTCCCCCCACGTGGTTTATCTTGAACAATGTGCCTAAAATATACTGAAAATGCTCAAAATGCTTCTTTTACCTTGAGTCTCTCATGCTGCACAGTTGAACTCGTTCTCCCTCCTGTTGTGGTCTTCCTTTTGGTAGAGGAAGCAGTACACCACTGATTATATCATTTTTCAATGTGTTGATCTTAAATCTAAAGAAACATTAATATTTTTGTCTTCCATCTCAATTTTACTTTTTTGTGTTCTATGAAGAATTGGAATTCTCTTCAGAGATCAAAAAACATGTACATAGGCATTCAAACATATATAAACAATAGTAGAAAAATTACATAATCAAAGATTCAATTCCTCTTGTTGTTTCAAAGACTACTACTTATGAAGAAAAATGCAGATCATTTCTAATTTTTCAGTGTCCCTGAAAATACTGCTGCCTGCCCAGCCTGGATTAATCTGCATATGGCTGTGATTTTGGTGCCATCAAATTGATTGTTGAGGTTGGCAGAAGCAACAGTGGCACCTGGTCAACCTAAGGTTCTAAAACTGAATGAGTGCCAGAATAATTACGCTTTATTGTACCTGCTAATTTCTCTTGGAAAATATCTTAATAAATTGATTGCATGTTTCAAACAAACCTGTAATGAGAGGATTATTTACAAAGGCCACACAGAAGCTGTTATTAAAAAGCAATCAGAAAGAGAGAGGAACAATGGCAGGAGGGCTCAGTGGGGAAACCTTAATGGTGGGGAGTTTAAGATTTGGGTTTTGTTATCTTGCTGACATTCTAATTAGAAACTATTTCTCCCACTTCATTACTGTCACACACTTTCTCTGAATTAGCTTTCACACTCGATTAAGGAGAAAGTTTTTTTTTACATGCCAGGATGAGTCAGCGCCAATCTTTTTGCTTTTGTCCCTCAAGCCTAAACATGCAAAATCTTGATGTTCAGATCTGGATTCTGCTGATGTTGGATTTGAGAGTGCCACATGAGAGATTTTGCTGGGGCATCTGCAAGCAGCAGGGTCCAACAGAGAAGCTGGCCCTATGGCTTGTGAAATGGACCCTGCAATCCTGCAGGGAATGGAGGTGTTAGCCAGACCTCTGCAGACACAGAGCTGACCCTGTTAGCTGATATGAAATGTTGACAGTGGGGAGAAGCCAAGTCATTTATTCAGCCCAGTCCTGTTTTTAATGCTGAAAATTTTGAGATGTAAGTGAAATCAAATTTCTGTTACACAAAAATGGTGTATTATACCAGAGTACCCCTTCCCCCAGTCATTATTCTCCCTAACTGGAAAACAGGTTTTATAAACAAACAAGAAATTAGGAATCTGGAGAATCTGAGGTGCGAAAAAAAAGGATTAAAAACCCTGAGTATGTGTAATTAGTTATAATTAATTAGCATATGTTTGCACAAAATCTAGTAAAGCCAAGCACTATGCAATTGCTGCAGTTCAGGGGAAGGGTGTCTTAAATGATTGGGAAGGTTGGGTTTAGGATAGTGGGACTGGCATCTGAAGAACAGAAAATCCAAGGTGGAAGAAGAAGCCTGCAGAATATGAGTCATGTTCCTGACAGAAAACAGCAGAAGGTCTGGAACCTGAAACCCTCATGTACGCCAAGCAGGCTCAAAGCTGCTTCCCTGGGCAGTGCTCTCATTACTTTCTCCTTCAGTACTGCAGCCAGATGGACAATGGCTGGTAGTTTACCCTGGATCTGAATGCAGAATGGACAGAAAGGATTTTCAGAATTCTTCTCTATCAATATTTGTAGGACTCGATACAGAAACTCTTCCAAAATGGTGTCAATTTGCTTCAGGGCTCCTTAAACAGAAACGTGACCAAACCCAAATGGTTTTAATTTAAAATGTTGTGTTAAAATCTTGTGGGAACTGCAGATTACTTTTGGGCTGTTTGTACCTGTGCACAAGGTTTGTAGGTTGGTGCATCTGCTCTAGCAAGACTCCAGGGTGAGCAGCCAACACCTCTTTGCTCTAAGGAAGGATACTGCTGAGGACCACAGGAAAAATGCACAGCCCACAGTCCCCATTCAAAAGGCTGAAAGGTACCCTGAGGTCCACAGAAATTCTGGGCCATGACAACTCTCCTGTACAGATTTAGCCAGTTTGTGTTAGGGTATCTCCCTAGAAAAATGGTGAGAAGACATTATCTGGATCACTTAAAAAGAGTCTGGGGTGAAGCACTCTCTCTGTCACCACCAAAATCATTCTCAATCCAGCTCCTTTCTTGTTATCCACTTCAAAAGTGGTGTCACGTTGTTTGAGGTGTGGAACAAAAAGTAAGAACCTCATAAAGCAAAGTGTAAGAAGTTGCATTTGCTGTGTGAAATAAAACTACAGAGTAAAACTCATTCTGTGAGTTTTACTTTACCTTTCAAAACTACTGTTTTATAAAATTACTTGGGATTAAAAATTGAGAGACAGAAGTGAAAATAACATATTGGTTACATTAAACCAGGCTGTAAAGATTAACACAGCCTTCACTTACAAGTCTCATAAGAGACTTGAAAAATGAGAAGGAAAAAACAAACATGATAGGACACATTCCTAGCAGAGATGCAAAACGTAATGAAGAGACGGGTATGTGAAGCAAGACAGGACTTTCTACTAGGCAGTAAGAATTACAGAGGACTTCACATGGAGAAGCCAGCCAGGAAGAGACAGTGACAGAAGCCAAAATAAAAACAGAGAGAAGCCCAGGAGAGTGGCTGCAGCAAATCTCTGGAGGACACTTTTGTACTGGGATTATCAACAGATAATGGTGCTTCTTCCTGAGCCCAGGTTCATTTTGGGCTATAGAAGCAAACTTGCCAAGTACTCAGATCAAATGTATGGTCAAAATCATCCATACTCTTTTACCAGCTGCTTGACTGAATCCTAGTGGACAAAATCTGGAGGTATCAGAGTCTTGGCAGCAAAATCAAACCAGAAGTTGAACTAAATGAAGGAACCTAGCTCCTTTGATTCAGCTTTTCCCTCCAGTATACCTGTGAGCATATATCTCTGTTATTTTGCTACTTTTTTGTTCTTGTTTTTCTTTATGGTGAAAACAAGTTTTACTCCAAGGCAAACATTGCTCCCACTTGTACTAGTTCTTTTCTCACTAAGAGCACTCTTTACCACCAGCCTATAAATCCTCAGAATATCTAAATGTAACAATCTTTATATCTGACACTTTTCCTGTAAAAGACACAGGCTTCTGGCAACTAATATAGTAGAAAATGATCGTCATCATTATATTTCTTAGTGTTAAGGTATGTTAAACTACTGATGTACTGATTCAAGAATGATGCCCTCAGCGCATGGGTCCATGCTGAGGCAGTCCTTGATTTAGGGAAAAGCTTACTCTACCAAGGATCTGTATTACCATACAATAAGCTCTAATCTTTACTCCTATTAGGATCTATCTACATTTTTCCTGTGGTATCTAGGGATTTTTTATGATACCAAATCTGTAGCAGGTTTTCAAATGAGCATGAGCTCTAACATTCTGCAGATAAAGTTCTATGCAGTCCTACAAGCCGCCATGCAACATCCCTTCCCCCCAAATTTGGAATACATTGCAGGACATTAAGGCAAATCATTGCAAGTCCAAAGCCTTATCTGACACTCCAGCTGAAAATCCATTTAGTGGTCAGTGCAGTTCGCTGAGCACTGATCTAATCTGCTGGTCATGAAAAATGTTATTTTGATTTCTGCAGAGTTTCATTCCAGGCCAGAACTTTTCCAGCAGTTTCAGGAACACAGGAGAAGTAATAAATTAATCCACACTTGAGATGAAAAAGTTTTGGCTATCTGGGACTGGGTTTCTTGAGGCAAAAAGCATGGCCCAGCTGTTTTCTGAGTACTGAACAGAAACATACTTCTGACAGAACATGGATTCCTGCCTAACAAACAGCAAATGAACTGGCAGGGTCATGAAATGGAATGGGAAATACAAGTATGCCTCTCTAGACACGTTATCTCCATTAGAAGTGATACAAATAAAGTTTGCAGATTTCCAGCTTCTCAGGTAACACTGATATTCTCAATTTTCACCTGGAACTATTACTTTGAAACTTTGGAACACAAAGGTAGAATAATGTGTCCTGAAAATTTGAAAATGTAGCCATTTTGGTTAGATATCTAACAATATGAAAGCATAAAAATAAAAAAGAGAAGAAAATGTAGAAGGGAAAGGAAAGGAAGAAATAAGATAGAAAGGTACATAGTCACCACCCTTGGATCCAGTGATGAAACTTGGTTACTGCAATTTCCATTGTTCAATGATGATTGCAGTCTTGATCCATCAGGGGTACGGGAAGCCCAGAAAACACAAAGTCCACTGGGTTATTAGATGCTCAGGATAGGTGGGAATGCCCAGATGTCTTCCCTGGGACAGGAAGTTTTACACTGGGAGATGAAATATTGTAGATCATGGGACACTTTGGGAGTCCTTGAGGTGTTCTAAGTGACAGTTTCCTCCCACCTCAGTGTGGTTGAGTTAATTGTGGCCCATCAGAAGGGTTGACTACCCCCAGGCTTTCCTAAGAATGTCCCAGTATTTCCCTGGAGAGGTGTTTTCACTGCTGAGCCACTTTTGTAAGGACATTGGCATGACAAAAAGCACCATCCCACCTCTCAGGACTGGCCTTTTCTGTTGTATGGCTCAACACCCACTTTACAGCCACTGGTGATGGGTGCGCAGCCCCTCTGCACCACCACCCTGTGGTTGTTACTGTGCATGGAAATTGTTTGAATCGTTAACCATTAACATTCCAGTCTCTCACAGCATATCAGCGCTAACACTGCACATCCCTAGCATTTGTGGTGTGCCCCTTTCTAAGAAGTTAGCTGATTAAAGAGGGCTGCTGAGTAGTGTGGAAACACAGGTTAGGGCAGGGCAAAGCTGTGTTCTGAACCCAGATCTGCTGGATTAGTTCAGTCTCTCAACAGATGCTGTCAACTCCCTACAGCTGTACAAACACCAAAGTAAGACAGAGGTTACACTTCCCCTCTCCCCAGGCCCCACCAAGCATGAGATTAGCCATTCAGTTATATTCAGAAAGATTTAAAAAATCTTTCTGGAAAGGAACAGGGGGTGTAACAGAGGAACAGGGTCATGATCAATGGCACAAAGTCTAGCTGAAGGACAGCAATATGCAGTACAACCCAGGGGTTGTTAGGAGTCTGATCCTGTTTAACATTGCCATTGATGCTTTGGATGATGGGTTAGAGTGTACCCTCAGCAAGTTTGCTAATGATGTGAAATTATATCCCAAGCCTCTCCAAGCAGATGAGAAATTACCCAATATTCCCTCCAGTAAGCTCTCCATCAGCCAGAGGCTTTATCAGAATTTTAAGTCCCTCTTTCCAACTGCTGAACAAGGTAAAACTTCCTATTACACTGAGTGTAGAGAAGTTATGTATCGAGGTTGTGATTCATCAAATCTTTATTGATCCAACCCACACAGTTTAGTTCTTAGAGAGAAAAGTAGAATAAAGCCTAAATTCCATAATCTTCATTGGGGCAGATATAGTTCTTGTGAGGAAGTCAGAGTTGGTACAAAGAATTAGATTTCTTTTTTGTGTGCCTATGAATAGAAATGAGTCATTAGAATTATAAATATTCCTTGTTCCAAAACCCTAAATTAGATTTTTTTAGATTATTTTTTTAAGACAATCCAAGCATTCCCCAAGCAAACACCTTTACTAGGTGATACATTCCATTATGCCTCATTCTCTCATCTTTTGAGATACATCTATGCAAGTCTGCAGGTTATTTCAGTTTTCTTCCTCCACCCAGCCACTGCCGTCTCATTTGTCCCCTTGCTGTAGGCCAGGAAGCTTTAGATATTTTCCTCCAAATTCATAACTAGTAAATATACTCAAACTCAACTACCAACCTTCTTTCTCCAGTATTTAAAGACCTTACCAACCTATCTTAATTCCTGCTGGGTAGACATAAATTATAGATTGTGATGTTTTCAGTCCCAACTATAGTAGTGATGGATGGTGCACTGCACATTTCTTTGGTAAATAAAGATGAGTGCACACTTGCAAATATAGGCACAGACACCTGGATGTGGATGTGTTCACATTTCTTAGAGCTTCCATATACACACACCTGTCCAAGCAGGGGTGTAGCTGCCTACAAAGCCTGGATTTCCAAAGTGACAAAGAACTTGAGGTTACATTTGCTTTACTCCTGTTCAAAGTACCTCAAAACTCAGGTCCACTGTCCTTTAAGTATCTGACCCTTTTCTGATTCTTCAAGGTTGGCATTCAAAGGTCTAACAGGGAGCAATAGATGTTCTGCCCAATAAATATTTATTCAAATGAACATATGCAGAGCACAATGATGTGTGTGTGTCCACACACCTGCACAAACTCATGTGAATACTACTGTTTGTGTGTAACAGCAATATTGTAGCAAGTCAGTCTTCTAGCTGGAATCTTGGGAGCTCTATAGGAAAACATAAAGATTTTATTTCTATATCATTTATTTTCCCCATTTTAATGGAAATAGCTGTGACTTGAGGAGTCACAGTAAAATAGAGATGGGCCTTGAAGAACTGATCTCAAAACTCCAACATTAAAGTTCTATGTGACTCTACAGCTCAGCTAGATGGACTAATATGTAAAATGATCAATAATTACAGCTTCAGATTTACATTAGCATAGAAGGAACACACAGAAGGTCCTTAAACATTCTGACAGACAGTTTTTTAAAGATGGTAACTTGCTGTAGGGTCACCACATCCCAACTGCCATGGCTGCCAACATGAAGATACCATTGCACCATTCAGGAACAGTTTTGTTCTGGCTGTTTATTCTCTTTCCATTCATCCATATTGAAAGCTATTCCTTTAGGGACACCTGCAACTTCCCTCTTTTCTGATAATGCACAGCATGTGTGGTTTTGAAAGCTTTTTATGTAATATTTCCATTAACAAGCTGTAATTAAACCATCTAATTAAAAAAGCAGTAATCTATTTAACAGGGGGGTTATTTTTTTAAAGAAAGCCTAACAGAACTGTGATTAAGTTCCTCTGCTAGATGAGCATTATGGTTTTTCATAAAGCTCTTAATTACTCAACCCAAAATGTCAAATAAATTAAATTAAAGACATAATTTTATTTTTCTGAAAAGAAAAATAATAACACACACCAGAGTAAAAAGCTGTTCCAAATATCCATTAATATAGTGAAAATTGTTTTAAATGTGTTGTGCATTTCAGCCTAGACAAAAGCTGATTAGTGATGTAAAATATAGTGAATAAAATTTTGTACTTATTAGACAAATATATAGCAAATTGTACTTTTTATTCCCAAAATATTAATGAGCAGGAACAGCCCTTTGGGGCCACACCAGTGGTACCTCTCAACCCAGCAACTTGCTCCCAGCTGGGTTGAGGCAAGAGAGTATCCTGGGAAAGCACACAGGCTGGGACATTCCCCTCTGCCCCCTTGTGTTTCCACAGCAATCACCTTTGTTGGATTTGGATGTTAGATTGTACATTTTGCCTGTGAAATTTAGTATCCATTTACAGCTCTGTTGTCTGCAGAGTTGCCTAATCCCATTTTGAACCTGCTGATGCTCTCTCCCTGTGCTGGCTTCTGGGCCAGCAGCATCCAAAGGTTCCCCATGCAGAGAGCTGCTTTCTTTACAAGCTTTAAGCTGTTATCCTATTAGTTTTTATCAAGTGCTCTTTAGTTCCTTTCTTGCAGGATTCAGTGGATAACAATTCTGTGCTCACTTTATCTCTGATCTGTATCTTATCATAACGTTACTGGAAATCTTCAATTTATTTTGCTCTATTTAGTTGCCACTTACTTTTCCTAAATATGGTCATTCTCATCAACATTTCCCAGGATGATAATCAGCCCTCCCTCACTCACATTCTAAGACAAATATTTCTGATGGCAAAAGTCAGTCAGCACAAATGGGCTGCAATTTCTAGAGTATGAAATTATGTCTTCTTCTCTGTCTAAAAAATAAATAAACTTGCTCTCTACTGACACACTTTGGAACCTCTTTGAAGAGTTCAACAGGAATTCTCTGCCTGGTAGGAAATATAATGGCTCAGTCTTGATGTGATGGAGCCCAGTGCTTAAATTTGCACAGACCCTTCCACTCCCTGCATGCTCAAGGAGCTCAAGGGGCTCCTTGTGAGGCACTCTCCCAAAAGAGCCAGACACACACTGGGACTGTGGGTGTAGCAATTAAGATGGAGCATTTTGGCTGCTGTGAGCCACAGGCACAAGAGCTGAAATCCACTGGATCCTCCTGAGTTTCTAAGTTTGCCCCTGCTCTTACACAGATGTAGTGTGATGGAGAAGGAGGGATCAGCCTGCTCTGAATGCAAATGGCAGGAAGAGGAGGAAGAACAAAGAGAGAGAAGATATAAAGAAGGGATTTGCAGAAGCAAAACACAACCCTGCTGTTCCAGCATGTTTGTGGACCTGCTAGGTTTGGACCTGTATCTTTTGCCATGCTGGGGTTTGTCTCACTGCCAAGCCCAACAAGAACAAACAGATTGGGCCAAAGAGGGTGTTGTTGTTTAGTTTGAACACAGAGCAGTGGTATGTGAAATGAATTTCTGTATACTTAATCTTAGCCAAATGAGGCTGTCAGATGTTTGTTTCTCCGACCTGAATCAGCATTTTATACCAAGAGGAAAATGTTCCTTGGGTGTAAAGCACAAGTGAGTGAAACGGAAAACCATGGACTCCAATATTTATCATTTTCTTTCTCATTAGGCTTCTTTGTTCAAAAGCCAGAACATGCTGCCTGTGCCTCCCCCATCTCTATCGGCTGCCTTGCTCCCTTGTTGCTCCTCCCACAGGCAGCAGCTAAAAGCAGCCATTTGAGGCTGTCGTGTGGGAGTGTCCCAGTGAACAGAGAGTAGGAGGGGGTGCGAGGGCTGCCCTGTGACATGCACCCAAACTCCCAGGAGCTGCTGTCGTGCCTCACCCTGGGAGCAGGAAGGTGGGCTGCAGGTGAACCCACCAGCTCCCCAGTGGTTTCTTAGACTGACCTGTAAGGGTTTGAAAACACCTCTGCCTCCTGAGCAGAACCCACCTATTAGTCAAGGAAAACAGGACACTTTCACCACAGCTCAAAGTGAGGAAATCAGGGATCAGGAATGGATGCTGAGCTTTTAATTACAGGAATCTAGAACTGAGAAGGCAAAAGCAGTAATTGACAGATCCTTGTTCTCAGTTACAGTACAACAGCACCTTTTTTAATAGGACTGATTAATTAAATTCTTCATGGGATCCCAAGGAGATATCAGTTTAAGAACCAGCATTTGATTTACTCTATTAAACTTTTTGGGCATTAGGCAATTGGTTGGGCTTTGTTTGGTTTTTTTGTTTGGTTTGCTGTTGTTGTATCAGTCAATGAAAATATGTCAAGAGAGTCTCACATCAAAGAGAATATCAAGGGCGAAAATGCCAGTGCAGCCAGTTTGTTGTTTCCAAAGCTTATTCAGATACTCAGTGTGTGTGTGCTTGGGGGAAAGAGAAATGACAGGGAAGAAAGTTTTACATGGGAAGCAAAAGTTCCATAAATGTATAAGCTTTATGTAGGAAGCTTTTTATGCTGCCACAAAAGTCAAAAAATCCTCATAGAAAGCAGAGGTGAATTTGTAACTGGTAGTTATGTCACTGTAAATTCTTAATGTAAATTCTTCTTTATAAGATATACTGTTATTACTGTTATTAAATGCACAGGAAACAGGAAATTCAACAGGTCATATACAGAAATGGAAGTGGTTTTGTTAAGTTCATTAGGCAAAAAAATACAAAATTGCAAAAGCTGAGGAGGAGAGGAGAGGAGAGGAGAGGAGAGGAGAGGAGAGGAGAGGAGAGGAGAGGAGAGGAGAGGAGAGGAGAGGAGAGGAGAGGAGAGGAGAGGAGAGGAGAGGAGAGGAGAGGAGAGGAGAGGAGAGGAGAGGAGAGGAGAGGAGAGGAGAGGAGAGGAGAGGAGAGGAGAGGAGAGGAGAGGAGAGGAGAGGAGAGGAGAGGAGAGGAGAGGAGAGGAGAGGAGAGGAGAAATCTCAATAGGAAAAAGATCCACAGCTGTGGAGAAAAATAGTCTTGTGATTTGAAGGAATTTTTCTGCTTTTTCCTCCTTGAGTATCTGTTTTTTATGCTGTTAGGATATGATAGTTTCTTACATACATTAGTAGAGCATAATGTATAGTAACCCTATTATACACTGTTTCATTACTTTCCAACACTTTATTCTTTTTAAAGACAGAATTTAGGCTAACTTATTAAATGCATATGTTGTGGTTGGCATTATCTCTTCAAAGGAAATTAAACCCTATATCTGAATTTCAACTACTTCTTTCAAAAAGATAAAAATCAATCCAATTCTACTTCTAGAAACACTGGACAAATCCAAATGCATGTTGTCATTGCAGATTTAAGCTTTAAGCTAACCAAAATCCCTTGATGTCAAATGGTAAGAACCAGCATTTTGTTTCCATCAGTTTTTGAGGAACAAGACATTTGTGTCACAACAAGATGTTTTTAATCCCACCTAAAACCTTTACAGAAAAATGCACTGAACACTGAGGGTTCTGTTTGCCTGGCATAAGGGATAAGGGGAAGAAAATCAAGAGGAAAAGACAAGGACTCTTTTTGGGAAGAAAGGAGGAGAGACTGTCAAGCCTGCATAGTGACTTAGTTTTTTGAAAAGCACTCCCTTTACAAAGAGCTAGATGTATAACACCAGAGAAACTATACAAAGATGCAGGAATCAGAGCAGCACCTTTCTCCTTTTTATTCTCTCTGAGCTGCCACAATATAGTTTTATCTCTGGACTCTACTAAATGAAAAACCCATTTCCTCTCAGATTATGACACAGAAAACACTTTGGGCTGGAACCTAAAACCTAAACAGGACTTTATTCCAGCTGAACTCAGGAAGAATAATCACAACAGCAGCATCAGAGCTAATAACATCCTGAACATATCGATGTTTTTGTCTTTGTGCGATTTGTGTGAGTGATTCTGCTCCCATTGCTATTCTGGGATGTGGGGTGCTGCAAGGAATGACACAAGTGCTTTTATTTGGTTATGTGGGAGGTACTACGTCTTTCATAAGCAGATGATGTCTAGAGCAAGGAAGCTTTTAGGGTAAGAATGACTCTTCTGCAGTGTCTGTGCAGGGTCTGGCACAGTGGGTCCAGAGCCCACTGAGATTGCTTGCAGCTGTAGGAATACTGCATGGAGTGATATGGAGGATGGGTGAGTGACACCCACAAGATTCTTCAAATGCAGATTGATCACTAAGTTTCATTAGTGTTAATGGTTGCTACCTACAGAGAATAATTTATACCACCAATCCAAATGTATTTTGTTTGGATCACTGAAAAATAATAATGAAGTTAAGGTCTGGGGTAAAATACAGTAGCAAGTATGTGACCCACATGTTTTCTATCACAAACTCCTTGAGATTTTCCACACAAAATGACAGTTGTCTTGGCAGATGACAAATTCTTAAAGCTGACAAAGTCTGGTACACCAAACATGGAAAAGAAAAATACTTGCCTGGCTTCAAAGCTAACCACATCATATCACATTTCAATATTTCTCCTGGGTCCATAACTGAACAATATGTTCTCTATTCAGCTGTCATAGAGTCCTGTGTTTGAACCTGAATATTGTCACAGATTAGAAATGTGAGGTCAATAATAATTTTAGTTAAAAATATACGTGATTGATGGCAGAAGGATCAGTATATTCTTTTCTATTACCTGTTTATGGGATTCCCACGCATACTGTCATGAAACATACTTTACTCAGCTGAGGATAGAGAAGCGTTAAAAAATGTCCATTGAAAGCATTCCTTGCCATGTTAAGGAACTAAGGGAAGATAACAAACCCACACCCTTATAAAAACAACACAATTAAGCACACTTAGTTTGCAGAAGTATATTATTTTGCACTTTCAATTATTTTATAGAAAATCCTCTCCTGAGTATGAGTTGATACGTTAATGGTCATTTCACGGTTTTAGCATGGAAACAATAACACAATGAAACGGTTTTTTAGAAGATTGCTGTGTATCTCTGACAGTCTAAAGGCCTAGGAGAGAGGCATTTTCCACAGCTGGCCAAAACATCTGTAAAGTGTCGGTTTTTTAGAAGGCCCTATTACCTTTAGTAAACATGAGGTATGCTCCTTAAAGGACTAGGACTTCATCTGATTTTCCTACTGCAACAAAGCTTATGTGTCTCCTTACTTGTAAACTGATCAGTCAGGCTCACATTTTAATGACAGACATAAATGTATCTCTAATGATTTTCTTCCACAAGAATTACGTAGGGAGTCTCCCTGAAAGTTAGTTAAATGAGCCTGTTATAAATCTGGAACACAAGCATCTCCCTGCATAAATTTACAAGCACTGATTCCAAAAGGTTAACAATATGGCAGATGGATATGATGATGTGTGAACTCAGAAAATTCAGGGTTCGGTTCCAAAAGCAGTTAAAAGTCTGAGCATTTCCTCAGTCCTTAAGCAGGCTGCCTTGACTGACGCAAACCACCTGCTGCTTCAGTTCAAGCCAAAAATAGTCCAAGAACAGCACTTATGTGTCTTTTGCTCTGCTTCTGCTCTTCATTTCATTGAAAATCCAAAAGCATAGACGTAGAGGCAAAAAAAATATGCACAAGCATGACCTACCCCATTTAAACAAATAAATGTCAGCCACTGGAAGAAGTAGGAGTAGTGTCCAGTTCTCAGTTATGGTCACATGATTTCAGTGCTCATTTTATGCTGATATTCCTCCACTTGAAGGAAAATTTTTGCAATACCAGGAAAAAAATGTATTTTCTATCTTCTCTGTGCAAAAGCTGTTCCTGCATCCTTAAGCATCTGATTTCACACTGTGCAACTTTTCTTCCTGTGGATGCCCTCCTTTCATGTGGACAGCCTGAAGCTAGTGCATAGAAATGGAAAAACCTCAAACTAAAGAAAAATGTATATATTTTTCTCATCTTTCTGTTCTTTTTGTGCATTATACTGCTGAGGCTTTATTTACTCATCAGGAAGACCAAGGATGATATCCCATGACCTTGGGTAAGTAACTACTGCAAATATGTGTACACAGCATAAAGCAGAGCTATTCAGGTGCCAAGCTAGGTCTGACTAAATGCAAATGAATGGCATAACTACACCCTGAACATCCATTGATCATGGTCTCTGGTGGTGCATGAAACTGAATGAGATTAGCACCTCAGGCCCCATGCAGAAGGGAAGTTCCCCAGGAGCAGAGCTAACCTTTCTCAGGCAGGTTCACCTATTGCACAGAGCAGGTTTGCCAATACAGGTAAGATTTTCTCCTCTAAAAAAGTCAAACATCTTACTCTTCCTCAGCGTAGTGCTGTGTCTCCCTCTGATGGCATCTGGGCCACACTTCTAGGCTGATGAACATGATAAAATCTTGTGCAACAGAGGGTGTCTTTTTGGCACAGCTAATGAATTTATTTAGGTCAAGGGTCTCAGGTTTAAAAACTTCTGTTCCATCAAAATGTGATTTTCTCTTTAGCCTTCTAATGAATCGAGTCCTGGGGACAAATTTTCAGGCTGGAGCAGTTCTCAGCCACAACTGAACTCAATTCATATTTGCAACACCACAAGAACAGTCACAGAGGAGAGATTTACCAATCAGTACTTGCTAGAAGAGCTGTAAGGACTTCAGCTATTTCAAAGTGAATTGACAGTCTACTCTTAACATTCACTTTGTGTGAAGGCTGTAAAACAGCTACAGGGATCTGTAATTTCTCTAAGTTCCTCACAACTTGCCAGTGGACGTGAAGTTCTAAATACTCCCTGCCTGTCTACAGCTTGTGACTGGCACTCTGGACACTGAGGAGGCTTTGCAGCCACCACATGCTGCTTCACTGTCCTTCAAAAGCTGCATCCTACTGATTGACACAGCTTTGAACCCCTATTCACAAATGATTACAAAAGATTTGTCCCACACTAGCAGTTCCAGGAATAAAAATAACAATATTTTCCAGCCTATTAAAATGCAAAAAATTGCTTTCTCTCTCTTTGCTCAACCCAGCCTGTCTAAGAACTCTTGAACCAGTTAAGTTTCTTAGGGGAAAAAAAATGTGTGCATTTGATGGTCACTGCAAGATTTCAAAATAAAGTAAAACATTTTACAAGAAGGGTCAGCTGAAGGTCCACTTAAATATTCTTCCATTGTTAATACTTCAAATCTGAACAAGATAAAAAATTCCCACTAGTGACTCAGTCCTCACTAGTCACTGAGTGGGTTTGTGCTGAAAAAAAGGAATGCTGAGAACCAGATTCCTTTCTTCCCTTACATAAGCAACAATTATCTGTTTATGTAGGATTAAAAATGCTATCTTCTCATTGTATTCCCATACAGCATTTTAACAAAATGCTCAAGGCATTAAGAACTATTAAATGGTAAAACTCCTCCTGCAATCAAAACACTCAGTGGTCTAGGATCTGGAGATAAGGATGAAGCAGACATTTCTTGTTATGAGACTCATCATCTGTACGGCCTGGATAAATAAAAATAAAAAAAACTATAGCAAAAATTTGATTAAAATCAGAAACATTTATATCAATTTCAGTAAAATCACTTTCATTTTTTTAATGTTTTAGTGTGCTACACTGAGCTTCAGAAAGAACAACAGTATCTTAGACCTACTGCCTCTAGGTTTGAAACCTTTCCATTATCTTTGAATCCATTTTATTTTTCAGAAACAAAACAACCAAAAATGTAATGCTATAACACAAAAGACTGATATTAGTTAGAGGAGATTGGAATAATAAAAATGCCTCTGCAAGAGCCAAGACTAGTGCCTGTTGATTCAGCCCAGGGCATTGATATAGAAATTCACATGGAATTGTCTAATCAGAAGTAAATGTTCCTTTTCCAGAGCATTCTTTTTGTTTTTCTAAGCCCTCTGTTTAGGTGGGTGACTGCATGGGGCTAATGATTAAACCCAGAGGGAGTTCAACCTCTTCATTTGTGTGTCTGTCCAAATTTTCTAGAGAATTTGGAGACTCCTTTTCAAAGTTCACATGCAGGGATTACTGCAAGCATGTGAAAATCTATTTTTCTTTGATGCTTTTCACAGCCCTTATAGAATTAGTTGATTATTAACCTTATTGAAAAGAGCTCAAGTGGGTTATGGTTTTATATTTTGCAAGTGGCATAAGCTTATTTTGCCCCTAATGTGAGGTAAAACCTTGACCTATATGAACCTTGCTGCAGTGAGAGAAGAGCCAGGCCTCAGCTAGCAAGCCTTGTTGGAGATCTGTGGATCCAGGAATACCTAGCACAGTTTTCAGAATAGGGTCCAGGCCAATCAAAGCATGGGCTGATCAAGCCAGTGTCTGCCTGCAGAGTACCACAGTCATCCATTTCCTTCATCATAGCCATTACTATCTGGCTTCCAGGCTGGAATCAGCTACTGTTTTTGCCTGATATCAGCTGAGCCCTGTGATTAGAAACTCACTTCAGCCTGACCACCTCTGTGTTCCTAGCACAGAGCACCAGTCTCTACCCAACACTGTAGGTACCTTCAGATGGAATTTGTTCCAATTGAAGTAAGATTTATCACTTGGTTGGAGATCTTGCTTCACAAGACTGTGGGTTTTTAATGGGTGAAACTGCTTAACTGCCAAGGATTGGTATTTGGGAATGTAGGACTTGGAAAGTGTAACAGGCAGATGTAATGAACCCATCCTGATGGGGCAATAGTAAAATTCATTTATGTCTTCCAATCATTTGCTCTGAAAAAAATAAAAAGAAAATACTGGACATGTAGGATATGACAAAAGATTTTTTTTTCCTTTCATGTTAGCTTATAGAAAGCCAAAGTACACATATCAGTGAAAGGAAATACTACCAGAGTCAGAGCACCTTTTCAATTGGGATCAGCCAGTTTAGTTTGCTCAGTTTAATGGAAAAGTTCTGAAAGTCTTACAGTGGGTGACTTGCAAGTCAAAACACAGCCAAAGGGACTGGTCTGGATCAAATTCTAAGACTGAATTGAAAATGGGATCCTTTGGGCAGAATTCTAGCAAATGCTGTAAGACAGGGAAATATGGGAAATTAGACTGTCAAACTAAAGCTCAAACTGCTGTGCTTATAACAAACCACATCCTCTGATTTTTACTGGGAGCAGTTTACACCAGCATCTGAAGAGAATATGTGTCCCCAGTGGAGACCATGGGAGCTCACCATTCCCTCAGAGCACTGACATATTAAAATTCATCCTGTTGCTTTTCCTGCTCTCTTTCATGCAGATGCACAAGCACAAAAATGTGTTTTAAGCAGCACACATAATTACCTCAGCTTTTGGAAACAAGCAGTAGGATAACACAGAGTAGAAATGGTTTCTGACAAAGCCTGCCTTTAACAGCACAGCTGCTAAGAAGAATTGCTCTGTGCACAGAGGCCATTAAGGCACAACAAGGTGTCCATATGAGTAGGACTGAGCAGACTCACACATTTGGAAAGAGAAATATGCACAAGCTGTCTTAGAGGGAAAATAAAAGCATGCCTGGGAAATATAGTGGGAAAATTTACTCTTGGTCCTCCAGGCTGCATAGTCCAGGGACTGGGGTTGCTGTAGCATAAGATGGCATTGCCCCTTTCAGAGGTAATGATTTAGATAATCTCCAATCTGGATATAAACCCTTGAGTTACTATGTATTGTCACAGTGTCAGTGCCTTAACCAGGCCTCCCACTTGTGCTTTATAGATTGTACAAGAACAGGATTGCATTGGTCTGCTTCAAACCTCTGAGCAGTTAATCTAGCTGAGGGCTTTAAGGGTTTAGCAGGTCCTTCTAATAGCTGCCATGCTGGTGTGCAGTTAACCTTTATTGCCGTGAGGGCCCTATTAAAAATGAGCGACATTCAGCTCCTTTAAGGAAAGAAAGATTATGCTTCCAGATGTGTTGATACACTTGACATATGCCCTGTGATTGCAGAGCCTCTCAGGCACCAAAAGAGTGCTGTTTTCACAAAGCTGCAATTTTTGTTTATACAATATATACACACATGCTTGTCATGGTAATTTGTGCATGGCACTTCTAACCTGAGTGATGAAAATACAGAGAGAGAGAGATTGAGTGAGGCAGTCAGACTTCACCATGCATAAATAACACTGCATGTGGAAAACCCATCCTCACAAGCACAGCCTGTGTAAAAACAGTTTTCTTTGGCTTGCTCCAGTTAGAACATGCATAAACATTTTCAGTTGTTGCTACCATCACAACAGTCTGAACACACAGAATAGCGTAATTTTTAAGGATATGCAATTATATTTGTGAATGAAAGCATTAAATTTGGTTCATTTAGACTAGGAGATGCCCATTTTGTATTGCTGTTCACCATTCAGAAAGCAGAAAGGCAATTTCATGAATGTAGATTTTGTAGTTGTTACCACTGACAAGCATACATCCAGAAATCCATACCCAAGACAAGGGATTTTTCACTCTACTCTTCTTAAAAAAACTTTTCCATCCTCTGCCTTGTGAGCAGAAGGAATGTAATGGCTCCATCTACATTGTAGGCTGAGTCTGGGAGTGACCTTAACCCCTGCTCATTTCCTGACACCTCCTGACATCTCATTTCCATATTTCTTATAAAACCAGGAAACACGAACAAACTAGTCTAAGGGGATCTACCTGAAGGGTTATTTTTACATTTCCACTTTACATCCCATCTCCCAGCCTTACTGCTCTTGGGAAGATATTCACATGTCAATGCAAAATCTGTGGTTGTGGCACAGGGCAAAACCCTATTATCTTACCACGCTTAACCTGACAACCTTTGACAGGCAAACTGGAAAAGGCTGAATAACATCAGCCATTCACTGACAGCAAGTTCTGACTATTGTATGAACAGAGATGGTTCAAAGTTATTATGTCTCATAAACATAAAATCTCTGATTTGTATGAAGAATAGTAACTTGTGCAATGTGAGAATGAGTTTGAGAGAAGAAGTTCTAGGTTCAGAGTCTACTAGACGAATCCAAAACTATTTAATAATTCAAACCACCTTCTAAAATTGTTGCAAAAAGCCACTATTTCAAAGTAATTCAACCTGGGCATTACAGCAGTTCTGTCATCTTCCAGTCACACAGGAAGGTCTCAAGGGGTTTATATTTCTTGCTGCCAGCAGCCATTCCACTCAAAGGCACATAACACTGGAAGTCATTTCAAGAGGGGGCTGGAGTACTTTGGAGAGTCCACATTCAGGAAGCATTCAGACAAAAAGTCTAGCAGGGTTTAATGATTCTGCAACAAATCCACGAGAAGGTCACAGGCATTTGGCTTTATGATGACTGATTGATCCATGGATTACACATACTGATCACAACTGGTCTAAGGAATCTCTCTGCTGATTACAAGACTGATGCAAATGATGTAAAAAAGTATTAGAGAACATGAGCTCACAAATGCTATTTTTGCATTTCCTCTACCCCAGATCCACTTGGGATAAAAACACTGAGTCATATCCTTTGCTTTATTTAAGCCCTGTGACATTTGCGTGTTTTTCCTAGTAGCTCCAGTGTATGGAGGAAAGATCTGCATAAATATAAACCCAAGAAATCAGATTCCTAACAGGTAGTGAAACACAGACACCCTGTTTGCTCAAGAAGTCCCTGAAGCAGTGAGCTGTGACCCTACTCTCTCTTTTTTCTACATCTGCCCCACATTCTTGAGAGAGCCTACTGGTGCAGAAACTTAGCTAAGAGTCTTTTGGTCTGACCAAACTCTAGATTAAGTTTTTGTTTGCTCAGTTTCTGTGGAAACCTAGAAGCATATGTAATTCTTGCTGAACAGATTTTGAAACCTGATTTTAAACTGCTTTTTAAGACTCTACCCATTGTGATCTGTAACATGTCCTGCTTCTTCCATGGTGCCTTCCAGTAGGCAGAATTTCCGCAGAATGGGTTAAAGTGCATGCTGCCAGTTTTTCTACAACAACACATTGGCGACCTAAGCTGAAAATGAATGTAAATGATTTGCTGAATAAAACTATCTGAACGTACAGCTGAGAAATGTACTGACCATCCAAATATTCCAGATTAGAGCACAGGATTACACACAGACACATACTCACACACCCTGCAAAATTTGGTTACTGAACAAAAGAAAGAGAAGAAAAATGAATAAAATTGGGAAATTCCTTAGAGGTTTGGGCTAATTTAAAGTATAATCCTCAGGGGTTTACTTTGAATATACTTCAAATGCCTATTTAATTTCAGTGCAAAATTTTTTTGTTTGTTGAATGGTAATTTCTTTTTCCAATAGTTTTAATTATTTTAGGCTTTTATAAAAATTAAAGATAATGTGCAAAGTAAAAAGGAAACAATTAATTAGAAAATGACAAAATGAAGCATCTTATTTTTTTCTGTTCTTGTTTCCTTAATCACTAATTTGACCCAAATCATCAGAGCATTTTGCTAGCCCTGAAATCTGTCCATAATTATTTTGGCAATTTACAGCATAGCAAAGCTTTTCAAATGTTCTTTTAATGATTCCTTGTATTTTCTCTACTTGAACATTAACAGAACACTTGTGCTCATAAGAAAGCTGGAGCATCATATGAATGTGCTATTTCTGTGGGAGCTGCCATCACAACCATTGCTTGGGATGAAACAAGTAGCATGCAGTAAAAATACAACATGACTGCAGTGATCATTCACCAAACAGGAACTAGTTGGTGAGAAATGTGCTGCTGAAACATCTGCACACCAGCCATTGATTTGATCATTTCAAACAATGAGAAGAGACTGTCTGTAAACACACACTAAAAAGAGTGCCTAATCCATCAAACAAATTGTTTGCTGCAGATGGTCCTTCCAGCTCCATCTATAGGTGTGTAAATAGAAACAGATGACCATATAATCATGACATGCAGACATACTGAGTTATCTGGTGTACCAGTTTATCTCCAAACAGCAAGCTCCAGAATCCACAAGTGAGCCAGAAGTACTTATAGACATCTTGCTGCTCCTGGAGAGGTTTAACTTCTGTGTTTTCTGCAGGGTCCTTTCTTATGCTGGGGGTCTAGTATTTACTTGCAGCTTCAGGATATGCAGCACAAAAGGATAAAGAGCCAGAGAAAGGAAAAAGGAAGTTTTTTAAGATAGTGGATTTTAAGAAACAAAACAAAAACAGGCTCTTCAGATGACTGTGTATCACTAGCTAACACTGAAACATCAAACAATACCACACAATGGTACTCTTAAGAGACAGAGAGCTAAAGAATCTGAGCAAAAGAACCACTTCAGGATGCCATTACATGTGGTGCTTCAGGTTACCTGTGAGCACAAACCCCCTGCAAGTGAAAAAAAAAAAAAATAAAACCAGCAATAAACCTTACGAAATCTACCATGTTAATCCACTTGCAATTTTGTGCACCTCCTCATGCTGAAGTCAAACAAAAGGCGGGCAGAGAAGGAGAAAGGAATAAAAAATATAGAGGAAAGATTTAAAAGCTGACTGCTTTTTTGCTATTACCACCTGTGCATAATCACACCTGGCACTGAACTCAGTTGCTTAAGGTCCCACTGAGTTGGCTCTGTTGTGAATGCTTAGGAGCCACCATAAAATAATTACCAAAATGAAAATAAAATGCAACAAATGGACATTTTTCCGAATGGAAACATTTGAATGGCCACCAAAAATTTTAGATTCAGGCTTACTATAAATAAGAAGTAAAGCCCAAAGCTCTCACTGAAGTCAATGGTGAACAAGAGACACGGCCCTGGGCTGCTCCACCCTGCCTAGGGTCTGAAGCACATGTAGGAGGTTCCCTTGTTTTCCTGTATCCACTGCAACAGAGCAGCTAGGATGTGAGCTGGGGTGTGCCATGAGGAAAAAAGCTGCTGACAGTTTGGAAGAGATGAATGAATCTAGGGGATCAGCCACCCTAGCTCCAGAGCAGGAGGCACTCACTGCCTCACTGACGTGTGAAAGACATGCGGGGAGGCAGGCAGTGCAGCACATCTGCCAGGGAAACAAGTGTGCAGGCCCGGGACACTGCTCAAAACAGGGCTTGGTCCTCAGTGCCAAACAGCCACCACACAGGGGCTTTTGTCTCCATCTACACCCAGCACAGTGCAGGCAGCTCCTGTCTGCAGTGACCACACCACCAGTGTGCAGAACAGAGAATCAGATTACTTTAATGTGCTCTCTATGCAGGTACACCTCCAAAATATTCAGCCTGAAGCCAGCACAGCATGTTGCAGCCTGACAGACTGCACACAGGGAGCAGTTTAGACCTCTCCATTTCTCTGACTTCTGCTAAACTCCCAGGTGGAATTCAAGGTGATGGTTTTACCCTACATAGTCATCGCTGCTTTGAGACCTTTTAAGCTTATAAAGCCCTCCCTCTCTCCCTATCAGATGCTGATGCTGTCTCTCAGGGAACCTGTACCCATGTGGTGTGTCAGACTCCTGTTTTTGTTATCATTCCTTACAAGCTATCAATTTTCTTCTTTCTCTACAGCTACACTGAGCAGCAGTGGATCTATTCACAGGCACACCCCTCACTTAGCCTGTGACTTCTAAGTGATTGTTAAGGCGCTTGAGGCACCGAATGAGTATCTACAAGTACATTCTAAAAAGAGCAAAATATGAATAAAACAGTTGTCTGCTGCATTTACAGTTAATTATCTGTAAACCTACTTTCCTGTCCCCAGCACCCACTGGAGAACTGAGCTCACATGCCAAACACCAGGCATCTGTGCTCAGTGTGGCACTGAGGAGGTTCAGCAACACGTGTTCACCACTTGACTGTACTCCCTTCATCTACCACCCATCATGCTCAAAAATTTATCAGTAAGCATCTAATGAGGCAGAGAGACATCGACTCCCTCAACCATCCTCTGATATATCCCCCAGCATGCTCTTTCTGCTCATCAGCCTTCTGTAGGATTTTCTGTCACTTAGCAAATTAGATTCCTCCTCAGCATTCCCTCTGAGGTTTCCCATGGGCTGTACCACTTCCTTTGTGTTGCCAGTTTTCCAGTGGCTCTCCCCCAGGCTCCCTGCACTCTCTCCCAGTGGGAGCCAAGTGACAGCCATGGAGCTGAAGATTGCAAAGGCAAACCCAGAAAATCAACTTGTTTGCAGGCACCTTTTTTGTAGTGCTCTATGAGGACCGGACTTCTGCATTGAATGAACTGATGCTTTTTAATAGAACAAGGAGAGTATTTAGACCAGTAACTAAAATAGTAAACTGAGAGGTGTTTTAGAAATGAGATGTAGAGAGAACACTGTCTTTTATAGCTGTAGCAAACCCCTGCTCTCTGGATATTTTGGTTTCATAAGAATGACAGCTCCCTTTCCCTGCATTCAGAATTGTGGGCAGGCCTGGCAGATGCTTTGTCTGCCCATTAGGACACAGTGCACTGACTTTCCTGTAGATCTTACCAGAGCAATCAGCAGCCTGGAGACCTCCAACCAGCTGGTTATGCAGCTGTCTAATAACTGTCATATTACTTCCTGCTGGAGGAGAAAGGGAGCTAAGGAAGATGGGGTGAGACTAATTAAAAAGAAAAACTCAGAATGTGTTGCTTTTAACTTCCCTCATCCTAGTAATTCTACTTCCTAAATTACTGTAATATAATGGAAAAAAGCCAGAAAGCAACTAGGGGCAAACAGTGAAATAGCATCAGAAATCTATCCACTGTCCATCTCCTCCGTATCTTTTATTACAGTCAACAACATTATTATAGCATTTTCAATCCTTCATGAAGTCATTTTCCAAAAATAGGTGCACAGCAGTAAAAGAAACAAAGAGCTGCTCTCCTCTCAAAGGCCCACAAAATGCTACACACAGAAAAGAGGAAGATTACATTAGAGTGGAGAGTGCACTGGAGTGAAGAGTATTTCCACTTTGTGTTTGGAAGGGGAAAGATTGTATTTAAGGACATGTGGGGTTGCCAAGTTTTGGGCTGTGGCTGAAATATAAAATTTATTGGCAAACAGAGTCTTTTTTTTTTTTTTTTTTTAAGGATGAATTATGAGAGGTTCATTTGGGGTTCAATAGCACATTTTGTCCAAAGAGAAAATAATATATTTAGAAATGCTTTAATTAAGCAGAGGAATAGAATCAGAAAGTGAATGAAAAGGAGGCAGTGCAGTGCAGCATGGTTGCTATGCCACTGCAGATAAATGGGATGGAGGACTCTAACAAAGTTCAAAACAAGAATTTTAACCAATGATTATTAGTCATGGGAGCTTGTTTTAACCACTGAACTGAACAAAATTAAAGACACACCTATCTTGCTCTTGTCCTTGGAAGATGATGCATCAGTTCTTTAAATATTCACTGGAACAGAGCAGAAACCATATAGATAAGTCTAATGTCCTGGCTAAAGTCAGTTTTCCCTATTGTGTCTGTGAATATTTAAGTCAGATACTAAGTGTTTCTCCTTTGAACTTCAAAACAACAGCTGAACTCACAATACACAACAGCCAGCAGTAGGGGGAGAGATGTATGAGCAATGCTTATAACCCCAACAGCCCACCCAGATACCTTGTTAAGGCACAAGAGAACAGTTCCTCCTATCCTACTGGTGTGAATGACACTTACATCCATAAATTGGCTCTTTGTCCAAAATTATATGGTGAAGTCTGGCTGGATTTGTTAATAATTTTAAATAGACTGAAATGCACTTTTTAAAAAGTAAAAAACAGTCTTATTGTGTCTATTTTCCTCTGTGTGTTTGTATGTGCACATTCACACATAGTTGTGCACCTTCAATTACATTGAAATCCTCAGATATAAATAAGATCACATGTCAATTGCATCCTAAAGTGAAAAACCAATTAATATAATTAATTGTCATAATTAATTGTCAGGATAATATCTGCTCCAAGGAGATTTCAGATGATAAGGTAAGAACCAGATACTTAATACCTTCAGTAGTAAGTATGGGGTCAAAAAAAAAAAAAAAGAAAGAAAGGTAAATGAGAGAGAAAGAAAGTGCAAGTGACTTCTTTCAAAATCAATCAATCTTAGGAAGCATCTCAAAAATCAAGTGCTTGTGAAAATTCATCAGGCTGAAATCCAGCTCGAACCTTGGTCTCTTGCAGTCTCAGCCTCCATCTCAAGCAGATGTGTCAGTCACAGCTGAACTTTCTGCATAAATCCTTTTCCACACAAGAGACCAAGGCATGCAGGCAGCTTGCTAGGTCTTTGTATAAAGACAGCTCATTTGCCAGTTATTTGACAAGTGCAATCGAGGGTCAGAGAGAAAGCATGGAGTGTAGAGAGATGACAAATAGCCACATTTCCTTTTGAAAAGTTAAAATGACTTTGTGAAGTCTGTTAATTCATTTTGTTACAAAGTGACAGCCACTGAATTAACTTATCTATGGTGAAGCTCACACATAAAAGACCATGAGTCTGGTATTTTCATCATCCTCGCTGATTCTTGAAGCTACATGTTTTACAAGCCTTCAGTCCCTCTACTTGAATGTTAGTAGCACTGAGTAAACCCATTTAAAAGCTGCTCAGAACCAGACAGGCTCCACAAACATCTGTGCTTAAAACCAGAACAGAACAAGTAAAGGGAAATGAAAAGGAAACTCATAATTTCTGCTGGGAAGGTGCAGGGAAAACCACCCTTTTTTGGGGATTCTGGGGTCTTCAGAGATGCCAGGAGAAAGAAGGATGTCTGGAGAAAGGGTGCAGGAGCAGAACAAGGGAACTGGCTGGACTGAAGTCATCATTGCTTGTACTCTTCTGTTCAGGACTCTGCAGAAGAAAGAATGTCCAGGACTTGGAGGTATAGGAATTACTGCTGCTTGGAGTTTTGGAAAGCAGAGTTTAAAATACTTGGCAGTATTTGAGTCCCAGTCAGGCACACAAAAGAAATAAGTTTTAAAATGTCTTTTAAAATAGGCTCTTTTTCTGACTTTTTTCCCCTACCTTTTGGACATACAAACTCGGATTTGCATTTTCCAGTTTTTTTCTACAAATGTGTACTCTAAGGAGTCATTCACTGAATTATTTATTCCTAACTGGGGACTGATATTCATGCAGCAGCCCCACCACTAGTCTCTACCACGCTCCCCAGTACTATACCACCAAGTATCATGACTTTCAGGTTCCCTTTAAATTTTCCAGAAGACCATTCATCCTTCACAACATCAAGTCACTAGCATTTGTTCTTCCTTGTGGCTTTGCCCCAAACTGTCCTGGCTAGCTTTTCTATGTACAATTGACTTCCCATAGCCTCCATCACTTCAAAGACTAAATAATGACACTTGGGTTAGAAGTACAACGATAAACAGAAAATAAAAAGAATGCCAGAACAACGAGCACCTCTTGGACTACTATTTTTCTTGCTGAGCAAGTGGTCTGTGGATTATTTTTTTTTCTGCTGGTATAAATGCAAAACACAGCCACTAGGAAGGAATAATAATGAAAGACTGCTGTCTGGGTGCCTGCAAAACTTTCTCAAATTAGATCACCAAGGTCCAAATTCTCCTTCAGAATCGACCAGCCTAGCTATTTTGGATCTGCTAGTGCTGCATGCATTTTACACTTTCTTTGAATTCAGTTGCCTAGAAATGTAGACAGGATGGCCAAGCAAATGTGAGTAACAAGTTAATGATGGGGAATATAAACTGTTTAAATCCTCTGTTCTTCCCATTTTCTTCCATAATACCAGTATCTCTAACACCTGATTTTGGGCTGGAGATGAAAAGAAGTCTCCTTTGTGGCTGCTGTTCTTCTTCCAGGATATTTTATATATTCCCACCCACCTGTGTTGCAAGAATTTTCTGCTCCTTTCAGGAAACAGGGCATGGAAAGAAAACCAGGAACTCTGATGATATGTAGTCAGGGAATGAAGAAAAACAACCAGTGCAGAATGATCACTATACACCTGGGTACTGAATATTCGACAAGGTTGCCTGTTCAAAAGAAGAATCAGCTTTGTTTAGTTCAGCCCATGAAAGTACTTTAATAGGCAGAGAATAATTTGTGCTGAGATTCTCTCTCTGTGATAATGCAGTGCCAGGAAGAGATCTGCAGCTTCTACCTCTCCTTGCCCACCCCCTCACACACATATCACTGCATAATGGCTACCATTCTTAATGCAGTACTTGTGGATGAATTCATTATAGGCACTTTTGGAGCAGAGATGATAACTGAAAAATGTAAAAAGACAAAAATGAAAGGGTTAATCACAGTATCTGTCTCTCTCAAGAAAGGAAAAGCTCACAATATAATTTCTTCTTGAAAGCAGGACCCTCATTAACACTATCACTGTAGACTTCTCTACAATCTCTGCTTTTCCTAAAGTTGCCAGGATGTAAAAATATCCCTTTTATTTTCATTAGAAAGATCTAGTGGGGAATGCATTGTATCTGTTTCCTCTTAATAGTTGTATCGTTATAGGGGCTAGAGCAGCTAAGGGAATAACAAACCAGTTTTTAAGTTCAATGTTAAATATAAGTTTCTGGTTTTGTTTTAAGTACTAGGGAAGACATTTCATGGGTGCTAGGAAATTTTTAAGAGTGATGTTCTTGTGCCTTTTCTACAAGTGTAATGGCTAATGAATCTTTTTTTTTCTTTTAGTTGGCAATTTTTGTTCATGCTCATTATTTCAGTGAT
This sequence comes from Setophaga petechia, assembly GCA_024362935.1. Classification (NCBI taxonomy): domain Eukaryota; kingdom Metazoa; phylum Chordata; class Aves; order Passeriformes; family Parulidae; genus Setophaga; species Setophaga petechia. The sequence continues at coordinate 58,736,048 of JANCRA010000002.1, forward strand.
TCTCAATATTGTAAAAGAAAACTGCAGTTGCTTTAAGCTCTTGTCTGGTGGTGTTGGAAGTTTCAGACTGAAGAAAACCCTAATAGACCTCTTAGAAATTTTGTGACAAAGAAGAAGAAAGAACATGTTCTGAAAAAAGATGGAAAGCTGAAACCCCAGTGGTTTACAGTCATATCCTAAATCTTGCCAGTGACAAATTCCACTAACTTTCTCCTCCCTATATCTCAGAGCCAATCCATATATGAGAAAAAGAGCTGCAAAATACCTGGCTCATGTATCATCAGCAGGATTGTTAGCTGGGATTCAACTGCAATGCCAAATCCCACCATTAGACCTGAAAAAATGAGCATTGATAGAGAACAGAGGATAGAACTTCATATTCCTGGTGAAGAAAGTGAAAAGTTGCTTTGTCATCTCTGATACAGGGAGCTCTGAGATCACTATCTATCCAGGAAGCTGACCTTGGAACATCTTAATATTTCAGATGGGGTGAAATGTAAATGAAGCATCTGCTTTTCTTTTCTCTGTGGCAAGTAAATGCAAGAACACTGTCATCTAATTGGGCTCTGTTACCAGGAATATCAGTGAGGGCACTGGGTGATCCTTTCATTAGTTCATATCTCTCCAATTTTCAGGATACAAACAGTGAAAAAACAGAACATATGTTGTACTTCCTATTTCTCCTACTCAGCATAATTCTGTCTGTCTGCTAACTGACAGAATTAATAGCTGTACAGTAGTTATTGCTGTTGAAATAGTAGTAGAGTAGATTCTTGGTAAGATGTCATCATACTTTATTTAAACAAGAAATTCCTGAGTAGAGAACAAATATGACAACACGAATTTGAAGACAGGCAGAGTCACCAAGACCTTGCCTCCATGCAGCATTTGTTCCAGACAGTAAAATGGTAAGGTCTTCAAGTGCAGATTTTTATATTAAAAAAATATACAGGAAAAGAATTGAGATGTAGCTAAAGACCCTGACTGCTTTGCCCAATAGAGATGGTTTAAGAATGCAAAAGGGAACAAGTTCATACCACTTTTGGGAGTGCTGCCAAACCTAAAAATTTAAAACTCATGAATTTTTCATTGAATATTTTGTTGCTCAGAAGAAGACCCATTTTTGCCCATTAACTCTTTAAGACACAATACACTAGTGTCCTGACTGACACAACAATCATTTTAGGTATGACCTGAGGAGTCTCAGAAGAGCAACTGAGATGAGAGCAGCTGAAAGCAGAGAGTTGGTCAGCACTAATCCTGCTTTGAAAGAGCTGTGTGAACTTCAGGAGCAAAGTAAATAGTGAGGCCCTGCACATGGGCCTCAAGTAGATGCAAGTACACAAGGACTAAGGTGTATTGGTCAAGACTGTGAAAGGACAGACTGTAGCATTTGTCAGCCCAGCAGTGAGATCACACACAACAGTTTAATAAACAGAGGAAGCTGTTAAAAATCTTCCCAGGAGAATTGTCCTGAGTCTTGTATCCACCATACAGCACATTCTGTTTTGCATCTTGTATCCCAGGTTTAACAAGGAAAGCACCCTTCTGTGAGATACTACTTAACCTGTCAACATAGGCAGTATAGTAATGAGATTAATTAAAACACCTTATGGTATGTAGGTTTCTCAAACAAAAACCATGGCTGAAACACAGAGGCCGCTGGTAAAACAGAACCTGACTCTTTGAGAAAGGGTTCTGAGGGAGAAGGATGTGCAGAGATAAAAAAAGGCTCTGGTAAACTGATCTTTACACTGAGAAAGGATAAGGCTGCCAAAACTGTTTAGGCGTTTTCATGCTGCTATCACAGCTCATATTGATAATCAGCGAGACACACTCCCTGGATGTGGTGGTCTGTCATTCTAACCGAGGACATTCTTGTTTTGTTTATCTTGATTTCACATTTAATCACATTTTTACTTGTTTTTTAACATATTTGGCTGAGACAAATACTTGTGTGCCTCATCTTTGCTGACATGAACCTTCTCTTTTTGCTTCCAGGTGGAAACACTAGTACCACTAGGGCATACTGCCCAGCCTGGTCATGAAGCCTAACAGGCAAGACAGCACTCACAAAAAAACAACAGCTCTCCCCAGTGCAATGGAGGAAAAAAAGAAAAAAGACTGCTGACAAGCCCTCTAGATCTAGATTCACTCCAATTGCATGAAAATCTGCCAGGGACTTGGTGGCATATGGACTGGATAATGGCTTACAGAACCCTCTTCTGCAGAATGTTGGGTAAAAGAGTAAGAGCATGATTCATCCTGGTTTCTACTTAAAGTCACATGCAGAAGACACAAATAGAACTCAGGATGGAAAATAGATATTGCATACACAGCTGTTTTTCTCAGTAACAACACAGTAGGAAATAAAAAGACACCATCCAACCCTAAAGTTCAAAAACCCATGGGCATTCCCTCGCATTTACCCCAGTCTTGTGAGCCAGGTAGAGACATGAAAGGAAATACACTAAGGAAAACAAAATGCAAGAACTCTGTGCGTTGTCCTACAAGGTTACAAGGAGCTGTAGTTGGAAATCTTCCCTCTGGGACATTGGAAAGGCTGATAAGGCTGATAAGGCTGGCAAGGTTGATAAACCTTGTTGCCTGTGTCCATCATTGGGACACTGAGTATTTCAGAGTTCCTGTCATGCCTGGGAGATGAAAGTGCAGGCTGCCCAAACAGGATCTCATGGAATGGGTGACAAATCATATCTTCCTCACTGGAAGATGCCTGCAGAGATTGCATAATTCAGAACTGCCTATTTTTTTCTGGGAAAGCAGCTTTCTTTGCCTTTTGTATTTGCTAAGTGTGGAGGTGTTCCTTGGACAATGACAGCAAGGCAGCCTTTCCACACTTTGAGGGACTGCTCAGTGTTAGGCAGGGTGCTGATTCAGAACTTGTTAAAAATAGTCACACCTTCTCCAAGGAATCTGGTGGGAAAGTGCAGGGAAATGTGCTTCTTACAGCTATGACCCAAAAAGCAAGTTGCTAAGGAGGCTGCTTGGATAAAATGACAAACATTTCTCAAAGACCACACTCCCTCAGGATGTCTGGTGCAATCTGAGAGAAGCCAGAGACTAAAGCTCCTGGGAGGTAGTGAACAACTTTCTTGGCATTGTTAAACTCACAGAACACTATGGAAACACATTAATCTTAGATATCCACATTCACAACAGATAAACAAGTAGAAGCAGTTGCTACACTACAAGCGCGCATTTCACATGTGCACTTGTTGCTGGGGGCAAGATGCATTGATTGTTTTTTAACATTTATAAAATCAAGTATTTTTTATATAATATAATTGAGTAAAAATTCATTATGCATGAAGTTGTAACACATAATTCCGTGATTTAAGGTAAATGAGTTTTAATGATGGGCCAGCAATCAGGGTGCTGAGCACCATGTAAAATCAGTCCAGTAATTATCCTTCACCTATTGAATACATTTTGCTTTTCAGTTTGGTAAATAAAAAGAAAGGACAGTGTTTGGGGAACAGTGTAACAAGTAAGTAAATGTATAAGGCACTAAAATAAAGTACTCTCCATGGCAATGATCATTCATGTGAGTGTGCTGAATACGAAATAATTATCTACACACAGTACAAAAAACTTTGCTGGTCTACGCACTGCAAAATAATAAAATTGTGATAGAAGCAGAGAAAAAGTGTTAAAAGGTCTCTAGCCATGCACAAGCTTTCAGAAGCATATTGCTGTGTAGCACAGTCAGCAGATGAATCTTCACATTATCTGTCAGAGTACTTCACACCCAATGAGCTCTTTGATGTCAAAGCTAAAAAAAAGAAAAGGTTTGGGCAAGCTTAAGCCTTTGTTGTTGTTGTTGTGAACTATCATGGGGCTCTGCTACAAGTATTATTCAGGATGATTCTACCAACATTTTCTGCAGAGATAATTCATCATATGGGCTGTGTGACCATTATCTGCTGTAAGCACTGCTTACAGGAAAACGTTACCAGTAAGCCATTGCTCAGATTGGGTGAGTAATTGTCTGCAGCATGTGTCATTGGGTCTGACCTCCAGCCTGCCAACCTGTGTCACCAAAGAGGTGGAAAGCTTTAACAAATCATATCTGAGATGCATGTTAACAAAGTACAAAAATACCTACTCTTATCTATCTCAAATATTCATAGATTCAGAGATTAGTGCCATAAAGGGCAATATCTCAGCTTGCCTGACCTCCTGCATATCACAGGCCATTCAATTTCACCCAGTCACCCCTGCGTTAAGCCCAATTACTCACGTTTGATTGAAGCATATATTTCAGGAAGACATCAGTCTCGATCTGAATATATTGGTGGAAAGGAAAAGCATCTCTCCTTTTGTAATTTTTTTCATGGGTTAATGCCCCATACTTTCAGTTTTCCTTAATTTCTCATTTCAATTTTTCTGGTTTCTGTTTCCAGCCACTGGTTCTTGTAACACTTTTCTCGACTAAGCTGCATGCCCTCTCAGACCCAGATTTTCCTCCACAAAGACATGCTATTTAATAAATTCACATTCCTTTCTGCTTCTTAACAAGCTAAACTGATCCAGCTCTTCCCTTGCAGCATTTTCTCCAGCCCTCAAGTAGAATTTGCAGCTCATTTATATGCTCTCCAAAATAGTTGTGACCATGATTCTATCATCCATCTCATCAAGGCCACATCTGGGAGTTAATCTTCCCCCTGCTTTCCCATTCATACAACAAAGATCTCATTACTTCTCCCCTCCACAGCGGCACTGAATATTTCCATTTGACAGCGTTCTGAGCTCCTTCCAGGAGTGGTTGCTGTCCATGGTACTGCTCTGCCTTACGCCCAGAGAGTGAGATGCTTCCTCTTAGAACCACAGAACCAATTAGTTTGGGGGGGAAAAAAATAAATTTGAGATCATCAAGTCTAACCACAAACCTCACGCTGCTATGTCCATCACTAAATTCTAATTTATGCTGGACTTCCACTCAGATTGATCCAATACAGTAGTACTATCATCTGCAGAAGAGAAAGATGGCAAACCCTCCATGGAGCCATTTATGCAAAAGCAAAGGCTTTTAGTAAAAATTGTAAGTCAAAATTATTCTTCTGCAGAGGTGCTTTAATGCCCCTGGATGTAAAAGTCTAACCAAAGTTGTTTACAAGAAGAAGACTCCACTTATTTCCTTGGAAGGGAATGAGGTGAAATCCATGTGTTAAGAAATGAAACTGATCTCTCTGTGTGGCTACCATGTCATCATTTTTACAACTCTACTCAACATTACATCTCTTATGAGTTGTTTGCCTGGGTTTTTAAAAATTATTTACTGTCACATGATTGAGAAAAATGTTGAAAAGGACTGGGTTTAATATTGATGTTTCTTGTACCCTGTTTAGAAACAATCTCATTCAGTGATGTTTCCTTGCTGACAGCTAGCATTTGAAATTGTCAGATGGCCAGCTTTGATCTATTCAATGTTAACTTTATGATACTGCATAGTGCTTTTCATTAAAACAATTTCATGTCATACTGAATCAAATGCCACACAAAAGTCTATTATGTCTGAGCAGTTTCTCTCATCGACTAAGCTTATAATTCCATCAAAGGATGAAATTGAGTTTTGTTGACAAGATCTATTTTTCATGAAAAAAATATTGGGTAGTATTAATTCTATTACCACACTTAATCTTGCATCAATTGGTTTCTGTATCAATTTCTTTTGCTAGTTTTTGCTTTGTTTTGTTGGTTTTTTTTAACCAAGGAGTCCTATCAGGCTAATTGTGCTATGCCTATCTTAGCTATCACATGTGCCCTTTCTGATCAGTGGGATGGTGTTAACAAATGTCCACACTTTGTGAATTGCAGTGACATTTTTATATTCAGAAGAAAAGTAATGTCATCAAGTCAGAAAGCTCCTTGGGCAGCTCCTTTGAGATTCTTTGGTAGAAATTATCACCACTGCTGCTTACGACGTTAATCTTCTACACAATTTTCACCCCTCCTTAGAATTCTACACATGTAGGTGTGAATAGGGGAATATCATGGTGACAGCCTGGTAACTCTCAGCAGTGCCCTTTACTGCAAGTTGGCCCCAAAAAATCACCTTGTCTACGTCATAAAGAGCAGTGAGAAAGGTGTATGTTTTTCCATGACTTGCATAGTGGTATGCTGAGAAAAATTAGGAGCAGAAATCTGTGAAAATCCTCACACAAACTGAGACATATTACACTGGTAGCCAGGGTGGTAGAATGAGACCTGCACTTGGTGTGAACCCAAGGAGACCATGGAGTGTAGCTCCTTTCCATGTAAAGACTTTGTCTAATTTTGGCAGCAAGGAAACAGAGCTGCAAACACCAGATGGGGAAATATGGGGTGATTTGTTGATGAAAATTCCCCCCTTTATCATTAACTTTCTGAGAAATTAACCAAACACTCTGGTGTGGTTAAAGCCCAGCTGGAAATTTGGCCTGAAGCAGCTGTTTCCCTCTCCCTACCCCCTCAGCTGAGAGAGACAAAAAGCAGAGATCCCAGATGAGATCAGAACAGCTTACTGGAAATAAGAAAACAAACTGTAACAGCAACAATATTAATGACAAAATTATATAAAATGGGGATTATTTACATATGAGAAATGGTCACTGGTCTGACCTGGTGCTGTGTGGTGGCCATTGAGACAGAGAACGAAATGGTCACTGGACTCTCCAGGCACACAATTTCTTCCCCAAGCCCAAGACAATGGAAAACAATGACCAACAGACAGTTTGCACCCATGTGTTCCCCCAAGGAAAAAAGCACCACTTCACAAACCCTCTGCCTGGCAGCAAAGGGATCCCACCACTGCTCCCTTTGCCGCTTGCTCCCCAGAAAAGGAACAAAATGTGCACAACCTCCTGCGTGCCACCTTTATCTTTCACTCAAAGCCATGACCTCTTCTTCTCAGAAGTGAGAATCCCTTGCTTCCACGCCACAGCAATGGTGAGGATGATATGGAATAACCTAGACAAGTTCACACAGTCCAAGCTTTGCCACCTCGCGGTTACTGTGTAAAATTAACTGCATCCTTAGCCAAAAGTAGGACACTCTCCTGGCACTGCAAAATGAGAATAGAGTGATGGAAGGAATTTCCTAACTTGCAGTGTTTTTAATGAACAATTAATAAATGGAAACAAACTAATTCCCAGCAAGCTTTCCCAGAAGGAGAAGTTGTACTTGCCTTCATAAAGACACCAGTCCCAGCCTTGACACCTCCTATGGAATTCAGGGCAGAGACATACAATACCAAATTTCTTCCCCCAGATATTATTCAAAGTAGCTCCAGTTGGTGTACTGAAATAACTTCAGGCACAAGCTGGTGTGAAAATTCCAGTCTATCACCCAAAGGAGCAGGGTTCTGCATCCCCAGCTTCTCCCCTTGCAATTCAGCAGCCATGAGCACCCTGTGGGTTGCCCAGAGAACACATTAACAAAAAAGAGGCCACACTAACAGGTTCTGGGCTGCTGCTCTCTCTGCAATCTCTAGTCATCTTTGGACTCTTAGTTCCTGTCATACCTGAGTTCTTGAATGTCTGAAGAAATTAAATTGTGGTGTCAATTATCTCTGTGCCTGAACTTGTCCAAGAAGATTGATGCCCAACTGAAATCTATGTCACAGAACATGAACAGAGAAACCCATAGAAATAACACATATGACAATTTCTAAATCAAATAACAAACATCCTGTCTACACAAGTAATTCACCCCCACCATTGCACAAAGTCATTTAAGCCCTTATTAAGGTGAGGAATAACCAGGGATTTGATTTTACAGAGATGGAAGTAAATAGTAGAAAGTATTTGTGATGTGTATGATGTCGCATAAGGAATTTTCTTCAGAGTTCAGATTTTGATTTTCTCAGCCATGGATCACAGGACTGACAAGCCCTTTTCTTTGTGGTTCTGCACATCCTCTGCAGACTATGGAAGCTGTGACCAAGGATCCATGTTCACATCAGTATAGTGCTTAGATCTAATGGTTGGATTTAAGCCTTTCTGAACAGAGGAACTGCCTGAATTCTACACAGAATTTCAATTATCAAATATATATCTGTCTGAGAGCTTAGAGAAAAAATGTCTTGTACCACACAAAGAGACAACTGTGTCTCCACATTAACAAAAAAACCTAAATCTGAAAAAAGAGGTTACAACTAAAAGGAGGCTGAAATATTTCTATTCACAAAAATTGCAGTGGACCCAGTTCCTTCATCTGAAGCATGACAGCAGAACTGAATGTCTAACTGATAAGGAAGAGATTTATTTTTTCTTCCCCTATTTTTTTTACGCTGCCAGAAAAGAGGGGGCTCTGTATGGAAGCAAGTCAGGTTTTGTCTACAATCCAACAACTGGGTAATGTTGGGCACTCAACAAACGTGAGAATATTTACTTGTCAGACACTTGGTTTCAGCCCTTTCTATGACCAGCACTATCATGTTCTTCAGTTCATATTCCTTTTCTACTGTCATGACCCAAGCAAGATATCACTGCATTATGAAAGACTGCTGTTTTGTTTTCTTTTAAAATGAGTCAAAGATGACATAATGTCACTTTCTGCTGTAAAATGCTCTGTGGGCAGCTGGGGAGAAAAGGTTTATTGCAGTTTTATTGAAATATATTAAATAAATTTAATATCCAGCCAGCTGATTGAGGCAGAGACTCCCTGTAGATATTTTGGTTGTGCATTAAGAAAGTTGTCACAAGTAATTTGGACTGGAGCGAGGTGTTATAGACTGCCAAATGTTGATTAATTAAGCCCATGTTTGGATTAGTTCTGCTAGATTGTTTCATTAAGGAAGATGACTGAAAATATGGAATAAAGTAACCAGGGGGAATCCAGAAAGAATTTACATGTATTTGAGACCCCCAGCAAAGAGTAGGAGCTGGGATTGAACTTTATGTGCCCTATGATATGGCATGGTACTCCTTGCTCCTTTGTGACTGGGGAAGGAATAGGTACCAAGAGAATTGACTGGTGTTTGCTGTGGCAGTGAATGATTTCATTAGAATTATTCTCAACAGCCAAGGAATGGAGTTCCTTCCTTCTCACATGATTCTTCATCTTTAAGACAAATTTCCAGATTATTTCACATACCTAATGCCAGCATAAAGATGAGAATATATGATCATAAAAGTAATGGCAGCATAATTATTACCTATTTTAATTCCAGATTTGCTGCCATATGGGTTTTTAACCTTCACAGTGTTGTGAAAGAAAACACCTTGATGAGGGGACCTCCTGCATTGGGAAACCTGATACTTACTTTCTTAGGCTGGTAAATACATTGCCATAAGGCTTCACTACAATTAGCTGCATTCCAAAAACAAGAGAGTGGATTGAAAAAAAAAAGTGCTATGCCAAATTAAATGAAAAAAGTTCTTTGATTTTCAGCTGAACCAAATTGTTATCTATTTAACATGAATAAAGTATCATTTCTGAGCAACCTATAAAGAGAAAAGCATCTTCTTTATCAAAGTCCACTTAGCTTCAATCCTAAGGAAAAAGAGGTGGGGATCTGGATTGTCCTAGGTAGAAACCTGGCCTGACTCAGCAACCCTGACATGGGCACAGAGAGCACCTGTAGGAAGATGGACACCATATTCTAATTTCAAGAAAAAGAAAAGCAAGAGAGGCAGTAGTTGAATGTAATTGTGTGTCAGCTGGATAAGGTGGCACTGCAGATGCCCAGTACACTGTGCACAGAGCTGGAAGATCTTGAAATAGAGAATCACATTACCGTGCCTCTGGAACTGTAATGAGAAGCTGGTTCTTGTACACAAATGATGGTACAGTACAGAAAGTGAATAGTCCTGATTTCAGCTGGAATAGAGTGGACTTTTTTCTGAATAAGTGGTTCAGTGCTGTGTTTTGGATTTAGTAGGAGAACAATATTGATAACTATCCTAGGGTGACGTTATGATGCTTGTATCCCCATTCATGTGTTCTGTCAATGTTGGATATTATGTTCTGTACCTTTAAGACTGGCCCTGAAGAGTGAAAGTTTTGTTTTGATTTCCTTATCAGCCTGGCTGGGACACAGAGGCTGTGGCTTTTGCTTTTGTTGTTTTTGCTTTTCACTATCTCTCTCACTCATTCTTGCTTGCTTCACTCCTGCTTGCTTTTGCTTCTGCTCCTAGCTAGCTTAGCTAAACAGTGCAAATTGCTTCCTGGACTGTTTTTCCTCTCTTTTTATTCGACCAGCTCGAACCTGCTTCGGAGTGGGACCTGGGAACACCAAGAGTTTACACCTTGTGGCTGCAGCAGCTGCCCCAGCGCCAGAGGAACTGAGAACAGAGCGACCACCCTGCCTAGAGAGAGACTTTCTGAATTTGTCATTTTCTTTAGAGTGGTCTAATCCACTATTGTTCATTTTATGTGCTGGGGGGTGCTGTGCCTGTCAAATAAGCAGGTTCTTTCCACTTCTCTCCGAGGAATTCTTCCTGAACCGGTTGTGAGGAGGGGCCGTGTGGGTTTGTTTTCTGGAGAGGCTCTCCTTTGGAAATTCTCTACCAAATTTGCCCTAAACCAGTAAAATAACAAACTGATGTTTTCAATTTTGAAAAAATGCTTAAATAAAAGATTTTTCATTTTTCCATGGTCTGCCAGCATGCACACGCACAAGAAGCAGGCAGGACGCACGGCCAGGACAGCTAACCTGGACTGGCCAAAGGGATATTCCATACCACAGAATATCATGCCCAGTATATAAACTAGGGCCAGATGGCCAAGAGGGGCTGATTACTGCTTGCATCAGCATCACTCAGTTGGTGCCGAGCAATTGCATCGCACCTCACTCGTTCTTCTTGTGTTTATTCCCCTCCCTCCATCCTCCTCATTACTATGACTTTTTGTTGGTGCTGTTATTATTCAATTTTACTTTATTTAAATTATTAAACTGCTCTTATCTCAGCCCAGAATTTTTCTGGCTCCCCTCTCCATTCCACCAGGGGAGGAGGAAGGTGAGTGAGGGAAGGTGGCTGCGTGGTGCTTCCTTGCCAGCTGGGATTAAACCATGACATGAACTCATCATCCTTGTCATGATTCATAGCATAAATCATCCTGCCTTCTTCTAAATACATTTCACAGCTGCTGTGGTCCTGCTCAGCCTTGAGAAACACAGCCACAGCTGAGGAAAATGCTGGGTTAACTCCTATAGCACCACTAAACAACCTAAAGAAGCCAGGTCGCCCAAATTCTGGCTGGCCCCAAAGCATGGTCTGCATGTTTTGATGGGTGAGATACTTCAGAGGTTCTCAGAAGTTTTAGCCTTGTGAAAAATTAGGACAAAATGAATAACTGGACAATGTGGCTATTTTTGTATCAAAATGAAGGAGAAGAAGTCTGGCTTTAATCACTTTCTGAAAAACACAACTCTTTTCAGGTAATCAGCTCTGACAGTCTAAGTTCTTAGTCACTCTGGAGAATATAGGTCCCATTATTCTTTCTTCCAAGCTTTTTATTTGCTGTGGTTTAGGAAATCTGGTCATTGAAACATTAAAAGATATTTATGAACATAGTTCTATCTAGTGCCAGCTCTATTTATATTTGCCCTACTAAGTCAATTGTCATCCATCCATCCATCTTCCATGGAGAAAAATCACATGGAACTCATGAATGTTCACAGGGATCAGAAAAAGATAATAAAACCACCTGCATCCTCACCTTTAAAAAGGGAACTGTGAAACTAAAAACAGCAAAACAAACCAACATATCATTACTCTTTTTCTAGGCTGGGGCAAATTCCTTTCATGTAGCAGATATGGAAAATCTAAGTGAACGGATAGAGAAAGATTTTGATACACTCATTTGCTCTGCTCACCTATGTCACATTGCTCCTACACTGGGCATAACCCTCCAATGCTATTTTTTGTGCAAATTTATCACAAAAATCCAGATTTGTCTCTGAGGTTACTTCAGGAGAAATACCTATATTGGTAAAATTATACTAGCAATTTTGTCAGTTAATTCAGCTCAGCCTGTAGGTAGAAAATATGTAAATGTTTCAGAAGTAACAAGAAGTGTTGCAGGTCTCTATATTAATTGCTTATCCCGTTGGTCACTGCTGTCCCCATCATTTCCCACTTCTCTGAATTTCCCTGATCCTGCCTCCCCTTCTTTCAGCTTTTGCCCCTAGGACACCCAATCTCCTCCTCTCCCTTCAGCCTGGGCTCTTTTCTATTGCTTTACATTGTGGTGAGCCAGAAGAAGTGGTTCAGGAGTGGAACAGGAGGTTCTCTGACGTGTCAGGTGACAAAATTTCTGATTTCATTTAACACCACATAGCAACATGGAGGCCTCTCCCTTATTTCATTCATGTTTTAAAATGCATTTAAGGTCCATCTCACTTTACTTTATACCTCATCTATTCCCAAAAATTACATTTTTTTACCTTTGTTAATTAAAACTAGCGGTATCTGGTATTATAAATCCTTTGTCTCTATTTTTCCTCTCTTCTTAAAGGCCTTATACTTTGCATGCTACACTATATTTATTCATGTTCTAAATAATTAAAATAAAAAAAGCTAGTCAAAATTGCTAAATTTTTGTATTTGTAGAATGATGACCCTATTTTTTTGCTTAATAGGTTCTGTCAGATTAAATCATCCGCACAGTTACATACTTATAAACTGACAGTTTTCTATAAATACTGAAATTCTGTAATTATCACTCATGCGACTCATCAGAATTTGAAAATAGGTGAAACAATGAAAAAGAGCAAGAACTTAACCCTTAATCCTACCCACCTCAAAATATGCACCAACCACTCTTCTTAGAATGCTCCCAACCACTCTGGAGGGTGACTTGAGGCCACAAACCTGCTATATTTGTGCACAACAACAAAAACATAGTGGGAAGTATGTTATTTTTAGACAAAAAAATACCCTGACAGGAGGAAAGTGATTCTGGATGCAAACCATCAGCAATATATCAAAAAAAAACCCTTATTCTTCTGAATAATTTTTAAAGATCTGTCCAAAGAATTAATGCATCTTTCATAAACTTGTGTCTAACATATCATAAATTTGTACTTTTTGACCTCCTTAGAGGTCAAACTGGGGCTACAGCAGATAAACTCCAAGAGAAGCAGCAGAAAGTGGGAAGGGCACAGCAAGGACGAAGTGCCACTGACTGTGAAAGAGAGAGCTGCCCTTTCCAGGACACCTGCCTTCCCCTGTCACAAAGGCTGACACCCTCAAACCCTGAGCACCTGCCTTTGGGTGTGGAAAATTGCAAGGCACTTTTGAAATTATGGGTCACTACTCCTCAGGGATGGATTCCCCAAAGTGTTTAAATATGGGGTCAGTACAGCTACTTTTCCATCTGAGATTAGCCAAAGATCTTCTGTTCTGTCAACCTGAGGAATTCTAAAATCCTAAATAATCCCACAAAGAGGCACAATCAGTTTTGAGGAGAAGGACAGTTATCAGCCAAACTTGATTCTAGACTGTTCCTAGTCAAGACAACAGCACAGATCTCCAGTCTCAGTGGTAAAAGCAAAAATAGTCACATGAAAAAGAAAAAAAAAACAAAGTCAATTGATGGCCTCTTTTTCTAGTGTATGGGTGATAAAGCAGCGGGAATAATTGCCTGAAATACTGGGAAATGCTGGAGCAACATGTTAGAACTTGCTCATTCTTTTCAGGCAATATCAAAAATTAGTGTGAAATCACAACCTTACATTGGACCTGAGGCCCAATTAGCATTATTGCCTCAGTCTGAGGTGAAAGTTTGACATGAAGAATATGAAGGTTTCAGCCAATACAGGGCTTGTCTTACCTACAAGGGGCTGAAAAAAGATGTTCATTAATTTCCTCCCAGCTGCACATCCAGGAATCTCCAGCTTGACTGCTTTGATCATACAAAAATTTTTCAGTTCCCTTTTTCCAGACATTTGCAAGGGCTAAAAAGAAATGTGTATCCTGGAAAAGAGTGAGCCTTACAGGTCTGCAGCATCTTAATCTCTTCTTTTGGCCATGCTAGTGTTTTATTAACTGCAGTAATAAAAGCTGTTGAGGACAGAGAATGGTCATAAACATCTCTCTCTCTCCCACTCCCAGCGTTTCCTTGGGGATCCACTCCAGTGGTGCTTCAGCACATGGTGTTGCTGTGTAACAGTGTGGAGTGGTGAGAGAAGGCTAAAAGAAAGCCCCAAAGGAGATGGGAACTGCTTCATGTGCTTGTAATGTACAGGGATGAACACAGGGAAAATGAAGCTGAACATCTGTGCACGTGTCCAGTTCATGCGCCCAGTGCTGTTCAGGAGAACTCACCCACAGGGCTTGCAGTACAAGCCACCTGTTAAAACCTCTGTGCTGGAACTGGCCCTTAGGGACAGTGATGGAGCACACACTGCTGGGACATTTAAAGCCAGAATAAACCAAACACTGAAAGCAATACTGTGGGGTCCCTCTCCTGTTCCAGCTCAGGGCAAAGCAGAATCAATGACATCTCAGGGGCTCTTTTTTATTCTCTCTTTAGATTTCAAACAAGAAGAATGAGACATAAACATACATTCACATTCTTTCCACATTCAAGAGCTGTATATCCATGAACTGTATGTTGCAGCTGTATTTCCACGGCTTTGGAAGTAACCTGCCCCTGAAATAACTGTTGGCAGCAGTCAAGGGTGATGCTGGAGAATGTAAGCACTACCAAGCCCAAACAGGGCATGTAACCACCACAAAACAAACTATTGAGGGTGAAGCCTGAAGTGATGAAATGATTTGTGCTTCTAGTCAAAATAAACACTTTACTCTTCTTATTTCACTATGCTGCATTTCTGGGGGTAGCAAGAAGGCAAGCAGCAATTTTTTGCCAATCACATTATCATCACTAACAACCAGGTGTAGTTAAGACGTGCTGTATAAGGAAAACAAGTCAGGAGCAGGGAGGGACATGGGAGATTTTGTTCCACTCAGATAAATATTTATTACAAATAGCTTAAGGCTGTAGTTGGGATATTCACTCACTCAATATCATGAACTCATATTGCTCCAGCATGGAGCGATGGAAATAGCATGCAGAAAACTGCAAATGCCATTTAGGAATTAATTTGATTTCTGATACTGTTGCACAAATTCTTGGTTTTCCTGTTTTCTGTAAATCCCAAAACATAAGGCAATTTGCATTGCTAAGTCTGAAACATTTGCTCCATTTTCATTGAACTGAAAAGTTGATCTAAGAAAATAATTAAAGGCAAAACCACATCAATGTTTTTTGGTTTTTTTGGAGATTTTTAAAATAGTTAAGGTAAAATATAGAAGAAAATATTAACAGTCATTCTAAATGCAAATGTCAGAATATTTACTTTTTAAAATATGAAAAAAATAAGTGTCAATTTTTTCTATTGGCACAGCAAAAATTAAATAAATTGGCAAAACCTTGTTTTAAAATAAATATATTTGAGTAAAAAAATTTCACAGCAAAAAAGTTATCTAGTATCCATTTGATTCTCTAGGATCTATCAAGTCTTGAAATAACAGAACTCCTTTTCCCCCAGACTGCCTCTTTTTTTTCTCAGAAGCTGCAAATTCTACTGCCAAGGATAGACGAAATGTCAGACTGTCACCGTCTGTCTCTGAAACCTGGAAGACAAGGTACTTCAAACTTACAAGGACAATCCCTTGCTCTAGCACTCTATAGTCTCAGTATTTAGGAAAATATTAACACATTGGGTCTAATGAAGTTGGAGCAGTAGGGACAAGAAAATTGCATGTTACAGGTGCTTTGCACCAAAAAATTTAATTGTTATTATCACTGTTACAAAACATACCTTGTGTCAAGGATACAGGTACGTGTAATTTGGGCTGCCTTTGGTGTAATTTCTCAGGCTCAGAACTAATAAGTACATGGTGTTTCCTGCCCAAGCCTTTCCCTCACATGTTTAAGGTGATCACTTGCATTATCAGGCCCATTTTAAGGGGCCAAATTCAGCATGGCAGAAGGCAATGCACTCTCCTGTGCAGTGTGCTTTGCTTGTGCAGGAAGGGTGACAGCAGCCCAAGGTGTCCCCAGACATGGGCTACTGCCTCGCTGCTCAAACCCACCCAGATGCACCTGGGAAAAGCTGGCTTCCCCCTTGTGACTCATGACAGATGTTTTGTCTGGCTGCTGCAGGTTGCATTGCACAAACCCCAGAAAAACTCTAGGCTCTGGCCTGGAGGATTACCAAGGTGAAAACTCTGACCAGATGGGGTTGCAATGGAGCATTTGCTGCTGCTGTTCTCCTGCCTCAACAAAACCCACTGTGAGCTCTGGCCAGGACTCAGGCTTCTTATTTGCAAAGTATTAACTATTCTTTAAGCTCTGCCTGCAGCCATCTTCATTTTGGCATAATTATCTCAATAGCCCCCTGAATTCCCCTGTGCTTTCAATAGAAGTTATTGTTTTCTTCCTATAGTAGTTTTGTTGTTTTGCTGTGCCTCAGAGATGACAATATGTCACTGGTGGCTGAGTGACTCCATTACAGACAATCTGCAAAGAGCTTAGGGTCCCTTCAAGATGAAAGATGCCATCTAAATATAGGTTATATATTTTAGTAATACGCACTGAAGTGTAAATTTGCTTTGCAAGGAACACTTAAGGTTTCCAGCAAACTACGTGGAGTTAATAAATAGACAGTCAGTAGCTGCAATCTCATACCATGCTTAAATTCAGAGCTTCCAACTTCTCCCAGGAAACTGCACTTTATCAGGCAAAAAGCCTTGCTTGCTGCACTGCCTCACTGTTATTGTAATGCTATTGACATCCTGCCTCTCCTGTTGCACTCAAACCTTATTATCAGCAGTGTAGTTTTAGCATTCCCCAACCACAGCACAGAAAATTAGTCCTTGTTTGTGAATCAATCATTCCTTCAGAGATGGATACTGCCCCTGTCATCACGCTGCTCTGGGGAAAAGAGGTCAGCATCAATATCTGTATTTAACTAATAAATAGATATAGCTATATAATGTAAATAATGTAAATATAATAATATATTTAACTACAATTATATTTAACTGCTTGCTTCATAGGCTCTTTCCCAGTATTTGAAAGCAAGAGACCTCCTGACCTGACAATGTGCCTGTGGGGTTTGTGCTAATAATCCCATGGTGAGGCAGTGGCTCTAAGGGATCCCTTAACTGATTCATTCTCCTGCTCCCCTCACCTTTCTTTTGTCAGTGTCTTACCCTTGCCCTTCTGTTCAGAGACCTGGGCTCCTTCCAAAGCTTGTTTAGAAGTATGGTCCACATCAGTGGGATAAAAGCTGGCAACTGCCAGTCCCTGGATAACAAAATTCAAAGCTGGAAGAGAATAAAATTAAAAACACTTCATTCTCCCAAGCCAGACAGCTTGGTCAGCACTGTGGAGGTGGATTCTTGGCTGAATAGGAAACTTAACGTCTCAGATTCTGAGCCTTGGAGAGGAGAAGGAACAACAGTGGTGGTTGCAGTGAGGGAAATCTGTTTTAATCTCATGGTGTGATCTAGACATGGCCATTAATGCCTGATTTAGTGGCCAGACAAAGGCACTGGACAGATGGTGAGTTCATTTCAGGGAGAGAGAAGTTTGCTAGAAATTTAAATGTGCAGCTCTGGGAATAGCAGAGGGTAAGGACAATGTTTGGGGGTTTAAAATTTATTTATTATTGGTATGGAATGTAAGTATAAATCTAGTCCTCACCTGAGAATCTCACCTTCCTCAATGTAGCTAATGTCAGGTTGCACTTTTGGTGATTTTTAAAATTTTTCAATGGGGATTTTTAGAGTGCAAGAAGACAGCTTGTTTTGTTTTCCTTGCATGTATTTTAACACATATTTCTCAACACATAACTCATTGCTCCCTGCTCTAAGTATGTTTAGACCTCATGCAAGTGAGCTTCTGCATAAGTTTGGACTGAAATGTATCTATCTGAGGTACAGAAGATTTTATTTTGTGCCAGTAAGCAGTAGGTAACACATGGAGTGAAGCAGCTCCTGTTCCTCAAGCAGGAGAGATGGACCTGCATTGCCCTGGGTGTCTTTGCTTGCAAAGAACAGAGATCACAAGGCAGATGAAACTGTTCAGGCAAGCAGAACAAATGGTCAGCTTTCAGCTAAGGGTGCCCTTAGCCAAAATGTCTGATTTACACAAAACCTGCCCAGCAGCACAGCAACTTCTTAACACGCTTTGCTGGGCTGCTGAGGAGCTGATCAAAAGCCCTTTGAATACAGTGTCCATGGTTTCAGCGCCTTCAGACTAAGTCCATGTCTTGACACTGTCTCAGGCACTGGGCTGCTCAGGGAGCTTCTCACTGCACCAATACTGCCATCCCCTGGTGTCCGACTATCTGAACTGCATTACTGGAATTGCCCCAGAAAGATCCGTCACTAACCTGAGAACAGGAGCAAGGTACACCCCAGGACACCCTTCTCCATCTGAGATAGTCTTGAAACTGTGTTTGCCATCTTGTGCTGCTGAATGATTTCTCAGGCCTTATTTAGTGTTCCACTGCAATGGTCCACTGGTATTAAAGTATAAAGCAAGTTTTTCTCATATCTTCCTTCTCCTCCTTTTACAAAATCCCCATCTGTTCTCAGGCCTTTGTTCTAGAGTCCTTTTTTTTCCTCAATGACTTCATAATGTCCTTTAACTCTACTCCAAGTCCAAGCTTAATGAGATGAGCCTTCTGTTCATTCACCAGTGTTAACTGAGAGGGCTTTCACCCGAGGACATGGACAGCAGTACAAAGTAAGGTGCTGCACTTGCTACTGCCTCAATGTAGTCTTGTTTATACGGCTCCCCAAATAATTTTCTTTCCCAAACCTTATTTTCCTCCCCAAATCTTACTTTCCTCTTACACAACTAGGAGTGTTGTGCAAGATTACTGGTGATATCTACCCTGACTTAGATGAGCAAATATGTAAAGGAAAAAAACCTAATTTCTTTCCTTAGTGAAGGAATTACTGTCTTGCATTGCTAGACTGCTTTCTTTCAACTGCTCCTCTGAATCTTTGCTTTCTGCATTGCTAGGCCATCCTTGTTCTTCTAACAGAAGCATAACAGAGATGCTTATGGTCACAAGCTGACACTTTTATTATTGCAAGCTTTTCAGCAAGCCCCTGCCAAAATGTCCAGCCCAGAGCCAGGGGTACCTTGGTACTGCATGGAGCTGGAGAGAGTATGGACACAAGGTGTATAAGGATGTGTGTGCAGCAGTTGTCCTTCATCTCTGAGCTGATTGAGTCATACAACTGCTGTGACTTTTCTGATATAACCTAGACACTACCATTTTTACTGCATGGCCAGGAATAAAAATAATTAAAAGCAGATAAAAACAGCAGCACAAACTAGTTCTCATATATTACAATCAGAAGAATAAGGAGCTAGTCTTCCTTCTGTAGTTTCAAATTCTGGACCACAATTTAGGCAGTGATTATGTCCATACTGCTAATAATAAAGCAGTCTCGAGGCCAAATGACCTAGACTGGCTGTGTGCATGTGCCCGTGCTTCATGGCACTGGACACTGGATCTCCTAAGGCCACAGGGCATCACATGGGATCCATAAGACACAATTATTGTGTAATTTCCTTTTTTTCCCATTTAAAAGAATCTAAAGTGTAGGTAAGTCTGTGTTGCAACCCATCAGAAGAATCAAACATAAAGGTATTTCTTACAGTAGAAAACAAGAATTATGTTGACACATAATCACATTCTATCAAAATCTTCACACCTATGTCCATGCACTAGCAAAAGAAAATCTATTGCTGCTCTGTTTTGCAGAGTTGCAAGCCTCACATCTTTGACATTGGGTAACAAACCACTCAATGCAAGAGAAGTAGCATTGGTCTGCTCACTTAACCAGCAACCAGCAATCTACTCTCTTTCCATCTTTACATGGCCATGTGAAGCCATGAAGGCTGAAGGCACAGAGCCCTCTGGGATCAGACTGGAGATCTGTGGAGGATCCCAAGCTGACAGAATTGAGGCCAGAACTTGAAATTACACTTGGCACACTCTGGGTCAGCAAACTCTGCCTGGGTATTATCATGGACACTGCAAATCTGCTCAAGCCAAAACTGCCATGGCACATATTAGCAGTGAAACAAACTGGAAAGTCCACATGTTCAGCATGCAACTAAACCTTGTGGGGGGGAAAAAAATACTATTAAATAATCATATTAAGAATCGCCAGCATGTTTCCCACTCACATACACAGGTGTCCTAAGCACATTCATGGTCACTCTCTCACCCTGTTTGGGCCCCTGCTCACTACACAGTGGGTAATGACAGACAGAAAACAGTATTTTGCTGCAGCTTGGTTTACCCTCATCTGAAAATATGCATCCAGTGGTCCAGACAAAGGGACATTGAGGGACCACAATGGGTTGGACTCACTCAGAGGACATACCAGTGCTTTAATGACTTCAGAGCCTTTTCCACCTAAAAGAAAGTGTAGGTAGAGAATTAATTCCCACCCTACCACAATTCACCTGTCTTTGGGGCTTTGTGCTGCTCTTCTCTGCCCTGTTTCCACCTGCACCTTATAGAATCTGTGTTATGCCTCCCTGTGCCCTTCTCCCAATCCTAGTTCATCGCTCCATGGTAAATACACTCCAAGACCAGTTATTTCAGCTGATCCTTCAGTAGCAGGCTCTTCAACAGGATTTGGGTGGAAGCAGTGAAAAAAACTACCCTATATTAATTATCCATCAAATGCTGAAATAAACAGCTAGAGTGGAATTCATTCAACACACATGAAGCAAATATCCACTAGTAAAAGCAGAATAAAGCCGTGTAAAAAAGCGATAAATCTGGAGGCTGATATGAGGAAAGATTAAAATCTATAATAAGAGAGGGAACGTAAAGCACTATTTTAGAGACTACAACACTAAACAATTAATTCCATTTCAAAAGGTGGAACATAAAGCAAGATATCACCAGTGGAGGCTGCAAATTTATGCAACTCAGGAAGATCAGTGTTCTATTCAAAGACTATGAAATGTATAAAGAAAGATATACACCTACAGAACTAAAAAAATTGGGTATGCACTAGGAGACTCTGTTACTTTATATTAAAGGATTAAATCCATGCAAAACATCTAATTATTCATGGGCATCCAGCCAGCCTTTCCTCTGTATTTACACTAACTTTCAGTAAAGTACTTTGAGAAGCATTTAATCCTGTCTTTTCAAAAGGTGCTACCTCCTCAAAGAGAAGAGAGGTGAAATCTGTAGCTAACTGAAATTTACATCACTTCATTGCAATCTGTGGGGCTGCGCTGATCTATAACATCTGAAAAACTTGAATAAATTATTCTTCTCAGACCATTAGTTCGCTTTGCTTAAATAAATTCAATATACGTATTAAAAACAAACGAACAAAACCCCCAACTACAACAAATCAGCTGTCAGCACCCTGATACTGCAACTGACACCAGTGATTTATTTTGTTCACCAAGATCGATTACTGTCCCTGATGTATAGGCATCCAAGGGCAGAGCCCATCATTTTTGCATAGTGCAAAGCCATCCACTGCAACAAAGTGCTAGTGTGTTCTCACTCTGCTAATATTCCTTGCAGGTTTGAATACATTAAAAAAGAAAAAAATAAATAAAAATGAAAAACAAAAGTGACCAGAAAGGACAGGGAGAGAAAGCTGCTCTGTTTTCTAGGTTACAAGTCTGGGTAACTGAGGCCTCAAAAGACCAACAGGCAGAATGTACTGTAAAAAAAAAAACATTGTGCTTTCATTTCTTTAGATCTCAGGTTAATTAAATAGCATAATAGGGGCTCTTTTCATTTTTTTTTTGATTTAATGTTAGGGGGGAGTTTGTGGGTTTTTTTCTTTCTAAGGAAAATAATAAATTCTTCACCATTTGAAGTCTAGCTTGGTGCTTTCAGAGAAGCAATCATTCCAACATGGAAAATATTTTTTTTCCTTCATTTAAACTGGGTAACCTGTGTAAACATGTTAGATCAGTCTCTCCCTGTCCCTCAAATGCACGAATTTATATGTTCAGAAAAATAGCATGAAAATCTTTGTTAGTATCCATCTGTTTACCTGAGGTGCATTGAGGAGCAGCCCTAAGTCTGCCTAATGAAAGGGAAAAATCTCTGCCTTAGGAACATTGGGATAAAAGGCTGCTTGTTCTGAAAGTGTTAACATGCTATTCACACCTTTCTTTGCTCCTTTGACGTTAAACAGTTAATCAAGGTTCAAGGTTTATGTGATGGGACATAGGTCTGCTTTTACCATAGCAACCACATTATAGAAATCCTTTCTGATATTATTAAGCATAGATGAAAAGCAAGCAAAACAGAAAGATTAAAATACCTGGAATTCAAAAGTGATCTTTTTCTCCAGTTTGGAAAAGCTCCCTTTTCTTTCATTTACATTCAGCAAAGTCCTTCAGACAGAATAGTGCTTAAAAAGTCACTGCATGGTACCAGGAGTTTTCTTGTTAAAAGTAAAATAACATATTCACATTTTTGAGGAAACCTTTTTAAGCTGCTTTGTAAGTAGAAGAGGTTTTCATAAGGCGCAAAATGTCTGAAAGTCATTGTAAGGCCCAATTAAACAATTTGGGTTTCTCAAAAGTGTTTTAATGTACCTATGTCTCAGGTGCAAACAGTTTATTAGTTACTGGATTTTTGGCTCAAGATTAACATTTAATAAGGTAATTCCAATTTTTGAAACTGACAGGAAAATACAGATAAGTGAAAGTGTGATGAGCCCTTTCTCACTGGGAGAGCCAACATTTGCCCTTGGCTTGTAAGCATGCAAACTAATACCCCCTCACCCTCCCTTGTGCTTTTCCAACTTGAGATGATACTTTCTGAGCACGAGTCCACCCCTTTTTAGGTCTTTTTTGTCCCACATCACGCTGATCATCGAGCTCAGCTGACTCCAAAGTTGCCTCCCCTTGCAATCCCCAGCGCACAGAACAGGAGAGGCACTGGAAAGGAGGAGCTCACAGACCCAGGAGGTTTAAAACTCGAAGGTGGCTATCAGTCTGTGAATGCAGGAGGGAACCAGCTTGCTGCTCCCAGGGGAACATCCTCAGCTGCCCCATTCAGCAGAAGATCCCTGTGCAGGATGAAGTGGAGGCACCTGAGTGAAGACTGAGGCCTCTAACACCCTTAGACCTTTGGTTCTTTTATTTGGAGAAAATTTATAATTCCCTGTCATCCTCCTATTAGCTTAGCTTCTGAGCAGCCATAGAAATAAACATTTCTTTCTTCTCTATTTTATGCTGAGACTCCATTTATGACAATCTCTGACCTAAGAATATTCATGGGAAAATTTTTTTGGATTAAATGAAGTCAGTTCATTCAGACCTTATGTCTTAAGTTTAGGCTGTAAAACTGCAAGGCTGACATCCACTCTGATGATTCTGTAGTCTGATTTATGCAAGCCATAAAATTTAATCAAGTGTTTCTACTTTAGAGCTTATAACTTTTATTTAATTACATATATTTTAGAAATCTTTTCATGTAAAAACATCAAGACATAATGATCACATCATAGAACTGAACAAATTTTTCCAGCAGTTAATTAACCTTTCTGCAAAATAAAAATCCTTTGTAGTTTGAATTTGATTTATCTTTTAGGTGGTAAATATCCATACATTTCCCTATGTTAGATAAAAATGATCCTCTACTGCCAATTTCATGTCACTCTCTAAACTTATCTTAACCTTCCTAATGCTGCAGAAGGTAGAAAAGCCAAGGCTTCACTTCTGTTTATGATTCCACTCCCTCTAGATATCTTATATTTGTTTTCTAATTCCCCAGTGGATCACCCAGCAAGCTGTCTGCTATGATACACTTTTTAAAGTGAATTTTACCAGAAGTCTGCTTGATTTAATTTTTTAAATTAATCTATTTATGGATAAAACTAGATATAGCCATTGTTTATAATGTTGCTATTTTGCACTCAAACCACATGTCTAGAGTTGAAGGTATACAAGGCAAAATGCAACTTTTTTCCCATTGCATTTTTCTGGAAGAAAATTCTAACAGCAGCACCACAGAGCCTTTTCTAAAC
This sequence comes from Setophaga petechia, assembly GCA_024362935.1. Classification (NCBI taxonomy): domain Eukaryota; kingdom Metazoa; phylum Chordata; class Aves; order Passeriformes; family Parulidae; genus Setophaga; species Setophaga petechia. The sequence goes on from JANCRA010000002.1 coordinate 58,760,059, forward strand.
TACTGAGGTATGCTAAGATTTTAAGCATAATTTTTTAAATTCTTCTCAACCCAAAAGAAAACAGACTGGTGAGAGAGTAATACAGATTGTTAGCAGAACTCTTCACCAAATACAGTCTGTTCTTAGTCTTGTTGAATTGCAAAACTTGTCAGTCATTAGCATAAACTAAACCCAAGAGCTTATGGGCCAGCAGATGAGAATATCAATCAACTTAAAAATAAATATATAAATGGCCATGGAAAGCTAAGAAATATCTGCCTAAAGACCTTTGTCTTGTTTAACTGGCAAATTGCAGCTTGATAGATGCAAAACTTAAAGTGGGAGACCTGCTCATGATGAAATCAGGTAAGGAAAACAAAGGGCAATAGGAAATGTTGCTATTAAATGAAGCTTACTATACCTACACTGTACCTACACCACTTAAAAACTGGAGGGAGCAGTGATGCTTTCAAAAATCTTAAGCTGTTACTTAAATGGTATGAGCTCTGCCACTGATGTGGAAAAAGATGAGGCTGTGGTTCCTGTCACTGCCCAGCCATGCAGCCAACCATATTATGGGGCTAATACAGCTGAAAAAACCCTTTGGTGAAACCTTTTCCTGTGGGATGTGTGAGCTGACTTGGCTTCTCCCTCCATTGCACAGTTTCAGGGTGTTGGCACAAGGGCTACAACAGCATAAGGAGGCTATAAAATCACAATCCCATTGTGAATAGAGGATAGAGGACACTGTAGTCTTATACAGACAATCCAAAAAAACTGTTTTCCATACAAGGAAGGAGGAACACTTCTTGTAAGGAAGAGGAGTCTTGCATGGACCCATAAACTCCCCCTATTCTTTCAGACTGTTTACATGGAATGAAAATTGAATATGTGAGGGCAAGTAAACTGAAGGATCACAGAGCAAGAAAATGCCATGCTAACCAGCAGACCAAGAGGTACAGAGAAAGCAAGCAAATTAGCTTTTAAGGTCAATGCTATTTTCCTTGCTCTGAGTCAAGTCCTTGCTGGATGTAAGATGAGTGACTTTCTGCGATGTATACAAGGCCTTTTTCAATTTCAGAAAGATTAAGTAGGAAGCTGCTTTTTTGTACAGAGTCAAGAGAAGGTATATTTTGAAAGATACTGAATATATATGAGCAACTGCAGTAGAAACCCCTGACAAACTGGCTGGAGGCTTTCACCACTTAACTTTCTGTGGCCATCACCCTAAATAGATGCATTGTTTATTTCTGAATCAATTGCATTTCAGCTCCATTTCATTCTAATCAGATAGTCAATAACCCCTGGATAGTATTTAGCATTTGACAGCTGGGAAACCACGAGCTCCCAATTTTTTTCTTCTTAATTGCTGTTTGGAAACTTGTGTGTTCAGATTTCCTTATACACCTTTCTAGATTTTTTTTCTTCTAAAACAGCATACAGTTGTCACATCAATTGCAGCAGAGAGGGTTGCTCTCTGCTCTCATTTCTTAATCTTCCCAGAATTTTGAAAATTGCAAAATCCGCTAGTCTGACATCCTTTTATGTTTAGCACAACAAGAACAGATCAGGGCAAAGTATCTAGGTCTTGCAAGTTTGTTTTCCATGAGGACAGAGAGACATTTAAGAAGGGCAGCTATACATTTGGGTGCTCCTGCTAGGCATATGCCTTGACAAAAGACAAAGCTGAAGTTATCCTTCAACAAATCCTTTGTTGAAGGATTGATCCAGTAGAACACACATTGTCTGGGAAAAGTCAAAAATATTTATCTCCAAATTTCACCTCTTATGATCCATTTTTGATTTTAATACATGGAGAAGTAATTAAAGAATTAGGGATACCTCCTTGCCCTGGTTCCAGCCAGGAAAAGATTAATTTTTGCAGTAGTTAGGAAGAGGCATGGCTAGGACCAGAGGCTATTCTATACCACCTCATAACACTGCCAGAGAAAAGGGGCAAGGAGTCTCTTCCAGTCAGGGATAGCATGGCAGTGATTGCATATTGTGGCTCCCATATGCCGAGCTTTTCTTCATGGGTGAGCTGTTTGCCTTTCTTGTATATCTTTTTCTTATTATTGCCACTGTACTGTTCGTTTCATATTTCATTGTGGTTTCCAGTAAATTGTTCTTATCTCAGCCTGTAATCTTTTCCTTTTGTGCCTCCAGTTCTCCTCTCCAGCCTGCTGCAGGGCGATGCAGGGACTGTTTTGGAGGGAACAGTAAATTGGGGAGAATCATTCCCAAACCATGACATTTCTATTACCTCTGCCCACATCAGTGGTGTTTACTCAAGCAAGTGACCACAATAATGCTTGAGAGCTGGCTCCTCTTACTCTGCCCCAGCAGCAGAGAAGTCTTATAGGGCTGAAATCACTGAACAGGCAGAAGCTGCATTTATGCAGGGAAATCTCTGCAGAGCATAACAGCAAATTCCTTGCTTTGGAGAGAAAGGGTAAGGCAAAAATGCCAGACAGCTGCCTATACCTCAGATTTGTAAACCAAATGTCTATGCATCCACACAACTAAATAACATTTTCAGATCTTTATTAGCCCTTCCAATGCAAGGAAAATGTCCAGATTTGCATTAGAGGACCAGGCTGGTCATCTCAGTGACTTATACCTCACTGAAAAGGGAGGGGAGAATAAGCCTCAGAGGACTCTTGTTTTTACACAGAAGTTGAACCACACTCAGTGACCTACCTGCTGGAGTAGGGCTGAAACTGGGGACCAAAGGCAAGTTGGAGCAATAAAGGATCAATGCTGAGAATAATTTTCAGTTGTGGACCAAAGGTAGGGCGTCTTAGGATGAGCCAGAAGTGTTAGTGTTAGTGTTAGCTCTTAGTGTCAGAGCTGAGCAGAAGAAAGAACCTAAAAAAGTGGTAACTGCCCCAGGGGGACGGGCAGTTGTGCACCTCGTCTGCCCAAGGCCTGCTCTCTCCACCCCAGACAACCACCTCTTTCCCTCTTACAGCCAAGCCTCAGACAGCTGCTTCCATCTCACTTCAACACACTGTTTGTTAGTCACACGAGCTGCACAGCCTCTGGGAGGTGCCAGCCTGTCTCCTCAGTGCACACAATAAGGCTAAACACCCAAATTATGTTGACCTGGGAGAGAGGAGTCTTAAAAGTGCTGAAAACCTCAGAGCAGAAATTAGTCCAAGACCTGGGCTTTCATCATCATTTGAGAAACAGCAAGGTTTTCCTTTGTCTAGTTAGAGACTGGAATTCTGAACAGATGAAAAGCTGTCACAGATCCTAGTCTGGCAGGGGAAACATTCAGATTCACAATGTTAAATGTAGCCAGACACAGAACTCAGACTGTTTGCCTGCAGGGTCAGCACCCTTACTTGAGGACAAGGGCATCATCTGTCACTTCACAGTCAAGGCTGGGCACAGTTTCACACATTAACAGAGGTTCAGCATCTGTACACTGCACCCTGCCCCAAAGCACAGCACTTACACCAGGAATTTTAAATCAATAGAGTCCAGCTGTCAAATTAATATCTTGCCTCAGCTGGCATTGAAACGTAAAACTCTGCTAATTTTCTGTGACTGTTCACTTGATAAGTTTCAAAAGGCTCTTGTAAAAAAAAATGCCAAAGCCATCTGACCAGAATGTTCCCAAGAAAGAGCTTTACTGGAAAAGATTGCTCAGAAGAAAAACAAGACCAAGGAGTTTGCAAAGAGCCAAGGGCTCATCTCCCTGCCCTCTACACCATTGCTATTCCCACAGGGTGTCATTCCCCACATCCTGACCTTCCGCACCAGCTGAGGTTTTCCCGTGGTGGGGTGGGTGACCCTTGCCGGATGCCAGGTACCCCCCAAAGCTGCTCTGTCACTCTTCTCAGCTGAACAGGAGAGATACTGTACTATAAAAGTCTTGTGGGCTGAGATAAGCTCAGGGAAATATCACCCACCAATTACTGTCATGGCCAAAACCTACTTGACTTGAGAAAATTAGTTTAAATTATTACCAATCAAATCAGAGTAGGATAACAAGAAATAAAAACTAAATCTTAGAAAGTCTTTCTTAAAAGTCTTTCGTCTCTCTCTTCGTCCCAGGCTTAACTGCACTCACAATTTTCTCTACCTCCTCCCCCTCAATGGCTCAGGGGGACAGAGAACGTTTGCCTTCCTCACTGCCTTGGTATCTGCAGAGTTGCTTCTCTGACGTATTCTAACTCCTCTCTCCAGGTGCAGTTGCACAGCATTCAGGAAGGGGTTTCCCCTTTTAAAATACATTATCCCAAAGATGCTACCACCATCAGTGGAGCACTCATCCTTGGCCAGCAGTGGATCTATCTTGGAGCCAGCTGGCATTGGCTCTCTTGGATATGGTGGAAGCTTCTAGCAGCTTCTCACAAAGTTGCTCCTTTACCCCCCTGTGGTGATGTACACAGGGGACCCAGGATGAGGGAAGAGATGAGAAACTTGACTCCATGTTTCAGAAGGCTGATTTATTATTTTGTGATATATATTATATTAAAAGAAAATTATATACTAAAACTATCACTAAAAGAATAGAAGAAAGGATTTCATCAGAAGGCTAGCAAGGAGTAGAAAGGAATGACAATAAGATCTTGCGACTGACCAGGGAGTCTGAGACAGCTGGACTGTGATTGACCATTAATTAAAAACAACCACATGAGACCAATCAAAGATGCACCTGTTGCACTCCACAGCAGCAGATAATTATTGTTTACATTTCCTTTCTGAGGCCTCTCAGCTTCTCAGGAGAAAAGATCCTAATGAAAGGATTTTTCATAAAATATGTCTGTGACACCCTCCTGGTTACCAACACGTTGCCAGTACGTCCCCAGCATCCAAGCAAAGCTGGCTAGGGTGTACAGATTCCCTGTGCAACAGCCACACAGCAGTTGCATACAAGCCATTTAATGTGTCAGACTCATTTCTTACTGAGCAGTGTGTGAGAGCCCTTTTCCCCACTGCCTCCATCTTCAGTTGGCATCACTGCCCGTGGGAAAAGAGCGCTCTGGCTACCTCATTACACCTCCCTTAAAATGCTACTGGGCCTGCAATGACAGGACTGTAATGACATGTCCCTTTTGCAGTGTTGCAAACGTCGGCTAATAAAGTCTCTCAAGTTCATTCTGATCAGAAAATGTCTGTCTTCATACAAGATAGCCAGGAAAACTTGGCTTCTGATGGTGCAAGAAGAGTTCCTGGGAAAAAGAACCAACAAAAAGACCAAGACATTTTGCTGCTCTAACCCTTTCCCAGTGATATCAGTATCTTATTCATGTGCTGAAAGCTTGGTTTTTATTTCAGGAATTTGCCTGTTCGAGCACTTTTTTTTCCTTTTCTTTTTTTATTTTACTCTGTGTACTATATAACCACAATGTGGACTTTGATGGAGATATTTTCGTGTTCTTTTATTTAGTCAGCCTAAACAGCATGAAATAATCTAAATTAGAATAATAGATGCACACTGGTACCTATTTCCCAGATGTACTTATCTTCATTTATTTAAATTTTAAATTAAGCTATATTTTCTTTGAAAGTAAAGGTCTGGAGCTGGTTCAAAAAGTTGCTTTGGATATAATAAAAAAGCACCATCACACTAGGTGTTGGTTTAATTTTCATGCTGTCTAAAGCCCACCTGCCCACAGAAACCATATAGGAGTCTCTGAGCTGCTTGTTTACTTTCTGGCAGATTTCACTAAATGGAGAACCTCCTCCAGGGCACACATTTAGAAATCGACTAAACTCTTCCAATTTGAATTCTCATTTTTCAGTTGGGTGAATAATAGTCTAAGTGTGAACTTGCAGCTTGCAAAGAAGAATGCAGCTGTCTGCAAAATGTCATATGGAAAGAAAAGTTTTTTTCTCCTTTCTGGACAGGAGACAACGGGGTCTAGAATCAGCTGTGGTGAATCAGTTGATCAATGGAGTGAGGAAGAGACAGAATTTTTTTAATAGTCCAGATGAAGTGAAAGGTCGTTGAAGACTCTTAATATCTGAAATCCACTCACACAAAGCAGCCAGGTGGTTTGTTCAGTCTTTCCTAGGAGAAAAGCTGTTTATTCCACTACAAAGAGTCTCGGAGTAGGGCCAGGATTTGTCTGAGGCATGGAAACAGATGGGCAGAAGCTGCTCATTCCATTATCCCTTGAGCCATGCTTGTTCTGTCAGCATCCTGGCATCTTATCTTCAGGGCTGTTTTGCTGTGGGCACCTGGAATCACATTTTCCCATCCACTACCAGTTTTTCTTTATAAAGAACAAAGTGGAACTGACAACTTCTGTTATGTCCATGGCTGAACTCTACCCAGCAATGTGTTACACAGTGTTTTAAACAGAAAAATAGTGAAATAGAATTATCTATACCAATTATACCAAGGTTTAAACCAGAGCCGGACAAGCATCTGAGTGGTACAATTGGACTCTAATAAAAGTCAAAGCAGTGGTGCTGATTCATGCCTTTTGAGATGGCAAACTGGCTAAGGATGTTAACTTTCTCTTTCAATGAATTCTAGGTACTTATTGAACTTTCATGTGTCAAAAATACCTAAGCTCACATTTTCTTCCTGACATTTCCAACTGCATGAATCAAGGAAGAAGTTTGCTTCAAAACCAGTGAAACTTCCACTGAGTTGTAAGACTTCAAAATATTTCAAATTTATCTAGAGAGAGGGCCAAATTCCTGTTTATTGTGTCTCAAGATGTCTACCTCTTCCTGTGGCAATTTATCCTAAAAGACATTAATATTTCAAGTCTGCAGGAAGCTTTGATGAATATGCAAAAAATCCAGACTGGTCTTGTCATTTGTCTGGCTATAAACAGGGCTACAGACATAGGGAACTTTCATTCCCATTCCTCCCTGCAGGGCCCAGGTGTGTCCTCCTGTGGTCTCATCCAGCAACAGAGCTCTACCCTTCTTGCTGACACAGAGAGATGAACACTCAGGAGATGGTAAGCTAGCTTCAGACTGAAAGATTTGATATCAGGAAGAAATTCTTTGCTATGAGGGACAAGAGGCCCTGGAACAGGTTGCCCAGAGAAGATGTGGATACCTCATCCCTGAAATGTTCAAGGCCAGACTAAATGCAGCTCTAAGAAGACTGGTGCAGTCAGAGGCATCTCTGCCCAAGGCAAGGAATCAGAACAGGATGGTCTTTAATGTCCCTTCCAACCCAAACCATTCCATGAGTCTATGATTCTAATAAGGCCACAAGGAGACAAGACAATTAGAGGCCCTTTCACATCTCTCCATGTTTGCCTCCTGCTCTGCCAGATCACTTTCTCTTGTGCAGATTTAAGATACTGCCAAGATTTAAGATACTGCCAATTGACTTTGCTGAGTGCCCTGTACCATTGGTGGCTTCCACCCCCAGCAGCCTGGTGCAACCTTGGCTTCAGTGCAATCCACGTGTACTGCACTGTACAAATCAGACTGACACAACTTTCACATGCACTGAGTCCAGCATTCAGCCCAAGCCCTGGATGTGCTTCACATGAACATCTCTCCCTACATCACACACCTGTTTCCCCTTGGGATGAGAGAGGGCTTATGTGACAAGTTAAGCTTGGAGCAAACTGTGCTGTTCCAGCCCAGGCAAGCCTGACTGCTCTGTGGTGCACAGGATGCACAATACCTGCAAGAGGCTTGTTCTGGGATACATGGCAGCTGAGGAAGGGAATATGACACTATTTCATATGCACCAACTTTTTCTGACTCAAGTCACCCTGTTTCTCTTTCTAACCACATGGTTATGAAAAAAACCCATTTGATTCCCATGGTTTCCACCAAGTAACACACGGCAAGTCAAGGGGCTGTAAGATTTATCATCTTTCAAGATGGTAAAAATAACTGAGACGTTGTTAGAGCATGAGTTGATCTGGCATATTACATTACAGACAGCAGGTGTCTGAAATATGTTGCACAGTATCTAAAATGCATGAAAACGTTATAAAATATAAAAGGATATTACAAAATTGTACGGTTTAGATGACAGATAAAATACATGATTTGACATGCCATATATTTTCATTTTTTCTTTCCAGGAAAATTGGAATCTGAATACATTTTTTCTAAGTATTTGAAGTACTTTGTTGTAGTCATATAATCAAGGGAAACGAAAGGGAAGGGAAGGGACAAGAGAAAAAGAAAGAAATTAAGGCAGGATTTTGAGCTCACAAGTGAGAAAGCTTCCTTGTAGCAAACTGAGTTATTTCCATTTTTTTCCACTCGATTAGTGAGAGATATAGCTGACCCAGGTATCTTTCTAACTTCTTATCAGATCCTTTACATATTCATGGTATAATATCTGAGTGGAGCTACTGAGCACATACGTAAGTGCAGACCACTGTTTTTGCAGGCACATGAGCCACAAACCTCAGGGAAGCCCAGGCTCTGGGGTTTGAAGGACAGGAAGCTGGCTGGAATATGAAATTTAGGCTTCAAAGAGAAGTTGGCATACACTTAAAGGATTAGAAATAGAGACAGTAAGAGTCTGTCATGTATCCTTCTTCATAAACGCTTTTAGTTCCTGCCTTCACTTCCATCCCATGAAGAGACAAGCCTCTGAAGAGAGTGGCAGGGTCCTGTGACACATTTAAATCACCTAAAGTCTCAGAGGGGCATTGGATATGACAGCATAGTACCTCTGGGAAACCAGAACCATCACTTCTAGCAGTTTTATGTTCTCTCAAAGTTTGATTGCAAAAATAAAATAAATGCAATGACATTTTGAGAAGTCTATCCAAGACAAATATGTGAAGTACATCTGTGAACTCATATAGGGTCATAGCAAATCCCTAGGACCCAGTTAATCTTGAAGAACAGCATACAGTTCTCTCACCCCAGAAACAGTGGCATGATAGAAAAATGACTCAAGGGTACTACTTACTTTTTCAGTTTTTTGGTGTTTACATTGGTACCTCCTCATGCTGTGGGCTTAGCTCTTCCTGTGGGTATCTTAAGGAGCCATGCACTCTTCATCAAACACCTACTCTGGGCAGAGCACAAGAGTTTGATTTCCTTAACACTGCCCATGCCCATGGGGACAAAAACCCCCCAGGTATTATGACCTTTCTTTGTAGGCAAGAGCACGATATGGTGTGGGTCCACCATCACTCACAAAAGCATGGGTGAAGAATGCTGGGCAGAGACAGAGTCCACTCACCTGGGTCCATCCCAGTTAATGTGCAGTTCCTAGGTAAGGAAGATCAATGTGGAGTGAACCTATGGGATCACTCCCTCAGTCTGCAGACACTGGAGAGAAAGATTTTTCATGGCATGACTTACACCTTGGTTGCGTTGAATCTTCTCTGGAGATCCTTCCATTTTGCTTTGATGTTTGAGGGAGTTTAGAGCAAGAGAAATCCCAAATGGTAAGTCTTGGATATGTTTGTATAGTTAAATGAAATGCATCTTTTCTGCACTCTTCTGTTTCAGAAGGGGCATTTGTCTTTGTTAAAATGTCTTTGCCTAATGTCTTAAATGTAACCATGGAAATAAAGGGTTATTTATTAACACTCATTAAACACCTGCCTTCCTATTTGCTATCATGGGTGAATAGGCAGAAAAGAGTTTCTTCATGCAATTTTCAAAGACTTAGGAGCAGAGAAGATTCATTTGATTAAAAACTAAAGCTTTCTTTGGGAATCTGCAGCACAGCAAGAGCCAGAGGCTGCAGGGGAAGCTCAGCTCACTCATTTGCCCGGTGCAGCCAGCCCCACACCACAGCTTTCACCAATTTAGCCATCAGAGCTGACTCCTGGCACTGTTCATTTGCTGTAAGACTTCCTTTCACCACCTCCTTTTCCTACTGCCTGCTACAACTGCACAGGTGTGAGTGAGCTTCCTGAGGTACCACCACACAATTTTGCTTCTCTGTCACCTTATTTTCCATTTATACCAAAGAAATATTTGTACCTTAATAATCTGGATGTTGTGATAGAATCCAGCATTTAGAAGATGTTTTCAGGTCTTAATGAGGGGAATGTCTCTCCATACCAAACGAGGAATTGTTGGGAAGGCTGTGAGAAATAACCTGCAGAGCCTAAAAATGCAGTCAAATCAGGGCAATAATGCAGTAGAAGTGATCCACAGCAGGCAAAGCTAGAAGAAGTAAAGACAGAGAAGGTAAAGTGTGCTTAGAAAAGAAAAAAAAAGCTTCTAAGCTTTTTCCAGTCTTGCTAGAGAAGATTAGTTCCAAATGAGGGGGTCAAGGAAGATGTTTGACCATTCAAAGAAATTTTTTTATTTATATGTTTGATTGCCCTCATAGTTACCTCCTTATGAGTTCTTTCCTCCCAAGCATCTACGAATCACCCTTATACTCATGCTACATAAATTGATGTGTCAAAAGAGATGCAAAATCCCTGGCTAGTTTCCCAGTTAAATATTATATATGAAAATGTAGGTGCCAAATGCAGGCAGCCATACAAAATTACAAGGTTTCTGTGTGACAATGGTATTTTCTTTCCTTAAAAATGCCCTCTTAAAATATTTTATATTTGTCAATCCCCAAGTAAGCAGAAGGCTGAGGGAGGTCAAAGAAAACAGCTTGTCTTCCTGTGGTTGAGCAGAAAACAGTCTCGAACACAAACACTGTGAGCTCTCAGCAGAGAGGAGTCATTTCCCTGTCTTCTCCCAGGTGAGCAGCAGCACACGCCCATAAAACTGCAGAACAGAAGCACAGAGCCTGCTCCAGCAGTACCCTGTGCCCTCCCACTGCCAGTGCAGCACTGAGACCTGGCCAACTCTGGGTGCTGTTTTGAAAGCAGGACTGGCAGAATTTGGTGGCACTAACCTCTGTTTTGTCGAGTAGCTTGCAGCTGAGCATCAGCCCTTGCAGTTTAACATGCAGCAGGTTTCATCATGGGCTGATCAATAAATTTATTGAGCCCTTGTTTTCTTTCAAGCTCTGTCAAACCTGTGAACATGACCTATTCCCAGAGACATTTCTGTTTAAATGGGAGAGAGGATAGTGTCTTATTTTTACTTTTCCAAACCTTTCTTTTCTCATAGACAGTAGAGACAATTTCTGAACACTTCAAAGCAAAATGTGTTATTGCAGGTACAACATACATAGATTGCTGTCAGCTATTAATTCTCTGCTTACCATCTTCTCTGTCATCCCAGTTTTCACCCATCCCAGCTCCACAGGAAACTCCAATACTCATAGCTGGTATGCTACCCCCCCCACCTCCAACCTCCTCCTTTTCTGTCACCATCCCTCCTTACACACACCTTGCACCCTCCCCTTTCATCAGTGGGCATCCTTCATGCCACATGTAACTCCCTTCCTCCCTACAAAACATTCCACTCTCAGGTATCCCTCATACATTCTTCTTTCATTAAAAAAACACATCTTGTAATATACCCCTACTTCCTTTGTTGTTGTGTCGTTATTGTCTCATCCCTGTTGGATTCTCCAGTGTCCCTTTTGCATTGACTCCCTTCAACCTAGAGAGATGAACATGCTTCCCTTTTACTTTTCCTCTTAACATGAGAGGCTGGTGGTGTGAGGGACAAGAAGCTGAGATGCTCAGGAGGCAAACTATGGGGAAAACAAGTTTTCCCAAAAGCACATGCTTTGTTTTTCCTTGCAGATTTGCAGGTCTCTAAGAGCAGCACTGTGAGGTGGAGGTGTCCTGTGTAGCAGGATGTGTCCTGTGCTTTTCCAGGTAGTCCTCTCTATGGGGAGATCTCACATGCATCCCTTTCCATTTTCTCCCTGCATTTTTATAGTTACTAATAATGACCTAGAAATACCATCAATGATCAGTTAAGCCACAGGTCCCAAAGAGGAACTGAATGCCTTTTTCTCCATGCCTTTCATTATGGGTATTCAGCACAGCAATTGTTATATGGGCCAGGACAAACATGTTTGATAAGCAGAGCAGGAGGAAGACATAGAAATCTCTAAAAGCATACACAGCAGGCAGTTGGCTGGCAGGAGGGATATGAAGGAGATGAATATTTGCAGACAATGCAAAAGTTATTGTGACAGCTGCAGATTGCAATCCTTCTGTGGTAAACTCAGAGCCCAGCCGAGAGCTCAGGAAAAGGAGAGGAAAGGAAAGCCATAGGGAAACTCTGCTAGGCACAAAACAATCCACTGCTGAAAGGTGCTCCAGAGAATTTATGCTGCAGCTGTAACAGGCTTAACAACTCAAGGACTTCATGGACACTGGCATGCAGGTACAGATAATATCAGTAATTTGCACTTGGTGTCAGTCAAAGAACAATGATGGATGGCAAAACAGAAACTTATCCTTCCCTGCCTCATCTGCCTTGCCTAATGTCAGGTCTAATTCCCAGAGCAGGAACTTCCCCATATCAATGTAAGCAGAGAATCAAGAGCAAACAGCTAATGGGGGCATCCCCAGCTGGATCCACGCTGGTCCCAGAAAACACAAGGGTCTATGGCTTAATTGTGCAGTGTTCTTTCAGCTCAGAAAGAAACAGGTCAGTTTTTGAGCTACAAGTTCAGGCTTTCATTTCGTTTGGTGATTTACAATACCCATGAATATATTGTTTTAGTTTCTCATGGTGGAAGTTAACAGTTGTTACCAACATAGAAGGTGTTGCACAACTCAGGGTATATGGAGCACAAAGACTTGAGCAGTGCTAATTTTTTTCTATATTTCATCTGTTAGTTTACAAATGGTGTAATATTTCTGACTGCAGACCCTTCAACAGCTTTGCCAGCAAGGATTCCCAGGGCTGAATCCATATCACAGTTCAAATATCACAGAGGAGTTCCTTGTCTCTCCAATAATTCTGATAGATGTGTCAAATTAGCGGTTGCAATGGTTTGAGTTAACAGCAAAATCATATTTGCAGCACATGCACTGAGTTTTAACACCTCTAAAACAAATCCCATTTTACCACAGCAGTTTTAAGTCCTTGTGAGTTCATAACAAACTCACCAGTGGCAATTTTTTTTCCACCTGATGGCTTTATTTACATACCATCACAATTGCACTGATGTCAGTGTCTTCAGCTTTGAGAACTCATGGTTTGCTACAAATGCTCAGCTTGGAAGCAGCCAGACTGCTCACACACAGCCCCCTGTGACCTGAAAATGAAGCAGAAACCTCTTGTCCCTAGATGCATCTATCAGCAGCCATGCACTAAATCAGCTGCTGTTCCAGAGTGCCTACAGGAGAACATTTAGTTATCAGCATATTCCTTATAGCAATTAATACCCACAATATCAGCTTAGTCTTGGGAACTAACAGGCTGCAAGAACTTGTCCAGATGACAAGGATGTAGAAATACCAGGGCAGACAATTGTTCCTGTACATTTCTTGTTTTAATGTGCACCATTTATGGCCCTCAGTGCTCAAACAAGGAGCCTTGGAAGTGCTCTCAGGCTCCAAAATGAAACACTAACAAGCACATGGATGGGAGACAGCAGGAAACTGGCACTCTCTGCAGACTGTCAGGCTGTCTCTAATGAGCAGGAAAGCACACACAGAACAGCATCTTCTCATGCTCAGTGCCCCAGGCAGTGTGTGTCTCCAGAAGGGAGGAAAACACCACAGCACCCTGGAAGCTGTCAGATCAGCAGCAGCTGTTTGCTGGGAGCATCCTGCCTCATCATGCTCACTAAGGGGCAGGTGAAATGCAGTGCAGATGACAAATTTAAATCCACCTCAGTGCCTAAAATGTTGATTTCAGAGACCTCTGCACTTTAGTTTTGACTCTCTGTGTCCTGAGTACCGTGTTTACATGTCAGTGAGAGAATAGTTTTGCTATTTCTCTTAACTTCCTTGACTCCCTCCTCCTGTTGCTAATCCCAGATGATGACTTTCCTTTTATTCTTTACTATTTTTTTATTCTCTCCATTAAAATACCATTTATTCCTTTAGTTCCATCAATACATGGAGGGAGGAGAGTCTGGGCAGGGTGGAGGAATGTTCTATAAGATGAAGCAGTGTTAGATCATATTGTTTCAACAAACAGTTCTCTGGTGTTATGACCAAGAGATCAGTACCTTAGTTGGAGAAGAAGAGTGGAAGAAAATCTGGGAAATCATTTCTTAGTAAATCTGGTTGAATAATTACTGGTAAATAATTTGCCTGATGGTCTGCTCTCTGCATTTTGTAGACATAGCTAGTGGCAGATTGTGATTGCTTCAGAACAGTTTGTTATACAAAATTATTTGATGATATTTTGGCAAGACAGCTCAGTATTCATAAGACAGCCATGCAGTTACCCTGTGATTAGTGATAGCATTTCTATTCCCCAGTTGAAGAAGAATGAGCTTTACTTATCCCTCACAAGTGCTTCACTTTCCCCAGGTGCAAGAGCACAAAACCTTCAAGCATATTTCTGTCAATTAATATACAATTAAAACTCTACCTTATTGCTGCTACCTGGTAATAATCCAGAAAGGGCTATGCATGCAATCTCTGTCAATTAATTTGAGAAATAAATAAATAAATAAATAAAAGGCAGCAGAGAATTTTTCCAGTGCCTGCTAATCCTACCCCTTCTCTATACAGGGGGGTATCAGCCCTGTATGTAGAGTCCCCAGTTACAATGGTAGAAAAACCAGAGTAGAAAAATTGTTCAATCTATCAGTGTTATAAATTATCAACCTTTTTTTTTTAAGGAAAACCCTGCTTTGTAGGAAGAAACAGAGGGACCAAGAGGTGATATGATGAAGGTGCTCAAGGCCTGTAACAGAACCAATGAAGCAGCAGAGTTCTCTGAACAGGACATGAATGTGGCTCCCTGTCCTTCTCTGCTCTCCATTTTGGCAATGTTCAGCTTTATAGAGCTTTTTCTACCTCTTACTGTGTCTCTGCTGACATCCTCAGTAATGATGCTGTGTTCAGAAGGAATGAACATAAACTGAGAGGCATTCAGTGTTTCTGATGTGATGAGTGAGTCATGATGGGGATGAGGGAAAAGGGGATCAGCTCCATGTGCTACCTGGTTGAGCATAATCCCAGCAGGGAAATATTGTGTTCTTCAACCTCAAAAGAGCTCTTACAGATTGTCAGAGGTAAGAAAAAGAAATTAAAATCTATAGAAAGCACTTGACAGCACCTCCTTTGCCATCACTGCTGATGCCTTCCAACCCTGAAAGAGTTCACTAATCTTGGAGAGTTATGAACACCCAGTCTGCAATAAAAAAAGTGTTCTTTCTTATACACACTTTGTATGTATAATTTTGCTTTAGCTTTTCTTTCCAAGGCAGTTCTGTTTTCACATATTAAAATGATGCAGTACTTAAGTCATTAATATTTTCATTTCAAAGAGTTCTTTCCTGTGAATACCATATTACATTATTTTATCAATCACTAAGGGTTTTTTCATTCAGATTGTTCTTTTTCCTCTTTTTATTCTTTTTGACTTCATTCTCAGTTCCCAAATTTTATGCTGCAACTTGTTCATCTGTCAGAACAAAATAAAAAGGAGGGGCTGTCAGACATAACATAGGCTATCCTTTATGTGAAGATTTGCATGCTCCTCCATGTGATTTTACTTTGAAATTTTAATATTTTCATTTCCCACCTGAAGGATCAAAGTGTATATACCATGAGTATTTGTTTGAGAAAGGAAACTGGGGACAAAGGGTAAAAGTGTGAAGGGTTACTGCAAACAGAATGCAGACAGGTATACATATGACTGTGTATTTAATTCTTCTATTTTTACAGGATAATAACATAGCCTGAGAGAGTGAACATTGAACTGAAGTAGTTGTAGCATCAGTGCACAGAGCTTTTCATCTTTCTCTTTCCCCCTCATCAATACAATTAATGATATTCAACCATCCAATAAAAAGTGGTTTGGGACCTATACCACGCTTATGTGGAGTAGAAAGTTTCAGGTTCCAGTAAATCTGATTCATTTCTCCCATCTGAGTAAAGGCTGGATATTATACAAGTATAGGTAGAATGTGATGAAACTGTGAGAGATGAAGCAAGTCCTAGTCCTTTAAATGAAAACAGTAATACTGAAGTAGTCTGCATCAGACCCTTAGGAAAGATTTCTCATTCCAAATTTGAGCTATCCAAATGTTATGCATCTCATCTAATCTCAAAGTTTCCCCTATAGTCAAAAAATAAAGACAGATACTTCAAAATGGGTGTCCATCTTCATAAAATGTCTAACAGAGAGAGGTTCACTTGTGGTTGGTTAACTTCTCCCTCTGTGGGACCCCAAATATTACCTTAACCACATTAGCCCAGATTCAGGAGGTTGGGGGTGGAAGACAAGCAAGATGAATCCCACCTGAACCAGGGAATTGCTCCCAGTGCTGGTTGTCCTGAAATATTCTATGCCCCTCCCCTGCTCAGAGTCCCACTGTCCGGGTAATGGTGTTCAGGAACTTTTGACCTCTTTGGTTTTACCATGCCATAAGAGGGGAAACAAAGTTTCAATGTCCTAAATAAATTGTCAACAGAAGCTTGATGAAACTCCACTCTCAGAGCCTATTAGTGACAGTAATGTTGGAGCCTGAGAGAATCCAGCTTGCTCATCTGAATGAGATATTAGTGTATTTATTGAATACTTCACTGTTTCTTATAAACAAAAATATTTGATAGAGAAATCATCAGAGGACAACAAACATGGACTGCAATAAACACAGACTCCAACAATGTTGTGTTTATGGAACAACTTTTATGATAATTCTGGGTTAGTTCAGTTTCCTTAACTGAAATTATTCCTCTAATCCATTTATGCATCTAAGGTAGAGAATTTTTCTGCTATTATCTATCTCTACTCTCTCCCTCCTAGGTATTGTAGGAATCTGGAGATGCTTTTACTGTACAAATTTTATTTTGTAATCCTTTTCAGCACCAACAGGGTCAAACACAGTGCTTTACAACTTGGGGGCATGGTCACAGATTGTTAGTGTTAAATTTTGTCACTGCACACGCATTTAGTGTCTCACTTTGCCAGGGTAAACACTAACCATCTTTGAAACACTGAAATATGGGAGTGGTGAGAGCCCTTGAAGAGACAGAAATGTTCCAATTTGAGTTCAGGTTTGACCAACATATGGTAACTGGAAGGCTAATCTTACCCATTGAGACAAGGAGGGGAAAGAAAGATCCTGCTGGGTTTCCAGCAGGAAACACTGACTGCCCCACGGCGACTTGGAAAAAAAAGAGGGTGTGGCTGTATAACTGAAGTCTTTATAATGTGGGTTCACTAGGAATGCAAACTAAGATTGCATAAACATTTCTGGCATTTTCTAATTTCTCAGTGCTCCACTTTTGCAACTTTCCTGTTGTTCTTTAGATGTAGATTTCTACTTCTATCTATCTACTTATGAGAATGCCTCATGATCCTAAAACACTCCTTCTCTCCTTTCCCTGCTTAAAGAGTACAGAGAGAAGGAGAGAAGGAGCAATTTTTGTTCTGCAGATGGATGGTGGTACATGCAGGCTGGGTGCCCAGTTCATACCTGCGAAGACAAGTGAGACAGAACTGAATGCTGCACAGGGATATCAGGACACTGAGTGAGATGGACATTCAAGGGTAAAATAACAATACTGGAGATGTAAGAAGTGCAAAGAAATTCTGCAAAGTCCAAACAGGTTGTCAGCTGTCAAGTTCCCTTAATCTCACTCCAGTGACAGTTACTTGCAGCAGGGAATGCAAAGACTGTCAAGGAAAGTGCCACATAGATGTGTTTCTTCGTTTCTTTTCCCCTTCATTGCCGATACCCCTTGCAGAGGAGTTCTGCATGACATGTTTCCAGCACAGGATAGTGGCTGGTTTTACTGAGAAAAGCCTACTCTGGATCAGAAAACAGTTTCCTCATGGAACCTATTCCTGTCAGGGTAAAGGACACACTCCAAATACTTAACAGAGATGCAGGCAGCTGTCTCAGGCCATGGACGCTACTTCTGTCTCTGCACTGAATGAAAAGTGCTTTTCCTCCATGGTTATATAGGGATTTTCCTGGTATTCACAGGGTTGCATGAAGCTTTCATCATTAGAAGTGTACCCTCACCCCAGCTCTTTCATTTAAAGGTCATGCAGAAGGTAGGCACAGAATGAAGGAGGGAAATAGCCTAGCACATGGCTGTGGGACTACAGGACTACAGAACTCAGCCCTTCCCTGTGCTTCCCAGTGTGAATGCCAGTTTGCACAGGTGTAAACTGTCTTTCAGCCCCACTTTGTTTCCCTGAGCTGCTCTGAGATCCATGGATTGCACCACTAGGGATCCAGATAGACAAGCACATTGTGAAATATAAGATGTTGACTACTGCTGGTTTTAGAACATTCTGGGTCATATCATCAAGTCTAGGCACTTTAAAATGAGCATGATAGAGTGAGAGAAACATTTATAGCCTTGTTCCACAGATATCTGGTCTTTTGGGGAGTTGTGCTCTGTATTCCATCTAATATAGAAAAATAAAACTCCATGAGGACCTCTGGTAGGCACAAGGGATGTTTTCCTATCTTTGCACTTCACTGAGCATGGGCAATGCAGGCAGCATTACAGCTCTTAGCACTATGCAGTATGCTTGTTTTATTAAAATCACACCAGTATGTAAAAATCCAGCCTTTTGTTGAGCTTGAAATTATTTCAAAGCTATTTACTGCTTAACTACTGATCTAGCTATCCACTCATCTGCAGGCAGAACTCTTTGCCAGCTTGACTTTGAAGTTTCTCTGATCCATGTAAAAACACACCAAGCCAGTAAATGAGAAAAGAAAATGCCTCTAAAGAATGGTTGCCTTTTGAATTTGGACTGTTTGCTATCATGGCATCAAGTTCGATCTTGGCTCCACATGGCAGGACTGTGCCACAGAACAAGAAATATCTATGGGTCAGTTTTAAAATTATCAGATCTTTTATCTGTGTGACACAGCAGGCATCATACCACCATCACTCCTCTTTTCCTCACACGCAGAAATGTGTTACGGTGCAATTCTGTTGACCCACATATGCCCTTAGCATTAGTGCAGGTGTGTAATCAAACTGTTCTAGCCCTAAGAAGGACCACTGTTTGACCTCAAAAATTGCATTTAAATTACATTTAAATTGCATTTAAACTGAATCAAGCCCTGAGTTTTTATTTTTTCTTCAGTTTTGTACCAAAATACTAACCATTGGAGTAGCATGACAGTAGCTGTATGAATAAGAAATTGATGGCAACACAGCAAATTGAGGTCAAAAAGGCTATCATTTGTCAGCATGGAAGTAAAGGCTTAATTATTCCCTGCAAACATAGGGAGTAAAGTGCAACTAATATATTCCAGGCAAGAATATGGAGACAGACTGACACTACAGGGAGAAAAAGGAAATGAGAAAAAGCAAACAGACTAAGGAAAAAATACTAGTCAACAGAAATATTCTTGTGTTCTTCCTACAGTAAAAATGCTCATCAGAGAACATTTCCAAAAGCTTCTAAACCACTGTAAATCCATATTTCATAAGAGAACTAGCTCTAAGAAGCCCATGTTTTATGGTTTTTCTACATTAACTATTTTTCTAACTGATTTAGACATCACTTATGGAGAATACAGTCACTCTGTTACAGATCCTATAGACTGACCAAATCTGGACAGGCTGAGGAATCAGCTCAGCATCACTGCAGCTGCCCTGAGTTTATGATGAGCTGCAGTGTTCAGAGTGAATAAAGACGTGGCCATCAGCTAGGACAAAGCTCTCTGCTTCTTTGCTCATGCTGGGGAAAAGGACAGCTGCTAGCTTAGGTATGGATTTCCAACATCATTTTTGAGCAGGATTCCAAATCAAAACCTCTCAGATGAGGGAGGGAGGGATTCCTAAAACATAGCCCTCAAAGTAGCTGTCTGCACAATACAGTGCATGATAGGTCATGTTCTGAAACCGGCCTGGTCACTCTGGGGAGATCCTGCCAATTGGCTCAAACACCTGGCTTCCCATCTCCTCCAGGAATTCAATGGGGTACATGCCATCAAATCAGGAGTCACTATGTCCTTCTGTAGTAGAGATGTGATCTTCTGCCACTTTAGGAGGCTCTGTCCATTTGCAACACACAACCACTGTGGTCACTGAATGGTCACTGTGGTCACTGAAACTTCTTGGCACAGGAGCAGCAGCAGTGTTTTGTTCATATAAAGGTCTGTATCTCCACTGACTTCAGCTGGGCCTTTCCAGTAGGTCTCAAAGCAAGAAACCTTCCTGTGCTACTGGACACTCTGGAGTGAAGCAGACTGCAACACTGTCCCACAGAGACACATTTTCTTTTGCATTTGCTGAGCTTTTAAAAAATGAGTATGTATGCCCTGGCAGCTGGTTTAGGGAAAAGGTGCTGCATCCAAAATGTTCCTTATTGCCTTTGTTTTCTTATGCAGGTAAGGATTTTCCAACTTCAGTCCTATTGTATGATCTCCAGCTTTCAAGAAAATAACCATCTTTCCAATCCATTATGTTATTATATTGACAGATTTCATACTGGTGGTGACTTAGCACCTTCAGGAAATTCCTTTCCTTTCTTAAAATCGATGTTTTTATTACTTTACCTTGATAAAGTGCCTTCACTAAGTAAATTCTCTGCTCTCCCTTACACGTGCAGCCATTCAATACTTCTTGAATGGAGCCACATTCTGTCCTTTACTCCAGGTTTGTTGGCAATGAGTGGAGAGATCCATATTTACCTGTCTCTTAGTTCATTTCAGAAGATACTAAGACTGATGTATATCAGCTTAAGGATCAGGACCTTCTCTCAGCAACCAAACCCTCTAAACTCACCTGTTTCCCATTTTCCCTTTCTTCTTTCTTTCAGACTTCAGTTTTGTGTCCTTGTTATTAATATCAAATATAAGTCTAAAAGAATAGATCAAAAAACAAAGGCTCTGTCTGTGAAGAGATATCATGTCTGCCTCTCAAGCTGTTTTCTATAACCTTTTGATACCTTGAGAACCTTTTGATACCTTTTTGATAACCTTTCTAGAACCTTGTCTTCTATAACCTTAACCTTCAGCTGGTTCAGTGGCCACTAGGAAAAGAAGGAAAAGGAGGAAGGTGTCTCAACACAAAACTCCACATATATGAGTTATGTAGATTATGTGAAACTGATGTTTCACATTCCACATCTGCAAAGGGTGAAATGAGGTGAACATGAGATACGTAATCCTTGTAATTCCTTTTGAAGGGCTTACTGTGTGGATCTGCTGTTCAATTACCTATAGGCCAGCAAGGAGATTATAAAGGGAAAGAAATTCCTGTGATATACAAAGGGACTTAAACCTGAAGTGCTACTGAGAAGATTTTGCAGGTTGAGAACTGTCTTTTCTTAAAAGAGGAAAGATAGACTTTTTCCCTGTAGATCTACAGGTATTATTTTAATTCAGGCTTCTGTGTTTTCAAAGTCTTATATTGAGTGGGAAGGGACCATCTCACTCCTATCCTCTCTCCTTTTTCATGTGAATCATGCAGCATAAATTTCTTCTTCATCTACTGCAAAGGCAGGTGTGCTATAAGCATTTGGTCAGGGCTGGAATAGGAGAGCAAATTTTTTTTCACACTGTAAAGAAATGCCACCACCTTAAAAGAATTTTGCTCTCCCATCAGAACAGGAGAAGCTTCAGATTTTGCTAGATCAAATCAAAACCTTGGTCCCTTTGTGGCACAGGAACACAGAGCTTTGATGTTTTATGAAGGAAACATATTATTTGTGACACTCATAATGGATAGCTGGGATCATCAATCTGGCCCTTCCACCAACAGTTATTCTGGGGGTAAAAGACCTCACTAGATCTGGGAATGATCTCACTTGTCTCTCTGTAGCCACAGGGAGAGTAAGGAGCATGTGAGCCCTGCAGTGGACTGCAAAACTTGTCTGCAGGCTTGCCAGAATTTAGTACTTCCAGAGTAAAATTACTTGTGGAGTAAAGCAGGGAAGAACTTCAACTTACATATAGTGATAACCAGCCTGTAAGAAAGTTTTTGTCCAGAGTAGCAATAGCTAATCTCACCTCTGTATTACAAGTCCTCATGGTGCTATCCCTCTCACTTTCTGTAATAAGGCTTACACGCTGGCCTGTCTTCAAAGAGGTCTTTGCCCTTCCCAGGGTCTGCAGGCATTAGCCTGTTCTCCCAGAGCAGCATCCACAGCCATGCTGCACACCAGCGCTGGGAGGAGGAGGGCAGGGCTCCAGCCCTGTCTGCTGCCTTCAGCTCCTTTACACTCATCTGCCTCTGGGGTTTTTTTTAATATCTCAATTGTTTGAGCATCATTAAAATGGTTCTGACAGCAGATAAGATAGCAATCAGAATATGAACCAAAGTGACTCCACAAATAATGTTTGCCTGCGTTGATACGAGAATAATGAAGCTGTAACCCAGGAGCCAGGTGACCAGGAGAGGGTAGAGGCAGCAGAATTTGTTATCAGTCTTCCTAGGAAGAGAGACGGAAAGGGCCTTTGCAAGACTCACAGTCGAACATGCTTTCCTCTCATTCAGTTCTGTATACCAACATGCGCTGCATGCTTCAAGCAAATGTTGCATGGGTTAGAGCTCCCATGAAGGCAAGCCAAAGGCAGCATATGTTGGCAGTGCATATGCCAAAGTTTTGTTGAAGCTTCTGATTCATATGATTGTGCATGGTGAATATTTTCTATTATGTTCTCAAAAGACTCTGGATCTTGGTCTAGCAGAGGGTATAGTTTTGGAAGACAAGATGCAGATAGCACAGGGCTCCAGTTTCAAATGCTTCTTTAAAAAGCCAAAAAACTTTGCTATTCACTACTTCTCCAGCATGTCTGACTTTCTCTTGCTCCAAACAACATGGCACACAGTGCTCACATTTACTATGGGACTAATTGTAGCTTACTTTGAACTGAAAATACTATTACTGACTTATGTTACAATTCAACTGCACAGACACTGAGGGCAGGTCACATCAGCACTCACCTGTGTGGAGTAGGGCTGAAATGCCAGGGTGTGGCTGCGTGAGCTAAGCTGGCCTGGCATTTGCCTGTACTGAGTCTGGCTCTGCTGGCTGCTCCTTTTCATTAATATCAAATATAAATCTAAAGAATAGATCAAACAACAAAGGCTTGCATTCATGCTCTGTCTGTGAAGAGATGCCTCAGAACATCTCCATTTGAACTATGCAGATATAATTAGTCAATCAGTGATAGGAAGCAAAATCTTCCATGTTTATAATCTGCTATGTGCCAGTGGAAGCTCTCTCAGGCTCTTAAAAAGTCAGTTCTAATCTTTCCACAAACTTCAATGAAAATAGTGGTGTTTCCTTGCTTCTGACAGCCACCTACCTCCTCCCAGCACACTGTTAATTGATCCTTAGAAAGTGCTCAAATTTCATGGCAAGGAATTCAGAGAGTTCAGAAAAATATTATCCTGACAGAATTTTCCAACAGAAAGCCCAATTTGTGCTTGTATAGATTTTTTTCACAATCTCCTCACTCAACCCGCTCACATCCTACCCCACCACAGCAATGATGCTTATTGTTTTAAAATTTCTCTGCAGACAATTACTTTCATGTGTGGATGTTTCCTGACAAATTGCAGTGCTGATGTTGCTGAGTCTGTGCCTGTTCATCCATTCCAGCATTTTGGAGGAGTCCTCAGCCATCTCTGACTCCTTTGTCTTTACTCAGAGTCATGGTGCCAGGAGCACTGATACTGCATGGTTCTTGCTTTAAGTAGAGGGGGAAATTTACCTTTTCCACATTTCCACCTCCAAGAGAGAAACTATGTCAGCTACATGCTTTATCTTCTCCTCCTTCTTTCCCTGCCAAAAATTTCAGTCCCTTTCTCTGTGCCTCCTCTTGCTACTGGCTTCAGTTTGTTTTGTCTCACCTTTTTCCTACTTAGGAAAGGAGTAGCAGCAATAGCATCAAAAATATTCCACAGATTTTCTAGGCTAGCATCTGGGTGGGCTAGCATCAGGGTATGTAGGGTCATTTACCTTTTCCTTATTTGACTTTGGATAAAATTATTCTGCTTAGAATTAAAAAGAAAGCCAAGAACTTAAAGTGGAATATAGGATGATCCTGCAATGCTCAAAACTGCTTGTCCAATGCCTCATATTAGAGGTTCTTCAGTTTTCAGTATTCAAATCCCCTTCTCATTCCAAGTTCTGCTTCTGACCATGGCCAGAGGTATCATAGTCTTGCCAGGGCTTTTGTTGATGCCCCACTGGGATCCAAAAGCTTGCCTCTCTTCTGTGTGCCTGGCCAAAGCAATTGATGTGTTGCAAAACATTTACCAGGCAGTGTTTGCAAAAGGAAAAGCAATTCTCTTCCTTCCAGCCTACAGCAGACAAGCTCTGCAGCAAACACTCACCCAGCAAGAGGAGTCTCTGTGACCTGTGCCAGAGCCATCTCTCCCCAGCTCTAGGGCAATATGCAAAACACTGATCTGAGCTCTCTACAACCTCTTCATTGAAGCTGTTCCTTCTGGCATTAATTAATAAAGGGTTCACTGGGCCAGAAGAGGCAGCAGCAAGGAAACTGCCTTTCAAGCTCATACTTCTTGTGGGAAAGGAGAATCCTGCGTTTAAGTCCCTCTTCCAAGGACAGTTTCTGCATTCCTGCTTGCCACAAACCCACAGAATGGGTTTGAAGAGCAGCTGAAACATTTTGTCATAAGTATCCTGACAACTAGGCTATAAGCTCCCCAGAGGAGAATAAAGATGCTCCCTTGTTCTCCCTGTTTCTTCATTGGCTGCCTCACTCAGCTCTCTGCTGAGGCTGGTGGGTGTCTCCAAGCTCAGCCAGGGGCTTTGTGCTCCTCTCTGGTGGGTTGCTCTTGGCCAGTCTGGGCAAGGCTGACATTGGCAGGCAGTCACCCAGCCAGCTGCTCTCTCACTGCTTGCAACAGGCTGTGTGGAAATACCTGCCCTCCATGGAATATACCCTATGTCTGGTTTGGGAACACCATGGTCCTCTCCATGTTTTGAAGGGGAGCCTCTGCTCTGTCACCTGGGCCATCTGGCAGCCCCTACTCTGTGGAGCTGATAATGCCTTCACACAAAGGAAACAAGCTTAACATGGGCTCAGTTTGTAGGTCCCACAATTTAAAATAAGAATTAGAATTATCCTATTATTTAGTGGTACCATTTAAAAAAACTTAGTTTCTATAAAGTGTTTGGGTAGGAATTGCCTCCTACTCTGTGTATGGATAATATCTAGCTTTGTCAATTGATTAATTATGTTGGAGTCCTAAAAACACTGTAATATAATTAATAAAAATCTTTGAACTTCTTTTCTTTCCCACCTGTTGTTCACAAGCAACTTCAGAGACAAGATCACTGAAGCAAACAAACAAATATTCTTGTATGTCAGAAGAGCATAGCAAAACAGTGCATGACATCTGCTCAACTAAAAACAGCATTTAGTTGAATTTTTGTATATTCTTAGCAAACTGATCAGAGAACTAAGTAGATTAAGGATTATTTACAGAAATTATTTCCCAGCAAGCAAAAAAAGAAAAAAATCTGTCTGTGGGCAGTTCAGGAACAGTGTAAGAAAAAAAAGTCAAATCCTAGATGCTGTTCTCTAATGAATTATTCACTGTGAATTAACTAAACACCAGTTTGTATTTATACAGCATTTAGTAACACAAAGTGATGTGCAAGCATTATCTCTGTCTACAAAGAAAAGCTGGATGGTTTAAATTAAATCAGAGCTCAAAGATATGAACAAAATGCATCCGCTGACCTATATACAATTGGTATTGTTTCTTATTTTTCATTTTAAACCTGCATGCAGAACACTTCTGAAAATTACATCAATATTCTGTTTTCTGCCCATCTCCAGTGCAGATGTAAAGGGAAGTTATTGATGCAGAGTTTATACATCCTTTGTAGGCTGTTATTAGAGTTTCATCTGCTGCTGACTATGCAGCACTCCTTGTACTGCTCAGACACTGAGTGCTAACAGAGTCAGGTGCAACAGTACCTAATACTGAAGTGAATAATGCCTCAATTACCGACTGCTGGTCTCCAGAGGCAGCAACAGGAGTGGCATGAATAAAAATCCTGAGACTCTGCTCCCAGACTTGTGGGTCACAGTCCTGATATTTCAAGTGAAAAAAACCAACTAATGTCACATTATTATTTATTATATTTGCTCATCTAACAGTTATGTAGTCTTATTCTTGAAAATTCTTTTGCAGCCACTAGACACACTCCTGAAAGTACAGTATGAGGCTTGCTAGCGCCTTGGCAAAGCAGTTACAGTACTCAGATGCAAGATGGGAGTGGCCATTACACAAGCAACCATATTTTGTGATATATGCCAGAGCCTCTACATCTTTTCTTTTTATAAGGTGCTAGAAGTTAAAAAATACTAGAAACAGAAATGTCTTTTCCGTTTTTTTTCAAGCTCTAAGTTGCGATGGAGGATGTGCATCTCTCTCTGCTTGGCCTCACTGAATATCCTACCAGGTCCTGACACCGTTTCAAGCTGGCAGCTATCCCACCATGTTCATCAGCATGATGCCCACAGTGGGCTGGAAAAAACAAGGGGAACCAGGGAGACACTGGATTCCTGTATGCTTTTGTCTCTCTCTGAGGCCAGCAAGAACTTGAGTACCTGTCCTGCCCAACCCACCAGGGCTCCATGGCCATGGTCTCTGCCCAAACAAAGAAGACAAAGCAAACTCTGTCCACCAGCACTTTAAAATGAATTGTACAAGAGAGGAACAGTGAGAGCAAAGGGAGGTAACTCACTGACAACAAACAGAAATGGATAAGAAAGTCAGTATCTTAAGACTTTCTGACATGCAGGTCCCACAATAGTCCTTTTAATTTGGAATAAAGCTAAAAAATTCTAGGAAAGAGAGTACCTGACTGATGGATCCTCCAGGATATAATTAATGCTGAGTTATTTTACTTTCACCAGCTTCCAGGGAAAAAAAAAAAGGAGCTGGAGAAATGTCCTTGAATGAAAGCTACAGTATTTTCTTGAGTGATTTCACGGGAAAAAAATGCTCTTCCCTCTTCCATATACTCTCAGCTAGGTAAAATTCAAACAGCTTCTGAATGCAAGAAAATGTTTTCCAGCCCCAACTGTCTGTCACTCCTCCTCATTCTTAAGCTTTCTTTTTTTTTTTGTCTTATCCTTAGATGCCACAGAGACGTTACATTTGTCTTATTTTTGTAATCACTAACTTCTACCCACAGCCTCAGAGTGTGAGAAGTCCTTGATTACATGAGTGCAAGTGAGGTATGGGCACAGATTGAGCTTATTCCAGGAGAAAAAAGATGAAATGGGAACCAAGGCTCAGAGCTGAAAGTCTCAGCTGCCACAGTCCTTGAGGCACTGTACTGAAACTCTGGAGAGCATAAGCCAGCTGAACACACACACGCCTCTGAGCCTGCGACTAAAAATGTGTGTTTGCAGAGCCCTTTACTTCTCAGCCTAATGAAAGAGCATAAGTCAGGTGAAACAGGGCTAAGAGTGTTTGCTTCTCTCCACTACCACTATAACACAGAGACTTGTGCAGAAGAAGGTTTATACACAGCCGAGGCACCTAGAGCTATCAACATAAATCCAGCCCCTAGGCCCAGGGTGAGGTATCCATCCTCTTAAGGCTGCTGTTCCAGAGGTCACAAATACTGCTCCCTCACCATCCATGGGGAAATGATGCTTGGTGAGACTGTGGAGGTGGAATGAAGCATTTGGCATTGCCCTGAACTTGGGGGCAAGGGAAGGAGTGTGTCCATGAGAAGAGCCCAAGCAACTGCTTTGGTGAATTAAGTGATCTGAGTTTGAACCTGAGGGATTTGTTCAGGTAATAACAGAGACAGACTCCTCCAGTCCCAAGGAATTTTCTGTTAGTCAACATGGAAAGAAGGATTTCTTTTCTGCCGTTACCTGGTCAGTCCAGACAGACAATGAATGGGATAAAGTATTTTTAGTACACTCTGTAGTCAATCCACGTAAACAGGTGAAGGAAGAAGAGTAAATTCCAGGCAGGATCTGTTGATGCTTTGGCACTAAGCAATTGTAGAAATGAACAAAATAACCATTTAAATCTGTATACCACAGAAATATTTGAAAGGTAACTCTACTCCTTTTCATCTGAATATCACACAACAATGCAGGTATCTAAAGGGCTACTGGTAATATCCACTGGAGATAGTCCATGGCAAACAGAGACTGGCAGCCCGTTGGCATTATGAGTTTCACTGAGTTAATCGGATTCCTCACAATGAGGAAACTGACAGTGCATCCACAAAGGGGAACATCGCTGTCCTGCAGGCAGCTTTAAGGAGGATTTGGTTATGTGTTTCAATGAGAGATTTAAAATTGCACTCATCAGTTTTCAGAAATATCGCTCATTTAGATTGTCACAGCTCAGTAGCCCTGGCATTTAAAGTAGAAAAGGGTAAGACTCATCAGCAAAAACCCCTTACTAATCTATCAGAGAACAGAAAAAGAACAAAATTTTAGTGAAAAAACTCTTTCTTCTGTCCTAGCTCTTAGATGCAAAGAAAAACACACACTGCTATGGCTGCTGTTAACCCTGGTAGGCTGACAGAAAGAAGTCAGATTATCTGATTACTTGACTTTTTGCGCTAGTGAAATCAGAGGACAGGGTTAGGCAAAAGAGAAAGGATAGCTCAAAGGAGAAAGACTCAAGCTGACTTTAATTCAGGTTGCTCTGGTCAGCTGTAGCCCAGGTCCTGCATTGGAGCTCTTCTGAAGTGTGGAAGGCAGATTCAGGAGCAAATATCTCTAAATAACCCATTGTATAGATTTGTTTTTCTTGCATGTCTTCAACCCTATGCTAAAAGGTTAATCCAGCCTTGCAGATGTTGGTGTCTCTGGCAGGGGAGCAGCTGTACATCTCTCCAGCTCTTTGCAAAGTAGGTCTGCCCCCTGCACTGGTTAACAGCCCTGTCTCAGGCAGATAGACCCTTCCTGATGCACTTTAACCTTAGAGACCTTCTCACATTATTATTTCTAGACATGTGAGTCTGGCAAACATCACTAGCACGACTCAATCCCAGGCTCTGCTATTTGAACGTGCTTATCATATGACAAGACTCAAATTATAGTCTTATTAGAAACTTGGTGAGTATGTCAACTTGGGAATTATTTTATTCTTACATTACTTTGTGTCTAAAGGGAGGTTACAAGACAGAGGTTTTTCTTCCCTGGATGGGAGGCAGGAGGGAAGAGAGGTGAGATAAATAAAAAAAGAAAATGTATAAATCCTTAATGCAAGTGTCTTGAGAATTCAACAGATGAAGAACAACTTTACAGTATGAGATCACCCATGCTCAAACCTCTGGAACATGCCAAAAGTACATCTGAGGAGAGGAAAGGCATTTTCCCACATTCAGGGCCATACCATTGCATCTCTGCCTAAGGGGTAGAGAAATACTGGGCACTGAGTGAAAGTTAACAGAGCCACCTCCCCAGTTTACAGTAGGCAGGAGTTAGCTCCCACTTGGAAACAGGCAGCTTCTCAGTAACATGAAGAAAACAGGCAGAAGTTGGCCAATCCAAAGCAGACTGTAGGGAGCAGCCTAGCAGGTGTAGGGGCAGGAACTGATGCTTCCACAGGCCTGCTGCACAAGATCCGCCTTATGGTTTTCTCAGAAGAGACAGTCTAACACTTTGTAAAAGCACTAAATGTACTTACAAAGAAGATGCCTGGGAGCAGAATGCAAATTTCTAACACTGGTGAGATGGTTGAGCATGAAGCTGCAGGAGAACCCTGGGCAGCAGTGTGCTACTGCTCACCCCCTGCATGGGTATTGGCAGAAATGACCCCTACCCATCCTGCTGGGAAGGACTGCAGAGGAAGGGATGCATATGATTACGAGAGAACCTTCTATGTCTGGCACTCATATTTCCAATCTTCTGGAGCTGGTGTGCTGCTGTGTACAATTTGAAATGGAAATGCATAAAAGGGACTTAGTGGTGAAGTCCCCTTTAGGGTCCTACCCTTCATACATCTGGGAGACCCAGAGACCATGAGAAACCATAGGTGTGCCCAAAGGAGACAGTTCCAGATGTAGATTAAATATTAGGAAGAAGTTCTTCACTACAAGGGTGCTGAGGCACTGGAATAGAATGCCCAGAAGAGCTGTGGGTGCCCCAATCCTGTTCACAGCCAGGTTGGCTGGGGCTTTGAGCAACCTCCTTTGGTGAAAACTGTCCCTGCCCATGGCAGGGGGTTTGGAACTAGAGGATCTTTAGAGTCCCTTCTAACCCAAACCATTTGATGATTCTATGACATTCTTTGATTCCAGATTGAAGAGGTTGGAATTTTTTTGTGTTCTCAAAACCTCTCATATTTTTTCCAATTGTTACAATTTTTAGGAATGAAGAACAAGTTGTAGAATCTCTGCTCAGCTCCCTAGCAGTGCCTCTCAGGCTTTAATTGTGCTGCTCACTGGTTTGCACTCTGCCACCACTCCCTGAGTATGCTGCCTTGCAGGCAGACTTGACTGACCAGACTGAGTATGGCCAACACAATCTGTGAGAATTGGAATAGTCTTAACCAATAAAGATGTCTAAAACTCATATAAACATTTACAGAGCTGCCAGAAAGAAAAAAAGTAAAATATCTAAAAAGTAAGTGAAATAAACAAGTAGGTAATTCTGTGTAATTTTCCTGTTTAGCAACTAGTTTGTATCAATTATTCAGGGAATACTTTATGAAAAACTAATGCAATCATGATTTTTTCATAGACAATTTATGCAAAGAAAAAATGAAAGGTTAAACTAAACAGTTTATTTATATGTAACAACTGATTCAAAAAGCTTAGGTAATTTTACAGTTAGTAGGTTAATTTAACAGCCTTCCCCAAGAAGAAATCAGGGATGAAGGGAGGTACTGAGAGCCACAATGGGAATTGACACCAGAGACAGTAACAGAATTAAGAAAAACCTGACTTGCAGTTCAGCAGTCAGATTATCTGAATAACTGGGTTTTGGTTTTAAGCTTCCTAAGTTTGATTTCTAAAATAGCTCAAAGTTTTCCAAAAGTATGAAACCTACAAAATAAAGCTTCACCAGTGGTTCCCCAATCTCGCTTCTGACTAACAATACCACAACAATGGCTTTTCTGAAGAGTTAAAAGCATTTGCCTGGCCATGGTAGGAACAGAGCTGCTCTGCTAACATTTGCAGTCCTAGGGTTTGGCTTCCTGCATGATGACTGACAGCAGCCAAGTTTTTTACCAGGAATTTGGGAGTTTCTATAATAATTTTATTATCTTCTGGCTCCCAAAAGCAGACCAAAACATTTTCTGAGAAGGTAAAAATTCTAAGGTCTATAATATAACCAAGGTTGAAAAATCCAGAAGATACGATATTCTTTGTGTTACTGTGGACCAGCTGCAACCCAAACTGAGACAAGCTGTGGTTCTGCCACTTGGCCTCAGAGTTTATACTAAAATAAAGCTTACCAGGCACCTCTCAAACCTGCCACAGAAGTTCCATAGACCTTCCACTCAGAAAAGATTCTGTAGGATAATTTCTTTTTTGGGCACATAAGTCACCTAAAAGTCTTTTCTCATGTTTCTTTTCCAAGTCCCTTCTCTGTTCCCTGTCCTCATAAAAATTTTTCTCAGTGTCTTCTCATGAGACCTAATCTCCTATAAGAAGACTGTTCCTCCTCTCGAATTCCCAGCTTTCAAGGGGAGTGCATCTACCACTTCCCAGTCAAGACCTCAGGGACCAACTTTTGTTTCTGGAAGGGCTCTTTTATCCTATTCTGGAAAGTGAAAAAGAACACGTGTTTCTACCCATTCCAGAGTAAGCAATGGCAGTAAGATGAGGACCATGAAAATAATCTAACAGGGTGTATTTCATTTCTACCAAGAATGGTGGAAATTAAATACACCCTGTTAGATTATTTTCATTATAAGGTTGTGTAGAGGCCTCAGTCAGAGATTGTGGCAATGTTCACACATGTAATGAAAAGATTTTGCAACTGTATGCTCTTGTAATTGGTCTCTAAAGGCTGGATGCTTATGCCTGCGCTGAATCCCAGTGAAGTAAAGTAAATGCACGTGCCCACACAGCTCCAGCAATCAAAGTTAAACTCAGAAAGAGTTAAAATGCCATTTGAAATAATAAATGCACATAGAAGATCTTGGAAATAAATACCACAGCATCAGGAAAATAATACTTTCTGCTTGTATTCAGATCTGCGCATTATGGTCTAAACTGAGTAAAATTTAGCATAAAATAGACCTGCATATTAGCTAAGCAAATATTTGGACAATTATATTAGGAGGGAAAAAGGATTTATTTGACCAGGCTATTGTAATATAGAGGAGATTTATGAATTTAATATTATCTTTAATAATATCAATATCAAGAAAGGCAAGGAAACCACCAGCAACAATCAATAGGATTGTCAGACATTGACTTAGAAACAGAAAGACCTCCACTAAAGAAATAGTTAACATCTCCTAATTCATCTTTAATTAGTGCTGCTGCAATGCCTTTTTCTTTTGGCTTTAAACATATCTTGCAGTCATGTTTAAATGGGGCTTTGACAAAGAAAAACCTTCTATGGTGATTAAAAAAATACCCTCATGCAGCCAACTGCGCAGTAAAAGACCACATTTTCTGCCACTTCCAAAAAGTTATATCAGTCCTTTTGTGAAAATACCTCAGAACCTGAAAGTTTTCAGTCCATTATCCCCACATTATCTTCAAAAGTCAGGAAAGCACTGTAATTTCCATTTCATAGCTAAAGACAGAGAAGAGGAAAGAGGACTTCTGGCCAGCTGGTCTCTCCCTCAGATGAAATGAGAGAGAAAAGGCAAATTATCAGACCTGAGAATTAAAAAAGAGCTGCTTAGGGTGAAGGCCAGATGCAGGTAGAAAGTGAGAAAGTGAAGGTATCTCAAAAACTTCCTTTGGAAAAAAAATCAGAAATTCAGGTGAGGAATTCAAAGATGTGACACAAAACATCATACACCAGCCTAACCCTGGAAACAGCAGGGAAACAGAACAACTACCTTCAGGACTACAAAAGGTATTTTGGAGTGTCTAATGCAATTAGAAGGGAATTCAGAGCAGAGACCAATCACCTCTCCATATCTGTTCCCTGTATCTACCTACAGGGCACTTAGAAGAGCCAGCCCTTGGAAGCAGCATATGAGTGGGATCACATTCCACAAAGGTACAAAATCCAGATGTCCCATGTTTTGCCAGCTCCTAGGCTGGAGAGCAGAGGCAGCTATCTGGGAAGGATGGGATTGCTCAGAGGAGAACTTCAGGATCACTCATCCAAAGCAATACCTCTTGTGCAGCTCTTCACTGCAGGAGGAGGAAGAAATTCAGACAGGCCTTGTGCCTAGTGTTTCATACCAAGTACCAAATGCAAATAAGGAGCTACTTAATTTTCCACAAAGGATGTCTGTGTGTCTAAAATGTTTGTCATCTTCTTCCTTTCAGGAACTTGTCTAGGGTTCCAAAGGGACTTTGTAAAAGAGAATAGACTGGAAGTTGAATTGTGCAAACCATGCACCACCTTGCTTCAGATACAAGACCTGCCTCTTCCTACATATATAAACAGGCCCCAAATATCAGACATATAGTAGATTTCACCTGAAGTATTTCTAGCCAGACAGAAATTTACCTAGTTCACATCAATGTAAATGGAAATATGTGCCTGACTATACCAGGCCATTGGAAAATTTTGCCGATTCTTCCATAGTTTTAGACTGTATGTCCTTGATTATGGTTGGAAAAACACAGAGTGAACAAACAATTCTAACTGGGAGTCCTTGACCTGATATAGAGACATGAAGATCTCATATATATTTCTTCATTTTTCCTCTTCTTCCCTCCAACTCCTCCTTCCCTCTCTCCCTCCCTCCCTCTCTCCCTCCCTCCCTCCCTCCCTCCCTCCCTTCATCTCTACTTCTAGCATTTTTAAATATACCTCCCTTCATCATAGTCTGGGCTAGCTGGGAGACTTTTAAAACAATAAGAAAGAGAAACCTGATAGTGCCTTGAGTGAGAGATATTTTCCTGAAATGGAAGTGGATTTCTAAGTGGGATTTGAGATCAATATTGTATTTATTTATTCAGTTCTGCCTTTGGTTGGGTGTAATGTTACAGTCCTTGGCACCTAGACTTAGACCATTTGTTAAGAAGGCTGTTGAAGATGTTATAGTGGGATTTATTATGCACTTCTGCAGATTTATTTCTTGTTAGATAATTTAGTGGATGTTTCATGTACTGCATGCTGGATAATAATATAAAAGGACACCATGCCTGTAAAATTGCACGGAGTCTTTATTAGTAGAATAATTTACAGAGACATTGCAGCTGCAGTTGGCAATCACACCCTGCATAACCTCACTGACTTCCCAACACCTTTTCAGAACTGTCCTCCCAGCTCTTTTCTCCACGTTTCATGCCTTGACCATTCACCCCTTCTTCCTCTATTCCTCGGTTTCCTGCGGACAAGAGAAAGCGCTGCTTACATCTCTGTCCAAGGCTGTGAGTGATACGGACCAGTAACAAATAGTAAATGGAAAACAGTGCCAGTAATTAAAGGTAAAGGGCCAGATGGAGTCAGTTACGGCTCTTGCTCACCCCAGCATGAATTTAAAGATGCATAGAAACACCACAAGCCTATGGCAATGGAAAAAAAAGCAGATGAAGTAGCAACACTTCTTTTAGTTGGACTTACTCCTTCCCCTACTCACTCTGGTCCCTCTCCCCTCCTCCTTTCTGAGGGCATGTGGCAGCTGGAGCTTCAAGCAGCACAGCTGTGTCTGCCAGCTGTCAGCTGGCAGGATGATGGGAAAGGGTAAAAGGGTTATACCCAGTCCATGGAAGGTCACCTTGCTCTGTTTACACCTGAACTTTAGGAGCTCTTGAAGGTCCACCACCTTGTCACCTCAACACCAATCGTGACCAACTATCAGCAGTGTTAACAGCAGGGGCCCCAGTAGGGTCAGCACCACAGCTGAGATTGAGGAGCAAGTCTGGTACACGCTAGAAGTACATTCAGGGCAAAAAAGAGGGAATGAGTTGCTGTGCAGGATGAATGTAGTCCTCCAGAACTCAAGTGGAAATAGCAACATGGTCAGTCCTTTGGTGTCCCCTGCCTGACAAAGGAAGAGTAAGGGTATAGGTGAGAGGCTCTCCTTGTGGGCTTCTGGAAGTATATTCTTGTTTTGCTACCTCTGAATGACGACAAAGGGCATAAAGCAGAGGGATCTCAACTCTGTGAGCAACTGCTCTGTAGGGGAATTCTCCCAGAACCTTGCTCTGAGTCTTTCCTATGTCCCTGAGACTTTCTTCCATTCATTTGGCAGCACAAAGGAGAGCAAAAATGTCCAAATGATTTAGAATTGTCTTCAAGTGTATGTTTGCTACTAAGATATTGCTGGAGGCTTCTGAGCAAGCCCTAATTAGCTTCAAAATGCATCCCATTTCTTCTCTATTAGGATTTCAGCACAGCACTGAGTCTCAAGCCACATTTGAATGATCAAGCAGTACCCACAGGAGCAGTCTTTGCACCACGGCACAGCACTCAGGAAGGGGTTCTCAGCAGGGTCCAGGCTGGCAGACAGATATTTTAGAAATATCAAACTCCTTGGAGACCAGTGAATTTTATATTTCAGTGATGCCCTGATAGTAGACTTTCAAATAACTGTGGTGTGTTGGACTATGCTTTTAAAATTGAAAGCAAATCTGACCCTTCTAGGTATAAACATGACCTGGTGTTTTCAGTGATGTCTGGTTTTTCTCACAGAGCATGGAGAACACGCTTTAACTGAGGAAAAATTGTAAATGGAGAAGGGGCATGTGCCTGATGCAACCTGTGAATTACCATTGAGGAAGTGCAGTGCCTCCAAGAAACACACTGGTGCTGGAAAGGTCCCACCGGTGTGTGGAAATACCACACCTCTGACAGGTCCTTCTTTAGGAACAAATGGCAAGCTGCCTTCAGCAAGAGGGTCTGGACTCACCTGAAAAGCCATCTGGCAGAAGTTCTGAGAACCCATAGCTGTAGAGAGCAATCCATGTGAGGGAAATTGGGCTGCTCAAGCAGTTAGAGGAGGCAGCAGTGTCCACAGGGAAAATCTGCAGTGACTGTGAAGGAAAAGCTGATGGTGATCCACTAGGTCAGTCCTATTCCTAGCCTATTTGCCTCCATGGGTACAACCTGCCTAAATCTGGTACATTGCAGGGCATCAGGAAAAACACCTTGTCTTCTCAATTAATATCTCTCTTCTCCTCATATCCATGTGATCATGCAGCACGCAAGCCCTGTGGCTGAAGGGTTACATCCTGTTTTTCCTGCACACCCCAACTTCTCCTCAAGTCCTACCTTGCTCCCAATATTTCTTCATTACAGCAAGCATCATCCTGGCCAGTGCAAACCTACTGCTCCTCCCCACAGGAGCAGCATGATCTGCCCCCGCGCTGCTTTCATCAAAGTGCAAATTGCTTTCCACTTTCACTCACTAATTCTTCAGACAGTCTCCACAGTGTGATTCTTTTCTTTTTCCTGGCACACACAGGGCAAGATAGGCACACAATAGATAAAGCAAAAGCTAATTGCAAGGCATGTTAAACACAATAGATGTGCTGGGAATCTATAGATCAATGGCGACGGGCATCCTTATGTGCACTGCATGGCTAAGCAGCTCTGACAACAGGCTGGACTGGGAATACATTGCAGAGACAATAATGGATTACTAGTTACAACCCCCAAACTAACTAAATAAAGGAGACAGACTTCTGGGTCTGTTCATTATTCTTATAATCCTAAATTAACAAAAACTCAGGGCTGTGGTGGGGATAAGACACTCTCCCAATGCCCCCTCCTACCTCCCAGTTGCAGTGTTGGATTAGTGCACTGAGCTGCCTAGGGTGGTTTGGCCAGGACCCAGGCTCCGAATTCACTCATCCCTGACAACTGCTGAACTGCAGCAGCTGGGAAATCTTGGAGCTAGGCTGGCAGTCTGCCTGGAGACCAGAAGCAGTTTCTGTGCCTATATCCTATTCCTATAAGAGTTGGGGACTTTGCTGCCTTCTGTTCTTCAGCACTTCCTTGTGCTCACAGCAAGGGAGGTAAGAAGGACTGAAGTTAAAAAAAACAGACAACACAAAGGATGCTGGAAAGTCCACATGGAGAGTGGTATGACATCTGCACCCCTGTAGCTCCAGCCCTACAGTATATGGACATGGAAGGACACAGACTAAACAGCCCCCCAGTATTGTCTCAAGAGGAAATTGGGAAAACAAGAAGGAAAAAAGAATCTTACAGGAAGAGTGCAGTGTGTGCAAGAGTGTGTCTGTGCTGTAGCTGTGGATAAATGTAAAGTGGCACCTACTCCTAAAGACAATCCAGTTTTTACATTCAGATATTGTAGGAGCAGCTACATCACTCAAAGGTATTGCTTTTTTAAACCCTATAGTCTTCTACAAAGTTGGCAAAGGTTGTTTTATTGCATTTGTTCTCTACACTCAGCAACAGAGTGTTCAGGGAAAATAGGGAGGAAATGGCAACTAGAAGGAGCAGATGAAAAGTGAATTTTTATCAGATTGCTTGCTTGGAGGATTCCTTGTCTGGCCATAATGATACATGGCATCTCACAGCACCTCTCCAGGAAGAAGGAAACTCAGGCTGCCTGGGGCTGACAGACCTAGTACAGGTATTGCTCGTAGCCAGAACTCCCGAGTCATTCAGTATGGTCACTGCCACTGTGATTTGCAACTCTTCCCCATTTTGATTAAGACAGATCTTTTTGTGGGCTCAGACAACCTTTTCTTTGTCTTTACAGAGGCTTTATATATACTTTAATGAGAGAAGAGATGTCTCTCCTCAAGGGGCTTCTGAGACCTTTCAAAAAGTTCCAGCTTGACAAACATTGAAAAGGAACTATTATCTGGTTTGGTGCCTTCCTTTTAATTGTCTAGCTCTGTTACTCTTGGTGTGATCTATCTGTTAATTGGTGTACCAGTAATGATGAAGGTTTCTGTCATACTGAGTCCAGACAAGCCAGACAGGAAAATAATGCCCATCTCCTTAGATCTATACACTGTGCCCTTTGCATTAAAACCAACGGCAAGCACTTTGAGTGTACTTGCAAGATAAATGTTGGGAAAAACAGACGGATGATACAGAAGCTGAATATAATGAGCCAGGCTGATCTCAGCCTTCACTACTCTAGTTTTATTGGTAAATGTAGGTGCAGTCCATCTCCAACACCTTGAGCACAAAGCATTTTCATAGATCATGTTAGGAGCTTAAATTAACCCAAAGAAGTAAGGTAAATATATCTCTGCGATAGTAAGGGCACCATAACCATCCTGGAAAAGTTTCTTTTTATAATCTGACAGCATATCGACTAATTGGGAAGCAGAACTTGTTAGCAAGTGAAGGGGCTTGTTCTTATTACAGGGCTTACATATTTCTTCTGATAGGCTCATTATTGACATATCCTTTAACAAAAAGAAAAAATCACAAATTTAATCTACCTTCGCAGCAAAGCTGTTGTGAAACAGAGATATCTTATTCTACACAAGGGCTAAAGCTGGGGTGGAAGCAGGCTCCAGTAGACCCTGCTTTATCTTTCTCTGTACAATGGTGGCACCTGCTAGGCTCCACAGTATTGGGGCCTCATAAAATAGGCTTTTCTCTTGGGAGAAGGGATCAAGGTCTTCCTTTGTATGCAGATGGGCCATCATACATCACAGTCTCCAACACATGGTGAAGGACAACAGCCATTCTAGCAGATAGGTAGGTCAAACTCAAGACAAAATTGGTCCATAGGGACCTGAGATACAAGGCAGAATAAGTAATTTCTCTGGATGCACCACATGGCAACCCACACTGTACATGGTACAGCAAAACATTTGAGGGAAATCTGTTCCTTGTCTTCCCTACATTAGTGTGGATATGCATTTCCAGGCAAGGTTTAGCTGTGAGTAGAAATATTCCAATGATCTTTGGTAACAGCAGTTTTTTTCATTAAATAACTTCATCAGAAAATCCAAGATATCCAGCCAATGCACTTTTCCCCTTTCTCTGCAGAGGTTATAATGCACACAGGTCATAATGTTAACTCCTCAGACTTTGTTTTCTCCTCTCCTGCCCTATGACACAGTTTTTGCTTGTTATCCCAAGATAAGATATCTCCATGGCATTCTCCAAGTAGTCCTTTCCTCCCACAGTAATTGGAGCTTCAAGCAGGCCTTAGTCATGGCCATGGAGATGTGCACTGACCATCCTCTGGAGGACCACAGTCACTCTTTGTGGCTTATTTCACAAGGGAACATATTCCCCATTTCTTTCTCTTCACATGCAAACTGGCAGCACTTAAGACAACCAGAAAAGACAGATTTTATCTGGCTTTGAACTCTTGGCTCCCTTTACTGCTTGCAGTCACATCACTCCTGGCTATAATGTCAAGGACAACACCCTATGGAAGTAGCAGACAACCAATGCTTCTGAAAACAAGGTGACTCATTTCTTTAGACATGAGTTCCACTTCCCACTATTAACACCTAAGGGTCACACAAGGGAGCAGCAAGACCTCGTCAGTACTTGGAAGAAGCCTAGATGAAAAGGGCAGACATACACTCATCCAGGAGAAGGAGAGTAAGGAAGAGAGGAGGGCAATTCAGAAATTTCCTTTGCTAATATAACGCTGAAACAAAAAATAACCTCAGAGATTGAACTGTACTAGGGGCTTCTACCCGACAAGCCAAATGAAATATGAGAAGCTTGGAAGCAGGATGGCAAGCTTTATCAGAGAGGAAATGAGCACAGTGTATATCTGGCTGTCACCAGGAGAGGAAGAAGGTGCCAAGCCCATATCTGCTCCCAGCACAAGGAGCCGATGAGCTGTCCTGAATGACAATAACTCTCATCTGAGAAGGATTCAAAGTGCCAGGGAAGTGATAAAAAAGCAGCCAAGCATTTCATTATCCTAAGTGCATCCCCTCATTATATTTTCTTTTAAAAACATCTTTTGACCAATTTTAATGCAGATGAGGAGTTGCTGGATTGACAGCCCTGGAGACTAAAGACCTTCCTCATTATCTGTAGCGTAGACAAGAGCAATAAAGCATCTCTCAAGCTCTCTCTGCTCTGGCAGTGTGTCTTCTGGCCAGCAGGATATGGAATGAAGGCAATGGAGCTCTTAACACATGCTCAGTTCTTCATCTCTGTGTGAGGCTAGCTGCTAGCCAGCTCAGATTGTACCCTGTAAGGAATGTATGGAGGACATTATTTTAATTTTATAGTACAATAATATAAATCCTCCATCAACCTGCAGTGTGTGGTAGCCTCTATTTTACAAATGCAGTGCCAAAAGGATAAGCACTGTATCAGCCATCTCAAAATCAGCTCAATTCTTATGATCAGGCTATGAGCATTTAAGAGGGAAAAACAGGTCCCTGTTCTGCCCAGGGGTAACATATTGCCAAGCAGATGGTGGGTGACTTCTTGACTCTGAACAGGGCAGGACCCACTAGGGAGGAGCTGACAGGAAGCAAAGCTGAGATTTTTCTCTTTGTGGGAACAGAGGTTTTCCCTATGCCTTACCTTCCTCTAGCCCCTGCCAAGTCTTGAGCCTGTGTGGAAGTGAGAGACAGTTTGCCCATTTTCTTTCAGCAGGGGAATCCAGCAAGAGCTGGGAAATGGTGCTTTGTACCAAGACACCCTTACATCAGCCCTGGCCAGAGAGGAGTTCACACCATAGTACAAAGAAGCAGTTCCCAGCTCCTAGTGAGTTAGGAACCATATTCCCTCTGGAACCACGCTTCTGTCTCTCATCAAGGGCTGAAAAGGACTTTTCTCCTTTCTTTCTTTCTTTCTTTCTTTCTTTCTTTCTTTCTTTCTTTCTTTCTTTCTTTCTTTCTTTCTTTCTTTCTTTCTTTCTTTCTTTCTTTCTTTCTTTCTTTCTTTCTTTCTTTCTTTCTTTTTCTCTCTCTCCCCCTCCCTCCCTTCCTTCCTTCCTTCCTTCCTTCCTTCCTTCCTTCCTTCCTTCCTTCCTTCCTTCCTTCCTTCCTTCCTTCCTTCCTTCCTTCCTTCCTTCCTTCCTTCCTTCCTTCCTTCCTTCCTTCCTTCCTTCCTCTCTTTCTTCTCTTTCTTTCCTTCTTCCTTTCTCTTTCTCTCTTCTCTTCCCCCTTTCTTTTTCTTACTCTCTTTTCTTTCTTTCCCTGTTTATTTCTCTTTCTCTCTTCTCTTCCCCCTTTCTTTTTCTTACTCTCTTTTCTTTCTTTCCCTGTTTATTTCTCTTTTCCTTTCTACAATACCAAGGCCTTCATACTCAAGTTGGAATAATCAGGGAGCTGA
The DNA here is from genome assembly GCA_024362935.1 of Setophaga petechia. NCBI lineage: Eukaryota > Metazoa > Chordata > Aves > Passeriformes > Parulidae > Setophaga > Setophaga petechia. The sequence continues at coordinate 58,801,253 of JANCRA010000002.1, forward strand.
CTTCAATGGGTCTTTCCCCACACTATTTTTGAAGGACTTACTTGGGGAGAGCAGAGCAGAGCAGAGGGAGCTTAGACTCACTAAGTCACCACTTTCTATGGCAGTAATGGTTGTTATTATTATATCTGTTGCCATAGACATTATTAATACTGTTATAATAGTAGTTACTATTATAGTTAACATAATAGTATTAGAGTAATACTATTATAGGGTGTAATAGTATTATAATAATAATTAATATTATAGTAGAAGTAGCTGCTGAGGTTCTTAGCCAGCTTTGTTCTTCATAGCTGGCTGTATCTGCACCTGTATATTCAAAGGCAATCCCCAGCTCAAAAAGTAAGCTACTTTAAAATTAATAAAGAATGGTTGGAATAGGCTTAAAACACTGTCTACTCTCTCACTACATGGTGAACTGGAAAAAACCTTTACTATGAGTGCAAGATGGAGACAGTGATGTAAATCAGATAAGAAGATGCTCTTCGTGTCACTTCCTCTCTAAGTGCTCTGCAAACACCTGGTCTTCTTGTGTAACTTACTTCAACATGAGTTGGTGACCCTGCTCTTCATTTACAGGCTGTGATCTCAGTGAAATAGCACAACCCCTTCTTCCCCTGCATGAGTTTTGTCTTGCCTGCTCTGAGCCTCTTATTACAAAGTCCCAGGAGAACTGATGCATTTCTACTGCTTGCCTCCAATAGTGTTGAGCTAAGGATTAGCCAGGAATTTTCCCTGGGAATAGTTTTTCAACAGAAAGTATGGTTTCCACCAAACTGATTGATTTTCCAGGCCATCATTATTTTTATTGTCATATATGACAGGTTTATAAATAAAATATATTTCCCCAGGCCAGGAGATACTTCAGAGTTTATACGAAATATTTTGTCCGCTTTAATTCAGAGCCAAAGTACCTCCCATCTATCATCCCAGTTTCCTCTTTGCTTTCTCTCCTTTGCTGGCTCATCCAGGTGGCAACTGTAATGTGTTTAATGCTGTTCAGTTGATAGCCCAGGTGCAGACAGAGAGATGAGCAGTTGCAGCTTTCTTCATGCTAAATGTACAAGGCAGGCTCATCTTCAGCAGCACAATGTTAGAAGTAACTGTTGCAGCAGAATGTAATTTTGGTGTGCTTATTCTCAAACTCTTCTTTTCTATCCCAAGCACAGGAACAAGTACTTTGAAATGTAGTTGGTTAGTTTGAGATCTGTTATTTTGGAGTATATATATCTGCTGTGGGTCATCAAGTCTTACATACAGACTGTATTGCTGGGGAAGCTGTTTTAACACCAGGATCCATGACTAGGAGGTTCTGAACCTGGCAACAAGGTTTCCAGGTATGGGAAGGAATAGGCTTGACTCCTTCTGCCTTGCCCCTGGTCTGGAACACCAGAGGAGGCTCAAGAGCCAAAGGTTGTCAGGCAGTGCCAGGGCAGCAGCCAGGGAGCACTGAGATGCACAGCTCCCTTCCCCATCACACTTTTGGACTTCACATCCTAAACAGATTGGGGGTGGGGAAGATTATTGTTTATATGTGACTGGTTAAGTGGTGTTGGACCCTGTTTGGAAACCTGTGAATGATCTGAGAAAGGGAGCATAGCCAGGGTTTAAAAGTCTGTGGCAGGAACCTGTATGAACTCAGAAGTTTAGCTTCGACATTGAGTGTCTGTAATTTGTGCTTATCACATTCTTTTTATGCCATCAAAGCTATCTATGATTCCTTCCATATGCAGAAAATTTGTAATTATACTCTTTGTAAGAAAACACAGATGGAATCTCTACATTTTTTATAGTGTTGGTACTCCTTTGTCTGAGTAAACCAGGTTTCTCTTCTTTTTAATCTGTTTTAAATCTAGCTTTCAAGCAGTATATATGAGAGCAAGTTGTCTACGTAGCATCCAGAAGCAACATAATTGCTTTTATTTTCAGCAAAAACCACTCAAAAAGTGACATTCTGAAGGAAAAGATTCTCTGACAAATTCCTCTTACACCATCAAGAACTTGTAAAAGGAGCTACTTTCAAGGCAAGCAATGTTTCCACAAAAAAAAAGAATTAGGGGTTTTTAGGATGATATTCAGTTTTATTTTTCCTACTCCCTAGCCACTAATTATTACCAAATTTTCAAACTTCTGTACAATGTGTTTTGTGCCTGTACAGAGAGCACTTTTGATGGGGGACAGAGTGTATTTTAGTTTTGATTATCCTGTACTTTTATACAAATCTGGCCTCCCTTTCTTACCCTTTCTTCACAGATGACTCCTCATTAGTTTTTCTGTCCACATATATATTGTACACCATGCAGCATTCGATAAGATTGCAAGAAAGATATTATTTTCTGATGTGGAGGTGCTTATCTCCCCTGCTAGCTGGCATTTTTAAAAGTTCTAACAAAACATTTGGCTTCCCTGTAAGATCTCAGAGGGCTAGGACAAGATTTCATTAACCCATTAAAATACTATTGAATTCTATAGGTGCACTAGCATGTTACCAGGCATTAATTCTTTACATAAAGGAAAAAATGAAGTAAAAGTTCTTCATGGGATCACTGTTATTAACCTATGATGAATATGTAACTTCTAGTCATTCTGACTGGGTGCCTGAGTGCCACTTGGAGCCTCTGAGGGTTATATCCTGAGAGGAAGAATAAGTTTTGCATTGTACAAACAGATAAAGTTTAGTCAGGGAATGGTAATTTAATTATCATCCCAGAGTGAGCCTCCCAGGAAGCTCTGAAAATTTTAGTTCTAGTTAGCATCCCATTACCCAGCATCTTGCTTTTATCCATTTTGCTTTGCCATAGCCTTGATAGAAGCCCTGACAAGAGGCACTTTGGGAAGGCTATTTAAAGCTTCCTGAGGATTTACGTCCAAGCACTGAGTCAGATCCTCAGCTGGTTTGCCATGGTTTGCCTCAGCACTGGCAGAAGCACACTTGCTTACACACACCAAAGACACTGGTCCTGTCAATGCTGTAGCAAATCCAGATGTGATTTCTGCCTGTGCTTTGAAATTCTGTGGCTTCATTGCATCTTTTTTGTCTCTTCTAGGCACCCCTTGCCCTTTCTGAGTCAAATCCTTCAGAAGCCTCCTTCATTCTCATTTACTGACTCCATTAGCTTGTAGTCATAATTTTCTTTTCTAAACCTCTTCTATAAGCAGCTTGTGCTAAAGCAGCATCCAAGCTGCTTTCTTTGCTATCTGCCCAATTACATGGGCTCAGTCTTTTAGGATTTATGGCATTTTGTATGTTTGTAGTGGCAGATGCCAAGAGAGCCCTTTTGTTTACTACAATGAAAACATCAATGTTTTAAATTTCTCCTCTGAACTGGCTGCACATTTTCAACTCATTCCTTGTTTCAAGACATCCTGTACTTGATAGCTCTGTTTGTAGCCTTTCTCAATCCAAAGTCTACTTTTGCAAGCTGTTTCTTTTGTAGATTATATATGAATAGGACCCAGACACAAATCTTCCAGGTCAGCTACCAAAGTGTATCCCTGAGATATATATTTTTTTCCTCTCTCCAAATTAAATGGAAACATTTCTGGTTCATTTATCAGCTGTTGTAAATCAACATCATTGAAGTTAGCAGGGCTGTACTGATTTATGTTCACTGGGAATTGGGCACATGCACCAAGCCTAGTAGCTTCTCCATCAAATGCTCTTTTGTTGTAACTCATTGTAGCTGTGCCTTTCTTAATGGTAGAATATTTGAACCTACTATTGCTCTAACAACAGAACATCATCTTTTTCCTCTGCTTTCTTCCTAGGGTCATGGTTTAGTTCAGTATAAAGTATCACTGTCAAGTAATCTCACACTTCAGTCTGACAGCTTTTTATGTCAACTTAGCAGTTGTATAACTAATCTTGCATGTTGCAAAGTTATGGAAAATAAGGCGTCCAAGGCCAGAGTCTCCTAGATTCATCCTCCTTGCCATGTTCCTCTGGTGCAAATACCAGGGGATTCGGCAGCTACAACAAAAGATTCTTCTCCCTGAGTACATGAAATTTGTACTGTGGCTGAGACTGTCCTATCTCAGCATTGAGTGAATCACAAAGATTTAGGGCTGCAGTCAGCACTTCATACTGCCTTCAAAACATGAGATATCCTTCTATCTCCTTGCTCCTGGGACACTTTGGCCAAGTCCCATCTCGGTACTGGGACGTAAGCATCGTTCTCTTCAGGATGAGCATGTGGTCTGATAAAGTGAAAATTTAAATTCAAGACCAACAGCAGGAAAGGCTTGGAAAGGAAAGGAATGGTCTTTAATATCATTGTCTTCTTGGCAGTAGAGTTGCCCTGCCTTTGCCCACCACATACAGACAAACTCCTGCTGTTCTGACTCATGCCTGTGATAGTATTGCTTCATGACAGTGTAATTCCAATCTGATTCCTTCTTCACCTGGTTTTCTGACATTACTTGCAGAAAATGCTACAGCTCTCTTTCCCCATCCCACTTTGGCCTAATCTTTCTGTATTATCTCTTTCCACATCTACTGTCATTTTTCCTTGTGAGAAATAGCAACTAAAATAGTTCTCTACTTCTTCTTTGCTATTTTGTAAACACTCAACTAGGCTGTTTCCTTTTGGTATTTCTTTCTTAGGAGACAGAAAGTGATCATTTATTGACTAACTCCTCCAAGCTGTTCAAAGGTTTCTCTTCTTCACCCACTCCTCTCTCCAGTCTGAATTTTAGCTGAGTTTATAGCAAGGCAATGTCTCTGACTCTCCAAGGATATCTGTTAAGTTTTTCATAAGAACATCACCTTCTATCCCTTGCCTGCTGGACTTTATTGCCATCTGACTGAATGAAAACACACTGAGAGACAACTTCTGCTATGAATTTCCCAGGACTGACCCCTGTCCTTTTCAGACCACTCTAAACCACATGCATCTTCCCAGACCATATTCCCACCCTGAGATATGTAACTGCTACACACATAGACCAAAAATACATTCCCTGAGCTAAAAAGTTTCCAAAGTTAGTTCAAGACAAGTAAGAGAAATAAGAGAGGGGAATAGAGAGAAGTGGACCAGAGCCAAAATTGCTACAAGCAGCAGCAAGGCCTGGAAAACCTCTCTGGATTTGAAATGTTTTCTACGTTTCCGAGCCAAGGGAGGCATGGAGTAGCACTGTGGTGGAGAGACAAAAAAAAAACAAAAAAAGCATAGCTGTGGAGGGTTGTCACTTCTCACACATGTGGGGGGCAGAGGGCAAAACCCTGAAGGTATTCAGTAGACTATTTAAAAGGCACTGAGAGCTGACACTTTGTGCCAGCTGAATTTATGGGAATTTTTATGTTGTACTTCTGCACATAGCATCTTCCATAGCAGGAGGCTGATGGTCACCTTTCCCCATCACTTCTGCCAGCTTTATGCTTTTGGCTTTGATCTAGAAGGCAGGTGAAAATGTCACTTCAGATTAAAGGTGTGGAATGACATTTTTCTACCTGCTGTATGTCCTTAGCTATCGTGTTTACTTTGTTTGAACTGCTAAGATTGCTCAGAGAGTGCTGCTGCTGCTGCCTGAGTTGTGGTACAGTAGTGCTCTCTAACAGACCAGATCTGCTGCCAGAGCAGGCTAGTTAGCTCTGCTTAGAGATTTCTTTGGGCATCTGTTGTTAATTTTGCAGGGCTACAATGATCCTTCATTCCTGGGCCATGTGCAAACTAATGATCTGTGTTGCAGTTTGTCTTTTAATTAAGTTCCAGAGGGGCCTCTCAGTGAGATGCAGATTATGAACTAACCTACTGACAGAGAATTGAGGAGGTGCATGCTCACCTCCAGTGGCAGGCTACACTGAGCACTGTGCCCCTGAGTCTGAGAAATCAGGAAAGATTTTCAGTTTATTTATCCCTTGCACAGATGATCTGCAAACAAGGTAAAGCTTGCCAACAATTACTCTACCCCAATGTTATCAAAAGTGCCAGAAGCTGAGCAGATACTGGGTGGAAGAATTGCTTTGGATTTGCTTGTGTGGCACCTTATGTGGGCAGTGCTGGCTATCCATAGGGACAGGATACAAGGCTGCATGGGCTGAGTTCTACCACTCTAAACCTCCTCAAAAGAACCTCCTTTTTCTTAGGGAATTAGGCTGTCGAGCATTTGGAGGGAATTAAAAATGACATCCAGCCATCTTTCTTAGGAAGGATATGCTGGTTTTGTGTGTACAGGTATGCTGTGACTGAGGAACCAGTGCAGAGCAGCAGGCAGGAGGTGGCTGGGCAGCGGCTGCCACATTACAGGCACACCTACCTGTTAGGGTCTCCCCAAGCAAAGCAAAACCCCTGAAGCAAATCAGTCCAGAAACTTAACAGAATTATGCCAAATCAGCCTGGATGGACCTCTTGCATTAAGCAATAAGCCAGGGCAGGCTTGGGAGAGTGTGTGCATTTGTGGTGGGGTAGCTCCTCTGAAGGCTGCTCGAGCTCTTCACTGCCGCTCGGTTTTTCTGGGGTGAAAGAGGCGGCTTTGGGGACACACACAGGCTCTTCTGACCCTGCTTGTGCCACAGCAGCTTAGGCTGACAAACTGAATGAGCCCAGCTCCCTCCAGGCCCCCTGCTAGTCACCAGATAGCTCTGACAGCCCTGGCTGCTAACAGATCCACATTCCGCTCCAGGACATGCGCGTCCTTGTTCCACTGCAAGGCTGAGGTGAGAGGAACAGGTGCAGGCCAGGATGAGCTAGAAGGGCCCCAAAAGCAATTCAGCTATGGAATAGATGCCATTCAACTTGCAAGAATAGACAGATGATTTCCTGACCTGTCAGAGGAAGGATCCAGGGGTTGCCACTGTTATCCTGTTCCTAGCACTGTGGTGATGGCTGCAGAAACATGCAGAAAGCATTTTGTCTCTGCAAAACCACCACTCTTACCTGAGGTCTTTACTGCTCCATTTTAGCTGTCAGAGATTCCAGGATGGGCTCTGTGGGTGGGCTTCAGATTGCCTTAACCCCCAGAGTGTGAGTTATGATAAGGTCTGTGGTTATCTGTATACAGCCAAGTTGGTAGTGGCTGTACCAAAGAGGAGTTTACCCAGGCTGGGGCAAATGGGAGGACATGTTCTCTGAAGGTGCCCATTTCGCTCCATTGATTGTTGGGGGACCCCCATCATAGACTGAACCCCTCATTGAAGCTACAAAAGATAAATTAGCTCAGAATCAGTAGTTATCACAAAAAAAGGTGGAAAATATTTGTTCCTCAGTGTATTTTTAATTTCCTCGATTGCATACTTTCTTTGACAGAAGGAGATGTCAATCAGAGCTTTGTAGAAAAAGCAGAGATTCTTGCTAAATTTCAGCCCTGTCACCACTGTTTGGCCTCCCACCAGCACCCCAGTGGACAGAACACTGGCTGCTCCATGGCTCTGCTTCCCCCCAACATGTCACTTGTCATCAGATGGAGTTACTGCTCCAAAATTTTATTTAAGAGGAATTGAACCAGAAGGCAGACCTGAGTAAGATAAGGAGGATGAGAGAAAGGTGAGGAAGGGGGAAAAGTTAAAATAGGAAAAGAAGATGCAAGAAGTGATAGAGGGGAAGATGAAGCAACAGTACTTGGGAGTTGTTCCTTATTTTAGAGAAAGTATCAGCTCCTGCAATTTGGGGAAAAGTCCTCTCACTGGTGAAACAAGGCCAGGAGAAAGGAAGGCCTTCAGAAAGACCAGGGGGTGTTCTTCAAATGTGTCCCAAAACATAAGTAGCTCTGGGCTGTTGGTTACACCTGAAGGGAGCAATCCCAGGCCTCTGTTCCTTCAATGCTTCTTCATTAGCAAGGCATTACACCTAGGTCTTTCCTGACAAGTGGCAGAACCAGAGATTGGCAACAAAGTCTAAGTGAAATCAGAAATGACAAAACTTTTCTTGTTGCACAAGGTGAACTTGAACTCAGCTTTTGGAGATATTCAAGTTTTTTTTTCATTTTTAAAACTGTTTGTGCAGTCCTAATGAAGAAGATACTGCTGTGGGTGATGCCACAGTTTTAAATTACGCTCATAAAACAGCACAAGCCTTTGTTGCATTTCTGGGGAAAAAATCATAATAGTAGTAGTTCTTACAGTTATCTCCTCAGAGCATCTGGGACAGAGCAGGACCTTAACACATGCAAGCTGCTGTCTACTATAACTTTTGCTCTTTTTTCATCAGGAAAGGAAATGCTAATTTAGAAAGGGCAAAAGTCTTCTAGGCTTACACAGAACTAGGTTTTATCCATGCATCTTTGAACATCCATATGTTATACAGAATATTTAGTCTTGTCAGCTGAATACTACTCAGTTTCCTAGGGAAAGTAAATCTTTCCATTAATCCTCTGCCAGATTACTACTATAAATCTGTTTGTTTGTTTGTTTGGATGCTTTTTGTTTTAATTTATGAGGTAAGATAGAATTTAAATAGTGGAAATCAAAATTATATTGGTGTACCAAAACAATTTGGAAGATATTACTACATTTTCTGAGACTCTGAGAAAATCTGATGTTACTAACTAATAGAGTTATACCCAGGAGATGCCTTAAAACAGGTTTAAAGCAAACAAAGTAATGTTTTTCTGCAAGTGTGTGGTACAACTCTGGAGCTCGTTGCCATGTCACCAACGCTTGAGGAGATTAAAGGTGTAAAAGGTCTGGAAAAAGGAGAGTCAAATGCACAGAAGGTTGATACCCCAAGCAGCTATTAAACTTAATGTTCCGCATGCTCCGCACCTGCAGCACAGCAGATGAGGAGGAGATGAAGGTCTGTCCTCAAGGCTAAAGAATTCATGCCTGCCCTTTTTTTGTCATTTTTTGTCCTTAATATTCACATTATTATTTTCTGCCAGAGATAAGATCTGGGTTTCAGTGGTCCCGTGGTCTGTGTTTGGACAAATATTCCAGTGGTTTTTTAATTTGCCTATGCCAGCAGAGCAATACTCCTGTGAGCTCGACTAATGTTACTTAAGGAGGTGATAGGGCTACACAAAAATAGTTATAGAATCAGAGGTAACATGGGCAAACCCTTAAAGATTACACTATATTCCCTGTAAAAAGCCTTTTTCCTTGATGCTGTATCGACAAGAACAATGACTAAGTTCGTCGTGCAGTTTCAGGTAACAAGCATCATTTTGAGACTTTTGAGAGTAGCTGCAAATTATAAGTGCAAGCAAATCAAATCAAAGATAATGCCCACAGCCAAATTTTAAATCCTGGAAGCAAAGGAGGAAGGCTTTTTGAATGAGAGGTACATGTGGTTCTTCACACTTAGAAAACATGCATTAAATTTTCAGAGAACTGAGATAAGATCAATCAAAGTATTTGGTTCTAATGTGACTTGCTTGAATACAGACTTCATTGCAAAGTGGAAATTTGAAGTATTTTGATATCTTTTCTGAATGCTTTTAAGGGCTGCTGTTCAAAACAAACATGGATCCTGTAAGATAGTCAGGAATTGTTTTTCCTACTCTTTAAGTTGAACAGGATGAGCTGAATTTTAGCTGTAGATGAATGAAAAGGGAACTTAGTTTATGTATATATCAGTTTTGTGGATAATTTAACCCACTCAAGGTTAAGCTCATCAACAGACACTTGGGAGTGCTTGCCCTTCCAGGCAATGGAGTTTAGTCACTGACACAAATGCCTAGGGGAGCTCTGGATTTACTGCTTGAGGCCAGGTGATCCACCACAGCCTTCACCTCACAGACTAATGAGGCAGGGACAAGATGATTATTTGTTTTTCAGGCTCTGTGGTTTGCCTGAGACAGGGCATTCCTAAGCAGATGTTTCCACATTGGAATATTTTCCCTGACATTAAAATTAATGCTCCAGGATATGCCAGAAAAACTGGAGAAAGCATGAGCTTTACAGAATGAAGATTTCATGTTTCTGAGCTTGAATGAGTAAGCTGTGGGTCATAGGCTGGGTCACAGGCTTTCTGCTGAGGTCCTGCCTAAGGGTGAGTTTCAGCCATTGCTACACACGTATCATTAATCTGTTGAAAATCTGCCAGAAATGTTTCTCGGTAGTTGCTGAGACTTGATTGTGAGGGCAAAGGGAGAAGATACCCTTTCTGACCTTTTATATTTCTTGTTTCTATCATTTTGTGAACAAAATTGTTTATTTTTGCTCTAGTAATTCAAGTAAAAAGGTCTCCCTCTTGACTTCTTTGTTATGTCCTGTGCAATTAAGAGCATATATTTTCTCTCTTCTTCTCCTTAGAATTAAATTAGCTTGATAAGAAAACCACAGGCCAGTGGTACCAATGTGTAGCTTTTAATAGTAGGTCTTGCAAGGAAAATATTCTGGTTTTATTGAATTTAGAGACAACTACCTTTAAAATAAAATAATGCTTTAAAACCTTGGTAGTTTGAAAGACAATGGCAAACAAATCAATGAGAAGGCATAGCTAGCCTGTAGTTTCAAAACCTTTTCTCACACGAGGCAATGTAAAAACAAGTATTGATTTACCCTCATTGGATTTTGATGGCTACTAGGACCTATCAAGGAACTTTCAAAAGCCCAAAAGTCAAGCATATAACACAAGTAGTAATTAGCTACTGAGTTAGAGAACACATAGCATCTACGAAACTATAAGATGAATAAAAAATAAAAGGAGGCCAAACAAGGGAGAAGATGCATAGTCTGCTATCCTCACTTTGGTCTGAAACATTCATGACAGTCTGATGGAATTTCAGAGCAATGCCTCCCAGAAAAGAGTCACAGAGCAGAGGCAGTGACCTGGCTTCAGACACACCTTGTGCCTTGCTAGGGATGGCAGCTCTTGTGGCAGTGCAAAACCAAATCCTGACTGCTTCTTTCGTACCCATCGAAACTTTAAACAATCTGGCTCCCATGTTTGAGCACATGTGGAAATATTCCAGCTGGTAAATACATAACAAAAGTAACACTTACTTCTCAACATGTTTCCCATCCCTTTGTGAATACATCAGACACCAGGGTCTGGCCCCAAGCAGACTCTTGACTCCACAAGGGCAAAAAGTGCCAGACTTGGCTTCTTGTTAGGAACATCACTGCAGTCACTTACTTTAGATGGAAGGTTTACTGCGTAAGACAGCGATAGGTGGCAGATGGTTGCTCAGAAACTGTGAGACCTGTCTTAAACAGGATTTCCCAGCCAAATTTCAGGATACTTCATCACATTGTCTGCAGTCTCAGCTAAATTTCAGAGACTGTTTCTCTGGCTTCCCTAAACAGTCATGCAGCTCCTCTCAGTAATGAGGGGACCAAAACCAGCTTTCACTACAGACCTGAGCAAAATTAATTAATTATGAGCTTCCAACTTCAAGGCTAACACTATTGGTATGCATCTCTGTATAAAAACATATATTTAACTTTAAGTCATGAGTGTAGGCTAAGTCATAATCAGAAATAAAAAAAGACAGTATGAAAACCCTGCACTAGAGTGTTCTTTGTAATTGTGTCTTAGGTTTTCACATACCAGGCTGTTACCAGCACAGCATAGTTTGCAAATTTTCTCAAAAGGTGAGGAAATCAAACATTAGCATGGCTCCAGCTGCTTGAGCTCTGAGGAAGAGAGCTGATCACAAAATGGAGATGGACACACTGGAAATGTGGACAAGTAGTTAGAAATCAGTGTAGCTCCATTCAAACCATTGATATTTCACCAGCGAAGATTCAGCCAGACGTTTTGCCAGGTCATACTTATAAGAACAAAGTTGGATCCATCCTAGGTATCAAAACCTGTCTATTTCCTGAGCATTTCCATGAGGTCTGCAGTTTGCCCCACAGACTGAATCCACCACCTCTTACCAAGTGGAGAATCACACCAAGCTTGTCTCAGTGGAGGCATTTCCTCATGGACTTCTAAAATCAGAACAGATATATATGACTGGTTTGGTTTGGGGTTTTTGATAGTCATAACAGCTAAATGAAGGGAATGAATTGTCTTTTTGCTGCAAAATAAAAAGGCTGACCAGAATTACAAACATACACAAGCACAAAGAGGGACTTGGGTGAGCGCTGCCTTCCTTTGTCCAATGGGCAAGGGAGGGCTTAAGAGCCATCCCACAGGCAAGGCTGGCTCTGGCATGTACAATCCTATCTCAGTCTCACTGCTACACTTCCCCTTGCCCTTCTGCTGCACCTGCAAAAGGAAACCAGTACAGCAGGCTGTGTCATAGCAGGCAGGCAGCTTGGGGACAGGGACAGCTTGCTCTGCAGGGACAGCAGTTGACATCCAGCACTACTCTTGCTCTAAGAGATCCATGGTAGATGGATATTTTCTATCACCAGAACCTTCTTGGGCTAACTCACATCTTGACAATGAAGTGACTTACTTTCAATTCATGTTCTGTGTCAAAAGATCAGCAGATTATGGAAGGTACCCAGCCATGGGATCCTCCCTTCTCTACAGCATGTATCTCCTAGAGAGCAGGCTGCTGCCCTCCTAGGACAGGTTGACACAACTCACTTGTCCCTGCTTTTGTCATCCCCAGCCATCACCTACACCATCATCTCCCACACTGACTCAGACACAGTTTTGGCTGTTCTAAAGTCCCCTCCCTTCCCGTGTGATTGCCATTGCCCTGTTTGCCTTGTCAACCATTCCCTCCTCTCCACCACACTCTTCTACACGTCTATAAAGTGCTACCACCACTTCCCCCCTCTGACTCTTCCTTTCTCCCCTCCCCTCTTTTGATCAGCCTAGAAGGAAGCAAACATGCCTCTGAAGAATGAACTATTGGTCCTCAGAAAAACCTCACTGGTTTATTTCATGACATTTAAGGTAACAAAATCACACGTGCCCCACATAGAGCAGGGTTGCAATGAAAAGAGACAGTGACAGCTATAAGGGTGTTCCTACATTAGCTCAAAGTAATGCCAAAGTTCAACACCTGCAAGCAATGAGGCTCAGAGATAATGGGTCATCTCTCATGACTGCTGGGCTCACAGGACCCTGCATACTAACAGACTCCTTTGGCTCATAAACTTGCCACAATATGACATGATAATTAGGAAGGGAGCAGACACATGTCAAACTGAATTAAACAAGTGACTGTTATTTGCCCAACATGGCAGAATATTTTAAAGGAAAACTTTCCTCATTCTTGGCAGTGATAGCTCAAGCACAGGAAGTTATACAGATTGATTTAGTCTCTGGTCACCCTCTGCTGCTTCAGAGAAGTGGGGTGCAGGGACCTGAGAAATGATTTTTCAACTATTTTAGTGGTCCTTCTGAAAGCATCAAGTGGTGGTGAAAAACTCATATTCCTTGGTAACCTGAGGTCCTCTGCACAAAATGACTGCCCTTTAGCTGCTGGGAAAAACTCTTCTGTGGCTGAGGGGTCAAACTGCATTTCCCACCACAAATTGTTCATGATGCTTCTTCACTGCAAAAGGTTTCATTGAACATGCCTTTTGGCCTTATCCAGAACTCTGGCTTGAACACTTTTTGACTCTCTGCTTACTCCCACACAGATTTGAACCCTGCTCTAAAACTCAGCAGACATTTGCAGCCACTTGCCACATTAGTGTTAGAGCAAATCATAACCAACAGTGGAAAAGTGGGAAGGGTCAAAACATGATGTTTCTAGCTCACAAGGCCCAGAACAGTTCTTAGCCAGGAGGGTGTCCAGGAAACAACTCTTTTGTCTGTGTATGGTTCTTGTGCTTGTTCTCTACATAAACATCCTCCTGCTCAACAGGCTATTTTTTCCCTGTTTCCCCCTGAAAGCACTTCACCAAAATCACGTGAAAATTCAACAGTGCAGCATGCTTCATGAGAGGTACATTTTTGCAAACAAGTTGATTTGGAGATAAAGCAAGAACCATTGCAAAAATATCCTTCACCAGCTCCCTCTGTGCCTGGAGACCAGCTCTCACCTCAAGGGCACCTGAACAGACATGGCTGTCTGTCTTCCATGGCCCCATCAGAGCAACAATCCTTGACAAAGAGAAAAAAGCTCAATTCAAAACATTTTGAATTGTCCAAATATATGTTTATGACATCTCTATGTGTCCCCAGAAATCAGTAGGAACTCTTTAGTGTTCTGTCTCTCACCTCTGAACTTGAGATTTTACCCCTTTTGATGCTGGTTTTAGATTTGCAGTGACCCCTGTGTGTTAATAACAACTTCCAGCTCCTGGAGTCATTGCATCTGAAATTATAGCAGGGGAGGCAACATGGGGTGAGTGCATTGGAAAAGGCACAGCCTAGAGCCACACATTTGACCATGCAGCATTGCTGCTCACCATCCATAAATGTGACAGCAGGTAAGAGCTGAGACCCGTCAGCGAGGCTGGTCCTCCCCAGCTGCCAACAGCACAAATCCACTGCAACCTCCTTTGTCTCCATAGAAACTTCCCTGCTATCTGCAAGAGGCCAGCAAAGAGCTTTATTTCTCTGTAGCTACCCCTTAGCATAACAGATACAGAAAAAGAGTGAGGAGATCAGCAGAACTTTAAGGCAGCAGCAACAGCAGGGTCATGACAGCGCTGGTGAGGCAAAAGCAACTTTAGCCTGATATTTAAGCTGGGATGCTTCCCTACATCTCTTGGCTGCAAGTTTCAAATCCACTTAAGGGACTTGAAGACTCAGCTCCCATGAATTTTCAATGGAAAGGGACCACCTAAGTCCTCTAGGCAGCTGAGGAGTTATAGCAACTGAAAAGCCGAGGCATGGGCCACAGGTCTTCTGAGGATAACATCCATCTTGAGATTTGTGGCATCTTGGGTGAAGCTGGAAATTGTAAGATACAGAGCCAAGCATCCTTCTAGACAGGAATGCAAAGGCTAAAAAGGTACAACAAATGATGGGGAAAAAAAGGCTTTTTAAAACTCTTTTCTGAACTTACGTAAGCTCTGTCAAGCTTAGGGTGGGAGGACAGGTCGTTCTGCTTTTTAATCCAAGACAGTTCTCAAACATATAGCAGAACTAATTAGAATTTTTGCAAAGGTAAAGCTTTTCATTGGTAAATGGCTTTTTTTTTTTATTTAAGCACCCTGAAAAGCAAATATGATATTAGAGTGTCTATTTCTTATGAAGTGTTGGATGACATTCTTAGTGCACTGTCAGAATTGTTACTGAAATTATCATCAAGGATTTTTATTTCTTGGTTCTTTCATAATTCTTGCTAGAGTGCTTTTTAATTTTTGGTAAATGTTACACAAAGAATCTCTATACTATGTTCTAAAAAATTGTGGTGCACTCTAAACCTAAAAACAAATCCAAAACTCTTTAAAATGAAAACAATTTGCATGTCTCCACATAACATTTATTTCTCAATTATTAATTTCTGTCACCAGCGTTCCCCAAGAAAAGTTTTCTGTAGGCTTGGGAACAGTTTTTCATAATAATGCAAAATAAACTGTAGTGTCATTATAGCAAAACCTGAGTGCCATTTGTTCAGTTCAGTCATTCCTATATTCCTAATGCACCCACTTCTGTGACATCTGGGCTGTGGGAGAGACTGGGCTGAACAGAAAGGTCTGGGCTCAGCTTTTCTCTGTGGTCTGTGCCTGACATCATCTGCCTAAAGACTTACAACCTCTAAAAGACTTACAACCTATGCCAGGGAGAGAAACATGAAAAGCGAGCTAACGAAGGAAGAAATATCTGTACCCAAAATGTGATGAGAGTTAGAGCAAAAAATATTTCATAGGGATATTAATATTTCCACTTACACTGTTCGGTGTGTGGCAGACAGACAACAGGGGGAGAAACACTTTACAAGAGACAGAAAGGTAAGACAGATTGGCCAGAATGGAAATAGTTTTAAAAATTTACTACTCCAAGGTTTCAGTGGGTAACAAGGATTTACCATCCCTGTCAACCTCAGCTTCCTTCTGAGACCTGAGCATACAACATTGCTCATCTCTAGGCAAACTGCTTCAGACAAAGAGGTAGGGCTTTTATATAGTTATTGTTCTCAGAGGTAATTAAAAACTTCCATCAGATCTCACGGAGGAGCAAAGAGGTATTGAAAGCAAATGGAGGAAAAATAATATTAAAAGAACCTCTTGTCTCACCTTCAATTAGCCATGCTGTCTCCAGCACATTAACTGCATGGCTCATTGCTGATAAATAACTACCTTTAAGGTGATGGACTCAAACTGGAGACACTGGGATCACTCATTTGGGGAGTATTTAGTACAAACCCATTTGCCAGAACCTTTCCTAGTGGGTCAAAACAAGGAAAGAGGGAAGTGGACTCTCCCCAGACTAGGTATCAGCTGCACACTACCTGAGTGCACTCATCCCAGTCTCATAAACCTTTTCCTCATGAAAAAAAACCCACTGCAAAAAACTATAACTGATTTTGTTTTGTTTTGTTTTGTTTAAGAAAGAACAATAGCAAGAACTGATCCTTCAAATTAAGAGGACTTTAAAAAGGTTCATAGCCTTCTCCCTCATTCCACCTAAAATCCTGGGAAGGGGAGGGTGGGTTTAACAGGGTGTATGTGCCAGCATCAGTTCACTTTCACACCATGTAAATTTACTCCACTTTTAAGCCTCTGAATCTGGGAGGCTGAATTCTGGTTTCAGTAACAGAAGAGCGAATCTGTTGAAGAAACATTGAGCTTTGCTCCTCATTAACCTCACATATGTCTAGATACATTCCATAAGCTCCATGAGCTGTAGCTCAAGCCTGAGCCTCCCCCACATTGTCCCAGGTCCCAGACAGTGTGATCTCTGCCAGCCACCAGGAGTGACTCCAGCCGGAGTTCTCCACACTCAGAGCAGGGAGGTAGGCAGGGCCCTGCAGAACTGTTCCTGGAGACAGGAGTTTTATTGAAAGCATCATCCAAGATGCAGGAGGTTTAAAACATTTAAAACATTGTGAAAGTGACTAAGTCTTCCAGTGATAAATCCTGAGAGTCCTTGCAGAATCACGCACATCCTTGACACGCAAAAGAAAGAAGTGGAAGTCGGGTCCACTAAATTCTTGACCTCCTGTACCATCTCCCCAGCACAGAGGGATGAGGTCCAATGAAACAAGCAGGAGGATGCAAAAGACACATCAGTAGCGCCATACACAGTTTCTTTATCAGAATATTCTTCTTTTTATGGGAACCACATTATTCCCCTTATGTATTCCCTTTATATAAGGGAATTTGGAACAGATCCATAGCTATCACTGTAGATCACTTAAAGCCTCCTGACTTCATTAGAGCCCTGAAGAATGCTGAGAAAGATGAGAATCAAATTATTATTTTATTTATCCAGTTTTTACTCAACAGGGTGATGAGGACTTTTAGTCTGGTTCTGTGCCTCTCCGCCTGCTGCAACACAAAGCTCTCTTCCTTCAGGAAATCCCAAACCCAGGTTTGTTCTGCAGAGAGGAGATAAAAAGTCATCTGTTAGAGTACCAGGTAAGTGCTATCCTTTCACACTCTACAGAAGAGAAAGAGCTGGTAACAAGCACTGTAGGGTGTCCAAGAGGCAATGAAAAGGGCATTAGCACACAGGATCATGGCAGCAATTGCTGCCTGAGAACTGCATGATACTCATCTTTATGGCTCCCTGAAGCCTGGAGTGGAGTGGCAGAGAAACAGCAGGGTCAGAAGAATCCCTCAGCCCCATGAGCTCAGGAAAATGGGAGCAGCAAGACTAAAGCACATAGGTAGGTTGTCTGTCTCCAGCCAGCATCAGGCAGTGATGTACATGCACTGCTGTGGTGCAGCATTTTTGGTGCCTTTCCTGGCCATACATTTTAGCTCTTTTTATACACAGCTGTCTATAGAACTTTTACAGTTCCAGAAACAATAAGATTTCTTTAACATGTTTGCCCTACCACTGTCTGGCACTTTTAATTCTGCCAGGAGCTAAGTCTTGACACCTCTACTGAATTTTAAGAGGAAAATCTTTCTTCTTGTTTCACCTGAGGGGAAAGGCTGTGACAGAAAGGCAGCAAGAAGGGAATGGGATCACTGTGAAATAGAAGGAGTGGGAAAGGGATTGTCTAATTTAAGTATTGAAGTGGGCTTTCTCCTGTTCTTACCAGCAGTGGAGGACTTTTCTGCATTCTTACCATCCCAATGCTTCTTTCACCCAGCACTCTAGGTACCAGCACATCCAGAGACCAATGTCCCAACGCCTAAAGCTGTTCTGATTTTCCTGCTTTTCTGTCCCTTGTTCTGCCCTGATCCACAGGTTCCCAGAGCCTGCCCCTCTAAGTGCAGGATCTGAGAAGTGGAAGGAGAAGCAGATGCCAGCATTAGTCCATGTCATATTACCATTCATTTCAGTAGACCTGACACAAATTTCTTATTGTATAAAGAAGTCAAAATCTCCAACAGCAGCTGCAAGTAATGCACCACACTCCTACTACCTGTACTGCACCCTGGGAGCTCTTGGAGGAGTATATTAAAGGAGTCCTTTTAGTCTGCCTGCTTTCATTGTCTATATTCATATTACAGGGAGATACTGGAACAAAGCCAGGGCAAGAATAAGACTGGGGAAGAGAGTCTTTTGGGGGAGAATTACTTTCTCAGCCTCTCCTATCCAACTCTGGTTTAAGCAGCTCTCTGTCTTGATGTTTCCTTTCCAGTAGGCTGCTCAGAACTGGCAGCCCATTTCAGTGAGAGATGTCATGTTGATCCCTTGCTTTCCTGGGAGGAAGTTTCAGTGCAGAAGCCTTGATCCAGCAGATAACTTTTTTGCTGTCAGCAAGGTGTTAGAGACCATCCCTGGAATTTATGGAGCAAGAATGGCATACTCTTTAGCAGCCACAAGATGAATAGGAATGAAGCTTGGTATGCTGCTTCCCCACTTCCTGAATAAAAGAATGATACAACTGAAAACACAAGGTTTTATCATGCAGATCCAGATCAGCCCTCACTTCCCTGACAGGGAAATATCCTAGCCCTCAGATATGGCTCACACCATCCTGCTTCAGCAGCTCCCATGATCCTGCATCTCTCTGCTCTCTGCCAGAACCCAGGAGCACAGTTCACTCCTGCTAAGCTGTTGTCTAGGTCATGTTGAAGCTCCTCAGCCACAATCCTGCGCCAGAGCCTCCATTCTCCCTCAGCTCCTCAGCAGCACCACTGCCACCCACTATGATGCTCTGGGACAGCTGCTCATCAGTCTGCAGCCCTTCCACACATCCACCACAGGAAACAACCTCTACTTCCCAAAAAAGCCTCTTTTCCCACCACCAGAGCTATTTTATCTTCTACTCAAATTATTACATCATCAAATTATTGTCTGCTTTATCTGAGATCACCATGACTATAATGTGCCTAAAAAATGCAAGAAACATAATTTCTGGTTTCCCATATATACATATGGGAACATAGAGGCCTCAGCAGTAGTCCAGGTCAGAGCCCCCCAAGCCTTGGGACTCAGCTGCTGAATCCCCACCCCACTGGAAACTGGGCTTGCAAACAAGAGAGACACATTTTTCCTGATGCCACAATCACAAATGTCCTAGTGCTGACACTTAAAATACCCTCCATCTGTTTTGCTAAAAGAACAGAGCTGTGGGTCAGGCTGTTTATTAGGTAATAAAATTTTAATGGGAACAGTTTTTGAAAAGCAAACTTTCCCAGCCCAGTGTAAATGTGCTTAGATACCCAAAAAAACCTGCATACTCAGATTCAGAACCCATCTCAGGTTTTGTTTGATTATTCATTTCTGGTATTGTTCTTTTTAAGACATTTTATCTTGTGTGTTAGCTTCAGTTGGTTGTGAGGAGAGAGACCTACCTACAAGCACATTCACCAGCCTCTGAAACAGCAAAGGATCTCACGTCTCTCCAAAGGGACAGTGTGTTGCAACCTACATGCAAAAGTCATGATAGCACAAATACTTCAGGTTGCTTAACATTTTTAGTTTTTCTTTCATCTCTTGGCAGATGCCTGTTTTTCACTTAAACTGTAAATTTCTGGACATCAAAATCTCCTTGGCACATCCCAGCATCAGGCTGACAGGGACCAAAACAGGGCTAAGCACAGGTGGCTCCAGCTGGTAAAGTCACAGAATGACTGAAAGCACAGGAGGATGGAGGTAAGCAGTGGGTTTGGCAGGGTCAGTTTATAAGCCACTTCCTTCTATTTCTGTTTATTTTAATTTTGACACTTTTCTCTGTTTATAGATCAAGAGATTGTATTCTTTATTTTAATGTGGGGTTATTTGGGAGTTTCCATTTGGTTTTTAAAATATGTCTTTTTTTTAATTTAAAGCTTTTTGCTCTGCTTTGTGGAACTTGTAAAATGAATATCTCTATCTCAAGGCTCTGATCAAGACACGGTCATAGGAAACTTTGGTCATGCTGTCATCACTTTCTAGCAAGCTGCACCCATTTCATGTTCTGGGGCTCTCCTGTCTGTCTCTGCTGAAGAAGCAGTGTTTATTAGCTCAAGTGCAGCTCCAGCTACCACAGCTTGACTGCCAACAGGCAGTGCAGGTCCCATCTGAGAGGTAGGTGCTGCTGCAGGCTCTCCCAGTGTGCCTCATCTCCAGGGATTGACAGGACCCATCCCTCCCCAGGGACTGCACAGTGAGCACAGACATCTGACCTCAGCGTTTAAATGCCATCAAGGGATAAATGCTTCAGATTTAAACATTCATGGACCCAGGTAAAGCTTAAGCTTTTAGCTGAAGGCTTCTGCTAAGCACAAATTCCCCTTGGAAAAGCTGTCTCTGCATCACCATAACGAAGTTCTCAGTCAGGACCCAAAACCTTATGATAAAACAAACTTCTTGGTCTTTAAATTACTTTCCCAAGGTTTTATGTGTTTTTTTGAAGTCACAATCATTTGCCACAGAGACAGAAGCTAGCAACAGATCTTCTTTATTTCAAATAAAATGGGAGATCATTCAAAATCATGAGTGCAAGCAGTAAAGTTTGAAAATACAGCATTACAATACAGCAACATCAAAAGAACAGGCATTATTCAACACTGAAAATGCTAAAACACATACCCAGTAGGAGTAAATTTCACCTCAGTGTCTTTAAGACCTGTTTTCCATATTATTTTCCATTTTCAGGGACAATCTCAGAGCTAGGAGTCGTAAGCAGAAGGTTCCTTATGCTCTTTTTTCTTAAAATATTCTTAATGTTTCTGGGTCATAAACACTGTAAACTATTATATATAACCTATGCCTTGTTCATTATTTGTTTGGATTGGTTTTTTTTAGCATAGAGCCCAATTTCTGTTTCCTGACAGCTCCTACTCCCTTTAAGTTTAAGGGGATTTTTTCCTGGGTGATCTGAAGGTAGGAATTCTGTTCTCAGGAAGCCATGTGAGTGTTATTCACAGTTTAATACTGAGAATAAGCTTTTCCTTCTTCTCCAAGACTAACTTCCACCTCTGTGTGAAGCATAAAACCCAGAGTGGCGGAAGACTAGGTCTTATCAGACTCCCTTCAGAGTCCTATTGAGCAAATTCTCTCTTTTCCTGAGATGAGTCCTTTTTCTACTTTAGTAGGCAGAATAAGCAGATGTCTTTGTGAAGTTCCACACCAGTTTGAGGACGACCTTTGTACCTCTGAGGGTACTTGAGGCTTGTGTTGACCTGAGTTCTCTCTCCTGTTCCTGCCTAGGGAAGCATCTTCTGCCCAAAAGAGCTTCCTTGGGCTTGCTTTGAGCAACAAGCAACAGAGATGAACATCAGCTCAAGCATGACCAGTTTTGGCAGCTAATGTTAACTTGCAATGACACCTGCAGAGACAAGGGAATTCAGAGTTGGATATTAGGACCTATTCAAAGACATTTAATTAGTCCAACAATGGTTGGGCTTTGCAAAGTGTTTCTTTTTGCTTTGTGCCTGTTAGAAACTCTCAATCATTCATAGCATTATAATTTATGGTTATGATTTTGTGTCCCGGTGAATAATTAAAGCTGCATGAGCTGTGAAACTTTTATTACTAGGTTAACTCTTCGGGTTTTTTTTCCATGGCAGCTCTTTGAAATGCAAGCCACTGTTGCTGTTCATGGTGACTCACCATCCTAGCCAGTGTTTTTTGATGTTTAAAAAAAAAAATCAATTATTAAATGGAACGCTTTTCTCTTCAAAACCCATTCCTTTAACTCTTTCTTGCAAAGCAAGCACAGAGCTATTTGTGGACAAGAATTACATTCCCTGAATTTGCTGATACAGTTAAGCACCTAGGCTGAATGAATCTGAGCACAGGAACATCTACACTGAGACTCAGTTAAAAATTGTACTAGGAAGCCCCCTCAGCTGCTGAAATTTTTTTCAAGCCAGTGAAAATCCCTGACCCTTCTAAGACTGGAGCAAAAAAAGCCATAGATATGGTGGCTGTAAGTTTTCATACTTACTTTAGCTTATCTCTTTCTGCAGTGTTGGCAGCCACAGAAACAAGAGGATTTGATGCTGAAGCATGAGAAGGCATTTAGTATTCCTACACTAGTGTGACACTTCTTGTTATAGAGCATTTTCCATGGTATGCCACTTGTATAGTGTGCTAAATACCTGGTGTAGCATGGCGTGCATGCCAGTAGTGAGACACCTCACACAGACAGGAAAACACTGACAGATCATTTATAAAAATCCTCTAAACTAAAAATCCTATGAGCGGCTTTCTTTCTTTCTCCCATCCCTCTTCAGCTTAGTGTATTTGTCATTAAAGCTTTAATTGCATCCTTTCCTCATGTGATCCTCTTCTCTACTCTCTGCTTTAGGGTCCTTTCTTGGATTAAGCAGAATTTCTGATGCACATGATTGCTATGAGATACATACAGGGCTGAACTGCACCCTGCAAGAAGCCACTAAAATCCATAACAGAAGATTGGATAGCTGTAAGGGCTAGAAAATGGCAATTTCTTCTCTGGAGTAGTTATTTGAGTCAAACTCTGGGAAAGCTGACAGTAGAAAAATTATAGGCTGATAACAAAATTTATGGTGGCTCCACTTGTTTCAGTGGATCTGGGGCAGCTTACACTCTCCAGAAGTCTGGCTCCCTTGGCTTCAGTGGTGTTACACCAGGTGCCAGACTAAGGCACACATCAACATTTAGCACCCCTCGTTCTGGGAGGGAGCAGGATGCCTGAGGATGTCCAGTGGGCATCTCTGCCAGTGCTTTCCTCTGCCAGTGTCAGCCAAACTAGAGCACATCATGTCACATGTCCCACCCCTTAAGAATACACAGAGGGACATCATGACCAGGGACCAGCTGTCATGCCTAATGAAGTTTCTGAGTCCATTTGAGCCTAAATAGAGTTCAGGCTTTCCCCTGCCTGGCCCAAAATGAGGAATTAATGAGACACTGAGGTCTCTGTGCCACCAAACCTCTCATTGGACCTTCTATATGGGATCTGTCTGCCCAGAGGCTCCAAAGGCCCAAAGTTTCCACTCTATGAATGCTGGTGGGATTTTATTTTTATAAGGAAGCAGCCAAGCATGTAAACCAGTGATGAGTTTTATGTGCAGTACGACAGGAAAAAAAAAGTAACTCCTTTTTTATCATGCTAATCCTTATCCATTTTATATCTTTGCTCAAGGACTGCTTGTAGTATATTACAGATTAATCCTTCTCTGGGGAAGGGCTGAGGAGAGCCCACCCTGAGCACACAAAAGACATAAGCTCCTCAAGTGCTCAAACCTGTGGAGGGAAAACAAACAGGACCACAAGAGCTGAGGAGCCCGTGTGTATTTTTGGACTGCACTGAAGCAAAGCAAAGACTCTCTGGGATACATATTAAGATCTCTCACTTGTTGTTCCAGCTGTCTCAAAGTGGAGATGACAAAATCTCTCATAAACAGATTGAAAGGTCATTTGATTTCACGGTTGCTTTATTTGAGTACCTCTGTGTCCTCCACTGAAATGTTATTGTGTGCCTTCCTCAGAAACACTCCTCAGTGGTTTCCCATTACGACACATTAGGGTACACAGAGCATTAGGGATCACAGGGCAGCAGCTGTTCTCAATTATAGTGGCATAAATGTAATAATTCCACTGACTTCAGCACAGGCATTAATGGTTTATATGAACAAAAACGAAAATAGGATTTAGTCTTTGCACTCTAGATCATACATGGAGGTGTCTGTCTTCCAAAAATTAAGTGTTAGAAAAAATCAAAATATTGTTACCACAGTAAGAAGGAATGCCATTTCTAAGTCACCAGCATGATATTCTCTTCCTTTCAGTACACTCATTGCTGATGGATGCTAAAGGTTAACAGCAGAATATTTCCCCAACACTCAAAAATTCCGAATTTAAACTTTTGAAAAAGATAGAATGACTGTGTCATTCTTATTGTAATTTCTATTTATTTATTTATTTATTCACTATTAATAAAAGGGTAAAAAACTTCAAAGCTCTAAGATATTTTTGTTTTCTCCAGCCTGAAGAGTTACTTGGCCTAGAATTCACATCAGCATTTTGGTTTGTTTCTCATCAAGTTCTAACACCAACAGTCAGAAATATTAACATTTTCTATGAAAGAAACAGGGGCTTTTTTCCTTCACTTTATAGATAACGTGTTTATCTAAATATAGTAACCTAAAGATTTTTCTTAGAAGTCAGACATATTTCTATTACTGATTAAAATATAATTAGACAGATCAGTATTTTCACAAATTGCCCTTTTTAACACAATATTTTCCTCTTTTATTTTTTACGTGTTGATGGAGCGTGTGGGGGAAAGAAGCAAGAGGAGATGGTGTATTTATCTGAGTGAGAGGAAACACAGTAGGAGAGAAGAAACACCAGCAAAGCCCGTAAGTCTAACAGACTAGAAGAACCTGCCAGCAAAAAGATGAAGAAGGAAGAAGGAAGAACTCAAAGCTCCTGGTTCACATTTCATGACTTCCCACTGCAAAGTCTCCTTTTCCTCACTCACCAGAAGTAACACTTTAGCAACGTTCTGCTCCTAATTTAAGCCCAGGAGATGCATGAGTAGCCATCAGCAGTAGGAGCTGCTGTATATCTCTTGGAGACTTGAGATCCTTGTTGGAAGAGACACCACCAAGGCATCCCCAGTCACAGCAGGAGGGCTCAAAGCATGAGGTAAAGGATGAGAGAGCAGTGGGTCAGTGCTGGTATTCACCTTATTGTGTGATGTAGGGCAGCTGTAATGATCCCTGAGGAAGACACAAACCATGTACTTCTGCTCTGCCTGCAGAGTATCAGCTGGAGAGCTTCAGTGCTGCAAGCATCCAAGGATGGTTTCGAGGACTGTATCTGGAGGGCTCAAATGCACTCCAGGGGAAAAGGGCTGAAATGCTGCTCAGTCAGGCTCCAGAGAGCCTTGTTCAGTCTCTAAAGAGCCTGAGGAACAAGACCTCCAAGCTGATATTCAATTTAAAATCAATTTAGAATAAAAATTAGATGCATTATGCAATCTGTGTGAATGGAAAAGATTTGAAGGTAGATGTCAGGCTGAAGACTTTCATTTGGGCACAAATAACATCAAGAATGGGAGGAAATCATGTCCAAAAAAATTACAGCTTTGCAGTCACTAAACTATTCTAAATGCTGATCACTGTGCTTTTTTAGAGGAGTAAATTTTAAGGTATTTTATGATTTTCCCTCCTCTAAACTTGACTGGGAAATACTGTTGTCTTTGATTTTAGTAACAATCGTGACTTCTGTAAGTCCTGGAAAAAACGGAACCATTCATCTGCACTTTGCAGTTCAAATAAATACAGGAGAAAACAAATTTTATTTTGCTTGATGATGTTGAGCATCTCCTTCCTTTCCATTCAAACACAGAATGAAGAAAATACCATGACAAATCATTTCTGAGTTAGTGGGAATTTTGTTTTGTGCAAGCTAGGGAAGATATTCAGATCAGTGCTTATTTTTTTTATAACTTGTGCCATCTATTTATCTGTCTATTTAAATGCCCCTCATCACCTGGGCACTTAAGATTTGAGGATCTGTTCTAAGTCCTTGTGGCAGATCAGCCATAACAGAGAGTTTGTCTGCGCTACAGGTCTGCTTGCGGGTGGTTATATATTAGCTTTGCTGCTTGGGATTTGTAGTGCCCAAACCCAAGGATAATCTGTTATGTTTCTTCTAAATTAAAAAACTGGTGTATGCAGGGACTGTGGAGACAGATAATTATAGAAAGAGCACCATCTATTGTCAGGTAAAAAACACCATGAGTGCCGTTTACAGGCATAGATCTTCAACAATGTGGAAACAGCTGTGGGATTTGTACCTATTCCAGAAGCTAAGCAAAAAGTTCTTTGAATGCTTTTGGCCCCAAGACAAAATGGTCTGGGTGATATGAATACTCTTATGTCATAAAACATGAGACACTGTAATTTACATCAGGCTAGGAAGTTTTATGCCTGTTTCTTTATAGGATCCTGGTAGAAGAAGTTGGTCATGAATGGAAACTGCGTCACAGCTTGATGAATGGGGACAGTTGTGGTGTTTAATGGGATATTTGGATGACATGGAAGCAAAAACAAGTCATGAGAAGGCCTGGCTGGCTGCAGGCAGCACTCAGCTCTAGGCCATGGTGCAGTTGGTGCCCACACAAAGAAGCTATACAGTGTTTTGGCTGAGGTGTGGGTTCTGCAGTCCTCATCCAGGATGGGCAGAGCACTGCCAGGCAGCCATGGCCAGACCTGGCTCTCTGGGCTGTGCTCCCAAAGCTGGTGCAGACTAGCTCAGACCTCCTACTCTTACTCTGCCTGCCAGCAGACACTGATAAAGGCCCCAGACTGGTCTGAGCTTTTGATATTTGTATCGGGAGGCAGTAAGAAGAGAAAGAGGCAATTCCTCAGTGACTATTTGTTAAGACTGCTTCATTCCAGGCAATACAAGTCACCATGCCAAGTACTTCATAAATCATTTATTTGTCTCTCTGCATTTTCAGTAGACAACCTAATTATTGGTTTAATGTCTTAATAGAAGTGAAGGACAGTGACTTTCCTGACCATCTTATGTGGCCTTTTCTGCTGTAAACAGAAAGGAGAAAAGGTACCAAATGAAGACAAAAATAATGAATAATATCTTCTTTGTCTTTCTTTCATAAGCTTTCCCATGCCAGTGAACCTGCCTTTGCATTTTCCACGCACAGAGACAAAAGATAAGAATATAAGTTTTTAGGGACATCTCAAACCATCAGAAAAGCCATTTCATCAACTGCTAATGTCAGCTAATGGCTTGGTAACTCAGCATGTGCAATGGTTCCCTCAGAAGCACACTTATCAATAAGCAGAAAATAGACCATCAGAGAGCTTTAAGGAGGGAAGTATCCTTGTCCTCCAAATAGATGCATTTATAAAAGAACATGCCTCTACCAGGCTTGTGTATGAGGACTGGAGTGAGGAATAAAGCAAAATACAGAAATTAATCCAAGCCACTACAGAGAAGGCTGGTGGTCATGGCAGAGGTGAGGGAAAGCAGGTTCTGTGCCAGCCAAGCAACCAAGGGATCTCTAAAAGCCACCAAATTTTCTGCAGGTAGACAAACACCAGAAGGGTATGAGCAGGGAACAGATGAGGGATGTGGCAATGAGATAATGCAGGTAGCTGTCAGCAGAACTCACCAGCTTGCTTGTGTGGTTCTCTGATGAGTGCAAGTCCCTCTGATCCCTGGAGTGACTGATTGTGAAGGGCACTGTGCTTGATAACTGATGAAGAGAAAAGGGGAAAAGCATGTTGAAGCAGGCACAGGGGAGTTGACCATTTTGTCTTGATTCTGAAAACTACAATTCCCTGGGATCCAAGCTAGGAGTGATAACTTCACAAAAAACAACATCAGGGACTGGCACTTTTCTTGGCTGCCTGGCTAGTTTTGTCTGGCCATGCTGCAGGTTCTTGATGACTTCTCCTCTCACTGCTGCTAGAGTCTCCCTGCTAGCAAACAATGGGGTCTGACAGGCACAGCACATGAAGGACAGCACAGTCTCTGGGGATGAGCACTTCCCAACCCTGGGGATGGACAGAGACCTGTCAGAAAACACTGCAAAGCCCCTCCAGCTTGGTTCAGGCTGGGGAAGAAGTGGGTGGGGGTGATGTACTTTTGTCCTAGGGTGATGCTTGTATCCCCAGTTGTATGTTCTGTTTATGCTGGATATGTTCTGTGCCTTCAAGACTGGCTCTGAAGAGTGAAGATTTGTTTTGTTTTGTTTTGTTATCAGCCTGTTCACTCTCCCAACAGTCAGGGGGACACACAGATGGGGCAGTACATAGTGCTACTTTTGTTTTTTGTGCTTGTTTTTGCTTTGCTCTTGCTTCTGATTTGCTCCTGCTTTTGCTCATGCTTTTGCTCCTGCTTGTTAGTTAGCTTAGCTAAGGAGTCCAGATTTTCCCTGAACTGTTTTTTCTTTCCTTTTCTTGGAACCACTTGAACCTGCTCCAGACTGGGTCCTGGGAAACACCGAGAGTTTGCACTTTGTGGCTGCAGCAGCTGCCCCAGTGCCGGAGGGACTGATAACAGAGCAACCACCCCCAAGAGAGACTTTCTGAATTTGTCATATTTTTCAGAGCGGTGAAAGAGTGGTGTCATCTGGTATTGCTCATTTTTTGTGCTGGGGGGTGCTGTGCCTGTCAAATAAACAGGTTCTTTCCACTTCTCTCAGAGAATTCCTTCCCAAGCTGGTTGTGGGGAGGGGCTGTGTGGGTTTACTATCTGGAGGGGCACCCTTTGGAGGTTTTCTTCCAAATTTGCCCTAAACCAGGACAACTTTGTACGGTCCCCCCAAGATTACAAGTGCACAGCAGCATGTGAGTGTCCCATTCCCATGAGAAGGACCTGAAACAAGGTGCAAAGCAGGGTCCCACTGGCCTTTTCCCTTCCATCCCAAATCACTTCCTCAGCTGTCTCTTCCCTGTGAGGAGCACTTTGGACTCAACAGATGCAAGGGAGGACAAAAGTGTTTCCTTCAGCAAATTTTGTGCAAATCCCAGGCTGTGAGTCAAAAGCAACTTTGTTACACTTCAAGTCTCCCATCTGCAAATGCAATTGAAATGAATGAATGAAGGAGCAAATATCTTAATAAAGCACACAAAAGACTTTTTTTTTTCCTTTCCTAGTCTTTCACATTCAGCAATATTAATTGATTCAAAGGACAAAACTCTCTGTGGTCAAACATCAGAGAAGCTTGATGATTACTAAATTTTCCACAAGGGATTTTAATAAATTTATTATGATTAATATTACTCCAAATTTATTGTATTTTTAACCCATGAAATGAGTAATGGTGTTTCACATGTACACCTTCTCTGAAGCAAGTGAAGGACCAGAAGTCCATTTGAGTAGAAATCTATATCTCTTCTCCTATTGGTGCCAAACCACAGTGCCTTGTGTCTTTCTCTTCTGAGCCCATGCCTGAGAAGATTTACACGCTTCAGTAGAGACCTTCACTCACAGACCCTTTTTTCCCCTCAGTGGTACTGGATTTGAAGTAAATAAATAGATGAGTACAAATCAAGGCACAGCAAACCTTTAAAATACATGTGCTCTGACATGAGTATCTAAACCAGGTCAAGTACAAGAACCAAGCAAACTGCCATTGTAAGCAGTGAAAAGTGATTTTTTTTTTTTTACCATTATATAAGTGTAAATAATCCAAGGAAGGGTACTGCAGTGGAAAATTTTTGTATTATTTTTAAGCAGTTTGCTTGGTGTCAGTTCTTATATTTCCTTTGAAAGACACTGGACCTGAGGAAGTGTGGGATTAAACTGCTTCGTCTCCTCTGTAATCTAGTGTGACTTCTCTCTCTTCCACTCTCACCTTACTTCCTCCTTGATTACATGACAGTCTTACACAGACTTTTTCATCACTAGGTAGTAAAGTGCTCGACAGTGATGAGGGCTGTTATAGTCTGCATTTCCTGGTGAGTGAACTAAGGCAGGGAAAATTGCTGAAACCACCCAGCAGCAGAGCTGGGAGCTGTACCCAGCCTTCCAGTCCCTTCTTGGAGCCTGTCACCTACATCAGCTAATATAATATGTTGTAAAGAAATACAGTAGAAATACTCAGGCTTTCATTTTCTACCTATTGAATGTTTCACTTGTGATTGCATTATATAAACCTGATAAAGGAAACAGCAAAATGATAATACTAATAATACCAAACTCTACAGAAAAAAAAAAAAAAGGGGAAAAGTAAGAACAAGGTGCAACCCATAAAAAATGTCCTGAGAGTTCATAAATACTGGAAGGAATACAGAGAAGAAAGCAAGAATCTCTCCCCTGTCAAGTGGAGCAAGCTCCAGCCATACAATATTCACTCTGCTAGCTAAGGTTTATAAGGAAAGGTACTTTTAAACCTCAAGCACACGTGTGAGAAACTAGGCATGAATTTTTGGAGTTGATAAATTTGTTTGTATGTTTAATTATTTACTCTTCTAGACAACATTAAATTAAGGTTTACCTCTGATGGAACTCCAGGCTGGAGTGTCAGGATTCGGGGAAAACTTTGGAGAAATGAGGAAGTGACAGCTGAATTCTCAAGTTCTAGATCTGTTGTTGGCCTGACTGCTATGGAAGGAAATGTTAATTAAATGATGAAGACAACTGAGGAACCATGGCTGAAAAAGGAAAATGAGCCTCATTTTTAATATCTGCATTCCTCTCAGCAGCAACATGGATCTAAATATCTACCCTGTGAAATTGTAAGTGATATCTAGCTTTGATAAAAAGTGATGGTGACATTGTTCCCAGATGACATCCATCTGGTGATTTACAGGATGTGTATTGAATGTATATCACGTTCAATGTAATAAGAATGTTTATCTCTAAAAATAGTGAAATGAAATTAAAAACAAAAAAAATCTTCCTACACCCACATCATCCTTTTTCAATTAAAAAAAACACAAAAAATCTTTAAAATGTAAGAAACAAGACTATTTTCAAAAGGATAACTAGTTCCACGTGGAGTTTAGTTTTTGATAAATCATTATTTCAAGATGAAAAGTATTTTAGAGTGTCCTGAATGTTCCACTTCCTGAACTGAGCTCCAATGGTGCTGCATAAGGGCTGGCACCACAAAGAGCTCCATCAATGGAGTTGTGGGGCTCTTCACAATGGCACAAGGAAGTCAGCACATCCAGGCTGTCCTCTGGCTTCATTAACGTGCTGCAAAAGTCAGAGACAAAGAAGAGACAGAACTACTGATGCAAAAGACAGTGCTACATCAGTTCTCAGAAGATCTTTATTCACCTACTGGCATACCCCCAACTTTTCCTGAGAGTTCAGGGAAACAATTCAGTATGTTCTGATCTGTTTCTGGAAGGGAGTATCTTAAGGCTTCTCTTTTTCCCCATATTCATTTTCAGGAGAATAATTTTATCTAGGTAGGGTTGATAAAATTTTATCTAGCTGTCTGATAGAAAGAGATAACATCCAGCTGAGGGAGGCCCTGAACTCACCAGCTCATTAATGTAGGATAAACAATAAAGAACAAGAGCACATTGGCCAAAAGGCTTTCTTTTTATGG
This sequence comes from Setophaga petechia, assembly GCA_024362935.1. Classification (NCBI taxonomy): domain Eukaryota; kingdom Metazoa; phylum Chordata; class Aves; order Passeriformes; family Parulidae; genus Setophaga; species Setophaga petechia. The sequence continues at coordinate 58,832,570 of JANCRA010000002.1, forward strand.
GGCTGCTGATTTGGAACCATTTGCCTGAATTAATTTGGTTTACAAGAATGAGTACCAAGGTAATGATTACATGAACTATCAGACCTCTTGGAAGCCCAGGTGAGCATGGACCACATCCCAGCAAGGAATCCTTCTTCATGTCTGAGTTTCTTCTTCCTGCAGAAGAGCAATTCAGCTGATCATGGGCATGAGAAATCACCTCCCCCCACAGCAGGGACAGGTGTGACCTATTGCATGTATCATCCCTAACCAGGAAGGCAAATGGACAGGAGAGATATTTCACCATCTTCCTAGCCTTTGTGTTTCCTGAGGTTATCCAGCATACTCAATGGCCACTGGCAGTAAAACAGTGTCTGCAGCCTTCCCAAAGCAGGGTGTCACACAGACAGCAGGCTTGGGCAGGCTCTGCAGGGCAGCGTGGCACTCCTCTCAGTAGCAGCAGTAAAGGCAAGCGTTCAGGAAACCAGGAACTCTCATATCCTTGTTTCTGTGTGCCTCTCTAACCTACCCCATTAGCTCTCTATGCGATTACATCTTACAACACAAAGATGTAATGCACTGTGCTTTCACAGTGCAGCCAGCTACAAAGGAGGAACAGCATTAAGCTTGCAGAAAGGAAGGATCTTGGAAACAAAAACAAGTCAGGCTGGTACTTGTGCTCAGGCCAGAGGCGTTTTCCCCTGCTGGAGACTTATTGAACTAGGAGGCAAGGAAGTCAAGGACATAAGGAAGGAGAAGATGCAACTTCCCAGTCAAAGCAACAGCAGCCAATGCTCTTTGTGGTCACAGTTTTAGCAAAGTATCAAAGAAATGTGTTTGCCCTGTGCTCCTGGAATTCCTGCTTTAGCCTTCTGAAGAAAGTTTCCCAGTCTTTCAGCACTTCATCCATAAGTAGATAAAGAACAAAACCTTAGTGATCAAGGTCTGACTTCTAGACAAATGTCCTGCTCCCAAAAACTGGAGTCCAGCCTGGATTTAGAAGGAAGATTTCAGAGTAAAAAAGGCATTACCCCAGAAGATGAGAAGGGAAGAGAAAAAGATAGGGCTGCAACTAAGCTGGAAATGACTAGAAGGTTATGGACAAGGTGATGAGAATAAATTGTGTGTTGAGGACTGGAGGAATTATGGCATTTCTGCACATTTTTAAGCCTTAAGGAACTGTGTGTTTCCTTCAGGAATTCTAAGGAGATTGGAGGCTCAAATAGAAGGGAACAAGAGCTTTGCAGTGTGAAGGCTCAAGCGTGCATGGCCATGTGTGTCTGGCATGAAAATAATTGAGTCATTCTCCCTCTGGAAAAGACAAAGAGAGAGCAGCTCAGGCCATGCCTTTGGGGAAATCAGCATATGCACAGAGCTGCAACAGTGGTATCTGGGCACCTGCTCTTTCCAGCAGGGAACCAGCATATTCCTACATTCCTTTGGAGTTGTCTGGTAATTTTCTGTTTCAGACCAAATCCTTAGGAGAGAAGGAGGATTTGGCAGGGCAAAAGAGCAGTCTATGAAGATTTATTTTCTCAAAACTTGGATCTGACTTTCATCCACCATCTAATATGTTCAAATGTTTCTCTCACCTCCTGTGAGCAATGCACACACACAGATAATACTTTTGCTACTCTTTTTCTCAGTATTACTGTTTGTATGAGAATTGCAAGGCTCTTTGCAAAGAAAGGCTCATATCACCATGGGAGAATCCAGAATCCAGGAGAGAAGCCATTCTTTTAAGGACATACAGCTTTAGTGCAGCAAGATCAAAACTTGATACCAAATTTCCAAGTTCTCTAAGCCTGCTCCAGCACATCACTCTGTGTGCAAGCTGCAGCTGCAGCCTACTTTGAATTAAAAATAAACCAACATCAAAGACCCTCTGCAAACATTTTTAAATTCTGTTCATGATGAAGTGGTTTGAACTACCCTGGTTTTAATACTGTCTTCATCATTTTCATGGATTTTAATCTTATTTTCAATTGTTATTGTAGCGCAAAGAAAAAAAAAATTGTTTCTTTTTTACAAGGGAACCAAGCTTTTCTTATGCAATTATAGAAGATTGGTGAAGAAGGCCCAAACCTGCAGAACTCCAAGCTCCAGAACCACATGCTTAAAATACCTTACAAATACCTGTGCAAGGAGCACACCTATGTCTTTGACACACAGGTATGGTTCCAAGAGGTGCAAAAAATAACCAACAGCTCAAAGACCTATGCTGAGCCCACTAACTGCTTCAATACTATCTTCTAGAATGGAAATGGTGACATCAAGGCAAAATGTTTTAAAGTTCACCTTTTTCTTGTCAGAGACAAAATTCATTCTTTTCTTGCCGGTATAACTCCTCTGGCTTTCACTTCACAAATCTCTGAAAGCTTATTTGAGGTAGTTCTGTACCCTCTCCATGCTGTACTTGGCACTATGCTTTTTGCTCAGCTGGGATGGAGACCCACCACAGCCATGGCTGAATGGGATCATCCTGCTGCAGGCTCCTTGGGACAGATCTGCAGCTAAATGGTGATTTCATTGATTTTAGAAGTCTTCTGATTTAGTAATATACCTTGGGAATGGGTAGTTTGGGATAAAGTTATTAGTCTTTTCTCTCACCCCACCTTTTATTTTCTCCTCAACATATCTTAAAAGGCCAACCAGTAAGCAAATCTGCACCTGTATGCAGGAGGTGCTTGAGATTCCAGCACATATCCAGCTGTTTTTATCTGAGTCTGCACTCCAGGAGGACAAAGTTCCACCCACATATTACTTGTCATGTTAGGGGGCCCTAGCTTTAATGTTCAGCTGTCTTCTTTGAGATTCTGTAAACTTCCCTATGCTTCAGTATGTGCAGTGACTTTCACCTGGGGAGATAAAAATACCCTGAGGAGATATAAATACCCTGCATTACTCCATGAAGGAGTAAGAAATGGCTTCCATCTCTAAGCTGGAATCCTACAAGGATGGTTTGCTTTGTGATATACAATATTTATTTAACTTGTCCTCAACAGCAGGGACCCTGCTGGAGCGTGGTGCAACATCTCAGCTGGACACAAGTATCTCCAGCAGAAAATGGTCACAGACACTCAATGGCACAAGCAACTGCTCCCAGGCCTTTGCTTGCTGCTGCTGCTCTCTGTGCGTCCATGCCTACTTTTACCCTTGGATTTACTGGGGTGAAGGTTTTTCTCTTTGCACAGAAATCTTTGAAACTGCCAGCTCTTCACATCAAACAGAAGTAACAGAGTGGAGCAAGGATCTGGTGAAAAACTTTCTCACGCCAGATGTCACAATAAGGAGAAGAAAATACATTGGTAAAGCAATGAAGCAGAGCCAAACTTGTAGCACTGCTCATGCTTTGGAGTAAGCCCTCACAGAGGGATCATGCTCCCTGGTGCTGGAGGGGCTCCAAAGACCAAGCAAAATTCCTGCAGGAGCCCAAGCAAAATTCCTGCTATCCTGCAGGGAGCACCAACACAGATGGCTGGTTCAGGATTGTATCACAAGAGCAACTGAGTACAAGCAGCTCTGAGGCTTCCTTCACACTCTTCAAGAGCCCACACTTGTTTACAGCCTGCATTGAGGCACACCTCTGGTTTTGCAGTTCATCATCCTGAACTGACCTGAATTCTCTGAGATTTGTAGCCTTATTTCATAATCCCCTTTCTGAGCAGTGACTGGAAACTGCCTTTCTTCCTCTAAGAGTACGTGCTCTGTGGAGCTGTGCTGGAACAGGAGCTGTTTAGCCAAGCCATGCAGAAGCAAACAGCTTGCACCAGAGGGGCAAGGGCTTTGTCCCAGAAGACCCAAGCACTTGATGGTTCAAGTGTTTTTATATTGTCTTGGAAGAGGGATTCAGTTCCCCCCTCTGCCTGGGGAGGTTTGTGTTTGATGTCCTCCCCCAGTAGGACTGCTCTGACAATCAGCCTGGAGCAAGCCAGAGGGAGTGCAGGTCCTGAATTGTGGTCAAGCAATGGCTCCATTCACATCCTCTGATGAGCCCAGCTGGCATCAGCTTGCAGAAGCAATCCCTTCTTGCAGGAGCAGTTTCTTTACTAAGAAATTATCTCGCCTTCTCCTTAGTGTACACAGTGAATTTCAAGTACTAGTATAAAAAGGTGTTTCATTCTCCATCTGTGCCTGGAAATCATGGTCTCAGCAGCTAATCTATGCCTCTACCATCACTGCAGTGAAAAAACTCTCTGTTGGTGCAAATCCACAATAGAAGCGCCAGCAGAAGGGCAGGGAGGGAGGCAAATTCAGCTGTCAATATTCTGTCTTCCCTTTTAATTTATAGGAAAACAGGATTTAATGCTCTAGTGAACAAATCATGTTCTTCAGGTCCACAAAGCTCCACAAAACAGAAATTAATGACAATATATATTTCATTCTTAGATATCAAAGTACTCTGTGCATGTGGGTGATTACATCGTTTCCTGCATTTTTGCAATGAAGAAACTTTCAAATATGTGTCTCTGATCTGTTGAAGACTGTGCTGTCTTGACTGACACTCTAAAAGCTGGCTCTGGAGGCTAAAGAAGGGAGGGAGGGGTGAGTAGAGTGAAGGCTATGTCTCAGGCATTTAAATTAGTCTCCAAACACTCAGGAAAATATACCCTGCCAGTGTGCCTGCAAGTGCTAAACGGCAGCTGAGTTCTTACAGGGAGCCTGACAAACGTGGGCATAGCCATCATTTATTGGCAACTCAAAACAGAAATGTGGTGTGCAAGTGAACTGCCAGCCACTCGGTAATCGAAGAGCACTTCACACTGTTTATCAGTTCTATGACCAGGAACACATGAATTTTTTAATAATTGCTCAGTTCAGAGCCTTGCCACCACATACTGAACTCAGACCATTTAAAAGCCATTAATTAATAATTTATTGCTGATTACACTTTACAATGTCATCCCAAATTGCTCCTCTGGTGGTGGTAGTAAACATGTCATGGCAGTCACATGTTCCACGTGCCAGAGGCCAGCACATCACCTGTCTCTAATGGAGTATAACTCACCAGAAGTGCACCAGTTTTTCTTTCTTGTGGTGACAGCTCTGGAGCTCAGAGTAGGATAATCTTACCCATGGTATAACCCTGCTCCTCAGGATATATAACATGACTGTGAAACCCCCAGGCAGGACTAGGAGGGGAAGGACTTGGGGTGGTGATCAGACTGGGATACTTGGAAACTACTCCAGAACCAGATGAAATACCATTCTTCTCCAGTTCTTTTCAAGGACTAGAGAAGAATGATATTTCCCTCTCTGCCCTTCCCTGAAGATACCTGGAGAAGTGAACCTCCCACTTCTGCTAAGGTTTTTTTCCAAAGATCATTTTATTTTTCAGAATTTTCTGGACTCTTTTGCACTACTAATTAGACCCCTTCTACCTCAGTCACAAACTAGCAGTTTCAGCATGAGAATATTTCTGGCATAGAAACTTTTTTTTTAAGCCACATGAAATAACCTCCTAGGTCTGCCTCTTCTATTAACTCTTCAGATCTCCTGTGAAAACTTTTTTTCCACTTCGATTTTTTGCTCCACCACTGGTTCCTCCCCTTGATCTGTTCTAATCTTCGTAAATTATTCACCATCCAACATCCTTCACACCACCATTTCCTGTAATTTATAGTGTCTACTATGTTGTATTATTTAACACCAAAAAGCATTTCAGGATTCAGCTTGAATGTATCAGGAAAGATGTAATGAATTGTGTTGCATTGTATAAAACCTTCAGCAATGAAATGGAAAACGATTGATAGCTCAATGGTGATTGTCCTGCTAATGTCTCAGTCTTTTGTGCCTTGCCACCTTTATTCTACTGCAAAGGGGGACAGGAGCTTTTAACTTGTTTGCTTCTCTCAGGGAAATTGCTTTTTTCCTTTTCAAATAACACCACATGCTTGTTAATGGAGTATTAATAATAACCATGTTATTACCTTCTTCCATCAGATGAGGAAGTCCACTAAGTAATTCCCAGCAAAATCTCAATTCCATATCATAAGTGCAAAAGACAAGACCACCGCTTTTGGCACTTTTTTAAGCTTTCATCATATTGTCATATCAGACTAAATTATTGAAGATGACTGGCAATTTACATATCTCCTCTCTAAGTCAAACAAGCTAGACTTCACTGTGTTATTCCTCACTGCATTCATAAATCTAGACTAACAATCCAACTTGTTTGCATAGTATATAATGGGATGAGAATAAAATAAAGGCTTTTTTGGCAGGTGTCACAGAACCAAAGCCTGTTCCAGGCAAAAAGAATAAAGACTATGCCAGCACTTCCTGCCTGGTGAAGGAGATGTTGTCCACAGCCTCTTAACTCTTTTGATTTCAATGACCATGTGACTAATAATACATCAATTTGCCTAACATTTTGGGATTAATTTTGTTGGTTTACTCTATGTTTACACCAGAGTGAAAAAGAGGAGAATTAAGTTCATTACTTTATATTGAAGGGAGTACGCAAGAGCTATAATCTAATTTTGTTCTTGAGCAACATTTTACCTTTCTATTAACTGTACAACAAAATTCACACCAGCTACATTTTAAATGTGCAATGTTCAAACACTTTCAGAAACTACATCAGGCATCTTTTGTGCTCTGTGTGTCCGTGAAAGGCAAGTGTCACTTTTTGCATTTTCATTTCAAAATTATTCCTTTAATGACCAGGATAAAAAAAAAATGTATTATTCAGAACTGGTTGTTGTATAATTCACAACTTTTACCAGTCACAATGGTGGCTGGACGGACTACATGGATTTCTTACATGCCATGTAAACATTTGATACAACTCCAGGTCTTCAGTAAAAACATTTACTGAAAGGAGGATAACAGAATTTCACTCTTAAGTCTTTAATGAAGATATCTATATGCAGAACCCACATCCCTACTTAGACATCCACATTAAGTGGGTTATTTTCCAGAAATGCAGGTCACACTGGACCTGATTTTTTCTCACAGTTTCTGAAAGCAGACTGCTCCCAACTAGCCTTGGAAAGACGTTTTAAGGTTTTATTCAGCTATTCTGAATAAACTGCTTTCCCTGGGAGCAGTTCACCCCAACATTTTCAAATAACTAACTTTTGAAGTGCAAAGCTAACACCAACCTGGTCTGAAAATCACACCCTTTCAAATATGACTCTATAGTGGGGACACGATCTCAGTTTTTAGATTCTCTGTAACAGTAGTGCTAATTCCACAGCAAAGTTGCAAACTTTAATTCCTTAATCATATAATTCATCTGGTTTTGCTCATTTTAAACTACAGTGAATTCATTTTCTTTCCCTTGATAATATGTCAGTTTCACATCTACTGTCGCAGTTGTGTGTCAGCTTTGTTAGCTGTGTTCAGTTAACAGATCACAGAATCCCAGAATGGGTCAGGTTGGAAGGGACTGCAGTGAACCCTCTGCTCCAACCTCTCTGCTCAAGCAGGGTCATCCTGGAACACATGGCACGGGACTGCATCCAGGCAGCTCTTGAATATCTCTAGGGAGGGAGACTGCACAACAAATCTGTTGCCATGCTCAGTCACCTGCACAGTAAAGAATTTCTTCCATGTGTTCAGATGGAACTTTCTGTGCCTCAGTTTCTGCCTGTTGTCCTTTGTCCTGTTGTTCAGCACCATTGGGTGGAGCCTGGCTTCATCCTCTTGGCACCCTCCCTGCAGATACTGATAAAAATTGGTGAGATCCCCTCACACTTGTATCTTCTCAAGGCTGAACAGGCCCAGCTCTCAGCTTTTCCTGGTAAGAGTGGGGCTCTTGTCCCTTAATATTCTTTGTCACCCTCTTCAGAACCCACGCCATGTCTCTTGTGGTTACTGATGAGACAGCCTCTTGTACTGAACGTGGCTCCTCATTATAATAACAGCACACCACTTAATATTTGGTTTATCTTGATGTTATTGTTATTTTTGTGGCTAAAACCAAAGGCCATAAAGTATAATTACTGATTCATATTTTAGCAAAGAATAATCTTGTAAAAAGCATTGTAGATGTATTAAAACATCTTAAATGTATTAAAACAGGATTAGGAATGGGAAAAGTAATGAAAAGAAAGCAACATAAACTACTGTTTTCCAGCTGGATCTCAAAATTCACCGCCATGTCGAATATCACACCTCAGCCCCAACTACATAAAAGCAAGGAAAATGGACACAAAAATTAAGTATATAAGGAAAAATAAACTTCTAAATTCTGGCACACGAATGCATCAGCAATGTGCATTAGAAAACTTGTTATTTCTTACTCTTAAAGCTTTCCTTACCAGTTTGTAAGAACTGGAGACAGATTAATCCAGCATACCTCCAGTGGAGAAGTAAGTAAGGAAATCACAAGATAATGAAATCTGTAGTTAAAAATAAACAACACAAGCCCAGAAAGGTACACAGTCTGTACTTTTTGTCTATGGAACTGCAGAATATTATTGATTATGTAATACTAGGCTGAGAAAATTAAATGAGGCAGCAAATTGCAGAATCAGTTGGTAGCTACCCTCAGTAGTCTAAGTCCCCTCACTGAAAGGAACCCCAGTAGGAGATTTTCCCTTGGTAGTGTCTTCTCTTTGCACAGATGTTAGTTCTCCACATTTATAAGGCAAATTCCTCATGCAAATACTGCATGGAAAATTGCCAGGGTGTAATGGTTTCTGAAGCCATTTGCCTGAGCAGTTGGTTTGTGGTTGATTAAAACCTGATGGCTTATTGTTTTTTCTAAATAAATAGGCCAGTCTAACAAAGCCATTACCATCCTGGCCTCCCTTACCCTTGCACAGCATCCTTCACTGTCCCTCACATGTGTGCTACCATCCCTTCCCCTGCACTACATCCCTTGGGTGAGCAGGGCATGTCCCTGCTTCTGGCGAGGACTGCCAGAGGGAAAGAGCTCTCTTGCTTTTCTCAGCCTGTAACTGCCTCCTTGCCTTCCTGACACTCTCCAAAGGAACAGGGACACAGGGAACTGTATTGTGCACTGGTTATGTAGAAAGGAATCAGGGAGTTTCTCCTTAGAGAAGGTCTGAGTCTTCCCAAAGTGGACGCTTCTGTCTCCACTGCCTTGGAAACAACCACACTCACCATTGCTCAACAGGAAACAAAAATTTTGGAGACTTCTAGAAATGCAAGGTTTGGATTATCTACTGCAGTTTCTCAGATAAACATATCTAACTCCTTCACAGGCAGCATGCAAAAAGTCTTTATCAGGCTAAGCATAAGTGCAGATTTTACTCAGGTTAGAAAACAGAATCATAAACTGTGAGGAGTCTCAGGCTACTGGAGGTTGAGCTTTTTCAACTCCACTTATTCCATGTCTGTGAGGTCAGGAAATATTTTTTTTTTCTTTTACCAGAAATGTTGTGTATGTGTCTAGTTAATCAACAGAAGGTTGGGAAGAAGCTCAGCCTTTAGTAAATGCAGGCTGCAGTGTTGAAAGGAAATCAGGGATAGGACAGAAAAAGGCTTCCAAAATTTTGCCATTAATCTTCTAAGGACCACCACATACAAACAACCAAGAGGACAAACCTGAGACAGTGAATGCATCTCAACTGGCATGCACACAGATAAATTTTGGGAAACAGTTATTCTATCTCGCTCACGTTTCACCACTCAGATAGTGAAATAATTCTTTAGTCCACAAAGAATGGTCATGTTGTGATATAGTGTTGCTGATATTGGAACAAATTTGTGTCATTTGAGAATGAAACTGAAGTGAGCCTAGAAATCAGAACAAATAGCAAAGAACTTCCTAATGCATGAGATTCAAGGAACACAAATTGAAAGAATTTAACTGTGTTATTTCAGGTTCTTCAGTCCAGCTGCAGAGGGACAAGAATGGAGCAAACACCAATGTGTCAGCAACACAGCTGCTTCCTATGTGAAAAGAACACTGATCCAGTTAAAAAGGAATTATATGGCAGCTGCTTAGAGCAGTGAAACTATCATCAAGAGCTGACACTTCCACTGGGAGCTGTCTGGGGGCTGACAGGCTTTCAGGGAGGTATCTAGTTCAAGGCCAAATGTTACAAGTTGTCCTTAGAGAAGTATTATAGGTGGAGAGAAAGTCAAGAAAACTGAAGGACATGCCAACCTACATCCAGGGGAGACCTAAGGCACTGTATAGAGACCATTCTGATGCTAGCTGAAGTGATGCACCCTCGTTTGGCTAGTGCCAGTGAAAGACTCAGCAAAGATTTCAGCCCATGGGGCCAACTCCACGGCCACTGCACCAGCACACCTAGAGCAGGCAGACAGATGGAACTGCACCTTGTCTGCATGAAGTCCTCAACAGCATAAAGACCATCTCACAAAGGGAAGAATTGCTCCTTAAGACCTGAAATATCTAATATGCTTTATAGAACTCTGGCCAAGACTTCCAATGTCATGATGGCTGATAATACTGCCAACATTCTGCAAAAATCTGGATACCAAGGAGTTAAGTAGATGGTGTTTAACCAGCAGCAGCAAGCTGTTAAGTTTATTTTTATTAAAACGTAGCATTACGTGCTATTTCTAGGTAACAGGGAAAGTCCTTGACAAGCTACATGAAGTAGAAAAGAGCACAATAAATAACATATTAATTTTAAAAACAGTAGTGGAAAGCAAGCTGGTAGAAACTGGTGCTTCTTTCAAGTATGCTTTTCCTTTCAGTGAGACACAGGTTTTGTCTTCTGCGTTTGAGAAGGCAGCCTGTAGATGTCAAAGGGTCATCTTCCCCAGCCAGCACCTTCCAGTTCTGCTCCTCCCTGAAATAAACCTCTTGTTCTCCTGAAAAGAGAAGCAGCCTTGGACTAGGCGTGATGCAAAGCAACACTTGTATGCCTTTCTAAATTTTTTAACTCAGCTCCTTTGCCCTTCCATGAAGAAAGAAGGAAAGAAAAAACCCAAAACAAAACAAACTCAAACAACAAAAAAAGAAAAAAAACCCCAGCAGTAAGAAAACTCACAGAAAAGACCCCACTGCAGATCAATTTTTGGTGAAATCATCAGGATTTTCTGATAGCATAGTCAAAACATGATAAAACCATGATAAACTTGTTCATTTATTGGTAACACCTGCAGATACATTGATTTATTTATCTGGAAAAAATAGATTTGTGCCCTAAGCATGAGTTCAGAACACTCAAATTCAATCCCCCCCTTTTTCTGTGGCTTTCTTACTGTGATCAAGTCACTGAGTATCTTCTTGCTGTGTTCCACAATTCATAAATGATAAGTCCCCCATATTGTCCAAGGATGTCCTCATAAGGCAAGAAGTGCCTTCATCTGTCCAGCAAGCTGTCAGAGAGGAAACAGGCAAAAAAGGAAAAGGAAAGGAGTGGTACCAAATAAACGGTAAATAGAAATATCAAGAGAGTGTATATAGGCCAAAATAATGTCACATGACACAGAATAATTTAGAAAACAATAAAATCAAGCTCCAGACCAGACTTAGCTCTTCTGGATAGAAGTCTATACACAGATCTTATTTTCCAGAGACATCAGTACTGGGGTGGCTTGCACAGCCATGAGTCAATATCTGCCTGGGAAAGGGAGCTTAGAAGATGTGGGAATGACCATACCTGTTGCAGCAGACTTACAAGAAACTAGAAAGACAATTATGGAAAATGCTGATGATTTAAATGAGGGCACACGAGGGTAAGTAACTAGAGAAGAAAATTCATCTAGTAGAAATATACAATCAGAATAAATGAGAAAGAGCAGGAAAAATCATAATATAGGATTTTTCTGTGAAAAACAACACTTGTTTTGGGTGGAAAAGATTTAGTAATCTGATTTTCTGATTAAATAATAGATTTTAATAGTATCAATCTCAGTTCTTGGTTTCATTTAGGCTCCTTATTTTCTACCCTGTTATCATTTATTCTCAGAGTTTCTATAGAGTCTGTGTCATGTCTTTAGCCATTAATTTTACAGCTCAGAAAAATCGGTGGCTGATCTTCCTTTTACACTGGGGTAAAGTGCAGCAAAATTCAATGATGATGCTTCCAATGGCACAAAGGTTTTCCCTTTGCATCTACTTTCCATTGTATTCTTTCAGAGCTGGATCTCCATTTGATAGATGCACTGATAGATAGGCTTGGGCTAAATCAAAGTCTTTGTACAGAGCCACCAGTCTCTGTCCTACTCTGAACACGCTGTGACTCTGTAATGAGCTGGTGTGGAAACAACAGCCACGACTTCTAGGTCCTGCTTGTGGCCCAGCTGTGCCACTCCAGACAAGGCAGACACTCAGCCTTCAGTGCAAGGTTTTATCTCATTATTTCAGTGCAACTAATTGCATATAAACATATACAGCGCCTGTTTTAAACACCTGCTCTCAGTATAAACCTCTGACTTCCACCATGTCTGAGGCTGGTCTAATCCCACATATCTTCTTGAGATTTTCTGTGTTTTATCCATCCTGTCCCCTGCAGAATGTCTCAGAATTCCAATTCCTTTGGGGGAATCTATCCAGACCTCCAGCAAGAAGTCACACCAACTGAGGGTGGGAATCATCTTGCTTAACAGCAGCCATTAAAAAGTTTGACAACTCCCTAAATAACCTGATTGAGACAGAAAAAATACTTCAAGAAGTAAATTCATTGAACCTGTACTAGGTTGTTCCCTCTCTTCACTGTCTATGCAAGCCTAAACAATGACCCCAGACTAATTTTTAAATGGCTGATAATAAGAGAAATGAATACTACCCATTAAGGGATGGTAGAAAAAAAGACTAAAGCTCCACTTCCAAGGCCCTTTAATTTTTTCCTTTCCCAGGGATATCAATATAGAGGCTGTTTCTGGGACCACTTATCACTGTCCTCTTTCTCTGCTATATTTTGGCCCCGGACATATCCTGCATATCCTTTTCTCGTGTTTTTCCCTTTTTAACCCTAAGGTGCCTCATTTTGCCCAGGGCAGGATTCTGCCTGAAGCAAGTGTTCCTCAGAACACCTGCCTCCATGCAGATCATATCCATCTTTATTCAAACCAGTTGAGATGTTTAAAATTGAAATCTATCACACTTTTGTAATAAGTTTGACTTCAAAAAAAAGCCTTTGAAGCTTTTCTTTAGAAAATAAATGCTAGTCAAAGGTTAATAAACAATAGAATGGGACAACTTCTAGTAGTTGCAGTCTGTCTCCAGAATTATATTACTGGTCTGCATCGCAGTTCCTATTAAGTATTATCTAACTTTGCTTGGCTTTTCTCCTGTAAATATTGAATATACTAAGACTTATTCTCCATTCCACTGGGCTGCAATAACTCTGCAAACTAAATATAGTGTAAAACCAGTATAAATGAATGGTAAAAAAGGCTCAGTGATCTGGAGTCTGATCCTACAGCTCTCTGTGTGTGCAGAAAATGAGCTTTATTTTGGCATAGATAAGATGAAGTCTGTTCTGGTTCACAGTGTGAATGCTTCAGCAAACAATTGAACAAACACTAGATATCGTTTTCTGATTCTGATTATTTACTTCCTTTGCTTCACAAAAATCCCATTCATAGGCCTGCTAGCAGCTCACATTTCAGGGTTTTTTTCTTCTTTGTTATTTAATGAGTAAACAAAGGGGAAAATTTTCATTTTGGGTTCCTTCCAATGATGGTGTGACAAGGCAGTGCATTCTTCTCTCTTCCCTACTTCTGTTTGTCTCTCATGCTCTGAGGATTTCAGTACTAAAGCTTTCCACACTCTGCATTACCAGTCCATGGGTTGCTTTGAAAGCTTCTGGCAATTCTGTCCTCAGCTTTCATCTTTTCTCTTTTGCATCCCTCAGCAATGCTGATCTGTAACAGTGACTGTAATTAGAAACCACTTTTGAGCCATGTGAGGTTGCAGGGTTTGCTTCTTTTGTTTTTCTGCTTTTAAAAATTCACACATGCTGGTTTCAATGAAAGAAGCCAATCTACTTCACTGCCATGTAACATAAATACATAAAAATGCAGTTCATACCCATTAACGTGTATGTGTTTGTGTGAGTTCAGAGGTGTGTAATGCACACATATAGAATTAGGTGAATTTGTGTGTCCCAGGGCCACAACACAGCTGTGATTTAGCTTTGCAGCCTCAGATGCATGTCTTGCTTTAAATATGTAATACAATGGTTCTGGCCTGTTTCTGGGCTCCAGACTCACTCAGAAGAGTAAAAGGTTACCTACAACAACAGCAGAGGCCCTAAATTCTGTATGAGGTATTCAGGTTTGAAAGGTGCTCATCGCCTCTTTCAGAAATGCCTTTTCACATAGAAGTATTGTGCTGACTCCACTTGCAGCTTGCCACTCTGCAAAGGCACCTCAGTGCATTGTATCAGGAAACCTGTATTTTCCAAAATTGAATTTCCACACGTGAGAGCAGGTAGAGGTCTCCAGTGACCTTTTGAAGGGATCCTGGAAGAAATGACAGAGGCAATGTACCTCTTATAATTTTCAGATGAGACACAAAATGGAGTGGAAGCTGCCACCTGAGTCTAGGATCTGCCTTCTCCTCAAGAGGACTGTGAAGCTGATTGCATCTGTGTCACGAGGCTGTGGGAAAAGAGGCAAGTTCCAGGGGGCACATTGCCTGGAAGTGGAGTGCCAGAAGAAAGGATTGGGAGCAGGCATTCAGTGAAAGAGGCAAGTATTTCACTAAATGCCAGCACAGTAGAGATGCAAACAGATGCTATCCAAACAGGCTGTGATACTGACCACAGCTGGAGGGTGCATGTGGAACCTCTTGGAGAGTAGAAGGAGAGAGATCTGCAGGAGGTGAGTGCATGGCAGCACTTTACTCTGCAAATGAACAAGATCAGGATTACCATCTTGTGAAGAAAAAGGGTGAGCTAAGTATTTAATAACTACCTAAGATAAACTCCAAATCCACCCCTCTACACAGGGCTGAAATACTACTCTGATGCCACCATGAATGAGTTTTCTTTGAACACATGGCTCTTGGCAGATGTCCTGTCACCCCTGGCTCATGAGAAGCTTCCTGTAGGGACCTCATTGAGAGTATCATTTTGAGTTGTGGAGGATTCAGCCTCTTACACACGTAGGTGTTGGCTGATGGCTGCTGGAATGAGCTAAAGGTTTTATGGTTCAAGGTTTTCAGCTCTGCTTGGTTGCTCTGAATCAACCCAATATAACTGATTTTGTTTGACTTGGTCCTTCACAGCTGGTCTCTTAGCATCTGCTCTCTATGCTCACATCTGCAGCACTTTCTGAAGCAACACCTTCTGGGATTTGTGTGCTGTCATTTTCTGTTGTTTCTTGCAAAATTCTGCTAATGACAGCACTAAGTTTCTCTTGGTGGACCATTTTTTTCTTGGTGCATTTTGTTTGCTTGTTTACGCTCAGCAGGGATGAAGACACAGAAGGTGCTCTGAGGCTAGGAAGAAACAGCCACTCTGATGCACAGACTGTGTTTGAATCCAGATTTTTGGCTCAACTGCCTGCTTCAAATCCATGTAGGATTCTCACCTACAGGGTGATGTTTTGTTTTAACCAAATTAAAAAGACAGGGGAGAGCATAAAATGTACATGCAAATCCCATGATTGCAAATCTTGTGAATACCTTGAAATAAAACTTTCTTTAACTGTTTCCTTAGACACCAAACTTGGATACAGACCAATCCTTGAAGATTTGTGTGATGAGGGGCAATGAAGTACACTATGGAAAGACCTGGAGCATCCCAAAATCTTGGCCTAGAGCTCAGCTCTTTCTCAAGTACTTATAGAAGCCTCTGCTTCCCAGTCAGCCTCAGGAGCTTTAAGATTTCTAATGTCTCCAGGAGGAGTCTGGTGTCCTAATGTGCCAGGAGGCACAACAGGAGCAAGGCTGAGCTTGCTCACTTTGTTCGCCATCTGAAGTGACACCAAGCAGCCCTGGCTCCTTTAAGCCCAGCACAGTGTGAGCAGCTGCAAAAGTACTATCCCTGTGTGCCAGGAACAAAATCATGGAAGGATTTCAAGCAATACCTCTTCAGGTCAGGTTAGACTACTGAGCCATGGTTTGGAATAGTCAGGCAGTGATCCCTCCCCAGAATGCACCTGCCATCCCAATGTTAAATTAATTAATTTACTGCTGAGGATATACAAGACTCACAGACTATCATGGTATCCACAGCACCATAGATTAAATCTCTCTTCAAAGTGAAGCTGTTGTGTAGCTGAGTCAGGAAACAGTCCAGCAAGCATGGCATCAAGACTGTACAGAGAGTAGAGGAAGAAAACATTAGGAGCTCAGGGAAGATGGGTTTTATCTTGAATCATGGGTGATTACTTCTATTTTATCTTGTGCAGCTCCAGTTGTCACAGAGTATCTTCTCTTTATCAAAGTCTCACCTTGCCTGAGTGGCTTTCTGCTGAAAAGTCCCACTGGACAGTGCTATACTGCTTAGACAAATAGTTGTGTTAGGACTCTTTGTTTTCCTTTAATTCCATTCAGGCACTATTTGTGCTTATATTATTGCGCAGTGTCAAATAAGGATGCCCCCTATTATGTATAAAATCAAATACATAACAGAGAAAAACTAATCTTACATGTAATCCTTTGAATTATCTGCAGTGGGGGTCTGGACCAATGCTGCGCACAGATGAAAGGAGAGCTAGCCTTCTTCACTCATCCCAAGAGGCTGCTAATCTTCTCCAAAAGTCCAAAAGAAGCAGCTAGTATTTTTCAAAACATGCAGTGGTTTTGGGCAGCAGGACTTTGGCACCTTTCTTTAAAAAGACCATAATTTTCAGAGAGTACTCAGCACCTAGCAGCTAAAAATTCATTATCTATAATGGGATTGTCAATTTTAGACACCAAAATAGAGACCTTTAAGGACCTCTAAGTATCTGAAAATTTTGATTAGAGGATTTGACAAACTGAGGACACTGATGTTTGGTCATATGTTCATCACAGTCAGAAATGGCAGGAAGTGGCTTCCTCCAGGAAAATGTGTTTGTGGGCATCATTTTCTTCTTTGCCTCTTAGTCAAGTGTCAGTGATGTTTTTGCAAAGTGCACAATATCAGACTAGATGGACCATTAGAGAAGGCAATCATTTGGTCAGTAGGTAAACAGACAGATGTTTGTGTTGAGGTTGTGAAATGTAACTCTGTAATGTGTTTCTCATAATGTCAGTACAGCCCATTCACTTCCAGTCTCCTTTCTAGTTTTGAAAGATCATGTTGAAAATGGCATTTTGGAGCCTCAAGAAATATTTTCTTATGCACCTCACAGCACTGCCTTTGCAAATGCAAAGTACTGTATGCCATGCTACATTTATGCACTTCAGGTTTGATAGATGAGGGATACTAATGGAATGTAAACTATCAAATTAAAAACTTTCATATTAGGGATGCCAACAGTGTTTGCTGTACTTAGCAAAGTGAGATGGTGCCTGCAATTTTTCTCTGTTTTCTAATATGATGCAATATGCACATTCTTATATGTCACTTCTTTAAAAAGGTGAACGCACAATTTTAATGAGGAGGCATTCCAGAACCACAAGAAACTGAATTAGTTTTACATTGAGCAGGTCCATTATGCAGTCTGCAGAAAATGCCAGTTTATTACACTTTGCACACAACCCTTAAGCCTGATTTTCCTCTTCCCACCTGTGTCAGCTTGCCTCTACTCACACATCATTCATTTCAGTAGGGATACCTTGCCCTGCAATGGGATACAGCATGGCAGGGGAACTGGAACCACCTCTCACATCCAGTGCTCTTCCCTTAACATTCCAGGGACTACAGAGGAGTCAGGGGAAGACAAGTGTGCTGGATAGGTCTGAGCCAGAGCCCAGGAACACCAGCACCAGCACTCAGCCCTTCTCAGCTGAGCCCGTGCAACCACATCCCCACTGGTGAGGAAGCTGGATAGAAGCAGGCAAGGATCTCTAGACAGGACCTGTGGCTGATATCTCAGATCTTCATCTGCATCCAATTTGGAAGGAGAGAACCATGGGGAAGAAGGTAGGTGAAGAGATGGATCCTCTCCACCTGGACCATTTGCCTGCATTCCCCCTCTCGTGTTTTCATAGTCTATACAGTTTGCTGGTTGCTTGTCTACTGGAAGGTAAAAGAAGAGAAATAATAAGAGGGAATCTCTTTCAAGAAGTAATTTGCAGAGGATGTTGAGGACAGAACTGTCTCCAATGGATGTTGGCTCTGTAAAAGATTCCCCAGATTAGCTTACCAGGGACTACAAAATGGGAAAGGAGGGTAGACATGTTTGAAGTGTGGTCAGGCACTTGTTCTTCCAGCAGTTGCTGGTGCAGGTACTGCAGTTCAGAGCAGCTAACTGCAAGATTAATGGAACTGTTCAAATATTTAATCCTATAAAGGTGTTACATGAAATGCTTGCTGTAGCCTGCTTGTTTTTCAGCTTGCCAATGCGTGTGTCTGCACATGTGCTTCAACACGGGGTCAGAGTAGGGCAAGGAAAAAATAAATCTCATACAGTTACTGGTGAATAAATATGGCCACAGCTCCCTACTTCTTAAATAGGGCTGAGAAGCCCTGCCAGGTTTTAGTAATACAAGGGAGGCAGTAGGGCAGACCTGGGTTCTCCAGGTGGATTTTGCAAGAGATGTGGGCTTACCATGGGGCTGTTTGTTCTATATGAATCATAAGGAGAGATAAGCTGCTCATGTGAGTTGTGGAATGGTGGGAAAGAGAGAAAGATATAGCTCGCTCTTTGATCTCCCTGAATTTTTAAACTCCTGCTGTGGAAATATGCCCCTTGTCTGAAAAGATCCTGGTCAGTGTAGGAGAGAGGCACAGGAACAGACAAATGGTCTGTCATTACAGGTCACACTCTCACACTCCTCACCCAATCAAAAACCTGCTTCTTCGTCTGAAACACTTCCAGCAAACTGAATAATTTCTTAACTCACTCGCCTACTCTGAAAAGACTCTCTTCACTCTGTCTTTTTTCCTTATCTTAGTTTCATCCATTTCATCCATCTCTTAGAAGCTTAATTGCTTCTGTCAGCGTCCTAAAACAAAATGGCTTGTTGAGCCTAACAAGTGGATTTTTGGAGGAGCTCATTGCAACACATGGAATGGATAGACCATAGCACCCACTCTCAGTCTGGCTTGAGGTGCTGTCAGAACAGAGAAGCAGAAAAATACCTTCTAAGGGAAAAGACTTTCACACCACCTTTGTCTGAGGAGTCAATGAAGGTCAATCCCATTGACACTGAACAAAATGATCCCACTAACTCTTCTTGCTCATTCTTTCTCTGGTAAGGAAGAATGAGCAAGCTTACCTACTACACTTGGACTGGTCTGGAGCCAGAGCCAAGATCCCCCAGGTCACATCCAACAACACGTTTTCATCCAGATCTTTATGAAGCACCAAGAGGTAGGAAAGATAGGCTGCTGAATCTGCCTCAGACACACTGGTTTTAACCCTTTTATACCCCACACTTGCCTCTGGCCAAGGGCTGGACCAAAGCCTGCAGCCCATCTCACATGAGGGGAAGTGCTGGCCACAAGACTGTCATGGCTTTCTGATCACTGCTGACTATCAGCTGTGGACTTATTATTTGCAAAGTGGCCAGCTCTTGTTTTGGACATTGCTTCATTGCTTTTCCCATTAGTGATACACGGCCGTTTATTGCATTTATTCTGACTCATCAGGCACGACAAAGCAGAGATGCAGGGTGGCATCACACAGCCATCCTGGGCCATCACTTACATGCCGTGCATAGCAAAAGCCTCCCAGAGACAGGAAATTGCATCTGGTAGTAAGAAGTAGCTAGGACATAAGGGAAAGTGTTTTCATCCTGAATTACTCCAGGGAGCATTTTGGTTCTCCTAATGGCTCCATTTAATAGATAAGCCACAGACAAGCAGAGAGACAGCACAAGACAGAGGTTTGCTTGATAAATCCCCTCCTCTCCCCTGAACTCACAAATGGGAGATTTTCCTCACAGCAAGTTTGTTTGACCTGTTGCTTTTTCCCCACAGCTTACTTGGCTCTTGCTGAGCCCAACGCAGCCAAGGCTGGACAGGCAGTCAGGCCATTTGCACGGAACATCTGAAAATGCGAGGCACAGCCCAATTTGCCTTTTTCTCTATTAAAAAATTTCTGCCCAAATGCAAAAGACAGTGACATCAGGTAATGCTAATAGGGAGAGAGGACTACATTCTCTCTGCTGTCAAGATCTCCTTTCCCAATTGTATTTTACTGTGGATAGCCACAAAAAGAAGAGCTAGGAGAGGTTTTCCTCCTCTCCCCAGCATTTTCCTGGGATGCAGGAAAGAGGTCAGGATTGCAGAATTTCAGATTGCAAATGTACTGTAGGATGCTATGTGCTCACAGCTCTAATCTTAGCAGGATAGCTTCAAAGATAATGCAGGGTGTTCATGGCCTTGTCCACTTGAACTTTTAATGTCTCCAGTGGTGGACACGCACAGAAGCTCTGGGTCCTGTTTTGGTGCTGCACCATCTTCCTAGGGAATTTGTTTTTCTTTCTAAAGTAGAATTTTTCTTGATGTCACTTGTATCCTTTTTGTCCTGTTCAAATATCGTGCACTTCTGAGAAAGGCCTCATTCCATCTTCCCTATATCCTTTTCTAGCCAGGTGAAAAGGGGCAGTAATATCCCCCTTTGTCTTCTTTTTTTTTCCAGGGTGAACAAATCCAGTCTCTCAGTCTTTTTTATCCTGCACTCCATCTCCTTGACCATCTTGGTGGTCATCCACCCAGAGCATTTCATTCCATTTTGCTGATGTCTTGCACTGGGGGAATAAAAGGGGACATGGTGATTCTAGATGGAGCCTCCCAGCCCCTGCCAGTGAGAGGTCCTGGTGAGGCTGCAGCTCTGCAGCCACATGAGCAGAGCAGCTCAGTAATCCAAATTTGCATAGCTATGAGCAGCTATTGCTACACAAGCAATGCTTCCTGAAGATACTGGAGACATGCTTGAAACCCAAAAACAACATGGAAATCCAAGACAGATATGGGAAAGAAAATAACACCCAAGAGATGACACAGAACAAAGAGGGGGGTTACAGCTGGGTGCTGAATTACTACTTGGAAAACACATTATTCATCCTATTTGTGTAAGTACAATAAATCAGTGTGAAGCCAAACAGCCAGGCAACCAGAAAGCTGCAAGACCTCTGTGGAGGGCAGAGCAATGACAGCCAATAGCTCTTTAAATAATAATAGTGTTTTTTCCTATGGGACTCTCAGTTGATATCTATGCTATGCGCAGCATGCAAAGATAGAGTTCCCCATGTCCCACAAATGGCTCCAATTTCTCAAATAATTGATAGCTGAAGCTCTTCTTGAGGGATCAGGTGGAGGAATGGAAAAGGACCATCATAATGGCCACAATTTTCTTTTAGCACAAACCTGGTTTGGTTTGCATACGAATATTTGGTTGATGAAGCAGCTGCCCTGAGAAGGAAAGTGAGGACTGACAGCTCAATTGAGTCCTGGATTTCTCAGCAAACAGCCAGGCCTCCACCTAGGAAAGACTAAGTAGCTCAGGCAAAATGACTGTGAAACAGCAGAGGTCTTGATTTACTTCAGGGGAAGTAAAGTATGGACTCCCCACAATGTATTTCATTACCTGCAGTCAAGCTGTCTTTAAAAGGAATGAGAGGATATGTGAAGGAGGTGTGAGATGAAAGCAGACGTAGCACTAATATATGAATAGATCTCTTTTTCTTCGGCTGTAAAGAAATGCAGCAGATTTCAAATCTCAGACAAAAAAAGAGACAGCAAATCCCGCTACTGTACTAATTTGAAAGCAAACCAGTAGGAAATCCCAAGTCAGAACTAAAATTTAATAGGAAAAGTTAAGATAAAGGCAATAATACAGAAACACTGGCTTAAACTAACAGTCAGGATAGTACAGTGTACAGCCTGACACCCTGTTGGTCACGGTGGTGGTAGCAGTGGTGGTAGCAGTCTGATTAAATGGTGGCTGCAAACCCATTGAAGTGACAGATGTGGTTCTATTGAAGCAGTGATCCTGTAGAATCTGGTCTTCCTCTGAAGGTCCAGTGGTAGTTATGTAGCTCTTGTCCTCCAGGAATCCAGGAGGTAAGGCTGTTTGTGGTGTTCCAAACCTCAGAATATATCCAGGTAGGAATGCTTGGTTCCTCCCCCTGGCCAGAGCACCTCCATAGGGGATGATGTAATTTTATGAGTCATGCAGTGAGACTTGACGACCCGTTTGCAGAAGATAGCCCCTGGAGGGAGTTATCAGGGATGAGACATGCAAGAGATAAAGAACACTGCCTCACCTGGTTTTTAGAAGCTTATGAAGATGGTGATGGAAGACATACTTTTGGTTTCATCTTACATTATAACCTAAGACAACCAGACTCTTCAAGCTTCCTTATAGATTCTGATGGTCTGGGCAGAGGTAGAGTGGTGGGCAGCTGGAAGGCATTTCCATCTTGGAACTACAAATCCAGAACCTAAGAAGGCTTTAGGGACAAAAGCTAATCTCAGAAGTGATATCTCTTTGTTCTGTTGTTGCAGAAGCATGGGGTCAGCACTATGCTGCATGAGGCATCATATGCAGAGAAAACCTGGATAATTCTTTGCTGCACCAACTGGCAAACTCAAGTAGAGATTTTCATTGTTGGTTTTTGCTTTCTTTCGTGACACACTTGATTTCTTTTCCACAGTGAAAGCAGAAAATACGGTACGTGGATCCATCAAAATCTAAAGCCAGAAAGCTTGCCAGTTTTAGTTTCTCAGGCGTTCTAGTAGTGGTCCTCAGGAGTATGCAGGCACATTGATGCAAAGAGGTGAGGCAAGCAACAGGATGGAGGAAAACAGCACAGGTTCAGATTCCTGAAGAGGTGAGGTGACTTGCCCAAGGCCATCTGGACATTTGTGTCACAGGCAGAGCCCTCAGCCCCCAGTCATTTCCTTAACTGCAAGACCCAGGTTATTCCCAAGTTAACAACAAGCTAAGCAGGTGGTTTTTCCTTTTTCCAGCTGACACATAAAAAGTGACAGATGGAGGCACACTCTCCCTGGGATGATGTCACAAGATGGGAAAAACACAGAGCCTGCCCAGACACCCTCTGACCATGACAGGTCTCAGCCTCTCAAGTAGGTAACATGATGAGGACAGAGCAAGACTACAGGGTTGTGGGAGAATGCCTTAGATGCAGACTGGGGAATGTGAAGAAGGGGCTAATTGAATTGCAGATTGAGTGTGTAGGACATGGCAGCTTGGCCTTTGAGCAGACACAGTGCCCGACTGGCAAGGCTGTCACTGCAGTTCAGGCAGGCTGCAGGGGTCACTGGGTCACACTATGAAAGAAGGGAAATGCTGCAGGAATTGTTTGCCTGAATATTTAACACTGCAGCTGTGCACACAATTGAACACCCACATAGCCGAGTAACCCTTGGCTCAAGCAGTCATGCCTACACGTTTAAAGACGTCAGCAATTACAGGTCTGTGCAATGATGGCACAAGGAGAAGAAAGCTAATCAATATTAACAGAACCAGGACTGGGTGAACAGCTATTCCCAGTTCCCTTCCACTCCCTCCCATGATTCCAAATTTATGTTGTCCAATGGGAAATAATTAAACAGTTGCTAAATCTCTATCTTGGCCAAACTAGTGGTTCTTGTTCATCTTTTTATTGGAGGGGCAAGGTGTATTGGAACGAAACATAATACCTTTTATTAGATCATATTATTCTTCTCTCCCACTTTCCCAAAAAGAAAGAGAGTGCCTTTATGCTGAATTGCCATTTGCTACTCTCCAGATCTCACACACTTCAGAGACTTTCTTGCAGAATGAATCCCTGGAAAACATCACCTCATTCTAGCTGCAGTGGCACTATTGTTACAGTGACAATACAGCAGCTGGGTGTGGAGGCTGGGGTCACAATCCTTCACTTCTGGAAGAAGTGGGTAATTGTTAACCAGCCTGAGAAGGAACTTGCACATGTGGGAGGTTGCACCAGCAGCAGGTCTTGTACCACCACTGGGCACAAAGGTTGGCAGGCAGCATCAACCCACATTCATGCCTGTCCATGTTATACAACACCCAGCAGAGTGACCTCAATTTGCCGCAAAAAATAGCAATAAAATCCGATAGAGAGATTTCTGAAGAATTTAGAGGGATGATGAGAAGAACGGCGTGTTTCTCTGACTCTTTATGACCTTTACAGCTACAGCTCTGCTGGGCATTATTGTCCATTGAAAACTGAGAGGTTGATCTGACCCTCCACTAATTCACAAAAAAAAAAAAAAAAAAAAAAGGAGAGAGAGCGAGAGAGATTCACCCAAGAATGCCTCCTAGCTTTACATTTCTGTCAGCTTTTCAGCTTTGCTAGGAAAAAAAAACCCCAAAAATAACAAATGTTTTTTTTGTTTGTCTGCTGAAAGGATTTGCAGAACATTATTTTCCTGGCTAGAACCATTGTAAAGCATGGGGCAGGAAAGTTCCAGGAGGAAGCCAGGGAGTGGGAGCCAAGGCTGTTGTGACTGTGCTCTGATGAGCAAGGGGACAGATACGCTGAAGACAAGAGAGGCAGAAGGAATCTTCTGACACAGCGGCAGCAGAGAGGCTTAAGCTGAGAAGAGGAATGAATGTGATTAGATTGGAAGAAAGTGAAGGCAAAATTCAATAGGCTCAAGAGAATGGAGAGCCCGTGTAAGTCACTACAGGAAACCAGTGCAGCAGTTGAGAAAAAGCTCTTTCTCTTTGGGTACAAATTTCTACCACAGAACAAGCAACAGGGGGACTGATGGGACTGTTAATACAATCTGAGCCTTTCTAGATGTCCTTGCCCCAGTTCAGAACCTTTCAGATACCAGCAGCCTCCAAATAATTTCTTCTAAATTTCCACTTATAAATGGAGGAAGCTGACAATAGGAAAGGATGACACCTGTCTAATAGTTGCCTGTGGTGGGTTAGGGAAAAGGATCACAAGGCAGGTGTGCTACTACAAGAAAGGGAGGCAGCAACATCACAAACTCAAGTGGAAAAAATGGCCAAATACCAAGTGTCTGATGCACAGGGAGGTTCAATAACCAAAAAAGAAGATTAGCAAGTGCAGAGGTGTTATGCACTCAGCAGCTGGATGTCCTGAGAATGAGAATTCCCATTAGGGCAAAGCAAAAGTTCTGGGGCTCCTGTAAATCATGGTTTTCTGAAACCTGGAACCTTCTTGTCTGCACAAATTTGTTGGGCTTGTTCTCCTGGTTAGCCATAGTCTATTGTGATCATTTCCATGTTCTGTCCCAGTCAGAGCTGAGAAGATAAGAATATCTTAAGAAAGAAGAATTTAGGAAGATAAGAAAAATTATTTATTTTTTATTTTTATTTTTGCGTTTCCTTTTTATTTTGGCTCTGTGTTAGGAGGAATGTTTTAGAAGGAATATCTTTGTTCCCCTTTATCCATGCTGGCTTGTCCATCTGCAGAAAGCACCACTGGTGGCTGCAGCTCCCCTCACAGCATTCCAGTTGTAGTTCAGATTCACTGACTTGTCAACAGCTACACAAAATTGTTAATTCTCTTTTCCAAAATCTCTCTGTAGGTCAGGTACTCCAGGCAGGAAGTGAGAAGCACATGAAAAAACAAGAAGGTAGTGCTTTTTAGGATTCTGGAGAGAACAGGACACCAATAACATTGTTGGTATGTTTAATCCTGCAAAAATCCCAATCCAGCCATCCCGACAGACATGGCTGGTTGGTGTGTGAGGATGGGTGAGGAAGCATCACAGAGTACTTAGAGAGAAAAATACTTGAGAAAAAAATCAAGGGAAATAGTAGGTCTGGAGTGAGGAAGGGAAAAGACATCTTCAAACAAACTTATTCAGTGTGAGGTATAATTAGAGGGAAAAAGAGCCAATAGCCCTGGCAGTCCTTCCCGTGTTGACCCTTAGTCCAGGAGTTCACTGGTGCAGCATGGTCTCACTCTGCAGCCATAGAAAAACACTCTGCATTCTCTGAAGTGTTATTGCTGGCTCTGCCTGGGAGGAGATTGCTGGGTGCTCCAGATCTCACAGCTTTGGCAGTACTCAGTGCCACAAAGCCCACACCCACAACTTCTTTACAAGTCTGTGTCTCAATGAATAAATAGGAATAGCAGCATCTTCCACAGTGGAGTGAGAAAAGTTATCTACTACAAATACATAACAATTATTAAAAAGAACAGGAGACAAAAGAGCCCTTCAAATTCAGTATGGTGTAGGCAGAAACAGAGTAATCTTTGTTTTCTGAGATCTGAACAACATAACAGAGAAGTCAAAGTACTGGAAAACTACTTGACCATTTATAGGACTATTCATTTATGTAGTGTGCAGGGATAGTCCCCAGTGAGCCTTGTCATGTCACCTTGAATTATGAAGGATATGAGCTTAGCTCTGTGGGATCAACAAGCAGAGCAAGAAATTGAAGTCTCAATCATGCTTGCTGAAGGAATAAAAAATCCTGCTCACTATTACCTGCTGCTCCTGGAGACAAGGCACAGAAGCAGGAAGAAATAACAGGGCAGAGGAGGAATGCAGGACAGTGAACAGCAATAAGAACTCTGAATCACTGGGACAGGGTCTCCTCTGGGGGCAGGCTGATTCAGGGGACAAATGCTTTCTTGCAGGTCATGGCTGAAGCTAGCACAGGTCTCATGACTTACACCCCAATGTATCTGGGCTGCAGTGCCAGCCAGCAGGAAGAGAATACTCACTGCTGGCATAGGGACAGCTTAAGAATGTAAGTAGCTCTGTAGAAAATATTTTTTTCCGTAATGCTAATGAAAAGATCTGTATAAGATGAGCTGGCCAGAATACTTTTAATTTAGCATTTTTATTGAAGAGCAGTGTAGCTTTCTCCAAAGTTGAAACATTTACATGCAAATATCAGCTATAACTAAGGGTCTTTTCATGAGGACACTCTCTGGGAGGCACGTGGGACCGGCTCAGGAAATAAACTCCAGCCGAAAAAGAAAAATACCTATATAAGCTTTTCCAGTTGGAAAAGAAATGTTCCTACACAGTTCTGGTATAGTGGATAAAGTATTCACAGAGCTTTATTTTCACTCAGAAATAAAGAACATTACTTTTGAGGTATTGCAGGTAGCCTCAAAACAGCCTTTTCCATCTCCAGGCTTTACACACAAGCCCATATACATCTTAAACCCACTGCCTCGTATTCCTAGGACAAGCCATAGAGTACCAGCAGAGTTCCAGCCTTCAGTGATTACAAAGCCTGTGGGGATAACCAAGCTGTAGTAAATGATATGAATAAGAACCACACGTAGTTATGTGCAAGAATAAAAATTCCCTAAGAGAGAAAATAAAAGCTAGACATGTAAGAAACTGAAATTTGGGCCTGAATTTGTGGACAGTTGTTGCTCACAACTGCCAGGTGCTTGCAGCATTAAAACTGAAACCCAAAAAATATAGCATGGCCACCAGGTCTTGGAAAACCAAGCATGTCTCAAAGTACTGCCTGCTGGAACCATTGTTTTTCTTAGGAATTCTGGACAATTCAAAATATTGCCCTTTTAATCCAGGGTAAAGATTAAAGGAAAACCCTTTGCCTCCCTCCCTCATTTTTATCATGAAATAATCTTAAATATCTCAAGGGTCAAACAATCACAAATGTAAAAGCATGTGGTGTGTAGATGCTGGTGGCTACTCCTAAAGCCTTCCTTTTAACACCTCAGGGCCTGAGTCCAATAGGTATGAATAAAATGAGCCCAAATTTTGCCACTACTGCATTTTAAGAGGTGGGATTTGCATCTTTTTATTCTTTGATACGCTCCCTCAAGATTTCTGCAACATATGGGCACTGCAGCATCCAAGGCTTGCAGTCATGGCAATGCCTTTGTCAGACTGGTTTCTACTGGGAAACTACCTCCCTTTCACATGAAAAAGAGCAGTAAGGCATGGTAAAGAAGTGCTGCTAGTGGACTGGGAGCTAGATGTTCCAAAGGACTCAGAAGTAATGCCAGCATCACAATTCTAGTAGAGGTAGGCAGGACAATTCTAGTCATGAGAAGAAGAAGGGAAGCTGCTCAGTAACTGAAGTCATGTACTGACTGCACTGTCAGGAGTTTTTCCCGCATATTTTCCTGCAACCTACCTTTCTTCTAAAGGTGCCAATAATCTTTTCCTTGCTACAAGGTGGAGTAGCAAGCATTATTTCCCGCTTAAGTACCATTAGTGCCTAAACCCTTACCTGGAGAAAAAGGATAGCAATAAATGCAAAGACTCAGGTTTGAAAATACTCTCTTTGGTGTCTGCTTCAATACCACTCACAGAAATGCAACTTCCAGCAGAAAGATACTAACAAGCCCCAAAACCTGAAGAGGCACCCCTAGCATGTGGAGGTTGCCCTGTACTTCAGTCACAGCCTCACCAAGGAACCTGTGAGAAGAAGCCTATGAGGGATGTCCCCAGGAGCTGCCCAGCACCAGCAGTACCCACTGTGCTGCTTGGCTCACTGCTCAACCAGCTCCTCTGTGCTCTCTCTCTGCAGAGAGCACAAGTTGCAGTCTGATTAACCAAACCTGCTCAAAGCCAGTGCACTATTACTATCTCAACTATTTAGCTTAATTTTTCCTCTTTAATCCTCTTAACTATGTTCACTAATTCAACTTTTAATCATAAGCCGATTTGTGTCGATACTTTTTTTAACCAGCATTCCCTTGCTAATATATCCAACTTCTCTAAAATACCTTTCTACTCTACTTCAATAGCTCTCTTCATTCCTAATGACTTCTATCTCTTCTGCTTCAGTGCTGCAACACTATCATTATTATTATTAGCTTCAAGAGTCTCTTGCCAGTTCCTTTCCAGCAGTGCTTCTGCTGTGAGTGCCTCTGTAGGCTCAGCCCTTCAGCTTGAGAGGCTGTGGGAGACACTTCTACATGGGATCCAAATTGTTTTCAGCCCAGGAAGGCCATTAAAAACACTATTGCTATCTGAACATACATTGGAGGGACCAAGGGCAAGGGTAGAAGCCCCCAGAAGAGCACTGACCACTGCACATATGGGCAGGTGCAAGAGGCACATGGGTGCGCCTGAGGAAGCAGGAGGACACAACCTTGAGTTGATAAGCAGGGCTTATCCTCACCCACTGCTTGTTTCCATTGAAATCAGGGCAATGAAATGCTAAAGAAGAGTCTGATGGACTATAACAGGGGGTCCCATTCAGGGAGGTTATCCCATGCACAGTCCTGCACAGGGGCGTAGCTCAGAGAAGTGCTCCCACACAGGTGAGAAAGCAGCAATGCCCATTCATGGGGAGAAGAGTAAAAGAGTGGAGGTACTTCTATGGAGATGGAGTGAGTGAGTGATGAGGGCAGTATAACCAGCTCAGCAGAAGGGGACAAACATCAAAAGTGATGCAGGGAGGAGAGAGAATCATGGCAAGTGATCCGAAAAGACTTATAGTTCTCTTCACTCTCTGCAGGGAGCAATACTTGTCCATACCCTCAGTAAAGCCAGACAGAAATAGAGCACATTCCTGGAGACATCATTAGAAGGGAAGAATAGAAATTCATTTTTAGAAAACATCTCCAGGACATTATCTGTTACTCAAATAGTACTTTTCATTTAAAGTGAAGTGTGTAATTTTGCTCACATCATAATTTTTAAAAAAATTGCTTCAACACCTCAACTATTCTTTTAATTTGCACTGTTTTATCTGACTAGAAATGAAAAGAAAAAAAGAAATTGAAGGAGGAGACATAACTAGCCACAAGCCCTCAAACAGTACATCTCATTAAATCACAAGACTCCCCATGAGTGAATGAGCTCTCTGCATTAATTCAGGAACCTCAAGAGTCTCCAGAAGTCTGAGCCAAGATTTCAGCCTCTGGAGGCCACCATGTCCCTGTTGCCATCTGTGGAAAGAGCCTAGCCTGCTGCTACAGGGACACTGTGTCCTCAGGCAGAAGCTCCTGATGTCCACCCCTGTGCCACATCCATGTCCCCAGAGCAGCCCTTTCTGATCCTGTAACCTCAAAACCCCCAGTAATGTCAGAGGTTGCCCCTATCCATAATGTTCAGCCCAAGTAAGCTGTTTGAAAACCATCCCTGGATCCTAGTCCCACAGCCCAGGTCACTGTCTAATACTGAGACTCCTCTGTGGTGCAGCAGGACAATACAATGTGCAGCTGTGGTGCCTAAAATCTTTGGGAGGTGCAGACCTCCACAGCACATCTGGCAGCTGCCTTTGAGCCAGGCTGCTGGAGGAAGCTGGCACAGTAGCTTCTGTTTCAGAAACACTGCAGGATTTCTGCTGCTAGAAAATGCCAGGGATATCAAAAGGTAATCATGCAGAATTTCCCAGAGGAGATTGTCAGTGCTGAGACTTTTATCCTGATCAGGATTTTTTTTTTAATGTAAAATTAAATTGGCCAGTTGGTTTTATTAATTATTGCAAAATTCTGCTTAAACTGTTCTACCAACAGAGGTGAAAATATATCTCAGGAAAATAATGTTAAAATAGTAACACTGGCATGAGAAGAGTGCAAGGGAAAAAAATAAGCAGTCTATTACTTAGAGAGTCTATGCCAAACCACTTCCCCAGTGTATCATTACTGACTGGGGTCCACTGTTGGCACAGAGGTATTTCAGATGAAATACAAATTCTGAGGTTTTCTTATCTGTGTATCATCACTAAGGGACCTTTGGCACTTTTCCATGAAAAAGAATATTATCTACATCAGCTCTCCACACAGGCATTTGTGCTGTGCCGAGCTCTGCTCCCCTGCCAGTTCCCTGGGTAGTCTGTTCCCCTTTGCTTGGACAATTGAGCAGCATTTGCTACTCAATTGCTACTCAATTACTCCGTTTGTGATGATCTGTGATTAGGGTTAATTGTGCAGCACCTGCAGGACAGGCTGAGAGGAAGGACTGTGTATACAGGACTCACAGCTACTGCACACAGCCAAAGATGTGCCTGGTGGGATGCCTGGGTACACCATCCCTAGGCGAGCTTCAGAGAATGAAAGACGTTGATGAAATAGGAGACACGCATTATTCCCTGAATGGGATTTTTTGTGTGTGTTTGTATAGCTAACAAGATCAGAGCCTGTTTTGTTTGCTGAATGGATCCTTCATATTCTCCCAGTACGATTTAGGTTATCATTTGTTTCACTTATGCACCACAAACACTCATAAATATTAGGTGTGGATAAGCTCTAAGCCTCCAGACCAATTGCATCCAATATTTACTTTCAAACAGAAATTACATAAAGGAGCAAGAAAACCATACAGCTTTTCTTCTAATTGATCAGATAGAAAAAACCACAGTTAAGTCCTGGCACTGAATCTCCATCATCCCTGCCCCAAATGTGCTGATTTGCACACCTACTAGGGAATGAGAAGAGCTATGAGTAAAGTCCCATACCTTTTTTGAGGCCAGATTGCCATTGCTTCTTAGCACAATGGTATTAACCAACCCAGCCAGAGGGATCCCTTGCTTCCCATCCCCCTAGCCCAAGAGAGTCCCCAGAACAGTATGCTTTTTCCCAAAGGAGCACAGAGCAGTGAGGCAGGAATTCCATCTCGCTTTCTCTCCCAAAGAGTCACATTATTAAATTCTGGCCTTATGATGCCATTGCTCCAGGCTGGTTTTTAACCAGGCTCTAGTTTTTTTGTCAGCTTACTGGTTGCTGTGGAATTGATTGAATCTGTCAAGGTTTTCTTGAGATGGGAGGGCAGGACTTACTGGACAAGTACAGATCAATTTTCACATGTTTATCCATTCTCAGAGGAGAAATGAGAAATGTTGATTGCTTGTGCATGTATCTCAAAAGAGAGTTGTGGAGGGACAGGAGCCCCAGTATATCCTAGGGGCAGTAATTGCAGATAGGTCAGGGCCCATGTGTGTGTGTAAACCAGTCCTCACAGGGGCAGTAAGACTGATATGGGAGCCCTAAGGTACCCTAAGTACAGAGCACCTTTCTGTGCACCTCAGTTTGTGCTCCAAGGTTTCATTAAAGCTTATCCAAAAATAAAGTTTCTACTGCGGCTGACTGCGTCAGCTACTCACAGATAGGTGGTGTTAAGAAATAAAACTTTTATAAAAACAGGCTCTGCTAAGCCCAGAAGTTTGAGGCTTACAGCTCTCTGCTCCTCAGTGGGTGTCACACCGCCCTGTGAGGAGATGGCTTTGATGCTTTCCTAGTGAGAGCCCAGCACCCCTTCTCCGTGGCTGCTTCAACCTCCCACTGCCTTCCACAGGCGGCACCAATGCTTCCAATGGCACGAAGGTGGGCAGCCAAGTCTCCAAGGAGGCACATCCCTCTCTCTGCCAAAGAGACCCCCAGCCCTTGCAAAGGTTCGTTTTGTGGTTCCTGTTCATTTCTCCACTTCTCAGGCAGTGGTTAATGGAAACTACAACATAAAAATGATCTGCTTCGTTGCTTTTCAATTAGATAAGAACTCCCATTAGTGATGCAATTAAGGTGCCGTTTTCAAGACTGTTGTTTAACAGCTTCCTTGACATTTCACAGAACTCATTTGTTTTGCTTTGTATTTTTTTCCTTTTCACAAAAACAGATGCAAAAAAATGATTCATTTGCAGAAATGCAGACAAAGCAGAAAGACTCAAAAGAGTGGAAGCACAGTGAGGCGGGTATGCTGCAAGATTGAAGAAGGAAGAAAGAAAATAAAAAAGAAATGCTTATTCTGTACTGCAGAGTAGCTCCTAGGCAGGAAGAATAAGGAAGAGAAAAGAAAAAGACTAAAGTTCCCCCATGATCCTACAGGGCTGTTTGTTGCTGGAAAACAGCACATATGCAGAATAGGCAAAATACAATAACAGAATAGGTCAGGAATTTTGCTCAAGAAAACTATTTTCATGCATTTTTTAACTAGAATAGAAAATTAATCAGCTTTAAAATGTGTAAAAATATTTAATATTTTCCCTTAAATAGAAAAATACCTTCAACAACTACAATCTAAATTCAAGAGACCCTTTCTGAAAAAATAAAACATTGGTCTTTACAGTTGAATAAACATTTTTAACCATGAAATATCAAATTCTATGAAGAACATATGGAAACTAAATTGAATCCGAGGCTCAAAAAATGACATCTCTCAAAAGACATTTACAAATCACTTTCCACTGAACTGCAGAGGTTGGACAGGAGGGCAGGACCTATCTGAGATGCAGTGCCAAAAAAAAGGCAAAAAAATAAGCACATAATTCTCTAGTGTACAGCACTTGTGGCCACAAGTATCACAAAGCATGCCCTTTTCTTCTCACATCTGCCCATACATGCTAATTGTTTATGTTGTCCTTGCCCCCCTGTCTTTCAGATTGTCATCATCTTCTGTTTTTCTTCTTCATGCAGATGTTTGAAAAGTGTTTATTCCTATCATTCAAAAGGAATTATTTTGCATAATCTCTAGCTGACAGCTGATATTTGCATCTATGTGATGAAAAAAACCCAAAGAGCCAGGGTTCAGCATCTGGTGCCTTTGAACTTCTCTGCCATTACAGCTTCATCAGGCCAACGGCAGCAAACACAAAAATGCTATTTTGAAAACATTTTGTGAGTCTGAGACCAGGGTTGCCAGAGCAGTTAGTGCATGCAACACACAGCCACAGAGACAGGAATATGTTAAAAGGACAAATAAATCTTATCCACTTCCTAACCCACTGCCCAGGGGCTACTAGGAAACATTTATTTCTGTGCAAGGAAAAGCATTCCCCTCTTGGCTTTTGTCACCCATTCTCTGCTGCTTCTATGCACAGGATTCTTTCTCCCAAAAAAGCTAATATTTTCTGCCTTCAAAATCCTTCCTAAAATTATTCACACTTTTGCAAAGCCTGAATGGGCTCAAATCCATCTCCAGCATGTCACGGGGGGCTGAGATCTCCACTGACATCTCAGTGCAGCTTAGACTTATCTCTAGCTCTGAAAAATATTTCAGTGCAGAACAGCCATCGAATTTTAGCTAAACTGTGTGTTGCAAACCCAATGAGAAGCCCATGGAAGCAAACAGACTGGTGTAAAAACCTGCATGCTCTGTTCACTGCCTTATTCATTAGCCATCACTGTAATATCCACATCCAGATTGTTCTTCAGAGCTGCTGATTTTCATTCCCTGAGTGATGTACAACAAACCTGCATTTTCTCCTCTCTCATTCTTCTAATAATGTAACATTATGATACCTTTTTTTTGCTTGCCAGAAAGAGTCACAGAATAGGGTACCAGGTAAAATTCTCTGGTGATGAGAGTAGGTGAGGAGCTGAGCTGCTGCAAGTAACTTTCTGTTATATATTTGTGCAGTTCTTGACTGACAACATTAGGAGAAAAGCAATCCTGCTCAAGTCATCATCCCTGAATCCTCCCTGTAGGGTTCTCATAAAATCAAAAAAACAAAGCATCCTCCAGGAAAACAGGGCTCTTCTTTGTAAATGGGTTTTCCTCTCACAGAGGGGTTGACAAAATGCCAGGATTTCAATGAAACCATGCCAGGTGTTTGGATCTGTAGCTTGCTCCTACAGCTTATCCCAACTCCTTCCCACCAACCCTTGGAGCTTTCCTCCTCCACTCTGCTGACACAAATACTTATCCAAAGTCACCATCATGTTCCTCATCTATCCCAGGAGAGAGGCTGAGGGGAGCTGTGGGAGAAGTGACTGGGAGCATTCCCATGTTGTTGTTGCTCTTTTATACCTGTAATGGGGAAAGGACTCATGGCCTTCTGAAGTCCTGCACAGAAAATTTGTCAAATGCTTTGCCTGAGGGGTCTTGCAAAGTTTCACTTTATCTGGGTGACTAAATCTAGATTAAAGATGCATGGTTCTGCTAGCTGCTGCTTTTCAATTTAGATGCTTGCACTGTATGCTTATTTATTTATTTTTAGGATATTGATTTTGTCAGGAGGCAAAGCAAGGGTTGTAGTAAAAAAATATAAGTCTAGAAGTCAGCAGTGTTGGACTTTTAAGGGGATAATGAGATTTGCTTCTAAAATAAAACCTTTGCCAAGTGCACCAGTTTTATCTAGGCTAAAAAATCCCCAGGTTTTACTGTCATTCAAGGGCAATGACAAAGTACCCTTGACTCCTTTGGGAGGAGCGAGTCTGGGGCATGACAACACAGCCACCAGTAAGCAATAACCTGGCAGGGGTGGGAGTGGGTCGCCAGAGTGCCTGGCTGTGAGCTGCACTCCCAGCACCCCTTCAGGCAGCAGCAGTGCCAGTACAGCATACCAGGTTATCTTCTCTGAAGTGAAAACCCAGTGCTGTAACCCCAGATTTGGACCTGGTGCTAGGAGATGGCCCCACAGCACCCAGGAGTGGGGTCAGGCCAGCACTTCCCTGATGGCACAGCAGAGCCAGCAGATGCAGGGCATTGTCAGGATGCCTTCAGCCATGGTGGTGGCATGTGCTGCGCTGGATCCAGTTAATTTCTGAGGGGTCCCATGGTGATAGGACAAGGAGTGATGCGAGTAAAGCAGCCCTGTTCTCTTGATGTGTCTATCAGTGTAAAAAGACAAAGAGCACCATTTTACCAATCATTTCACCTGCACCTTTTCTAGCACTAATTGTACAATTAATTCCTTAATCTATTAAGAGAGGGAAAGAAAAGTACTTACACTTAGCAGGTAGTTTGAATCAGAGTTGGATTGTGTCTTTTTTCTTTTAAACCTTTAAAATGTATTTGCTTGAAGTACTTCAAATGTTTTATTGCTCATACTACAGTACATAACAAAGTAATTGTGTAATTAAGAGATAATGTCAATGCAATAGACCATTGTTGACAAGCTAATAGTCTCCTGCTGCTATTGAAATGCCAAGGCAAAGCTAAAGAATATGCAGGAAAAACATACATGCAGGAAATTAGATGAGGTTGTTTGTTTTCCAACTGAACTGGCAAGCTCAGATTGGCCAACCTGTAATTTAGTATAAGTTGGATTCTCTCCACAGCAAAGTACTAGTTATGCAAAGGGTGCTCAGGTATTGTACAGCAAGATGGTGCATATGGCAGGGCAGGGGCTGAGAGTCAGAAATCCACCACTGCCAGTTCTGGGTCTGGTCTCCCAGGAGGAGCTGTAGCAGAAGCATTCATGCAGAAAAAATACCTGAAGCCCCCATCAAGTGAGATGCTCTGTTTGCTATCCTGTGGATGATCTCTGTGGCTAGAACCACTGGATGATTTGACCCCATATTTTTTATGCACCCAAGTGAAGGAAGACAGTTTTAGCTGGATTGTGACACAGCCTCCTAATTTAGCCTTGGGGATGTACACTAAACCTCAGGGCTAGAAGTTCAGTCTCCTGTATGCTAATGCATCACTAGTCCAGGTCATGCTTCAGAGAAGTCTGAGCTATTCTGAGTTCCTTCCCTGCAACTTTCTGCCAGCAGCACCAGCTCAGCTGCCTTGTCCCAGGAGCAGCAGTCCCCATTTGCTGTCCCCCTGCACTGCTGAAGCTGCAGGGATTCAGAGCTGCTGCCAGCTCTAGAGTGGCTGTGCTTTTTGTGCCCAGGAAGCCCTCACCATAGGCCTCCTGAGACACTCAAGCTGAGCCAGAAAGCATGGTCCAGGGTTTTATTGCTGCTGGCAACCACAAGTCATGTTCACACTAAATTACAGCCAAACTCTTAACAGAGGGAAGAAAGCCAGGGCACAGTTTTAGCCCACAATCTTCAAAGCAGAAAGATGGAGGGGAATTATGGATTGTCAGCCACACAACCACAGAATCACTTTATGGTTCAAATTGAAAGATACCTGGAGATTATCTAGTCCAACCCTTCTGCTAAAGCAGGTTCACCTAGAGCAGACTGCCCAGGATCACATCCAGGCAGGTTTTGAACATCTCCAGAGAAGGAGGATCCACAATCTTTCTGGGCAGCCTGTGCCAGTGCTGTAGCATCCTCAAAGTAAAAAGTCTTCCTAATATTCAGGTAAAACTTCCTGTGCCTCAGTTTTTTTGCTCCTTGTCCTGTCACAGAACACTACTGGTCCCATTCTCTTGACACTCTCCCTTAAGTTACTTGTATGCATTGACAAGACCCCCTCTCCGTTCTCTTTCCTTCAGTCCTTCCTCAAAAAGTCAGAAGATGGGTGAGCGGTGCTTCCTTGCCCAGGAATAAAGTGTACCAAGATACACAGACCCCCAAGGCTGGAGGCAGAATTCCAGATAGGGATGCTACACAATATAACCCAGGAAAGAATATTGTGTGGGTACTGTTCAAAGGGGACTGTGACCTCCACAGAGTTCTATGACAAGGTCACATTAGCATGTCACTACCAGCCATGTGATTTCCAGCATTTACTACTGTTATTTATATAAGAGGGTTGATTTCTTCTTTTTCAGATGTGCTTCATGCACCCAACAAAAATTAATTCTCTCTTTGAGTTGCTGAATTGCCTTGGTACATTTAATACATTAAAAATTATCTCATTGATTGAAAAAGGTTAAAAAGTTACAAAATCAAAGATAATGAAAAGAGGTTTGTGCAAGCTTGCTTCAGTGTTTTGTGGGCAAAGAACATGTTCTGGACTTTAATTTCATGCCCAAACACACCATCTTCAAGTGCCCTCACCACCTGGAGAGTACAGTGGATTCGCTCCCCCCAGAAGCAGCTGTTCTGTAATTCATTTTATCTTAATTTGTCTATGTTCAGCCCCAGGCCTTATTTATGTACACTGTGAAGACTTAATCTGAAGACAACATTAATCATAAGTTCTTTAAAACATTCATCATTACAATGTTTGAGTGGTTTGAAAAAATAATTGATTGATATACACAGCAAATCTTGAGAATTGATGTGGTATTGCTGCTTCCCATGGAGATGGGGAGCTGAGACTGTGAGATACTACATCTGAAATGTCCAGCTGTGCTGGGTGCTGCATTTGAAAGTCCTGACTTGGTAGGGGATGTTAGGTTTCGAGGCACTTTAATTGCTTTGAGTCTGGTTGCTGATTTCTCTCCTCTGTTTTACCAACAGACTCCACAGCTTTTATTGTGCACAGGCAGGATGTGGAAAACACAGAACTGGAATTTCTCTACCCAGTATCACACACAAGCCCTGTGGTTGCAGTACAGACAGAATCCATTTTTCCAAGCACATCACATCGATTCAATCATGACACCATCCAACCCTGTCCACCATCTTCTCCAGGTCCCTAAAGTGTTTGCTGTGAACGTTTCCTCCCAAAATCCATGG
Organism: Setophaga petechia; assembly: GCA_024362935.1. Taxonomy (NCBI): domain Eukaryota; kingdom Metazoa; phylum Chordata; class Aves; order Passeriformes; family Parulidae; genus Setophaga; species Setophaga petechia. The sequence goes on from JANCRA010000002.1 coordinate 58,870,632, forward strand.
CAATAAAAGATGAAGGTCATATAAGCTGTACTTTGCTTTACCTGCAGAGGCACTCAGCACCCCTCTTTCCATTATTATCCAGACTAGATATTTTTTTAGAAATACAGTGGTTTTCTTTCATCATGTGTCAGGGTTTCCTTGCTAAGGAAATCAGGGCATTAGAAAGGGTTGGTGCACATCCCAATTTTTCCCAAACCTGTGCTCTGGTGCAAAACGTTTGTAGTCAGACTACCAAACACAGAGGCCATTTAAGGACTGGAAATATAGCAAAAGGGACCCCCCAGAGCAGGACTAATCATGTTCGCTGAATGAAGCAGAAATCCTGTTGAAAAGCATAGCAGGCTATCCAACAATTAGAGAATCAGTCATAATGCACAGAGGAATCTAATTAGGATTGTAAATCATAACAGCCCTGAATCATTAGGATATTTCAGCTGTGGAATTCCTAAGTTTCATAGGATCTGAGGGAATAACTCAGACTCGGGGAAAATAATTCATGGCAGTTAGAGCCAGGAAACATCTACCAAGTTTGGGGAGAAAGCACAGCTCTTTGCATCAGGAGTATTCAGTACTCAACAAAGACATGCAGGACTTCATTGAAGAGACCAGCGATCCAGTTGTCACTAGTGTCACACAAGGACAGCTAGGTGTTTAGAACATGAGTTATCCTGCCTGCAGACCAGGCCCAGCAATGACAACCATGAGCAAAATGCAGCTGTCCAAGCCAGGAACCAGCAGACAGTGCAGTGAGGCTGAGCACTGTGCTGCTCTCCCTGCATGCGGGCTGGCTACCAGACCTTGCCCAGGTACAGGAGCAGGTGGATCAGTGCACTGTGAGTAGGATTAGCTGCCACCAGGATGCACTCCTGGAGGCACAGAGACACTTGTTAAGCTCTACTTCTGCCACCTGCTGCAGCCTAGTGTCTCTTTAGCCCTCTAAGGGAAACACTTAATTACTGTCTCAATGCCTGATCTTAAGCTTTTTGGCTTTATAGCACTACACACTCCTATGCCATAAGCTGAATGCATGTAGATAAACTGCCCTCAAATACTGCATTGACTTCTTACTAGTCTGGTGCAAGACCTTCACTCATCTTCCTTTCTCCTTGGTGCACACTGCAATTTGGTTCCTACTAAAAGAGAACAAAAAGCTTTTCACTCCCGAAAATGACTGAACTTTGATTCACGTCATTTCACAAAAAAAGGGCAAGTTTGGCAGAGTGCTTCTGTGATCACAAAACCACATGAAAATAAACCCATGGTAGAGTAAATGAGCACTTTCAACCCTTTTTCCTCTCCTTCTTTTTTAAAAAATCGTCAAAATTACTTTTTTTTTTTGATTGCTTAAGTGCACCAGGTCTTCCAGAAGATACAGACATTATACATAATGAAGATCTGGCTTTTCTACAATCCTGCTACATGAAACACTTACATTCAAACTCTAAAAGGGTCATCATAAAGCCTGTGCAGGCTTTTTTTCTATTCTTTTCTTCTCTTTTAGAAACATATTACTCTACACTAGCAGAGGGGTTGAACTATATGACCTTTAAGGCCCCTTCCAACCCAAACCATTCAATGATTCTACAATTTTTATCTCAAGTCTTCCTGCACTAGCTCTGTAATCATGTTTCCCATTTTCCCACTTGAAAACAGATACTCCTGGCAACTGTATGGCACTTGGGCTGTCCCATGGTAATTTTGTGACCAAACACAAAGCCCAAGCACAAGGACATCACAAATGCAGTTACAGAGAGCTAGTAGTGGGGGTGGGAGGGCGGGATAGGCATCTCACTCTGCCCCTGGCACATTCCTACTTGTGGGTGATATGTCCATGTGCATATCCCTCCAGCTGGCTCTCAGGTGCTGCCAGGGGCCTGTATGGCACCTGATGGGGTACCCAAAGGCTGGCACTATATCTCTACTGCCACCCCCTTCTTCACTGCCAAAATGGTTCAGGAAGTTAGGAAATTTCATGTCAAAGGTGCTGCAGACATTTCTCCAGGGCAGGCAGGATGCAGCCTTGGATAACAAAAAATTGAAAACTATTCTAAAAGCTGCTGGTAGTGCTCAGGACCACCTCTGATAGTGAACATGTCGTAGTTTAGGAATGGTAGTCCCCAATTTAGTGTTCCCACTGAGACTCTCCACACCACACTGTCACTTGATTGCTCCCCCTCCCTTTCCCCTTTGCAGTGGGCTGGAGAGAAGAACTGGAGACACAAAAGGTAAAGATCACAGCTTGAGATGAGAACAATTTACTGGAAACAGCAACGAGATAAATAAACAAATAGCAACAACAACAATATTTATAATAAAAGTGTACAAAAGACAGAGAGTGATTCACATGCAAAATTCTTGTTGCAGAGCTCAAGCCAGCCTAACTGCAGCCACACTATCCTAACTGGAAGGACCCCTTCTCTCTGGATGCACTTCCTTTGCCCCTGGAAAAGTCTCTTCACCCCACCCCTGGTCATATATGAGGTGGTATAGAATAACCTCTAGTCATAACCTTCCCCCTCTTAACCTAAAGTCATAACTTTCTCCAGCCCCTCAGCTACTGCAAAAATTAACCCCATCCTATCCAGAACCAGGACAAAATGTCATCATTCTGATGCTATGGATGTCACTTTCTGCTTCATAATTCTAATGTATTTAGATAGGATTTGTTAGAGGGACACTTAAGGCACTAACAAATTAAGTGCCACTTCAGATAAACACCTAAGATTGGGCTTTAGTAGGATTTAATCATATTTGAGGGCTTTATTAAGTGGAGATGCCCATAACTGCACACCTAAGTTAGTAATGAATGAAGAACACCATCATGCTTTTTTAAGGATATGATTCTTATTACCTTAGAAGTGGAAAAGGCTTTCAGATCACAAATTAACCAACCTTGAAAATCACAGATTCATAGCCCTTCCTTCATCTCTGTTTACAGGTTTGTGGTTCTGTGTGTGTCTAGCAGAAATATCTTTAAATATCTTAAAAAGATATTCAATTTAGGCAAAGAAAGTCCCTCCTGGAGAAACCTCATGAACAAGGACATCTGTACAGGGTACAGAAACATGCAGTGAAAGGCAAGGGAACGAAGCACCAACAATGGCTTGCAAGGGAGGCAAGCTGGAGAAGGGATCTTTGGATTCCTGTGGCACTGGCTCACTGACATGCAGTTACACTCTCTGCATAAGTGCCAGCCTTAGCAAGGGCTGATAAGCAGCAGTTTGCAGCAGTTTGCAGCTCTCAGATGGCTGGGAGCCATTCTTCTCTATTCTCAGCTCTTGTTCCCACTGGAAATTCTGATGGAAGTTCACTGGCAGCTGGTTCAGACACCATCTCAAACCTCAATGCTTCGTGCTCATCTTGCTTACTGTCCTGCTTGCTGTAGCCAACTAGACTGCTTTGTATCTGACAAACAGAAAACCACTTAGTGAAAATTATCTGCAGATATATCCCAAGTTTCCAGGGTAGAGAATGTCATCTTTTTCTGTAATTTCCAGTAATGCAGTGTAATTTAAAAATATGGCATCAGGAGGAATACCCAGTGGGTGGGCATTGCTTTCCCTCCTGCACCAGCTCTCGTCTCATGGTGCGTGACAGTTTCTGAGGCTGAGAGACACATGCCAGGGCAGGGTGTTTGTTTTACTCCAGTGGCCTGTGCTATTAGTCAAGCCATGTGTCAGGACCAGCATAATTGTGTTTACTTGATAAATCTGAGGAGTAAGTGCAGCTCTCTCCATCAATTCCAAATGAGTCAAGGCCTTTGGTTAGTTTAGTAATTAACCTCAGGAATTGTTCCAGTCACTCAAATATACACAATATGGTGGGAGTAAATTCATAGCCAGCACTTGCTAAATATGTATGCAGGGATCTTTTGAAGCATATAATTTACTCAGTTATAACATTATACTTTGGTGCATATTTTAGGCTTATTTTTGCCACAGCAGACCCTGACTGTAAGCTTCCAGTTTCTCTCATGTATGGTCATTTCTCTGTTTCTGAAGTTTTCCAATGATGTGTGCCAAGGCCCAGCCCATAAACAGCACAGAGGCCACTTGCATGGGGAGGCAGAGCCTGCAGAGACACCTGGGCTCCCAGTACCTGTAGGAAGGCTGAGGGCTTCTGAATCTCCCTGCTCAAGAGCTCCCATGCTCAGCTAAGTAATATTCCTGGCTTGTTCATTTGCACCTACTGAACTTGCTGTCCGAGGTGAAGTGTAAGAACTTTTTGTGAATCCTAAGGTCAGACATGTGGCCTAACCTTTAAAGTCCAGCTAAACAATTAATGATTACTGCGGGCATCTCATACAAAATGATGCCCTGTTTCTTTCAATCAAACCTATTGTTTCTCTTCAAAATTAAACTGATTCTGCTGCACTTTGTAATCAGGTAAATTTGTACAGGAGCTTGCATATCACAGAGTTGTTCTTATATCAATAATGGCTCAAGAATTAAAGAATTGAAATTTTAAGCTTTTATAAGTTATTTCACTCCACTCAAACCAAGGTCCAAACTAACACTATTTTATGATTGCCTGACCATTTTCTTGCAACCTAGTACATACAGATATACATATTTTACTTTCAGTGCTTTCTGAATTACATCCTCTGCTGTTTGATTATGGGGACCTTGATGTAATAAACAAGCTAATTGCCATGGCAACCCTGCCAGCCCGGCTCTGCCTGAGGTTGCTGACAGAACCCTTCCACTCTCCTCCCAGATCTGACAAGTCAAAGCCCAGGCTAATGTCCCCTTTCCATTTCAGGAGATTATTTCCCTGCTATGGGTGACATCTTTAGACAGAGAAACATCTGTTACCTAAAAGACTTAAGCTTTTCAAATCAAAACAAGGCAGGAGGGCAGGGAGGAGCTGGCATCATCCACAGTCACCACACAGGCTGGAAAGGAAGAGTGAAATGTTTTGACAAGCACATACTGGAAACAGAGAAGCCAACATACATGAGGCCAGTCTGCAGGGAAAGAACAGCACTGAGTTTAACACCCCTGGCATGACACAGCCATTCACTCAGTCCCCTCTAGTGGGACAACAGAGAGAATTGGAAGAGTAAAAGTGAGAAAACTTGTGGGTTGAGACAACGACAGTTTAATAGGTAAAGCAAAAACCACAGACCTATGCAAAGCAAAACAAGGAATTTATCCATCGCTTCCTTTTGGCAGGTAGGGGATCAGCCATTCCCTGGAAAGCAGGGTCCCCTCACATAAAACGGCGACTTGGGAAGACAAACACCATCACTCTGAATGTCCCCTCCTTCCTTCTTCTTCCCCAGCTCTATGTGCTGTGCAAGATGCCATATGGTTTGGAATGTCCCCTTGTTCAGCTGGGATCAGCTGGCCTGGATGGCTCTCTCCCAGCTCCTTGTGCATCCCCAGCTCCCTCGCTGGTGGGAAGGGGTGAGAGTCAGAAAAGGTCTTGACTCTGTGTAAGCTCTGCTCAGCCATAACACAAACATCCCTATGTTATACAGTTTCCAGCACTAATCCAAAATACAGTGCCATAATTCCTACCTTGAAGAAAATTAGTTCCATCCTGGCCAAAACTAGGACAGCCAGTTTTCATAAAACCAGTGCTTTACTCAATGCTTCAGCTCCTGGAATTCAGGGAGGATCTTTTGTTGTTATTGTTATTGTTCTAGTCTCTCTACCTTTTGTAGTTGCTGAAACATGTGAAAACATGACCACTGTCATACACAAAATGCTCATTAACCAGTGACAAAAATACCAAGTATCCCCAGAAATTTTAAGATTTCTGACTGTAGACCAAACTCAGTATCTCAGTGACAGTTTCCTATTGTAGAATAGTTTGTTGGAATAGACCATAAAGATCATCAAGTTCCAACCCCCCTGCCATGGGCAGGGATGTTTTCCACTAGACCAGATTACTCAAAGCCCTGTCCAACCTGCTCTTGAAAACTTCCAGTGATGAGGCATCCACATCCACTGTTCCAGTGACTCACCACCCTCACAGAAGAAGAATTTCTTCCTAGTGTCTAATCTGAACCTACCCTCAGTGGAAAGCTATCACCCATTGTCCTATGACACCCTTGTATAAAGTCCCTCCCCAGCTTTCCCATAGGATACCACTAGGTACTGGAAGGCTACTGTAAAACTTTTTTTAGCTGCTTTAAAACTTTAGAACCAGCAACTCTGAAAGCCACCCCAGAGAGCCAGTGCTGACAGTCCTCACAGAGTATTCAATAGCTGAGGAGGCAAAAGAAGGTCTGTATGTTAAGCTGACAGCAGGGCTACACAGGGTTAGCCTCAGTTTTGACAGCACAGTACTGGGTGTCCACAGGTCACCTTAAATAAAGGTTTCAAACAGGGCTGCTGCAGGATCCCGACAGCACACACTTTACTTCCAGCCATATGGAAGAAATGGTTCAGGAAAAATGTCAGTACTGATTCCATTTCACCCTTAGATGTTCACCGGAGGTTTCAATGGAGGCTTTAAAATTGGCAGGATCCCAAAGGTAGTGTTAGAACTGTTCAGTGTGATTTCCTGCAGAGCAGCACACAGGCATTGACTGGATTTCATGAAGGAATCACTGATTACCAATGACTTCTGTTTGAGAAAGATCTCTTTTAAGGAATCCCTTCTCTGTTCATTTGCTTTTGTTTTTCTGATGCTTCTGGGCTTCTGGGATCAAACAGAAGCTGGAAATACTAAACCCTCAGGAAAAAAAGCTGGTTTTCCTGTATTTGCTGAACAGATTTGAAAAAGAAAGCCCTAGATATCTCACAAGAAAGTCTGCTAGGGTCCTACAGCTGTTGGCTTTGTGGTGCAGACATGGGAGCAGAGCCAAGTAAACATTTCACAACAAATAAATCATGCAATGAATGCCACCATTTCAGTACCTATGAACGTCCAGAGGCAGATTGGAAAACTCTCCGATGTATCTGTTATTCACAGTAATCCATGAACATTCCCAGTGAATAATTAGCAGTTGACAGCTCATTCCAGTTGTGAGTGCTGCACTGTTAAATTCACATTTTGACATTCACATCCTAAATTCCATAATAACATAGACAAGTGGTGCAAGAGCAAATAAAAAGGGATGCTAAGCAGAGTAGAGCATGTTTTGAAGGCAAATTAATGAAACTTATCATGTACTTTGAAGGTACACAGTAAAGAATGAGAAGCATAAGGAAATATCATTGTGAAGTATAATTTTTGCAAACAAAGCAAAATTCAATTTTGTCTGCCAAGCTAAATGGAAAGCAGGATGAGGAAGGCACACGAGTCACCCTCACCCTTCTTTCCCTTTGCATCTAATAAGAATTAGTGCACTGACCCTATCATCCAGCAGTCTGGTTTTGATTTTCTGATTAATGGCATGATTAGCTGATGCTTAATCAGCAATAAGCTGGCTCACGACACTCTTCTCCCTGTTTCTACAGATCTACTTCATGGCATGATCTTTATTTGGTCTTCCCACCTCAACTGACATATGGTCATATCACTGATACAAGAATGTAGTTCTTCCTCCTAATCTCCAGGGGATTCTTTACTAACCAATTAGCCCAGGAAGTATGTTTTAATCAGTTTAAAGATGGAATACTTTGATTTCATCAGGGCCAATCTCTCATTTCACAAACAAACCTTCACAAGTTCTGCATGCTCGTAAGGAACCCAACTTGGAACATTTGTTGCAATCACACCTTCTTGGCAGTCTTAATGTAGTTCCTGAAATCTTTCATCAAAATAGAGTCAGCACGAGCAGCATCAGTGAAATTACCTCCTCCTCATCCACTGCACAACATGTTACATTTTTAATAACAATCAGAGGCAGTAAGAGGTTCGGCTCTTTTCAATGATCCAAGCACTGTATGATTGCTGGAAACAGCTTCTGTCCTGGCAATCTTACAGACAGATACCAAAGCCAGGAACAGACACAACAACAGCAGGGAATAGGAAATATCCCTGCCAAGGAAGTGTTAAAAGCTCATGCACTCCATGCACAAAACTTCACGTGCCACAGCACACACAGCATGGCAAAAACACTTCCCAGTATCACCCCAATGCTCCTCAGTCTTCCCAGGACTCATGTTTGGGATAGAACTTATATGACCCAGTTTAGTTAATGAGTCAATTTAAGCTCACCAGAGACCACATAGTGAGAGGTGTTTCTCCACAGGCATTGAAGAGCCTTCCAAAACAATTGATCACAGGCAAGGTTACCAGACCAGCTAAACCCTTAAAAAAGATATCCCTAGAGATGTGAGAGTCCTCCCTCTTGTCCCCAGTGTCTATTTTTGTGGTGTAATTTGCCACATGAGTTTCTGTCATTCTTGTCCCTTTACAGCTCTGAGAAGTAAAGAAGTTGCTGCCACACTGAGACTGGGCTAAACCTGAATTGGCAACCTTCAAGGTGAAAGTGTTTGTTCACTACCATTAATCAGGCCCTTGAACCATCCACTGTTATGGACAATGAACCCTTTCCACAGTCACGGCTTACAAACCCTCATTTACAGAATGACTCTCACAAAGAGCCTGACTGAAGGTTCAATAAAGAAATCTGTCAGAGCCTGGCTTCTGGGCCATGACACATGGAGTACAAAATTATATTCATTAGCTCCCAAGCCTTTGTTAGGTTCCCTGCTACTCTCTTTAACAGCAAAAATTATTATGTAAAAAATGTTTTAAAAATCAGTGTTGATTAATAAAAGTAATTTCAAGAGTCTGTACTAAAGAGTATTCAATTTTAAATTCATTTCCCCTGCCTAATAGTCTGAGAATATCTGAGTAATGGTGTGGGAATATGAATGCATTGCCCATTCAGTCCTGGGTATGACTGTCTTCTTTGGTGGCAAAAGCCACTCACCCACCACAACCCCACCTCCAGTGTACAGCTGTTCAAGGGCATCTGACAGGAATGATAAGGAATCTGTTGCTCCTGTTTTACCATCATGCAGAGTTAAAACTCACTTTTTAGGTGAAGTGTTGGGTGCAGGTATAGCTTTAAAACAGCACATGACAAACGAATATAAAAGGGAATCTGATAACCACAGAGATTTTTTTTTTATGTGCTCACTTCATAGTAATCATAAGATCCTTACAACTGAAAGCAAAAAAAACTATGTGTTCTCCATTTGATCACAAAGAGACCATTTTAGCAATCAGTTATCTACTAAAAAAATTAGACAAAAAACTTCTCCAGCTTTTTCCTGTTTTGTTGCAGATCCTTGTCATGATCTTCTGAGTGACAGTGATGGTTCTTGCCTTGCCCAAATCACACAGAGCCTTCCAACAATGCCAAGGAGCACTCTGCCAGCAATAGCAATTATTTTCATGGAAAAGTAACTATCTGGAAATATTCATTGTGTTTCTCAGCTTTTCTAGATATTAACAGGAAAAAGAGGATTTACTGATGCATGCTCTGTGGACAACCACTGTGTAACAGCAGGATCCTCAGAATTGATACTGGATAGAAAAAGATTCCAAATGCACACATTGCATCCAAACATCAAAGTTTTGGCTTTCCTGACCAAAGATCCAGGTGCTTTTTTTATTCTAGTGCATTTTAACTCTAGTAACTTTTGGACTCAGAAGTGTCTTCAAAGTCAAGGTCATTTTGGCATGATCCTATCTCCAGAAATAGCTCCAGGAAAAACGTTTTCTTTCAAGAAAAAGCTTCAAAATGCTCTATAAACTTAGGAACATAGGGACAATTTAACCACATGAGTGAAACCCCTCAGGTAAGGAATGTGTTAGCTTCTTAATAGTTCATGAGGACAGTGTACAAGAATCTAAGTTAGGAAGAGCAAATTCAAGGAAGGGGGAAGGAGAGAGGCACATTTTAGGGGAGCAATGGTATACAACAAAATACCTGAACTCCAGTGTAGAGTTAACCTTGAGTTTACCAATTTCCCCATTTAATGTCACATTTTTTTATCTGGAGATCAAAATGATGTAAATGTTTGCTCATATTTGCACAATAATGTGAGATCTACTCCTGATCTGTGATGGTGAGTGTAAAGTCTTAGCAAGATCAAAGTCAGCTAAAACCAGGACAGTGAAATTGTTTGCACTTTTCTGCCAAATGTATTTTAAAATGCATATGAGCACAGTGTTAGTGGTACCATTGCCTCAGGGAAAATGTTTTTTACTAATATTTGCCACCTTTTTCTATATAGAAATTTGACTGAAGTTGCCCATCGAGCAAGGTAGACACATTTCCAGCAGAGTTCATGATCACAGATCTTCAGATATGGCCCCTATTTTACAGTTCTTCAGTAATAGGAAAAACTAGATACCACATGCAAAAGAGAGAGTCCAAAACACTGTATCCCTGAAGTTTTCCTAGCAACCAATGGTTTCTTGTGTCTTTTGGGAACACATCTGACTGTTTATTGGGCTATAGCATGAAGCAGCATGTCTACAGAAATGAGACCATTTCTCTTGTGCACAGCATGGTCCCTGGCATGCAATGTCTGGAATGTCCCTTTCATAACAGGCAGGAGTTTTCCCTCAGGTTAGAAAATAAAAACTGTCACCTGTCATCTGCAATTTAAGTGTAGACAAAGCACTTTGGAATTCAAAAGCTCTGCTGTACTCTGATTATCACTTTTAGCTCTCCTCTTCAGATGAGAAATCACTTTATTGTCTCTCCTAGCTACCAGTATATGTAGTGTGGAGGACAGACAACACCAGAAGGAGTCAGTGTGATGCACACACCACCTCAGCTGTAGAGACACTCAAGGACAGAACAAGTAAATCCATGGCTAGGATTATATGTTAAGGAGGAAGGAGGAACAGAAATAGGTGGCAGTGTTTAAAAAGAAATAAATCTGAATTCAGGAAATGCAGCTGGGCCTCTACAGGAGCAATTATCTAATCAAAACTTATTCTGAAAAGCAAACCAGGAGCTGAGGTTTTTTAACTCCCACCAGTCAGCCTTTCCCCCGCTCCTGTGTAGAAAAGCAGAGCACACTTCAAACTGTGCCACCTCAGCTGTGCGTGGGAGGCTGCCGGGGCTGGCTCGAGCTTCTCCCAGACAAGACCACTTATCTGCAGCTCAGCACCACTGACGTGCTCCCTGAAAGGCAGAAAGAGGGGACCACGAGAAGATAAACATTGTGGAAAAACTGGCTGCTATTCTCACAACACTCAATAGGCACTATTTTCATGGGCTCTTTTATTCTTTGTTGAAGATGGCAAGCAGCAAAACAAAGAGTGGCAATTCTCTGGGATTTCTGTAAGTGTGCACAAATCACAAAGCATTGAATGCACTGTTGATCAGCTTTCCTCCATTTCTGTTCCAAGGATCTGGTTGTTGTAAGGTTCCCTTGGATAACTGCTCGCTCCAAACCATTGCTCAACCTGAAGTGAACAGATTTAATACTAATGATAACAGCAATAAGATACTTGATGTGGCATGACTTGTAGCAGAGCAATAGTTCAGGTTTTGCCTACATTCAGAAGGTTTTCACACGTGCAAATGGAAGAGATCTACTTCAACTGGAATGAAATCTCCATAAAGACACCCTGCAGAGTGCAGAAAGAGGTTTGCACTGACTGTGGCTCCCACTGTAATTTAACAATCCAAGTTGCCAATGTTTACTTCCCATTGTGTGCTAGTTTTGCTCATTCTTTCAAGGGGTCACCCGTGTTTAACACAAGGGATATAAAAGATCTTAGCAGACAGAGAGGGCCTCTTATAACTCCCTGTAAAGCATAATCAGTAACAATATTAGGCTTTAGACAGTGAAATATATCCTGGTGGCTCAGATCCCAGAAAGCCATGAGGTCTTTCAATCATTTATAATTTTAAAAAGCTTTTCAAATTAAGATTTCCAGACCTGCTCTCTGCTTGTGGGTAATATTTTTATTTTATTATTCATTAGAATTGTTTGAATAAACTGTTCAGCAGCTTTTTGAGACTCAAACAAAAATGGGCAGTACTTAGTACATATTTGCAGAAAAGCCTGAACTGCAACATTGAAGCAAATGGTATTGAAAATTAAGCACTGGCATGGATCTCTCCTTTGGGAGAAAACAATTTGTAATCCGACAATCAGAACTGTGAACCTGAACTGCGAAGCATTTTGCAAACAGCAGAGCCAGAAAGAAAACAAAATCTGCTCACCTAGTCCAGCCTTCTCCATCACAGAGACATTAGGGCTTTCCTGATTCATTTCTGTGAATGATCTTTGGCTTGATCTTTAGAAAACATCTCATCTGGATGGCAGCATTTTGTTGACAGAGGTGCAAACCTCGCACAAAGCACCTGGTGCCTGTGCTTAATAACCACTACAGGTAGAAATGCCTGCTCTGTTTTCAGATCAAACCCCTGAGGGTGCCCATCTCAGTGCTGCCAGATGCCTGCTGCTGAAGGAAAAGCATCCATACCTGCAGTACCCCCACACCAGCAAGGGCAGGCAAAACACTTTAAAAGCTACAAATGAGCTGGTCGTGCTAAAGCTGAATTTACTTTTGGTACCACTCAAGCCCCATCCGTCACAACAGCAGTATTGGTGTTTTGCAGTCTTGGACAAATGCCTGCAGAAACATTACAGAATCATTATATTTCATCTCCCCCCATTTTCTGCTGAAGATGAAGTAGCAAGTGATATTTTCTATTTACTTTCCAGCACACATTAGGCTGCTCACTGTTAAACGGCTGCTTTGTGCTCCCTGCAGGCAGGCTGCAAACCTTTCTGAGAGCCTCTGGGAGAAAGGGAGCTTTCCAACAAAGTTTATTCCTCTTCATTATTGATTGTTTAAAAGATTAATAAAATATGACTCCAAAATCTAGTCGTGTTAGGCAACCTGAGCAAACAAAGCTGTGAATCTGAGACTGCTCTGTTCACAGCTGTAACAGGTTCTGATAAAAGAGCATTGAAAATTGGAGGTAATTACTCCTCTTGGAGATGTGAAGCTAAGGAAACCCTCGTGCCTGGATGTACCTCTTTCATTCAAGGAGAAACAAGAAACGTGAGTCCATTGTGCAACTGCTGGGGGTATATCAGGACTTTCTTAGCTTTCCCCTGAGGTTTCAAGTGCCTGTGCCAGGTCTGAGATGCTAAACTAGAAATGTTTGAAGGTAAACCAATTGTTGTATAAATTTTAGCAGTTCCATAAAAGACCAAGATGCTTTTTATTATGCACACACCCACAATGCCTTCAATATGCACATTTTAGGGCACCAAATGGGATTAGGGATAGTTCCCCTCTGTCTATGGTTGTACAGTTATCCAGTGCATTACAGGAGTCTGTCACCTCTGAATCCCATGGGTATTTTGTCATTAATTCCATGAGGCTGACATTTCAACACTATGCTTTCTCCTACTCATTTTTTATGCAAGTCCTAGAAAGAAGGTGGTGAGCTTGACATTAGCTTTTGCAAAATGCATCTTCTCCCTGATAGAAACGTGTCCTTGCCCTACAAACCCCAGTGAAATGAATGAGTGGAAACACTTAACAATGTGGCTCATTTGTGGGATGGAGGGTCAGCCCATCATTTAGAAACACTGAATGTATAATGTCTTGCTTTGTCGTTCTGAGTAATTTAGTCCCAGTAAGAACACTGAAAAGCTGCATTTACATTTGAAACACTTCTTGAGCAGGACTCCACAGAAATCATAGAACATCATTTAACAGTCCATTTTCCTGGCCTGTTTCCTCCCTCCACCCCCCAGCCCTGTGCTACTTTTCTGTAAACACATAAATCAGCATCATCTATATTCATTAGGTTACTCGATCTGTTCAGTGCAAAATTACCCGTTTTGCATGAGTCTTCCCCTTTCTGATTAATATAAATTACTTAAGTTAATTATGTTTCTCTTCATAGAAAAATATTTGTCAAACTGTAAAAGCATCAATAAAAATAAAAATGTGGAATTTACAAGGGGACAGATGTGTAAACAAGATCAGGATGGCTTGTACCAAACCCAAGTCTTATTTCAGAGGTGGCTACCCACCTAATCCCATCTCTGCCAAGGAGACCTTACCCTCAATTAGTTGAGAACACCAATTTGACTTGAGATTGACAAGGTCAGCAGAAAATAATTAACCCACTCAGATCTATACTATTAGCCCAGAGCAAATATGAGACCTTCTTCCTGCCTTGTACCTGTTCTACAAGAAATTTCACCCAAAAATCTCACAAAATCTTGTATAGGTTTAATGCATAATCAAGGTAAATTTTATTTCTTTGTTTATTATGGTTCTCAGTCTGGAAGGTTTCTGATAATGTCAATTCTCTGAGAGCTTCCTCATCTACAACTTCCTGCTCAGTTTTTACTCTCAGGAACACTCTATAGCACCAAGGAGAAAGCATTACTGCTAAACAATATTTGAGCTTTTGTTTCTTTTCCTTCCTTTTTTCTAGGCATTCAACTATGAATGTTTTTTCTCATTTTTCTGATGGAATTAAAAAATAAATAAACAGAATAAAATAAAAGGAATAAAATAAAAAAAAATAAAATAATTCTACAGATGAGAAGATAATAGACCAAAAGGAGAGATTTTTCCATCATAGACTGGGGAGCAGGAAGTCTGACTTTCAGAGGAACAAACCAGCCGCATTCAAATCCCTCTGTGTCAAGTCAAGGACAACTCCACTCTAATGCATACAGGTGTCACAAGAGGGCTGGCAGTTCCACAGCCTGCAAACATGACCCATCTTCCCCTGGGGTGCAGCTGCATTCAAAAATGAGTTGTTTTCCATGGAGCAGGTTGCAGAATAAGTTGCAGATGGTAGAACCAAGTCCAAACCCCCTCTCTTTTAGTGCCATTTGCAGGTATATGTGAGGCTGTACCTCGACCCCATCCTTGCACTGAGCAGCAAAATGTTGTGACCTTCTCTTCAAACTGTTTCTCCAGTGAGGGGAGCAGCATTCCTATTAGAAGCATAGATGTACCCTATAACCTCATCTGGGACAGGAAACTTCCAAGGAGCCTTTCCAGAGTGAGGAAATGTAAAATATTTATTCATTTAAACAGTTTGCTAGCCTCCAACCCTGTCAAGCCAAGCTGATTAAGTCTGAGGATTTGGGATGGTTTCTATTTGTTCCAACTCAGTTCTCCCATCCTTGCTTTATTTCATCTGGCCAAAGCAGCTTTAAATCTGAGCAGGCCAATGTGCCTGACATTGGATTTACTCAGCCCAAAGCCAAAATGATTTCTGAAATCTAGTAAGGGAAGAAAAAAGTACTGGCTTCTGATTGACTTAATTCCCATTCTAGCAAATAGTCCACCGACTTGTAATTGAAAATCAGTTTTACCTTTCAGGGAAAAAAGGACCAGCATGTGTTATCAGCTGGGGTCTTAGGCAGGGAACTTTTGCTCAAGAAACTGCATTTGTGACCTTTAATTGTTGCAGAAAGCTAAATGTAGAAAATAGGAAACTCACGCATCTGATAACAAATCTACAGTCACTGTTTCTAGCACAGACATACGTTTTCCTTCCTTACTGTGAAGTGGCACTTTTCCATCTCTGATTGAACAGCTATTCATCACAGTCACCCAGTGTTTACTGCACACAACTCCTCACCTTGATAAAGCCAGCTGCTTTAAAAACAACACAACAGAGCTGGTTTCTCTTTTTGATTTATTTATTATTTTTAAATTCAAGCCCCATTTCTTCGTGGTCTCATAAGAAAATCCAGTGACATGCCCTGCCCTGATTAAATTTCACACGCATCCACTGCTGCCACCACAGTCAAAAGAGGAGGATCAACATGTCCAAAAATAATTTCTTTTCATCTGCACAGCTCCAGCACCACATGTGTGAGAAATCAGCTGTGTGCCACCACAGCGATCAGCTTTCTTGGATTTCTGGATAGCTGCTGCTACAATATGATGCACATAAGAAACCAGGAATTTCTTGGGCTGTGTCAGAGGGCTGAGCCATGACTTGTAGAAAAATAATCTGGTTTCCAAATTAGCATGCTCACAATTATGAGCTTAGAGAGAGAACTAGAACTGATAAGAGGAGAGTTTCTGGATTTTGGCCAGGAAACAGCACACTGAACTGAAATACCACAAATAGGGATTTCAAGCCAGATATTGCAGATTTTATCTGTAGTCCTTGTAGATACTTTTATCCACAGCTCCTGAAGCATGTTTTGAAGAAAGGATTTTATAGTGGAGGAGTTCTAAGGTACAGGAACACAGGATGTGTTTTCAAATATACAACTGACACCAAATTTCTCCCAGCTTTCACCTGAAAAACCCTTCACAGACATTGATTGTCCAGCTGCTCAAAGAATATTGGCATCACAGCTGGCAACAGGATCAGAAGCTTGCTTCTCCCTGCCCAGAGATCTCACCCTCTATAGTACACTCTTCCTCTGCCTGGTTTCTAACACAACCCAAAGAGTGTATCTCTGCAGGTTCTTGCATCTCTCCAGCTTCTGATATAATTGATATTAATCTCCCAGTGTTGTAGATATTTGCAATGCACCAGATGGGCCATTGTTTAATTAATAGTGCTGCTTTCATTCAGTCTGAGCTTGATTAAATGAAAACTCCATCTGTGAAAAACCAAAACCTGCAGGCAGGATACAGGAGAGTGATGCTGCTACCAGCTTTGATGATTTTGAGAGAAGAGATTGTATGGGGTAAGGCCATATTTCCCACCATTTTTATGAAGGAATAAGGGATATTCTATCTCTAGGCTGACATTGAAACTTGATGTTAAAATAGCCTGGAAAGAAAAGGGAACAAGAGTGTGTGACTGGTGTTGGGGAGAGGAAAACAAGAAGGTGGAATGAGGAGGGAAACAGCCATGCCATGCCTGAAAGGATGATACCCAGGAAATAGTGGTGGACAAAGAAGGCCAGAAGTCATCTTTTTGCCTTCAGCATTTGGAGTTGATATTTGAGTGAGCATGACCTTAAAAACAACTTGTGGTGCCCCTCTACCCATTCAATCTTATTCCTTTAACCTCTGCAGACCTCCTGAAGTTAAAGATCCTTTAGCCATCCAGCACCATCCATCCCAGACACCCCATCCTTGGGAAGCAGCAGAACACAACCCTGGTCACTTCTGCACTCCCAAAATAACCTGTGGCAAGTGAAGGAGTGCAGGAAGGAGGAGGGCTGTCAGACAAGGAGCTGGGGCCAGGCTGACCTGAAGCAGGTGGCCTGAGAGCACCAGAGCCATTCCAGCACCTGCCAGTTTCCTTGGGACTGGTCTGGTGGGAAGCAGCACCTTTTTCACACCAATGGAGACCAGTCACTATTCAAGGGTGTGGAAATTGCTTAGACCTCCATGCAGCCCAGCACTGGGCAGCCAAAGGTGCCAGAAGCAATTTAGCTGCCCAAGTACAGTCTTCTAAATGTCTCTGGTACTTGGGACATCCCCATTGACACCTGCCAGCCCCATGTGAGTGTCTTCAGAGTTATCAAGTTTTATCAGGGAAAATGAGCTGCACTGTCTGTGGGGTTTGGGGGCAGCTTTCCCACACTGCACAGAGCACACAGCCTAGGAAGCTTTCCTTTTGTTCCCAGCATCCACCTTCTTTGATGCAATTTCTTGGTATTCTTCTAAAACAAAAACAGGTGAGCTCTGAGGCTTGATTTCAGAGGGCCAAAAATAAATAGCTTGTAAAGTGTATGTTATTTCAGCCTCTGGCAACTGATCTGCATTGCAAATCACAGCGTGTTGTTGCTGCTGCCAACCCTTAGAGAGACTCCTTTAGTCTAAATGAAGGGGTCTGAACACTGAGGCTGATAGAGGCTTGTACCAAACCTCCCTGACAATTTAGAGCAAGGGTTGTTGTACATACTGCCTTCAGCTCTTCCAGATTCAGGAGTTTGAACCTTGGTGTTTATAGGTATCCTTGGAATTCATAAAAAATGAGACATGATCTCAGGGCAATAAGGACCCCAAAGCCATAAACAGGGACTGACTCAGATTTTTGCAACTGCAGCAGAGCCCATGACCATGGATGCTAAACCCTGAGCCTCCAAGCTCAGTCTCATTCATGGTAAATTAAAACATCACTAAAAAGGATGGAAATTTCCAAATCCTTTTTTGATTCTGAAGCTGTAGAGGAAGGTTTTTAACTTAGAAATCAACAGAATATGAGTCACTATTCATGGATCCTGCAAAAATTCAAAATCCTGGAATGTCTGAGACTTTGCTTCACTGCATTTGCTCGCTGCCTCCATAGCCAATTGTTAGGTTCTAACAGCTCTCTACTGTCACCAAAAAGTCACAAAAATTTGTATTAAAAAGATTTGTTACAATTTCTAAAATATATGTATAGCCTGGATATCAGACTGATTCAGGGACTAACATGCTAACACACACACTCAGCGTGAACAATCAGGAGATCAGGAGCAAGAAGCCAGGCTATTTACCAGTGCAGTATTTTTCAGACAGTGTTCTGCTTCTGTATGCCCATAAACTTCCTCTATAAACCAAACAAATAAATGAGCACTTATAGGAAGGTGATAAACACAGAAGATATCTATACTAAAGTCATGCTTCCCAGGAAAACAGGCAACTTAACCTACAAATTCAAATGTTCTACAAGGAAGTTTCAGCCCAGCTTTGGTCCTCCCCTAAGAATGTGCATGGATTTCCAAATGATTTCAAGTTTGTATGCTCCTAGAATTGTCCCCTGGGCTTCCCATCTGGCATCATTCCCAACCCTCCTTCTGCTTGTTTTCTTTTCCCCCTCCTGTGGAATTGTATTTCAAAGAATTAATTACTGTCATCTTACATTATCCTTGACTCATTACTTCCAGATTGTTCTATTATTTTTTTTCTCCAGCTACACACAGAGTTGTGGCCATTACTGAAATGATGCCAGCAACAGCAGGGTAAGCAGACCCCCATCTGCACAATCAAGGACTTTAAAGGCAAAAAGCCTTAGCAGTTTTTATCCACTTCTTCATTTTGTCTCCTGAAAAGATGTTACTCTTTTCTATATGTTCCCTGTTAAAATATTTCCCAGTTTTCCTCTGACTGACCTTATATTCTACAATTTCAGTATCTTCTTTGCTTCAGTCCTGCACTATCAGATTCCCTCATAAGATGCTCCCTGCTCTTTGCACTGACTACGCCTTTCCTTACTCTTCACACAGTCTGGTTTGTCCCTCTTCCCAAATGGTGGGCAACTATCATTACCCTTATCAGAAGATGGGTTGGGGAAGGAGCAGACAGACATTAAGCTGCAGAGAAAGGAGCAGATATCACAGCTCCTGTCTGCCAGCAGTGACACAGGTACAGACCTGGCACCACCTCCCAGCACCAGCTCCTTCACTGCAGCTGTAAAGTGCCATGCACAGCTCATAGCCCTCTGATAGAAGGCTCCTGCCTCACTTTCCCCAGCAGGGAGGCGTCTGTCTTTCCCTCTGTGTCATGGGAGTGTCACTCTCCCATGCCAGGCTGCCACACACCACTTGTGTGCAAGGGGAGCATTTTGCATGGCTCTCTCTGGCAGATCCATTGCCAGTGCTGGACTGCATCTCACAGGTTAGAAGAGAAGAGGAATGAGAAGTTTGCCTTGTTTGTAGTGATACAGCTGCTCAGCCATGAATGTAGGATATGTCTTTGACCCTATTTATCCCCACCTCATCCCCAGTCCTTCAGGAGAATTGATGTGGTCTAGAACTGCACTGCATGGAGAGGCTTTCCTTCTTGAAGGTCTGCAGTAGTTTCTGCAAGAGCTGACTGAAAGGATTAAAGGGCTTGTTCTATCCCAGCCCAGAGTTCATAGGACACCTCTACCCTTTTCTGCAAATAATGAGATTTTTAAGACAGAGATATGATACAACTGTGTTGCAAAGAAAATGCATTATCAAAAAGGCACCCTGGGTAGTACTACACTGCAAAGCTCTCTGAGGAGGATAACAGGATCAGAGTCCTTCTGAGTGAAACCAGTCTCCTCACATGGTCTGCCCATCAGAGCAAAAAAGCCACCAGCCATTCATGGAAGGTGAAGTACCATTCAAAATTGAACTTGCCATGGGACTTGCAGCAGGTGCACCTCATTGGCAATCCCCCCATGCCCCCTGAGTTCTGTTCTGTCTCAAGCAAAATAGTGGTTAAACAAAAGTCATGAAAGCAAACATTTTCCCTGTTTTGCTCTGTGTGTGTGCTTGTGTTGATGAATCATTCATCAACTAGTCAAAGGATTCAATATTCATAAGCAGGGACTGAAGATGGGAAAATCAAGGGAAGGGAATATTCCCAAGCTCCACTCATCTTGCTGGCTCATCCTACTTATAAATTGCTTCTTGCTCCAGGTTTTCCTAGTCTTTTCAAATGTGGCCATCTCTCATACACACCTTTTCTGCAGGTTTTAATAAACAGTGAAAAAGAAATGTTAGTATTTCAGCCATCATCATTCTAAAGCTCATTAAATTTCAAATACCAAATTCATCTGAGATGAACGAGGCAGTGTCTTCAGGTACCAGGTTATTTGTGGGAGCAGAAAGACATTACTCTATTGGTTATATCCTGCTCATATTTTGAAGATTTTTTTTTCCCAATGGCACAGGCAAGAGACTAAAATTTTATGTGCTTATATATCATGTATCCTAATCGAAAATGAGATTCTTAGACAGAAGAAGAAAAGGATCAGGCAAAAGTATACTGACTTGCTCCAAACATGCACAATTCAAGCCATGTTTATAAATCTCTGCCAGTTAGTACAGATAAATAATATCCAAAATGCAATTTGTTCACAAATGGCTCACTTTGGTTCCCAGTCACTCTTGCTGTGTGAATAGTCATATGGCATAATTTTTGTTCTTGGACTCAGTGACTGAAACTTGTATGTGAGATATGCCTCCAAAAAGGGAGCCAGTGTATGACAAATAGCAAATAACTCATTTCCAGAATGTATTTTTCAGCCATTTAAAATTTGCAAGCATTTTCATAAATTCCCAGCAGTCACTGGGATATTGGTGAATAATAAGTTGCAATGCCTCTGCGAATAGCCATGAATCTTGTTCAGGAGGAGAGTCATCCAGATTTCCTCATTATTCAACCACCTGTAGCACACAGTAACTCTGGAGCAACCCACTAAATTCCAGAGGCAGGTTAATCATCTCTGGCAAAAGTCTGTAAAACAGTCTGGGTTAAATTATCAGATGCTGGTTCACTTTGCAAAGGTTAAGCCCAGTTCCCTGACTTTGGAAAATTTACCAGCAAAGGCAAAAACAACACTGCTAGAAAAACATATGCACATTTCACACACCCAAGAGAAATGGAGATAGCAAGACCCTTTTGACTTGAACCTGCACAAACTGGGTGTAGAAACCATTTGGAGTTGGGTTTGCAGGTCTTTTTTCTTTTTTTTTTGCATATACCTCCAACCAAAAGATGAGGGAAGACCATCATTTTTCAAAGACATTCTTTATCCTACAGAGGAACAGAATATATATTTTGCAGTTTTAGCCCTCCTACCCAGGTGGGAGAAGTCCCTGATACACTCCCTTCCCATGCAACACTAACAGAGAAAACACAGACCATTGGGAAATCCTACTCTATACATCTATCCCACAAGAGGTAGAGGTAGCAGGATGTTCCAAGTGTTTGGATAGCACTTCCAGACATTCACCAGAGGCTGACAGAACAGCAGTGTTTATTTAATAACAAAAGCACTGAACCAACAGAGCTAGGCAGGGTAATTAGCACAGAAACAGCTGTAGTCACAAGGGGGGAAGTGGATTCATGGGAGAATGTGATGCTGTGGCTGCAGTATTCTCTGTGGGACCCCAGGAAGTGAGAAGATAAGAATTAGAACTTATGAACCTAGAAAGAAAACAAAAAAAGTGGCTGGGTCTTTATTGCTTAGTACATCAAAAATGACTTTCCTAAAAGTAAGTAGAGCAGATGGACTAACATCACCATGACATCTTTTAGGCTCTGAAGATGGGATGGGGGAAACAGCCCCAGGTATTCCAGCTCAGCTCTGCTGTAAAAAAGGAATAGGAAAGGGGATAGGATGCTGAGAGCCATATACCTTAGGAAGACAAAACAGTGGGCATGAGGTGTCTCAGCAAGTAAAGGTGGAAGCAGGGAAGCCCGCAGGGTGACTCACTGGCTGAATTAGTCTTCAGAGAATTCCCATGCCTTTCCCAGTACACTGCATAATTCTCCAGTTGCTGAAGCCTCTCCGTCCAAGCTGACCTTGTAGAAACCCAGAGATGATCTTGGAAATACTCCAGGCTTTTCTCATCACCACCAGAAAACAAAGCCCTCCTGTCATAGCAGGGCATCCCCAAACTGTTAATAATTAACACTGACTCCATGATTCACAGAAGGCTGATCAATCTCTTTATTATATGTATTTATTAAGAAGAAACATAAAATAAATATATGTATTTATTATTTATTATTAAGAAACTCATTGCTTTTACAGACAGTTAGATACACCTGGACCTAATTGGTCCTTTAATTAAAACACCATCACCATTGGCTAATTAA
This sequence comes from Setophaga petechia, assembly GCA_024362935.1. NCBI lineage: Eukaryota > Metazoa > Chordata > Aves > Passeriformes > Parulidae > Setophaga > Setophaga petechia. The sequence goes on from JANCRA010000002.1 coordinate 58,893,036, forward strand.
GAAACCACCCTTTGGTAAGCAAATCTCCATAACACATTCCACATGTTCACAACAACAAATGCAGCATGTAAAGATAAGAATTATTTCTCTGATCTTCTCACAGACTTTTCCAGAAAGGTCTGGGGAGGTTGTCTGTTGCTCTCTGTGGCCAGAGAACTGTTGCCACACCCTCCCTCCAGACTCATCTTGTGTGTAAGTGGAGAAGCAGGAGATACCCCAGGATACCCAGCCACACAGGCACCTTTTCCAAGCCAAAATTCTCAAAGGAGTTTGTGACCTTTGTGTTTCATCTCATGAACAATTTTATCAGTTATCTGAAGGACCTCCAATGCCAAGGAAGTGTGATCTACACGTTTAAGGGGTGCTTGCCCTCTTGTAGGTTTGGCTACACTACCCAGAGATCTGACAGAGCAGCAGCAGCTTTGGGACCAGATATTCAGCTGCTCTAAGCTGATTTTCCACTGGCTTGAATATCTTGAATATCTTCCTCCTGAGAAGGAGGGAGGGGGGAGGGGAAGGTGTATTTAAGGTCTGTTTTTACTAATCATTATCCTGCTTGGACTTTGTTTGTAATAAATTCAATTAATATTACTAATTTGAGTTTGCTTTGTCTGTGACAGTATTTGGGGTGTGATCTTTCCTAGCCTTATCTCAACCCATGAACCCTTTGTTATATTTTCTTTCTGTCCAGCTGTGGTGGGAGAGAGCGGCTTTGCTGGGTGCCTGCCATGCAGCCAGGGTCAACCTCTACAAATGCTGTTGTTCAAGGAGGATCCACACACATGTCCTGTGGCCCCCGACTCATTTGCTGCATCCTCTCCCTTCCCTCCGCTCCTTCTCAGCAGGAAGCTTTTCAAGCCAGTGGAGCTCCCCGGTTTACACCAGGTGAGGATGCAACTTTGCCATCTTTGGGGCTGTGTGGCAGGGGGCACTACACATGTGACTTCTGTGAGGAGCTTCTGTGTCTGCCATGTCTGACACAGCCAATGCCATCTGCCAAGACAGACCCACTGCTGGCCAAGGCTGAGCCCGTCAGTGACAGCAGCAGCACCTCCAGGTATTTATGTGGGGTGGGGAGAGGGGGGAACCACTGTGCAACAGCAGCTGGAGAGAAGAGTGAAAATAGGTGGGAGAAACAATGGTGCCAACACCAAGGTCTGTGAAGAAGCAGGAAGAGGTTCTTGAGGCACCAGAGCAGAGATTCCCCTGCAGCCCATGGTGCAGGTGCATCCACATGGAGCCTGTGGAGGACCCCGCACCAGGGCAAGTGGATGCCCAAAGGAGGCAGTGACCCTGTGGGAAATCCATGCAGGATCTTGTCAGGATTATACGGGGAAAGAATTGCACCCTTTATAAGGGACTCCCACTGAAGCAGAGGAAGAGTGAAGAGTCCTTCCCCTGAGGAGGAAAGAGCAACGAGACAACACGTGATGAACTGACCACAACCCTCATTCCCTATCCCTTTGTGCAGTTGAGGAGGTAGCAAAAGTCAGAAGTAAAGTAAAGACAAGGAAAAAGGAAGGGGTGGGGGAAAGATGTTTTAATTTTTAGTTTCATTTCTTATTACCCTAGTCTGATCTGATTGGTAATAAATTAAGCTAATTTCTCCAAGTCTGTTTTGCCCATGACAATAATCTCTGAGTGATCTCTCCCTGCCCTCATCTTGACCCAGAAGCTTTTTGTTCTGTTTTTTCTCTTCTGTCCAGCTGATGAGGGGAGTGATAGAGCTGCTTTGTCAGCCCACCACATCATTTCCTCAGGTTTCCTCCAGCAAATACATCTATTACACTCTGTTGGGGAAGCAGCCCACACAGAATACTGCTGCACAGACCAATGTTCTTTAGATGTTGCACAGCTGCAGCTCCCTCATCCTTGTAAGGTCAGGCTGGTAAAAGAGGTTTGACCCCATGTCTAGATCAGCTATGTGCTCCTGTGGGGGAACCCTCATTCTTCTTGCTCTTACCCAGTAAGTGTTTTCACCTCCAAGAAAGAGCCAATATCCCCACTCAGTAAGGACTATCCCACTGTCCCAGTGGCCAGCTGGACACTGGCGCGGCTGTGTGCCCTGTCTGCCCTCCTGCCACTGACCTGACCTGCAGCCTTCATGGTGAGCACCCAAAGACAGTGGCACTTATTTAGCAGCATCTTTGGCATTTATTTAAGAGAAGACAAATTCATTTTTCAGGGAAACCAGGGGAAATGGAGAAAGAACCCATGCTGCTGTACAAAGCACAGTAGGTAATACAACAGCTTCCTTTTCAGGTCTTTCCTCTAAGCTGTCAAGAGAAGGATGGCACCATAAAATGGCATTCTTCAAAAAGTAACACGCATTTCCAGTGGGGTGTGGATCTCTTTTTCCTTTTGCATTAAAGCAGCAAGAAAAAGATTGTTGTAACTGAAATCATCTTGCTTTTGGATTAATTTAGAAGTTATTATTTACCCCAACTCTGTGGCCTGAACTTCCTATTGTTGTTCAGCAGAAAAACAGGGACTTTATGCTGGAAAACAAAGCAGTGTAAAAGCAGAAGAACCTGAGAACTCATAATGGCTTATGCTATGATCTGCATCCAAGGGGAAGACAAAAAAAACTTTCAAAAGGCTAGGAATGGCACAGAGAAAGGAGCTGATCTGGTTCAAACAAGCCCATGTTGATGAGATAGGCCACTAGGCTGTGGTACATCACATAGGTAGTGATGGACATCACAGCCATGCCAAAAGTTCGAAACTTTGAGCAACCTGCCACACTGCCACAAAAAAAATTAATTCCTTTCCAAAGGACATCACCACCCAAACCAATTGGAGGCAAAGATGCACATATACAGGGTTGTGAAGGGGCTGGAAATACTGCAGAGGTTTCCAGCTCTGGTGGTGACTTGCTGGACAGAGCACCTACCCAAAATTTCCATAGAGATTCAAATCTGGCTTTGCACTGAGACCCTTCGTATAACAATGTCTGCCAGAAAAAGATAACAATGCACTGTGTCCCCTCTAATGTGGACATGGTGTGGACAAAAACACTAAAAAGATATTGACAACCACTCATAAACTGTGTGCAGAACAAGAAGTGAATGGACAAAGTAGCCAATATTTCCTAAGAGGTGATTAATCTGTATCAGGAGAGGGCCCGTCAGTGGACTGGGGAGGAGATATTCTGAGCTGCTATTGCACATTCTGCAGATATAGGTGTTGATTTTCCAAGATTTTCATACTGCTGTCTTCTGTCCTGGAAATCTCTCTGAGGTTGTCTTAAGCATAAGGTTTCTTAACGATGAAGGGAATACTGGGGAAAGGAATGGTGACTAAAAAAATTTTGCTGAGGTCCATTGAGCAAAACAACACTAGGAAAAAGCAGCAACAAACCTCCTCTGCCTTCTAACTTTTCACTTAATAATTCCTACATATATATACAGAGCAAGGAAAAGTATCCAAGGAAGATTAACCTGAACTATAATCATAGAATAGGTAAGGTTTTTCATTTTATTTTTCCCTAAAGGGAACATGTGACAAAATGATTTTAAAAAAGAAAAGGAAAAAAGCACCCCACAAAACCAACCAACAAGCTGAATCTGCTTTAGTCTGAAGAACAGAGAAGTGTCACTGCAAACTTGAGCAAGGAGGATATTATCTGGGGCACTTTCATAAAAACAGGTAACTTAATTAAAGCATAGCTTGGGCTGCTACAGGTGCCTGCAGCTCACCACCCAGAACTGTCACACATGTTTGAAGGTACCAGCTACAAAAGGTTATTCAGCAACTCTTCCTCGCTTCTCCCTTCAGTTTTAATTTCCGTGCTCCTCAGTTTTACTTTGAGGGGCTTTCATTTCTCTCCCTGTTGTTGTGTGCTGTGTGCTGCTTTGGAGGTTGTGAAAGGGCAGCTGGATCTGCCATCGCCCTTGGCAGGCAGGCAGGAAGCGCTGTACTGCTGCTGCATCTGAATTAGTTTCCTTCCTGCAGTGAGAGCTCTCCCTCTCCATGGCACATCCCCAACACACCCTGGACCTTCTGTTTTCAGAGCAATGCACCCCACAGGAGCACAGCCTCCACTGCTCATGGTCTCTGGGGTGAGCAGAGATGCATCCCGTGCTGTGAGCAAGTCACAGGGCAGTGCCAGCACAAGGCTGGGCTCTTCTTTAGGCGCCCACACTGCCCACGTAAAGCCATGGCCTCTACTGTTTGTTGTAGTGTGTTTTTATACTTTGTCATACTTTGAAGCAGTTTTGTTTTGTATCCCCGTACTTTTCCGAAATGGTTTATCCCAGATTGTATCCCCCCTTCCTTTACCTGTGTAATCCCTCTCCCTAGCTGAGATCATTCCCAAACTCCCACCCTGGCTCGCTGTCAATCACTCAGCATCCCATCCCCTCCATCTAGAAGCTTCAGCCCAGGTCATCTAGTGATTAGCCAGAGGCTAGGAGTCACAGCCCCCCAAGCCTTGCCCCATACACTGTCCTAAATGTCTATCCCCCAGTACCCATCCCTTAGGATCACTTATTGGTTAGTAAAATGTTATCTACTTTTGGTTTCCACCTCCCTTTAAATGTAACCGTGGCACATCTCCCGGGGCTCTCAGCAGGAGGCCCCCAAGGAGCAGGAGCTCCCCAGAGCCCTGAATAAAACCTTGGATTTACCCCTGCTAAGAGTCAGCCCTTTATCTTCTACCGATGTCTCTGGTGTCTCCTCTGCTGCAAAGGTGACCAGCCAGGTGCCCTCAGTCCCCTCGGGGCACAGAGAGCGTCTCCCCGCTGTCAGCCGTGTCGGGGGTGCCCTCCTGGTGCTGCCGACTCGGGAATGGCTGAGGGTTCCCGAGAGGCTCCCAGAGGGACTGAGACACTCTAGGCAATGCATACCTGTCCTTTCCTGTTTGCCAGCCAAAGGATGCTCTGCCTGATGCTCCCTGTGCTTGGGTAGCCCGTAGAACCTGGAAGCCCACAGCACATGTGCCACTGATCACTCTCGTATGCTGGGGAGATCACAAGGGGATTTTCTGACCGAAGGCTGACCTATTAACTTTTAAATAAGAGCCACCTGCACAGACTATTTGAATTCTGTATACGTGGACTTCCCTTCCTAGTGATTGAAATGCAGGTGTTTATTGCACCTTGCAGGTGTCAGCAAAATCTCACAACTTACACTCAAACAACACAAGGCAGTGGCTTTCATTTTTTCTTTCTTTGTAATTAATGAGATAGCTTTCTCTCTGGGTATTGTGAGTGATAGGAGGCAGAGACCTGCCAATCAAGATGTTAAAAGGACATTGTCAATGTCACCCTTCATCCTCAGCTCTCCATCAGTTTAAACACAGAAAAAATGTAGATATTACACTCCCATTATTTGGAAGGTGAGAACACAAGGTTTATCCCTGCATGCAGAAGCATGAAAAAAACTCCAGCTGATGATATTGTCTGGAAACTTCAGAAAATACAAATTATTTCAAGACTTCTCATGACAGCTTATTTTTGTAAAATTACCATCTTGTGAAGGCCAAATTTTGTCCCATTTAAATCAGGGCTCAACTTCTCATCAACTTCTTCAAAGGAAATATTTGCTAATAGTATATGACAATTTCTAAAGTAGTAAATACTTATTTGTAGAGAAAACAGACAGATAATCCTCATCCCTGAACATGTAGTTCAACAGTCTTTGAGGTTTTTTCTGTTTTCTATGTTAATGGTTAAATTGGTTATTTGTAATGTAGCCCCTTGTGCTGTGCAGTAAGGCCATCCAAGCTTCATAGACTTGGGTACATGGAGAGGAAAATTCTCATGAGTAGAACCATATTCAATGTAATGCTCTGGAAACAGGTCTCTTATGGAGCAGGCTCTGACTTTGGGGAAACAAATACTCCCAAAGGCTTGGGTTTTGTCCCAAATGCAGGGATTTACATTAGGGCCATGACATTATGGACCATTTCATGCCCTCAAGGGGAAAAAAGGAAGAGGAAAGAGGAAGGCAAGGCAAGGCAAGGAGGTGCAGCAAACGGGACAGGGGCCAGAGGACATGTGTGTGCATCCCCTTTGAACAACAGCATTTGTAGAGGTTGACCCTGGCTGCATGGCAGGCACCCAGCAAAGCCACTCTCTCCCACCACAGCTGGACAAAAAGAAAATATAACAAAGGGTTCATGGGTTGAGACAAGGCCAGGAAAGATCACACCCCAAATATGGTCACAGGAAAAACAGACTCAAATTAGAAACATGAATTGAATTTATTACAAACAAAATCAGAGCAGGATATGAGAAGTAAAAACAGACCTTAAATACACCTTCCCCTCCCCCCTTCTTCTCAGCTCTACCTTCCCCACCCCAGCAGCACAGGGAGATGGGAATTGGAGTTAAGCTCAGTTCATCACACGTTGTTCCTGGCACTGCTCAGGCAGAGGAGTTGTTCCCCTGCCCTGCCATGGAGTCCCTCCCACAGGAGACGGCTCTCCATGAACTTCTCCAGCACGAGTCTGTCCCAGGGACAGCAGCTCTCTCTGAACTGCTGCAGTGTGGGTCACTCTTCCATGGGGTTCAGGCCTTCAGGCACAGCCTGCTCCAACATGGGTCCCCCGTGGGGTCATAGTCCCTACCAGGAAACCTGCTCCAGAGTGAGCTCTCTCCATGGGTCTGCACGTTCCGGCCAGGACCCTGCTCCAGCACAGGCCTCCCATGGGGTCACAGCCTCCTTTGGGCATCCACCTGCTCTGCTGTGGGGCTCCTCCACAGGCTGCAGGTGGATCTCTGCATCCCCAGGGACCTCCATGGGCTGCAGGGGCACAGCTGATCCACCACAGTCTGCACTGGGGGCTGCAGGGGAATCTCAGCTCCAGAGCCTGGAGCATCTCCTGCCCCTCCTTCTGCACTGACCTTGGTGTCTGCAGAGCTGTTCCTCCCACAACTTTTTTTTTTTTCCTTCTTCTTAAATATGTTGTCACAGAGACATTACCACCATTTCTGATAGACCCAGCCTTGGCCAGCAGCACATCCACCTTGGAGCCAGCTGGCTTTGGCTCTGCAGGACATGGAGGGAGCTTCTGGCAGCTTCTCACAGAAGCCCTCCCCACTACCAAAGCCTCACCAAGCAAGCCCAATACAGCATCTCATCACATGAAGGCTTCTACAAGTATGTTCAGAAGGAGAATCTCCCCCTTGATAACAATTCCTGTTGTCACTACAAAATTGTGGCTATAGGATTACTGAGTCTTTGATTATTCTTCAAACAATGTGCCAGATTAAACATAGTTTCCCAGAAGGAAAGCTTGGGAGTCCCTGATTTAAGCACAGCTGAGGAGAACATTTTCTGTGCAGTTTGTGTTCTGGCTTAGTCATACAGTCCTCTTTTTCAGGCCATGCAGAACAGTTGCTTCTGTGCTGGCATTCAGGGTTAATGAGTCCTGGCTTTGCACACTTGTCCTGGCTTTGCTGTGTTTTCTGTGTTCAATTTACATCCCAGAGTGGGTTTTGCAGCCAGTCCTGTTATTCCCACTAGCTTCCAACCCAGCTGTCAGCAGGATCTACTGATTTTTGGAGCATACACAGAATTTCTCAACTGCCAGCCTGAGTTACCATGTGCTACAGCTATGAGTACCCAAGATGGTTGAAGTGACCTGTGAGGTAGCAGCTTTAAGATGTGAAACACTACTTAAAGTAATTGTACATTTCTAAGCATCTACACTGTTCAGATCCTGTGAGTCCCAGAGAGGTGTAATCATGAACTTCTTCACAGCTAAGTCAAGCCTTTTATGACTCTTGAAAACAAATTATGACTCCTTACACAAATGTTGTCTTTTCTGTCCTGCTGCTGTATACCCAAGCCTGCAGAGCTAATGCCCTCCAGGGCAGCAGGCAGGATCCTGTCAGAATCACCCTTGTTCCTGTGGGGTTTAGTTTATTGGCTTTTTCATGAAGAAGAGGCATGGCCTCTTTTTCTTTCATTTTAATTTTTTAGAGTTTCCTCTTTAAAAAGGTGATTCAACATGTCACCATCCTGCAGGTGTGAGCTGGTAAACACTTCATGTCTGCTTTAACCCTGGAAAGCTCTTAAGACCATTCGTTCTTTTCTCCGTGACCCTCATCTTCCCCTAAAGGGATGTCAGGCCACTCTCTGTTCTCTTATGAGCCAAAGGTGTTGTACAATGTGCTGCTGTTTACTGTCAGGCAGTATCTTCCCTCTGTTTGATGAGGCCCATGTCTCTTTCCTGTCCAAGCTTTTATGGTTTTTTTGTCTTTGACAAATGACCAGCACAAAGCATGGGCATCATTTTAAGTGAAAGCTGGAAAGAATTTGAACAAGTTATTTGGGTTGCAGTAAAGGATACAGATATTGAAAACAGGCATCTGACCAAATATCTAGGTGTCCGATCCGGCTGTTATCTCTGCTCGGACACGCGCAGAACGGTTCGGGGCAGCCCGTGGTTCAAAGGACAAGTCTGGACTCCTGGACATTTCAGTCTTCAGATTGTTTATTATTTCTTATCTTACAAAGTTTTCTTCTCTGCCAGCCGGGATCTGACCAGCAAGGCAGCCAAGGGCACTCTGACCACCCACGGGGCAGTCGTGTCTTTTTATAATAAAAGCTACGTACATCTCATATTTACTTTTTATCCCCAATACCTTTCACCCTTGTTAACAAGTGCACCTTCACCACAGACCAATCCCCAAGTGCCAGCATCACCACAGAAAATGGACGACAAGAAGAAGAAAGAAGAAGCATGAGACACGCCCTGATTTCTCCATCTTGTCTCCATAACCCCCCTGTACCAAAATCCCAAAATGCATATTTCACCCTGTAAATGCGTGATCCCTCCACCACTCAAACTCCAGTGACTTCCATGTCCTCACACACATCCCTAGAAGGGTCAAAGTCCAGCCACCAAGAATGTCTGGCAACATTCCAGGACCTCTGAGCCCCCCAAGGGTTCTCCTGGTGACTCTGGACATTCGGAGCGATGTGCTGAGCTCCCACATCTCGGGATCTTCACTGCTTTCCACCCTGCCTTCTGTCAGAGCCCAACTGCACTTACTTGGGGAAAAAAATGGTGAGCACCCTGAATTTGCACAATGACAAACAGAACAAATGGCATCAGCAGTGAGGTTAAATTGATCTCTAGGTCAAGGGCTTTCATTTCCTTTGTAAATGGTAGGCAGGACAATGCTTCTCTGAAATGTACTGTGCTGTTAGTATTACTGATACCAACATTGCAGCTGATGGTCAGCCTCAGAGAATTTTCACTGCACACAGTTCCTCTACAAGAAATCCTTCAGCAAGGAAAAAGCATGTTAGAGGAATTGTTCTACCAAAGCAAACACTGTCAGCTTATTTCATAATGTCTTTGTGGTTTTAGGCAGCAGCTGCTAGCTTTTACTGGTTCCTGATTGGTATGGCACAATTGTCCTTTCACCCACACCTTAAATGGACACTAGAAGAATTTGGACTAAGTGAACCCAACCTGACCCCTGTGTGTCCCTTCCAACCCAAATCTTTCTATGATTATGTGATTCCTACTCTGCACTACCACTTCAAAGCATTTTGAAGAGGAAAAAAAGTAGGAGTGGTGAAGGAAACGTAAGGATTGGGTGGTCTGGATGTATTTCAGATGGAGAGAATGTTTTGAGTTTCAATTAAACTGCCATGGAGGAGAGTCTCCCACATTATTTCTTCAGTGAAAGTCACAAGTGCTCACTTCTGGGCACTGGAAACACAAGTCCAAATATGTGCTTTTGGGGGGTTGGGTATGGGTTTTTTTTTTCACCTCCACTTCTCCTGTGTCTGTCACCTTTTTGGATTCTTAAGGAGAGAGAAAAAAAGCAGTACATAGTCCTGGCAAGACAAATGAAGCACAAGGAATATTTTGCTCCAATACTGTGCATGGATTACTACTTTTCTTGCACTGGGCTTTCATATGGTTTTTCACCTAACTGTACCTTCTGGGAGAAGCCTATGCAGGGAATATATAGATCCAAGCTTGACCAGAATTTTGGGTCAGTGAGTCAAATTCACATTCACTTTATTGGGAAAAGCTCTGATCCTGAGTTTCTGGTAGTTTTTGGTTAGTCTATCAATTTAGCTACAGTGTCCATAGCCTCTTCTCCTCATATTTGCTGTTTCCACCTCTGAACAGCCCATGCTACAGTATATTCTTCCTCAGCTCATGGGAAAGGTCAATTAATACTATCCACTTCCCCAAAAAGCACTAAAGGCACAAAGAGTAGAAGTGCTTCCTTTAAAGTTAGATATCTACAAGTTAAACAAAGCAGATATGTACATGTGATCCAGACATTCTTGTCTTCTTTTCTGAGTGAAAACAACCCAAAACTAAACAAAAACAACCCTAAAGTGCTTTGAAAGCACTGTAAAAGCTCAAAACTTTGATTTTTTTTTTCCAGTTCCATCAAATGGTCTAATAGAACGTATTATCTTCTTCCTATAAATCCTGCCTTAAGGTGTGGGTATCTGACACTGTGGAGATGATGTGTGGAGAACTTTACTGGGTGAGACACGGGTCCTCTGTGGAGCAGAAAAACATAGCTCCTGGTGAATTTTTACTGGCACCAAATAACCTTCAAGCAGTCTGGGAACAACACAGTCCCTCCTGGTTTCCATGACAGCTCTAGCATAACCACAGAAAGAAGCAGGACTTTACACTTCTCCTAGACATTCAGGGATTAATTCTTCATTGCTTGGCACCAGAGCTGTTTTTTACAGCAATTTATAGTAAGACAGACCCATATACACTGCGTCTGTGGTTCTGAGAAAAAAACACTCATGCACTAACTTATAAAGAAAACAAGTTGAGCCAAGAGAAAATCAAGGGTGAGAACACACAGTGTGGAATACTGAGTGCAGGTTGATGGGCTATGTCCCTGCTCATTTTATACACTGAGAAAGAAATGCAGAACGAGTTTGTGCTTTTACCATGAGTAACCACTGCTCATGATGATAATTTTTATTGTCTCCACTGTGACAGGCCTCTGTAAAGCTGGGGGGGGGCGGTGTCATTGATTGTGAAAGAAACCTAGATCAAGCTGCTAAAATGGGAGACAGTTTATGGGCAATTCAGAGCCTATCTAGACAATGAATATTCATGACCTAGCTGGACAATTTCACATTCATGCAGATTTATGCTCACCCACAACAATGATTTGTGAATATTTATGGGTGAACACCTGGACAGTATTTGAGACAGCCGAGAATCTTCATAATTACATCTGAAAGAAAGAGAAAGGCTCTACCTGAAATCTAAACCACAGACAAAGAGGAAGGCACTGCCTGACGTTCAAACTACAGACACAAGGATCTAATCCTCTATATCTATTGTGCCTTAATGACAATATGTAACAGCCAAAAACAGCATAAAGGAAAACATTACAGATAGGGATGTGATCATTCAAAGGATCAGTAAGTAGGAAACTTTTCTGAGCTGCTACAGAAATTTCCACTGGTTTAGTCTTCTGATGGAAGATTTCTGGTGCAGCACCTTTTTAATATGGAAATATCTTGGCTTTTGGGGGGTTGAGTATGGGGGGTTTTTGTTGGTTTTGGTTGTTTTTTCTAAAAGCTTTTTTTTTTATTCATACAAAAAGATTGAAATATTTATTGTGAAGAAAAAAATGTATGCAAGTGAATGTGTGTGCCCAAAGGTGTGCCCATGTGTAAGGGGTCTTCTTGCCAAGCTAGCCTGTGTCTTCAAGGTTTGTGTTAAATCTGCGCTGCCCCTGTTTAGATCCATTGTGCATGGCCCTCATGGAGATGCTCCCAAAGCCAGCTGTGACTGGCACCTGATGCACGTACAAGTCCTAAAATCCTTGGTGAACCTTGAGACAGGATAAGGATTCAAGGCAGAGATGCAGATCTGGACTCCAGGACAGGAAAGGTGGCAACAGAGAGGCCCAGGTCGGGAAAGACAACTGCTAGATTCAGGTGTGCTCATTCATGAGAATTGTCTCCTGAGGAGGTGAGATGAACCTGACACTGGAGCTCCCTCTAAGGGAGGGAAGAGCTCTTGGCTGGGGTTACCAGGGCAGGAGGAATTCAATGTCTAGCAGGTGTGTCAGCAGCCAGTTCCTCTATCTCTGGTGACAAACCTCTTGCCAGTCTGAATGCCAGCTTCTAAATACCTCTATATTCAAGCTCAAGAACTGATCATAATCTCCTCATTCACAAAATCACCCAGATCTTCCTCTCTGTACTATTTCCACTGCCATTGATCTCATTAATGCAGATGAATCTAATTCTTTCTGCCCATGTTCACTGGGAACAAAAGAAGCAGCGGTGGCCTACTTCAGCAGCTCACCAGCCACAGATCCTGGGCTGGCTCCAGTCACATTTGGCCCTGCTCTGTCACATTTCATCCCCCTCAGAGAGGGACACAAGATGTGGAGCAGCAGAACTACAGTAAATGCCATCACCCTTTCCTTGACACTCCCCAACAAGTGTTTTCTGCAGCCTGGTATTTTCTGGACTAAGCTGCATAGCAGGCTCTTTGACCTAAATTCATTGAGACAGCTGAAAATTATAGCAGTTGAAAATAAAAGCATCTCCAGGCCAGTAAATAGCCCTGTTCTTCCCATTTCTTCAAATTATCTCGGCATCTGGCACTTTTCTGCTGATACCACCTCCCTTTGAGAGGAAAATCCAGCTGTCTGCTGGGATGTTCCAATGGATGCACGCAGCAGCCAGATGTCAACACTGGCTACTTGTTTCTGCTCCAGGAAGAGATGAGTTGCCTTGGCTGCCCTCTGCTCCTTCCTCAGGTTTGAATTCTCCTGGTCCCTATTCACTCTAGTTTTGTCTCTGCTTGCAGTAAAATCCAGCAGCCTGAAGAGCTGCCGGTGCAAGCGCCCGTTCTCAGCTCGTGTAGGACAAACCGCCTTTGTGAGACCTGCTCATGTGAATGGTGCCCCCGTGGCGGCTTGTGGCCCTCTCTGATGGCTGAAAGGGAACAGGTGAAGAGCTCTGCCTTCCTCTGCTCCAAAATGAGTTCCTCTTGGCAGCAGATGGAAAGCGAGCAGCTCTTGGTGCTCTCCAGTGCTGGTGCAGCTGGGTGTCTCCTGAGGACACCACACAGCCATTCCCATACAGCACTGATGTAGCAGGAGCAGTACCAAATTCTATCCAGACCAGAGCATGTGAACCCTGAAGGATTAAATAACTGAAAACAAAAGAAGCTTTATAATTTCAAAACCATCTGATTTTTTAAAGGCAGCCTTATGCTTCCAGAGGTTTGTTTCACAATGTCTGATTAATCAGTTTTAGACGCAAAGGACAACTTGATGAATGCTACCTTTTCTGCCCTGTTTCTCTAGTTTTTTACCTATGTTGTACTTTCCATCATAAGAAATTGAAGAATTTCTGCATCAGACAACTGCCTTTTGCTCAGTTTCTGGCCACCACCACCCAAAACCTCAGAGGAAGAGTAATTTTTCCACCTTCCCCACTCCCTAATTTCTGAATTTCCACTGGGCGTGTTATTCATTTATTCTTTTTCAGGAAATTTTCTTCCAAAGCCCATTTTTACTTTAAAAATAGAAAACACAAACCACAGTACAGAAAACGTGAAATTGCAGAGATATTTGGCTACCAGTAGTCCCATCCCTTCTTTGGATATTTTTAATGCTTTAGAGCCAGGACTGTCTCTGTGCATCATTATAGCATCTGCAGCAGTGAAACACCAGATAAGGACAGAAGCTGCTGATTGATAAATGATTAATAAACAGTGGGGGATACATCCAGCTGGGTTTAAATCTGCCAAATAGACCATTTTTCACTGATGCCTCTCCCCATCCTTTGACCCCTATTGCCTGTGTATCCTGAGGCTGTTATCCATGGGTCTATCACATACTGTGGAATACAAGTGGCTGCTTTCAATCACTGCCTCCACAAGTGCTGCACTATAGTTTGGCCGGGTGTCTTCAGTGCTGCCTGCTATGGGAAGCAATGCCAAATTACAATTGGGAGTATTTACATTGCTTCTGTCAAGGTCCTTCCATTGACACCTTGCAAACACTGTCCTCATGATCACCAGGGACAAGCCTTCAGCTGGACACACAGCCCAAGGCCTGGTGGGAGCCCCTGTGGAAATGCTGTGTTTTTGTGCAGTGCTTGTGCCACTTGTGGGTGTGAAACACAACCACCAGCAGGCTGTGAGCGCCACTGTGCTTAAACCCCATGGATCTGCACATGGTGGCTCTTCTTATCTGCCTCTGGAGTTCAACAAATGAAATAACAGTGGAATTATTTCAATATCTTTAGAAGTAAGTGCAAGGGGGGAGAAGGGTGAATTCTCATGCCTGCTCTTATATTTCCAAGCCCACAACATACAAGTTTACATCACCTCTCAGGATTCCTGAAGACCAAAGGAAGAGTTCATTATCTCCATCATTAATAGGATAGCCTGCAGAAATAAATGTCAACCTGCAACATCATTCTGGTCATAGCAGCCACCAGCTTTCACAGCAGCAGCTGCATTCACCTCTGGCAGATAAAGGCATGGAAACAGAGAACCAGCCTGGCTCAAAGCAGGACACACCATCCCTGCAGCTCCTGCAGTTCCAGTGTGCCTTTGACCAAGAGTGGCTGTGTCTATCAGCCATCAGCTACTGAGCTCCTGCCTGCATCTCCACAATCCAATTTTGTCTCAGTTCCAGCATGGCCCTGCTGGGATAGCAACCCACCACATCACCTGAAGCAGGAAAAATGTTAGAGCATTTATCTTCCTCTGACATCTGAAATAAAACAGGCCCAAAGGCATATACTAATGGATGTCCTCACTACATCTGGTCTGGAAATGTCTCAGTACAATCAGCTTTTCAGTGGAAAACACTGGTTTGTAAAGCCACAACTCTTCTTGGGACAGGCTTGAATTCAGCAAAGTACTGGGCTGGAAACATTTTTGAAATCTGGAATTAGAGAGTCTCAGAGAGGAAGAGAAGGAAGGTTAGAGAAGGCAGGATTATCATCCTGTTGACTTCATGGGGCCAAGTCTATTCTGTGGGTAAAAGTTTTTGTCCTGGAATGCTGCTAGGATTCATTAGGGGGACAGTAGCAGTGTTGGTGATGTTTTTAAACATTCTGAAAAGAGAATTCAGCCTCCAGCTCTGTCAGTACACTATTTGAGCACTAAATTCATGCACACACCAGGTGGGAGTTAAAGTAACATATTTACTCACAGACTCTTAATAAAAAATGCCACTTGGGGCTTAATTAAAACACTTCTTTTTGCAATAGCACCCCACAGCTGCAGCAAAATCTGGTTTTCTACAGCCTTCTAGGGCCAAATTCTGCAGTAGGTTGCACCCAGCTGCATCTGTAGGGTGTTTCATTCTGCTCAAGCCAGTATTTACAATGGAACAAAGCAGAGCAGACTATGCCCCTGAGGTTCACCAGATAACCTTTGCCTCCCACAGTTTTTATTTTTAGCTTGTCAGTAACAGAAGAAAACAATGGAAGTCTCATACTGCTCCAGCCAGATGGAGATTCCACGTCCTGCTGTCTAGCTGGCTGTGTGGTGAGCTGTACTTGTGCATGAATTCGTGTATCTGTAGCTCTGTCTTTTCTTCTCTGTCTTCCGCCACACTTCTCCCTGCCCTGCCCACTCTGATACAGAAAAATGGTTTTGAGGAGGGTTCTGGAGGCTGCAGTCCAATGGGGCCAATCCTCTTCCTGGGGGCAAGATCTGCTGGGAGCTCGGGAGGACCACGACCTGACATCTAATACTTTTGTTTGCTCTACTGAGATACTCAGCTGGGACAGATCTTATCTTCTTTAGCTCCTTGATCTGGTCTGCCTGGAGGAGCAACAGGAATTCAGGAAGGGGAGAAAGGGATGCTAGGGAGAGAAAACAAAAGGCAGGTTGATCGTTTTATCCACGTTGTCTGGGTGCCATCAGAATACATTAACTCCTTCATTTATCACAGCACTATCATTAGAAATCTCAATTATTTGTGCACGCCACACTGGCAAAATGTTTAATTAGCTACTTTGTTGCATTTATCACTTCTCAGATGAAAGGAAGGACTGGAGGCACCTGTATGGGGCCCCATTATTTTTTATAGAAATGTGTGGAGAGTGAAGGAATCTGTAATAAATGTCCCCATCATTGCACAGAGATAAAGGTCAGACACCCCCACAGCATTCATATATCTTAAGCCTTTCATAGGTAGCACATGCCTGCCAGCTACAGCCTTCTGTGCTGGAGACAGGAGAACATTATGAGCTGCCTGGGGACCAGTGTGCAGAAACAGATCAGAGGCTTCCATCTCCCCTCGGAGGCTGCTGCTGGTCCAGCATGACAGGATAAGCAAGTTGGGGGGGAAAGCAGTTCAGAAGTTGCCATCAGGAAGCTTTTACAGAGAGGTTCTCTCAGGCTTTTCATGAAATCTGTCTGACACTACAGGTGCCATTTTACTTTACAATTTAAAATTCAGTTGGGTTTGGGCTTGATGACGTTAGGAATAAGAAGGGCTGGGTTTCTTTATTGCCTTGAAGCCACACAGTCTACTGCTGTAAAGCCAGTAGCTGTGGATGAGCCTGACCAACATTCCCATGTGACCCAGAGCAGATACAGCACAAAAAACAATATGTGGATTCCCCACCAGCTCCTGCAGAGGTAGAGCACAATGATGCACCATGATGAGAGACAAGTTTGCCTCAGTTCCAGAGCCTTTTCCCTGGTTTCCAACCAGAGGCAGCAGGCATTGCAAACAGCAGAGATTTATGTTATTATTATTATTTATTTATATTATGCCTGTCTATTGAGGATAAGACACAAGGTCACTTCTTATAATACACATACCTCTGGATGGAGTGAAGTTATCATTTCGTATAAATTACAGCAATTGAGTGAGTTCAGATTATGACAGATTACCTCAGGGCAAGACCATCTGGACTACAACCCAGTTTGGGTAGATATTTGGCATTCAAGGCTCAGCGAGCAACACAAGCAACATTCTTTCCAACACTTAAAATCAATCAGCATGCTCATTTTGGATCACCAGAGCTTCCTAGAGGCCTAATTGCCTGAGTTTCCCAGAGTGTTACATCCAAGGCTAACAGGCATCAAATATCTGTTTGCATCCCCCCAAGGGACCCAATCCACCAGGTGTCCTCTCTGGCATGCGGAGGAAAGGGAGAAGGACAGAGTCCATATTCTGTTTCTGAAACACTTCCCTACCACGGGGGTATTCCAAGTGCTCTTCCCCAGCATTGTTCATGCATTAATTCAAACAGTTTTTAATTAAAAACTGAATGGGTCTAAGTTGATGACATTACAAGTTCCACAGTGGTTATTTAAGAACTGTTTAGCTTTTTCTCAAGCACTGGTCAGCCACACACATCTCTGAGGTGTTTATAAATGACTCACATTCATGTAACACCCAAAAGCCTTTGTGGTGCCAGTAACCCTCTTTCCACTAAGGCACCAATGCCTAACAATCAGGAAAAGGATTTCTGGTTGGGAGAAAAGATATGCCCAGGTCAGGGTGCTGCTGGTTATCTGAGAAGATTTTCCATGTTGTGCTTCACTGCCAGTTTTCCTGGCTGATAGCTTTTATAAAGTTCTGGCATCGGTAAGTCTGTGTAGTATATTCATTTCAGGGGTGGCCTTCATAAAAGTTTGCAAAGAAGAAAGAAGAGACCTCAGGTGGTTGAGCTGAGGACACACAAAAATTAAGAAGCATCTAAATCATTGTTTCAGATGGACAAATTATTTCAAAGCATTAAAAGAGCATTCATGGGGGAAAATGGGTTACATTTGGACGTATCAGTCATTTCTACATTTCTTTCTTTATAGCACTTTTTAAAACTCACACAGCCTCAGAGCAAAGCCATCGAAAGCATGTGATTTCTGCAACAGACATATTAAATGGAGGGAGAAGTTCTGGCTCACAAACCCCAATTAGTTCTAATATTAGACCTGCCCATAAAACATACAGTCTCCCTTGCTTTCCACAGCCACATCGATAAACATTATAGGACAGGGATATAAATATAACTCATTAGTTTGTTGACACTCAATGGCTTATCTATGTATGTAATGCCATCCTGCCATTATTGATGCTTTGTTAATGGCACAGTATCATTAAGCAGTAATGTTTTACTTCTATTAATACCATTTGGGCTGGTTCTTAATAACTATGCCAGAGCGGCTGCGGCATGATCTGTGGGCTGTAGATCAGCACACAATATATTCCTCAGAACATGTTCTGCATCCTCCATGGTCAAAGTTATTCCAACTCCAGCTGTCACTTTAGGAGACAAACCTACTCCAGAACTCGCCTGTTTGTTTCCCAAAAGCCATGATGCCAAAATCCAAATGTATTGAGAGGTTACCCACGTTCAGTAGCTTGGTGCTCTTCTGTACCACAGTCAGATGCATGCAGGAAATGGCTGAATGGCTGGACACGGTGCCACTGTACACATAGGGTTCTTCACTATGCCATGGGAACAGGGCAGGAGTTCACCTTTTCCCCAAGGATATTTGATCACAGCATTCTTAGTCTCTTGGTAGCCTCTGAAAAGTTTCATCAGTTTTTCTCTGACTCCCCTTTCCTGTTTGGCTCTTGGTGAATTCACATTTTCTTTCAAAATATCACTCATTTAGTGAATCTGGGTTTTGCGCCATGTTGTGTTAATGCTCAACAAAAGTCAAAAATGTGGACTAGCAACATACTTTGCTCCTGCCACAAATCAAATTGCAGAAGACCAACTTCTAAGTACAAGTCACCTTCCTGTCTTTAAGTGATGCAACCTTTTATTTTCTTTGCTCCCATCCCATTATTTGTCAGCTTGATCAGGATAAATTTGGAGATTGCTGCAAAGGCCTGAGAAAAGAATGCTTGCTTGTAAATCCTCCACTAAATGCAGGAGCTGAAAAAATCTCCACCTGGGTTTGAACTTTGAGGAGCAAATCATAGAATTATGAAACTATAAAATGGTTTGGGTTAGAAAGGACCTTGAAGATGATCTAGCTTCAACCCTTCTGCCATGAGCAGGGACACCTTGCACTTGTGGTGGTTTGACTGGAAATGGGACATGGATATGCTGTTTATGCTGTGGTCACCAATAGGTATTCGGATTTTAATATTGGCACCTGGTTTGGCCACTGGCGCATTGGATCTGCCTCTGAGACCACCCACACAGGGGTTAAACGCAGGGCTCTCCGCCCTCGGAGCCCTCTTTGAATTTCCAGCGGGGAAGAGTTGCTTCTCTCCCCCGGCCCAGCTGCTAGCTGGGCGGGAGAGGGGAAAGCCACGTGGCCTGGAGAGGTAGGCCTGGCCCCCGCTTCCCCCCCACGAGGGTGGAAGGGTGGGAGAGAGAGAGAAACCCCGGGAGCCATTGGACAGCTTCCCCCCAGAGAGAGAGAGAGAGAGCCGTGCCCGGGACTGTTATCTTGGACTGTGATACCATGTGCTGTTGCAGCGAAAGGGGGGGCGGTGCGGCGAGGAGCCCAGCCGCTTGTGAGAGCTTTTAACCCTTTGTGGACCATGAAAACTTTACAGAACATTACCCTTCCTAGAAGAGAGGTAAGAGTGGAGGATGAAGGAAGAAATAGGCCAGTGGGGAGGTCTGGCAAGAGAGAGAGAGATATGTTGGAGGAATGGAGAGGACAGAGTGGCATTTTTGCTGGACTCTTTTTTTGTATAGCCATGGACTGTTTCCTTGTGATACAGAGACTGCATTCCAGGGGGAAGCAAGGACTCAGAGCCAACAGAGTTCAGTGTTGAGACCCCTTGGCCCCAGGGGGTGTGAAGGAAATGGGGGGGACAAAGGTCCCAGAGATGAGACTGTGCTCTGTTTGGAACGGGACAAGGCATCCTTAAAAAGTCCACCCTCAAAGCAGGCCCCTGCCCCATGCACGGTGGTGAGAGCACCGGGCATTTTGTCACAATGGCAAAAGGATCTCCAGGCGGTGCTACTTGTGACAAGAAGTCCATAGCACAAGGAAGGACTCCGTCTACTCTTGATGAACTGAAGATTTGATTATCTAAAGGGTGGTTGCCTGACCAAGAGTTGGTGATTTTGGGAAATGTAGATGTACTGGGAATTTGGTGGGAGGAGGAGGGGGAGTGTTTCTGTGCAGTTTTCATTTTCCTTATGTTTATTTTCTTTCTTTGTGGTTTAGTTTTTGTAGTTTAGTTAATAAAGTTTTCTCTTTTTCCCCTAAGTAGGAGCCCGCTTTCCTTATTCCGGGTACCACCTCACAGCAGACGCCAGGGAGAGGGAATTTTCATGGGGGCACTGGCATTGTGCCAGTGTCAAACCACGACACACTAGACTAGTTTGCTCCAAGTCCCATCCAAATAAAACAAGGGGCTGCTTACTGCAACCCCTGGCCTCAGGCTCAGCTTTGCACCCAGCTGCTGGCAGGGACCCAGCTGTGCCCAAGGGCTGGCACAGCCTTGAAAGCCCTAAAACAGCATGGCCAGGAAGCCCTCTCTGCTGCAAACAGAGCATTCACTTGAGGTGCTCTCTCAAGGTCCAACAGGAAGACAAATTGGAAGTCTGAGAGCAAAAGAGAATTACCCCCACAGTAACACTACAAATTACAGAAGCACAGATTAAATGCAATTGCCTACTAACCATCAGCTATTTAATTACATGCTCTGGGTAGGGTAAAAATGCTGATATCACTTGCCACACTGAGCCCAGTGAGTAATGCCTGACCTATACCAGTCTAAATGAAAAGAGTTTAACACTTCTTTTGCTTTTTTTTCCCAAGGAAAGAAACAGGTGCCAAAAAGGAACAAGTGGGGTTTTTTTGGCACATGGGCATGATCAGAAAGGACTCCAGGCAGCCTCTTCTCACAGTGCTCATCCCTAGCCAAGTGGTAGAGAGAGAGAGAGCCAAGCACTGACCACCAGCCAGTCCATGTGGGTTTAACACCCCAGGCCCCATCTCCAAAGCTGACACTTCAGAGTCTCTACCTGGGAACCAAGTCAGTCTCACAGTGACTTTTAAACCCACCAGCTCTAATGATTTTGCCCAATCTAACACATAACTGCAGTTACTGCAGCTAGTAATTACATGGTGTTCTCCAGTAATTCCCTCACAGCAGTTCCATTGGGGACCATGGTTGCATGGTATTTGGGCTCAGCAGCTGAAAAAGATGTTGTCTAGTCATTTAGGTCTACTTTTCCTCAATGCCATGTGTGTGGGAGATTATAAAATAGACTTTGTTTTTTAAAAAAGCTTCTTTTTAATGGAAATGTCATAGCTTTGAGCTCCTCAGTTCAAGTTATAGAAAGTTGTGCTTTGGCATTGCAGGTCCCTGCTTTAAAACCCTTTGCTCTGTAAGACAAAATGGCATGGCATTAAAGAAATAATTTTCTATGCTTGAAAGCAAGACATCCTAGCTGACATGAAGAAAAAACTGCAAGAATTAAATAAAATGCCCAAAAAGCAGAGCTGAGAGGTATTTTTAAAATTGGTTGATTTTCCTATAGGAAAGCATAATCACAATGGTGACAGACTCTACAAAACTGCTGGTTCAGTGAAGTCTGGAGCACACCAGAAGACCCTAAAAGAGCCCAGTGTGCCTATGGAAAAAAAAGGTTGCTTGAGGGTGGAGGGGATGTTGTCATACAGCTTCAGCCACTGAACCTGCCTGGGCTTTATCTGAGGAGAGAGAGTGTTCTGGAGATTTCTTTTCCTGGACTAGGACAGTCTATTCTTGCCTGCTCCTCTTCCTCTGAAACTGGTCTGAAAACCTCTCTCTATAGGCAGGACAGTGGATCCTGATTATGGGAAGATCAGACATTTCCCTCCTTTGCTTTATCTCTTCAGAGCCTTTTATAAATATTAGGCAGGGAAATGAAGTGGCCAAACGACCCAACAAAAAGAGCAGTCATCTTTGCAGGTGTCTGAGGTGACACAGCCCTCAAATGATTGAATGGTTAATAACAGGTCTGGACTCTGTGGTTTTATTCTCACCAATGCAATAGCAAATGGCTTTATAACACCCAAATACTCATCTGCATGATGCAGAGGACTTGGGAGCTCCTTTTTCTTCAGCTGGCATTGCTGCCATCTGATTGGCACATCACATCATTTATTTACTTTACTGATAGAACCTAATTAGGTATAATTGCTGAAGCATCTTAAATAATTCTAAATACAGGGATTGATTTGGAGATTAAATGGAATATGATAATTGTGTAATTGAACAAAGTAGCTGGAGTCTTCACCCAGCTAAATGGATTTTGTGATTGTGGCTGATTGCATCAGAATATAAATCAGCCTGATTTGCATGGCTGACATCAGCTCCCCTCCTCATCTTTAGAGCTGGTTTTAAGTAGGTCACATCCTGCAGACCAGAGAAAGGGAGCAGAGAGCTTGGAGAGAAACCTCTTAGATTTGGTGCTAGATGATGGATCACTCCATGGTCTCTGCTCAGAAGAAACTATGTTCCTCTTGGGAGTGGCTGCTTTTCCTGAGGGTTTTGAGTGTTCTGTCACTGACTGGGAGCTGTTCAAGTCCTGCATGGGTCTGGGAGAAATTATGATGCTGCTTCTTTAATTCTTAAATCCCTCAATAGTTTGGGCCATGGTTTCCTGGGAGATCTTTCTCAAGATAACCCTAATAAGGGTAATTTTCAGCAGAAGTAATGAAATTTAAGCAACTTCACCACAAGGGAAATTGAGCAGTTATTTAAGCACTTGGTGCAAGCATCTCTGTCTCTCAGATGTGCTTCTAGCCCCAGCTGAGTTAATCCTCAGCTTGGATCTGTCAGCCTACTTGTTTTGTTAGAGGACTCCAATTTTCCAGGGGGAGTTGTCCAAAAAAGCTGGCTGAGGCTGGAGGAGGGCTCTTCAGGAGGATTAGCTCTGTGACCATATGCCAGAGTAATTAGGAAGGCTGGAAAGTGTGCAGTCTTTACATGTGGTTCTACATGAGCTATGGGTGCTCTGAATTTTTTTTAATGAAAAAAAATATATAGGTATAAGTTGGGGGCCTTACACTGTTAACATCATTATTTATATTTTATAAGTAATAGCACATGCACACTGGCATTAATTCCATTTAGAAAAGCATTGTTCCCAAAACTTTTCTTTTTCATTTCACCTGTGTGTTTGTGTGCATCTATTTGTGCAATTTAGGCTCCAGCTATTGGTTCACTTCCTTTTCATAAGAGTTTATAACATTCCACATAAATGTTTATAACCACATTACTTCATGACTGCACTGGCTGTTAATCGTTTGTTAACTTATAAAATTAGTTATGGCAGTTGTGTACCTATATTAGAACGAACAAGAGGAAAAGAATGTCACCTCAATAAATATGTTGTTTTTAATATTAAGAGTAGCTCTAAATTCTACTAACATTATCAATAATGTGCATGCATATCACTTTTTTCCCCATGAAGCAAAACATTTAGAGAAAGATGGAAGTGTCTTATGTCAGATCAAACAATTTGAACTTGTCATCATTCATTCCTAAGTTGTTTTTTTTTAAGGGAATATAGTCCTTCTTTGCCCCCCAAAGTGGCGCAGTGCAATGAAAATGTTAACCAAAGGAAATGAAGTCTGAGGCACTGATGTGCTCCTCTCTCCTTGAAACATTTCTGCTCCTCTTTGCATTCACACTTGATTGCTCTCCTGCTCCTGCCGAAGTTGCACTAGCAGAATGAGAACACCCTCCTGAGAACACCAGAGCAAGTTTCAAATTATAGGAAGGGCCTATTGTCCTTCAGTCTGAGAGGTCTTTCTCCACACAAGGGAGGATATTAAGTTCCCTGGGTGGCTCCCTGACATTTGAAGTTGTAAGTCAGCAAAAGTGCAAAAATATACTCCTGCAAAACTAGTAAATTACAAAATTTCAGTCAGGCTGGAAATACAGACATATGTGTGTGTGCAAACTATTAAAAAAAAAAGCACCCTGATTTTGGTGCATCTAATAGCTATTTCACTTTTTTAGGCTACACTGTAGTTTGGAGTTTGAAAACGTATTTTGGAAAAGAAGAGGAAATCATGGCTAATTGGAGATGTCACACTGAGCTAGAAGAAAGGTTCACATCAGCAGGGATTTTCACCATGTTTACCTCTGGCATTGGCACAAGTAACTCACCCATATTTACAGCATAAACAGAGAATGAGCTCTGTGATAGGTGCACAAAACTAAAGTTTGAGTAGCTGTGGCTTCACCTTGCATTTTGAGAACCTGTTTACCTTCAGTGGGGACTCCCATCGGTAAGGACCAGCAATTTACACTTAGTGAAGGCACCAGTCATTTGTTTCCAGCCATTGCTGAGCTTGGAGACCACTTTGAAATTCAGGGAAAGTTTCTTCCTACTAGGCAGGCCATCTCTTCCCTTAACATCTTGGAACATATCTATATCTGCAACAGCCTGTAATGTTCCTATAGCAAATTTTTACTCATGTGCTGAATTCCACAGATAAACTTCTTGATTTGAAGTCTAATAAAACTAGGGTTTTTTATTATTTGTTTCGAGGGATAAATTTTAATGTACTTCTCTTGGTTCAAAATTAATGTCAAGAAGATCAGTATATTTAGTCCATATATTGAGTATATTCTCTGAAGCTATCATTTCTAGGTTTAATCAAGGATGAACATTTGGAAAGGAAGACAAAAGGGTAGATAAACTCAAAAACATAGGTCCCTTGTCCTATTTTTGGTGGTGTCGACCCAATTAAGTCCAAACATAATTTATTACCCATTTTATGTGTTGTAGGACACTGTAGAGCAGCTAGTATCACTTGTATCACACTTTCAACTCATAATGGTGAGTGCTCACATAAAGGAATAGCAAAATATAGTTTAGAGGCATTCCAGATTTCTCTTGGAGGCCTGTGGGACCAAGGTAGGACCATTGTCCTGGTAGGACCATTGTCCTGGTAGGACCATTGTGAGCAAAAGTTTAAGGACTGGTGAACTTCAGCTGATCATGCTGATGTTATATCCAATACTTTGGTTACTATAAAGTCCACAGTCTGAAAATGGAAGGGAAACTGCTCTGGCTTAGTGATGGATCTTCATGATTGCACTGAACAAGGGTGAACACTTGTATTTGAAGAACCTAAGTGATCATCTTCAATTTTAGTGTAATTTTCTAGGCTAAGGACCTGGAACAAAATGAGGAGTTCAGTTTCATGTTGCATCTTCTTTAGAGTATGCACCAAGAATAAGGGATGATGTTTATAAAGGCTAAAAGACCAAAAGGATTTTTATATTGTTCTCTATTTTTTAGAAAAACTTAAATCTAATTTCCACCTTCACTTAAAACATACCTGTGGTCAGATGTTTAATATGGGTAAATTTAAAAAGTCCCTTGATGGCTTAAATGTCCTACATTTCAGGTTGTTGGGCTCAAAGATCCAGCAAGAAATTATCATTTTAAGCCTTTTCCTTTCAAATCCTCAACACTAAGTCACATAGCCAAAAGAGCATTAGCAAAATGAAGATCAGTGTGGGTCCCTTCCTACCTGCTCAAATGTTGCTGGCCTTTCTGGGCAGTTTCTGAATAGCTCTGATAAACCTTTGCTAATTCATTGGGCACTAGAGGCCTTACAGCAGCCTTAATGATGGTTGAACTGTTGACACCAGCCTAAATGGCCTGATCATAAAATAAAACACAGTCTAAACACCCAAATCAGGAGGCAGGTAAAACACCAGGATGCAGGAAGCTTGAAGCTGCATGCAGAAGGTTGTACTAACTTTTCTGAAAGACATAAGTTACTTTGATCATTTAGAGAGAGAGCAGGAAATAGTGCAGCTTTCTGTTGGTCCATGGGATGTAGTTTTGAGCTAAGACCTTAACGCAGCCATCCATTTAGGGAATTTTTCTTCCTGCTAGGAAGAAAACACCTTTCAAAAAAGCAGGTGTTCTCCTATCATGCTGGCTGTCATTATCAAGTCTGTGAGCCTCCAGCATGCAATCACATTAAGGTTTTAGCCAACTGGAGTTTAAAAGGCTGGTTTATGACCACAGTGAGGTAACTGTAGATACAACTGGAGTACTGAAAATTGATGGCTGAAGATGTAGTATTGCTCCACCTACAAGGACTCCTGGACTACCCTGAAATCAGCTGAGAGGTGAGCACATCTCTGAAATACCCAGCAATTCCATTCATGCTTGTATATTTCCAGGGCAGTCCCATGCCACTGTTTGAGCAATTTTTAGTCTGAGAAAATATTATAAGCAATCAATTTATCGTTCTACAACAATGAGTATAAACTCTTACACATGAAATGTGGTATAGCAAGTCCCAAGAGCTCACAGGACATTTCTAGGCACTGGACTTTGACAGTATCTCCCCGGCACAGTTACTGTTGGGGAGATACCTGCTTTTTCCAAACAGAGGTGGGCTTCAGAGTATTCAGAATTACTTTTGATACCAAGACCTCTTGACAGTGAAGACACTACCCCCACCTTCAGTGATAACCAAAAGCCTTGTGTTACATGGCCACTGCATTTTCAAAGTAAAGACACTGTCTATATGTAAATAAGGTGAGCATTCATTTGTGCCACTTTGGTTTTGCTTGGTGGCTTTTACATCACTCATTTCTTGCCCTAAAGAATATTTGGAGGCTGGTGAACCTAGAATAGATGCCTCACTTTCCCCACTCAGTAGGAACATATCTCTAAATTCCAGCAGAGCTAAGAATTGGAAGTATTCAGGTTGCCACTGGAGTAGCCCCAGTGAGAACATCCTCATTCTGCATCAGTCTGTTCTCATTAAAACTCCCCTAAATCTCAGGCTGGTTGGGGCTCTTAATGAGAAGAGATTAGATCTTGAGATTTTGTGACAACTTATTTTCTTGACAAAGACAGCAACAAAAACCAAGAACGACACAGCCTTAATCTCTTTCTCTGACAACTTTAAGGCTGTAATGAGAGCAGACAACTGCAGAAAAGGTTTCCCTTTGTTTCTGGAACCAGAGTTACGTGTCCCCGCTATGGAGCACTGGTGGCAAGCAAAAATGAAGATGAGTGCCAAAATCACCACTGGCTTAGACCCCTCATGGAGAGGCCACTGGAACTTCTTCATTATGTGCTGCCTCAAGCACAAGCTTGGCACTCAGTAAAGCTGCAATCCCCGCCTTCAACAGAGGCTCCAGAATTCCCAGCATCTCAGCTGATCTGTGAATATTGTTCTGCCAGAAGTACTTGCCAGGTCAGAGAAGGAGTCACAAGAGGCTGCATCAGCAGAGCTACAATCTAATATTGCTTGCAGTATTGTGGCCTGTGAACATGAAATGAAGAGAGAGAGAGGCCCACAAAAAGCACACTGAAGTAGACAAGTTAATTATCTACAGCAGATGGTGTCACACAGAATAATAAAAAGCCAAAGAACCTAAAATATTTGTTAAAATGTTCAGCAGATAGGCAAACATTCTTTCTGTGTGGAAAGAATTGTGCAAATTAACATCCTGATTTGGAAGCATACTTAGCCCTGAAAAGAAGAAGAAAGATTCAGTCTGGGAGGAGAAGGCTGAGATGATGAGCTGTAACAGCCCATGCACAAAGGGACTCACTGTAACAGGGAGCTTGCCTGGATTTGTGCAGCACTCATTTAGCAGCAGGCTTCTTTTTGGTATATCTTCAGGGTGAGGCCAATTGCACCGCTAAACAAATAAAAGGGACTCTACACAGATATGCTTTGATGAATACCTATTTATAAACATTTAGATATATGTACACACATAGCATGTAACAGATAATTCAGCATGACTTTCTGAAAGCCTTTTATGTAGAGTGCAGACATTTTTCCAGGCTATCCAAGGCAGCAAACAATGGGTCAAGCAGAACCTCTGCAGGTCAGGCAGCCTAACCTTTCTGTAGGCTGCACAAAGGGAAGCTATAATGAGAGACCTAGCACAGGATAATGAGATATTTGTGCATGTTTACCTGAAGTCCTCCAAAATGTGAAGAATAACATGGAGGAAAAAGACTTGCTGAGTACCTTAGGCAGCAAAAGAGACAGAACAAATTATTCTTGAGGGCTGATCAGGGACAAGATGCAAATTCTCACCTTGAAAGAGAAGACAAGCTCATGTTTGATGGAGGAGAGAAGGGGACTACCGCTGCTGCCCCGTCATTCTCCTGTGATTTCTGGTGTCTGGACCCTTCTTTTTTTCTCTTGTTCCACACCAGAGTTACACTTTTTTCAGGTTTGATCTTTGTTCTTGCTATTTTTCAGGCTGTGATCTGTAAGCAGGTTTTCTTGCAATCCTGATGATTTTAATTTTTATTGCACATTTTGCCAGGTCAGGCTCTGGGTTTTGCCCTGTGTGCATGCATGATGCCATGCCAAAGGAAAGCACACAGAGACAATAAAAACACTACATTCCCTTAAGCCCGAAGTTGCTGTATCTCCAGCATTCATGGGAATCTAATTCATATCAGGTCCCAAAATACTGAAGAAAATATTTCCCCAGCCCCATCCACTTTTCTCTGCAAACGCGTTCAGACTCCTGCATCATTTCTTAGTGCTATTTTCTGTGTGCTGATCCACATAGTTCTGGGTGGTTGCTCAGTTTCACTTTGAGATTTGGGGTCTTTTCATAGGAACTGACAGCACGAGGATTCATTTGGACTGAAAGCTTCACCCAGAAGTAATCTAAGCTGGCCTCTGCTTTACCATCAGCCAGAGGACTCCCTCAGATTCACTGCTCTTTGCACACATTTGCTACCAAACATTAAAATACCTGCCTAGATTTTCCAGACTACAATGAAGCAGAGTTTATCATATGCCTTTTACAACACTCACTATAATAAACCTACTGAATATTTCCAGCATAAAGCAGACCAGCTTTAATTTGCAGTCATTGACTCCTTTTGTCTTGCAGACTTAACACCTGACTGAAGGTGGATCTGACCACAGGTCTTCATCTGCTTCAGTCACCTTTATGGCCAGGATGAGAAAAAGGCCTGTCTTCAGCATGGTTTAGCTGTGTTCAGAGATAGACACTGTGGGGACATTTGGACTGCAGAGACTGTAAATTAAATTAATTCTATGGTCAGACTGCTAAAACCAAACTTAAGCTTCTTCTTAAGAATTAAACAGTTTAAGCTCCCAGAGGAGCTGTTCTCTAATCATCCCATCAGCTCTTCTCAGAAAACTTTGCCAGCTTTTATCCCTGGGTTATATTAACATCATTCTTACAAAACATATTGATCACAGAATGCATGCTCTAAAATTTAATGCAGCCTGGTTCCTTTCCTTCTTTAGCAACGTAGTTCACTAAGTGACAGCTTTTAAAGTTAAGGCAAATAAAAAATAATATTTCTGTAGCAAAGTCAGCTGCGGTGAGAGGCCTTGGCATGGATGAAGAAATAACACAGAAACCAGCCAGGAACCTGAACCAGGCCCAGGTCCCATGTGCTCAGAGCAAAATATTGTTTTATTTTTCATGACAAATTCTGCATCACCAGATTTTTATTCCATAAAAGAAAAAAAAAAAACAAACGAAGGAAAAAAACCACCCCAAACACAATTAATTAAAAAAAAAAGCTACAAGCAACCAATGGTATTAAGATTAGAAAGGCAAAATCCTTCTAGCTTTTTGCAGCAAGGCCACTGAGGAGATCACCTGTCCATAAAACATGCATGATGGGAAAAGCAGGGTAGGGATACCCACTAGTTCAGCTTTCCTTCCAACTGCCCCCTCTTCTATGCTCCTTTCAGCCCCATGGTTTCACGGCAAATGAAAAAAATCAAGGCAGCGAAGATCAAAGGGAAACAGACAGACTTCAAATATCTATTTTTGCAGAGATAACAAAATTATTCTTTCCTTTAAAGAAGTGAAATCTCACGTGACAGCAAGCACCATGCAGCTGCCCCAGAGGCCCCTGATCTGCTTCCCTGGAAGAGCACAACAGGAGCGCTGGCCTCAGCAGCAGGGGCGCAGGATGGAGCAGCAGCCATCTGCAGCCCTCCCCTGGGAGCTGGCTGCTATCAGGTAATTAGAGAGTGTGGCAGGTTTCCCTCACAAAGTACTTTACAGATATTCATTAATTAGCCCACACAGCTTCCCCTTCGGGGACAGAACTGGTTCTGTGTCTGCGTGCACCAAGGGGAGGAGCAGATGTAGATTAGATGACTTTCTCAAGACCTTCTGAGGAGCAGTAACAGGGAGTATGTTTGCTACAGTGCTGCATTTGCCCATGGCTCAAAAGCCCCCGCAAAACCACCTGTGACAGTCCCTGCTCTGCAATAAGAGGGACAGGCAGGTTTTGCAGTGCTGCCTCAAGAACACGGAAAGCATTGCTGCAATCCCAAATCTGCCTTTGCACTACAGACTCAGGAGCAGCAACCAGCCTGCATGGGCAGCAGCACACATTCTTTTAGTGAACAGAGCAGAATAGTGCCACCTGCTCCACAGAGAAGTGAGCCTCGTGTCCTGAAGGCATCTGATAACCTGTGGTGTCATGTTGTTTCCACACAAGCAGCACCACAGGCTGAGGTTCCTGACCTGGCCAGGAAGAATCCTCTCAGCGCCCTGGCCCTGAATGAGTCTCTATTTTGTTTATACTCAGCAGTAACAGAGAAGAGTCATTCACCAGTGAGAGTATCTCTGAGGAGGAGCAGGACCTTTCAGGAACCTGGAAAGAGGCTGAAACCTTGAAAAGAAAGCCTGTTGGCCTGAAGCCTTTGGAGGCAATTTAATGGCTGAGGACCAGAGTCTCCGGGAAGGTAAAACAGATTGCAGCAACTCTTGCTAACTGCCAATTTGTCTGTGTGTATATGTAAAAATCCTACATCTGCATTAAAATGCAGCTTCCTTGGTCTCTTTACACAAACACCACTATCTGCTGGCATGTTTTAAGGGGAAAAACTTAGGACAACATTTGTTTTTCAAACTCTAGGGAGAAATTTAAGTAAGAAGAGAAATTTATTAATCTGCTTAAAGCTTAAAAATATCCTGAGTTACATACAATATTCATAAAAAGTCAAATTTTGTACTCACCTAGTAACAGCTTTATTTTGCTGTCACACCTGTCAGAGGGCAGCACCAGTGCCAAAACAGTTTTTTCCTCCCTGAGAAGACCATCATACTTTGCCACCCATCCTGAACTTTACAACCAGCCTAGGAGAGCTTTTATTTGTGAGCTCACCCCATGCCTCCTTTGGTTCATAGCACTGGTGGGATTGGCACTCTGATATCAATGCACATGTAGCAGAGATTCCAGAGCTTCCCCTCCCTTCCCCTCACTCCTTTGAGAGGGTCTTCATGCCTACAACTCTCTTGTTCCCAAGGTTAACTTTGAAAACCCTTTTTTCTCAAGGTTTGTCCTGTGTATTTGCCACTAGTGCTGTAGCTAGGGACTCCCTTTTTATGTTAAACCTTAGTTTTCAAATGAAATGTTACAGGTAATTTGCAGGGTAAAATAAGCTTCAATACTATTATGATGCTTCCAGAGCCATGACTGTCCTCTCAATTCAACCCCTCCTAGCCCTGAATTGTGAACAATCAGGTTGTACCTGAAAGAGAAGATATTTCACTGACACACAAGACAGTGTTGGGTCTGAAGCACTCAGACAAAATGACCAAATGTCATTTTTTCTGTAATTCAGAATAAAAAACTGGGCTTGCATCCTCCCAGAATATTTTGGATTTACACAGCACTAATAGCTTATTGTTGTAGAAGTCTGATCTACTGAACTATCCATCAGATTAAATTGGTTAAAATATACAGTAGAACTGGATTTATCCCTGCCATCCAGACTCCTATTTTTTTCTACTGGCACTATTAGGAAAAGATAAATCAGAATTGCTTTCTGTCCTTTGTTCAAACACAGTGAGATCTAGTGAATATCATAGGTAGTATTACATGTGTAAATAGCACATATCTGTGCATGCATTAAATTTTTTACTATATAAAGTTTTAAAGTTCATTCAAAATCTCTCCCCACACAATATCTTTTTCAGAGGCATCTGTAAATGTTATCTCAATAAATGCCCTAAAAGAAATTTCAGACTCATTCAATTATTGCTTGTGCAAATAAAAATAGCAGTGTTTACCAGTCCAAGGATGAAAGACTAGCTCATGAAGAAATCATTCAAGAACTGTACTTCTAAAGAAGAAAACCTCACACTCAGATGTCTTCCAAAAATCTTGAATGACAAGGTCAGGTAATGACATTCTACTCTGAAATATCAATGGCATTACAGAGAACTCCCCACTTACACTGCAAACATGCTATACATTCAAGTCAGGGAAAAGCAACTTTTTGGACAATAAAGACTCTCAGCCTGCAGATGAACTGCATGCTGGTAATCCTTTCAAAGTCCTTGAAAGAAGGGAAGGCAGAGGATCCCATGCTGGGATCTCTGGCCTGCTTGAACAGCTGGAGCATCCCTTTCAACAAGGTGTGGGTCTGCTTTCCCTTTCCCTTGTACCGCTTTCATCCCCAGTATTGAAATCACTGCAACAGTTAGCAAATTAAAATTTATATGTTAAAACTGGTGCTTTGCTGGTTGTAGATCTTGACATGATATGTCTAAAACTTCAACAGCCAGTGACTGGAGTTGTTTTCATTTTAAAAAACTGTTTTACATTTTGTTTTACATTTTCCATTTAATTCTGTTTTCACTTCAGCTGAGAAGTAACTTTCCTTAAATTAATAACAAGAGTAGGAAGTGGTCACTTGCTGTTCTTCCCCCCAAGCCTTCCTCTGCTAGAAATAGTTGTTATTATCACACCTGTTGCAAATATCTTTCTCCTAATCACACGTATGGTTGGTCATAATTTCTCCACAAGCCACGGTTGTGTGAAGCAGCATCATCAAATAAATACAAACACATTGGCACAGGTTCCAGTGTTTGCCACTAAGTGAAATTGTTTATTCCCAGTCATAAAGAGTGCCAGTAAGGCTCCAGCTAAAACAATGACATCTTTATGGAGCTTGCTTTGTGCCATTTTAGCCTTGCATGGTTCATGCCCTCAATAAAATTACTCCTGTTTTACACCTATATAAGCTATAGTGGAATCAAGTGTAAAATGCTTGGATTGATGTTTATTGGGAAATCTTTGAAGTGTAAATCACTTGTACCTGTTTCTTCAACCCTGACACCACTCAGGTTTCCTGCAATTAACTGCAAATATGTGCACACAAAGCTGCTGTCTTAACACAACCTTTTGTAAAATCATAGCAAGCATTTGACCTTGAAGTGCGCCACTTTTGAAAATATACATGTGCTATTACTAGGTGAAAAGCCAACTTTCATGAAATATCAGGTTTCATAATCACTCCTTGTAATAGAACTTCTTTACTCATTGCAAAGTAGAGAAAAGCTGACTGCAGTGAGGGCCGAGAGTAGGTGTCTCAGCTGGCACAAATCCAATTATCATGCCTGAGTGCAGTTTGGAGATGAGATAAGTTGTACCTGAGGGGTCCTTCTTGAGTTCTTTGGGGGCAGGGGTTTTTTGGCTTGGTTTCTTTGGGTTTGTTACTTTTTTCTTTTTTTTTTTTTTTTTTCCGGTTCTATTGGGTTTTGGGGTTTTTTTCCCCATCCTGTAAGTATGTGGAAGTTGATGCCTTTGCAAAGCAAAAATAACTTTCAAGCAGCTCCTGGGTTAAAAAATGAAAATGGGGACCTTGTGGTTAAAACTCAGACTGGGGCCTCCTATTCCTTTTTGCTTTGTCTAATGTGCTTTTGCACAGAAGTTCAGCAGCCTAGCTTGGATGAATACCTTGACCAAAGGGTTGAATAAATCTCAAGGGTGCCAGTGTGAGGAGCACAAAAATTGTAAATCAAATACCCAAGAATCACAATTGTAAAAACAATTAATTGATGGCTTGAATTGATGAACTGAATTGACTTCTGAATCAATGATGGTCTCCTTTTGTCTCCCTTCTGAACTGTGAGAATTAGTACATGGCTGCATCAGACTTTCCAGCTTACTGCCACCACCTGAGAATTTCAGGCTTCAATTTTTGTTTTATTTTAGTTTTGCAGAGAACAAAGGCTCTCATGTAATGGCTTGTCTGCATCAGCTCTGGAGCTATGGCTTGGAGAGGCACTTTGCTGTTCACAAGACTTCAAATAAGGCAACCAGTCACCTCCAGGGAGCAATACAATTCCTGGACATGATGGGTTAACCCCACCAAGCCCCTCTATTAGCCCCCTCCTCTGCAGATCAAGTGGGAGAAAATAAGATGAAAAACCCCTTATGGGCCAAGATAAGGGCACTTTAATAAAGCAAAGGCAAGCTTGCATGTGTGGAAACAAAGGTAAATAAAAGATTTATTCTCAACATCACATCAGCAGGCAATGTACAGCCACCTCACAGTTTCTCTGAAATATAAAACTTACGGTAAAAAATGTCCTCGCTCCTACTCCTTTCTCTTAGCCTTCTTAAAAAGCAGATATCCATGTGTTATGGAATATCCCTCTGGTCAGGTTGGCTGAGTGCCCTCCCAGGATCTTGCCCACCCCCTGCTTACTGGTGAGCTGGAGGAATGCTGGAGGGAGAGTGCTGATGCTGTGCAAGCACTGCTCAGCAGCAGCCAAAACACTACTTTTGTAGAAAACACCCTTCTGGATACCAACACAAAGCACAGCACCATGAGGGCTGCCATGGGGAAAATTAACTCCATCTCAGCCAGACCCAATACACTGGACAATTATCATTAATTAATTGGGAAGCAGGTGGTGAGTTCCAAGGGGTTTATTAATTTAAACTAGAAACTGGAAATAAAAATGAAGGGTCAAAATAACTAAAAATCCAGAAGAGGTGTTTTCATTAATCCTTTCAGTTCAATACTTCAGGAGATTAATGAGTTCTGCTCAAGCTGAGATAGGCATCCTATACAAAGCCTTCCAAAATGTAAATTTCAGAGCTAGGCTAGAGAGAAACAGCTAACAGAAAAAGGGGAAAAATCTCAATTCAAACCAAAGCAAAATTGGAAATTAGACCAATGCTGCTTCAAATGTGCACCAGCATTTTTCTCTGCATATTCAGCACATTAAAATCATAGAAAGAGAATTCTTCTCCCCAGGAGAAGAATCATCGTGGATTATGTACACATGGAGGAAACCCTTAGGAAGTATTCCCCAAAGTACATCCATAGAATCCTCCCTTTTCTCTGATTTCTTGGCCTTGGACTGTTCCATCATCCCTGTTTTCAAAAGGTGCAATTTATCTACAGGTAAGGACTCCCTGAGATTTATTTCAAGTATTAGTATTTTTTAAAAGGGCAGTTGACTTAAATATTTGTATGAAATTACAGTATTTTCCTACTTTAAATGTGTCCAGAACAGCTCAATGTAATTTACAAAGCAAAATGATCTTTGTCCACAGCTCACCAGCTTTGTCAGATCTAGGATACAGCAGACAGCTTCTGCAAGACCCACTTCTTCAAATGGGTTCACACATTCAATGCAGAACAAAGAGATGAAACTTCATTTATGCTAGAGATTCAAAAATTTGTGCAAAAATCACAAGAATTGGTACATCACAGCAGTACAATGGCTCTCAGAGAACCTCAGCTAGATGTATGGAAAGCCACAGCTTGCCTCACCACTTGCTTGAAGCCAGGGTAAGCTCAGCAACCAGCTGTGGTGGTCAGGATGGTCACAAATCACAAAGGAGGCTCTGGATGCTCTTTCCAACCAAACTCCAAAACACTCTAGCTGGAAATGAGCCAACCTGACAATTCTATTGAAGTTCAAGGTCTTCTGCTCTGTGGCCTCCTGGTCATTACTGATACCACAGAGCTCTTCTTCTTCCTGCTTGTTCAGGCTGCCCGTAGAGCAGCCAAGAGAGGTGACATTTTATAGGGCACAAAATCACTGTGCAAAACACTACATGATTCCAAAAGGCTTGTGGTGGCTCCCTCAGAAAAAAAATCACTATAGCTTTGCTTTCCATGCAGAACATTTCCAAGAAATAGAAGACACATAATGAGATTTGCAAAATAGGAAATCATTTAAGTCTGAAACGGATGAGACTGAGTGAAGATGGAGTAAACAAAAAGACAAAGGTGTGTTTCAATGAAGTTAGGTATTCACAAGAAGAACTTGGGTGACTTCAGGCAAAAAAATACCTGAGAAACCATCATACAACAGGAAGTTCATCTATTTGATACCATGCAGCAAACCTCTTGGCATCATATCATGCTGTAGTTATTCCTGCAGACAACAGAGCTTTTCAAAATGAAGTCAGATAAAAAGCCCCCGAGTGCAATTCTACTTAAGCTTCCTGCCATGTACTATCTCCATCCTTACCTTTCATACTTCTCTGAGATTTGGTTGTGCACACTTCTTGCCCCTTGTCCTTGTTCCCCACCTCCTGCTGTTCTCTAAGCAGCAGCTCTCTTTCTTCTAGGACAACTGTGCTGCTTCAGAGATACCTCCTGGAAGATAGTCAGTGTTCCTACAGGAGCCAGTAGGATGGATGGTCTTCTGAAAGACCAAGTGACCAAAATTCCCACTGCTTGTGTCCTTCTCCTTCAGTTTTTTTGTGCTTCCTTCCATCTCTCCATCTCCATAACTAGAATTTCAGCTCCAGTTGCTGTTACCTCTGTGCAGAACTTAGAATAGCTTCCAGCCTCTGATAAAAATAGCAAATAATAACTGAGACACACAAAGAGGACAGGTGAAAGGAAATAGAGTGATTCCAGAACTGTCCTTTCGGAGACTTCTGCTGTTTCTTTGGAAACATCTAACACCTATGAAAACCATTTAGTCCACTGATCATAACCTAGGCCAAACAAAGTCTGGTAACTTTTGTTTTACCTGATGAACAGATGAGATGGTTTGAAAACCTCAATCACAAACACTTAATTCCTGAAGATGCCTGAATTTTTTCATCAAGATGTAGGACCCTTTCCCCATTCTCTAGCAAGGAATAGCAGAACAGGGATCCCAAGTTTCTAGGCTCTTATTGCATTGTAATGTGCCCTCCAGTGGGTTCACCAATTGACTGTCAGGTATTCTCTGAAGTAGGTTAAACAAAAAAAACTTTTCAAATCAATTCCAAATATAATACATCAGCTTCACGTACAGTGTTCCTTAGGGGTCACTAAGTTTTCCTGTATAAACTTCATGAATGTATCAATCTGTCCTGGGATTTTTGGTCATTACTGCAGTCTAATGAGGCTTTTCTTCATATAAAACTAACATAGTATGTTTTTGACAAATATTCAACTACTACCACTCAGAGAATAAAGAAGATGAAACAACAGATCCCTTGCCACATTCAGCTGCACCTAGAAAATTCCTGTTGAATGCTCACGTATTTTCTGTCTTTCCTATATTTTTCTTTTCTTTATCTTTCCTTGCTCCTTCCATGGCAGACGAAGCAGATCTAACAAATTCAGTCCTTCACTGGCAAAAGAGTTTGCATCCAGCAGAACACACAGCCCTTAGAATCTGGAAGGGTAGCCCATGATCCCAGCTGTTACCAGTGTTCTGCTGAGCAGAAGGATCTGTGCACAGGTGTTGGCAAAGTCTCTTCTCCCCCTACAGAAAATTAAACCTAATGGTGACAAACTCCTGCTACTCTCAGGCACTCCTTTAACTCAGGGGCAGAGGTCTACAGCTGTGCAACTGAAATGTTCCTAACCTTGTGATAGTTCATACCCAGTCATCTATAGCTTCATGATGGAAATCTTGTTTTCAGATATTTTGTTTTTAAATTTAGGATATTGCACACATTCTTTTGGGCACACTTGCACACCCACTTGCAAGGAACGCTCTTGTGGTTTCAAATTCAGCAAAAGCAAGCAAAAGACATAAATTTTAGAATTGAAGATGACTATGAAATATTTTTGTACAATTATAATACAGTCCCTGCCAGGCTAATTTAATGTGATTATTCTCAACTCCCTAAGGATTTGTACAGGATCTCTTATGCTCCTTTACTCTTGCATTTTATCCCAGAGCCTTCTCTTCATATTTTTTTAAGTTGAAAGACTTTCAGAGAATGAAGACAGTGATTGCAAACACAAAAGGGTACTGAACATTGCAAAAGCAACTTAATTGTTATTCCTGTGGCTATTTTCTGGTTTCTGGTACATTATCTCAGGGTGTGGTCGGCAGAAGCACGCAGAAAGCAGCTGCAGGCTACAGCAGTGGTGCACTGTGAGCAGAGTTTGGCTCACATTTCAGCCTGTTCTGGGTATCACTGACAGGTCTCTGAAACTCACAGCCTCTTTCCACTCACTTATTCCCTCAGCTCCTTAGCTCCAGTGAGGGGAAAACAGCACCCTGGTTCAATTCACCCCATCTTCTGAAGACAATTTCATGGGGGAAGTGTAAAGATACATCAGTAGCAAGCACCACAGAAAAAAACCAAGTGGAAGTGATTCATGCTGTCCTCAGAACAGGGTTTGATTAGCTCCCAGCAATAAGGAAAGGGGATGTGTCTTCGACAGTGATGGTAAAACAAAATATTGAACAGCTGCTCATTAAATGGATGCTGTGGATCTGAGCCCTGAAAGGAGGTATAAAACATATGAGATAATGTAATTAAAGACTATCAAAACAGAGGTACATAAAGCACAAGTTGCCTGGGCAGTGTTAGTTTGGGCACTGATTCCATTTTGAGTGCCTGCTTTCATGACCCTGTTAATAATCTCCAGCCACAGGTATGATTACACAGAGACAAATGTAAGTGTGTGCCTTTTATCTACAAATGCAGTGGTAACGCTATCTTCATGAGGTTCCTAATGACAGGTGAATTATAAAAATAGCTAAGAAACAATTTCTACCTCCAAATGGGACAATTATGATAATTTGTCAAATAAAACAGAGCAGGGAGTTTTACTTAAATGATTATGTCTGTGTCTGGTCATGCCCTTGTCCTTGATGAGGGGCTTGGAGTTTTCATCAAGGCAGCTCAGATGGCTGCTGCTTTACCCAGTTCATGTTGGACTGCTTGGCCTCTTTCAAAGGGAAGCAGCAGTCCCTCGTGAGACTGGAAGCCACAGGCTCAGGCTTCAAAACCTTCTCACACATTCTCCAGGACTGTCTTTTCCAAAGGCAAAATT
This sequence comes from Setophaga petechia, assembly GCA_024362935.1. Classification (NCBI taxonomy): domain Eukaryota; kingdom Metazoa; phylum Chordata; class Aves; order Passeriformes; family Parulidae; genus Setophaga; species Setophaga petechia. Next base: position 58,931,974 of record JANCRA010000002.1, read on the forward strand.
CAGCTTCCCTTCCTGCTGCTGCCTAACCAGACTACCATTCCTCCAGACACTAACATAAATCACAAAGCACTTCCTGCTGCAGTATGAGGCTCATGCTGGTGCCCCATCCCATCTGCACAATCCACACAATTTCTTCTTCTCCTCAGCTCTCTGACTCCCATCTCAGGCAGGGAGAAATGAAAGCTGTCTGAATGTCAAAGTGAATTTTACACGGCTGTAACACATAGCTGAGATCCATGATGCCTCTCAGGGTTGCTTCTCTAATTAGGTGGTGGAGAGATCAGAAGAAAGACTTGAAAGAGAGCACAACTGTGAGGGCAGGTGAGGCAGTATGTCAGGAGAGGAGGGAAGATGATGCAAGAAGAGATGCAAATAAGGGGTTTTGGATGACATGCTTCAGTAAGTTGCTAAATACTCAGTTGCAAGTCATTGGACTGCCTTACTACGTAAGGAATTTTCGTTTGACATTAAAGAAACCCCAAATTTTGATGTAACAGGAAAAGTACATTCACAAGTAGCAGTTAAAAGGTAAAAGGAAATTTTGCCACATGAAGTATCATGGGTTTTGCTGTTATCTGGCTTGTACCCACAGATAGTCACTTTCTGAAGTGTTAAGGACTGGGTGTCCTAATTCCAGGCCTGCATTTAAGTCAGACAGCAAATTTCCAGCTCAGAGCATCAGCACCTGACTCGCACTGTGCCCTGTTGCAAGTCACTGCACAACTAAGCCATGCAACGAAGTCATTTCTCAAAGCCTATCAAGCCCACTGGAAAATGAGAATCTGAATGACTCATGTCTCTTGACTCTGCATTTCACACCCATGGAAAGATTTTGAGTTTCCTTTGCTGAGAGCACAGTCCATCTTTACAGAAGTTAAAGCCAATATGTTGATGACAAAGTGGGTGAGAGAGAAATTGTACTTTGGCAGCTGGTTTGCCAGCCCCAGAGTCCTCTTAGCTGCACAGCTCCCACGGCTGCTGCTGCTTCTGCCATGAATTGAAGAAAAGATGAGGTTCACATCCCATTTTTCAAGCTCCTTATCCCAGGCTCCTGCCTGTATGTTCTGGTTCTCTGGAGAAGTGGCAGTGTAATGAGTTTGACACCTTGGGGCTGAATAGAGGTTGCCTTTGTAGACAAACTGTGGCATAACCCATGAAGTAGGTCCCACATTTCCTGGCTGACACCAGCTTAGGTTGCCAAGACCAGAGGAGGCAGCAGCACTCAGCAGTTCTGTAGAACTGGTTACTAAAGTTTTAATGGATCTGGCATGCACCAGTAATGACCCCTAGGAATGGGGGATGTTTAAAAATAAGGTTTAAAACCAAAACCCTAATGGCAATAAGAGGCAATGGGGAAAAGAGAAATAAGAAGCAGTGCCAAGGAGGAATTGCCAGGAGCACCTGCTAAGTCAGCTTTCCCATCAGAGGAGTTGTAACATCTCCTTAACAATGTAAACATCTACTCTGGCATGCTAATTCCTCCAGGTTACACGAGTGCAAGAAACACCTGTAGAGCTAAAGGGTTGTTGGGACCAGTTGGGCTTCCCTCCTGTCACTCTGCCGGCAATGGCATGTTGGGTACTTCCAATATTTCACTGGAATATACATTATCTCTCTGAGCCCCTCTTCTCCTGTCCTTGCTACACTGTGGAGAGCAGCTCACCAGAAACATGACAGGTGAGAAGTGACTCTCACTGAAATGAGACACAAGATGATCCCAGGAAAGCCCAGCCCACAGCAAATGAAAGCACCTTGTGCTGACAGCTGCAGCTGCAGAGGGAAATGTCGATGGGACCATTACCGCCAGCAACTGCACTCTGCTGATGGCAACCCTGGCCTTTGCTGTGCCTGCAGGCAATTTGTTTTCCTGGCTGCTGGAAAGCTGGAAAGTACCAAGAGATATTAGGAGAATGATGCATGCCCTGGCCCTGTCTCATCATCATTTGCTCTGAGGTGGCTCTCTCCTGAAGGCTGTGGCTGCCAGCAGCTGTGGCACGGCTCCCGCTGGCTCCATATGGTGACTCATGGGGTGGCATTTGGTGGGCACTGCTTCTGTTGGGCTGTCCCATGGCTCAGCAAGGAGCTGGGGGACTGCAGGCAACGAGGTTCACAGGTCTCTTCTGTTTCCCTACTGCTCAGCCAACTCAGCTGTTCTACAAACTCTGGGTACATTTGCAGTTACAAACAGCAAGACATCACTTCCAAACAGCAGTTTAGAGACCCTTGCAGAAGAAGTAAGAGCCATAGGAAATGAATTTCAGTTTCTGAGAGAAATTTCTTCAAGCTGAATACCCATTCAGTTTACATATATTCAAGACATCCTTGCAAATATATTTGCAGATGATCAAGTTCAGACAGTTCAAGGTCCAAGGGAATGCACAGTCCAGAAAACACCTTCTGAAGCCTTGTTACTTTGACTACTGAAATTTTAAGGTACCTAGAAGCCAAAGCAGTTGGAGAAATGTTTGGTTAAACCTCACTTCCCCTAAAGCCTCTTTTAAAACGTTCTTTTTTTTTTCCTGATATACCACTTTTGATTGCAGGCCTTGTACTCAGCTGCCAGATCTGTGTCAGTCAGACCTTCCATGCTAAGTCAGCCTTCATCTCACTTACCAAGGAGAAATGCAATTCTGCTGGAATTAATTTTTAGTATTTTTGCTTATGGCAGCAGGACACCAGCAGTATATGAACAGCAAATTTGCCCTGCAAACACTTTCTTCAGTTCTTCTGATGCCCTTCAGCCCATTTGTTTTGACCATTACTGCTGTGTTCCAGTGCTGTGTCGAGTGACTGTTACTACACAGCACCCTCCCCAGTTCATGAGCTGGATTTCCTGCTGTGGCAGGTCATGTTTCTTTTCTGTGTGACCAAGACAGCTTTTGAAATGACATCTCCAGAGAAAAGCATGTTGATCCTTCCCTGGCCACTCCAGCATTACCCTGCTCTTATATTACATTCAAAGAGGACAGAGGAGCATCCTTTCCAAGGAGCTGAACCACATCTACACATCCTAAGAACAGTGATAAGCCCCTCTAGATTTACACATCTAAGAACAATTAGAAGTAGTTGCCTAAGAAACAGCAGTTAGTCCTCTGCGACAATGAAAATAATGCAGTACAGGGCAAAGTGAGCCAGTTCAGGGCTGTTTGCTCACATGCCACGTCCTTCCAGTCTCTCTGGCAACGGGCTCCATCCTGCTGAACACGTCCCACAGCTTCCCCTGACAAGGTGCAAAAGAGTCCTTCAGGACTCCTACATTGCCCTTCTTGAAACTTTCCTCACAGGAAAGTTTTCTCCCTTGTCCCTGCAGCAACCTCTCAGCCAATACCATATCCTTCCACAGAGATTTATAAGAGGGCATTAAAACTTCTCTGGCAGAGCTGAAGTGGACTTGCTGTTTCCCTATCAGGATCAGGATCTGGAAGCTCTCCAGGATGGCACAGTTTTTTGTCATTAAACTGTCTCACTCATTGCATGGTAGATCCAGGCAGATCAAACACCATCTGTATTTATTGAGGGCACCAGTACACCTTTTATATCTGCTGTAAAATCCAGTTCTCTCTGGCCTTTTTTTTTTTACTTATACATTGTCTGGGAAAGAACACATTTGCTTCAAACAGGATTGCAGAAAATTGAAAAGTCTTACATCATTTTCCCTATTTTATATTATTTTACAAAAAAACCCAAAATGTAAAATGAGTGGGGTTTTAGTGTGACACCTTTCATTGAGTCTTTATCAAATGTCAAGACTAATCTTGATGAGATTTTTTTCAAATCCAGTCTACCACCCTTTGCTGCTGATAGCCTTTACACCCAGGGAGAGCAGGGCAGGGGAACAAGCATCATATTGATCTGCTCCATGATTAAATACTTGAGTGTGACAGAATACAGAAAGAGAAAATGGGGCTGCTGCTTGATTGCCTCTAATAGTGGTGCCTGCTGGGATGAGGAACAGGTGAGGGAATCATAAGTGAGAAAAGATTTATTAAATTAAAAGATTCTACCTGCAACATGATGCCTTAAGAGTAGACTCACAAAATTTGGACTTAAGCTGGAACCAATAGAATTTACATTCAAACCCAGAGGAGTGACTTCCTGTTCCAATAAAAACCATTTATTACCTCCCCATCAGGGAGATTTCTCTGTATGAATCATACTCAAGGCCACCTCTTGCTTGCCAAGCCCTGCCATGGTAGTGCTCCCTGTACCACCCACTGAAAGGATCCTGAGGGTTTCTCTGGGTCAGTCTGCACTGCAGTGGTGTCCAAGACACAGCTCACCCTCCAACATCAAGGCAAAAAATTGAGACAGCAGGGATTTCTAAGTTTCAATGCATGAAAGAGGCCACTCATCTTTACAGCATAGCTGGGGGACAGCAGAATAGCACAGTAGTTCCTCAGTGAGCAAGGCAAGGGTGTCTTCAAGCCTCAGAAGGAGGACATGTGCAAGCTCAGACACTCTCCTCGCTACCTCACTGCATCCAAGTGAATCAGACTCCCACTGAATCTAACAGAAGCCTTTTATCAACATAATTCTGTTTTTCACTGACAGAGCAGAGCATACCAACTAAATGTCCCTTTAAAAAAGAAAAAAAATATCACTCAAAAAAAATCAGGCTTCTACTTGTCAGAGTTTGGCTTTCTCAGTGCTGATTTCAGTGCAACCTACACAAGAAAAGAAAAACCTCCCTCATCCAACAGCCTAAGGGCCAGTGCTTCTGCACAAGCATTTTATTCTTCCTTGGGAACAAGATTGTCACGCAAACACCACTTTTTCCTGGAAGCTCCCAGAGCTGAGAGGATATAAGTATTCAGCAAATAAGCACACATCTGTACATACCAAATCTGCATTTATTCACAATGAAGCCAGGCTTCTGGCTATCCACACAATGCAGCATTTATGCCCACACAAACCACTGTCATATTGCTGGCACTTTAATGCAGTCTCAGAGCCATGTTTAAATCTGTATAAAATCAGATAATCTGCTCCACATTAAAAACATAAAAATTTAATGCAGCTTTGTGGTGAAGGGAAAAGAAGGTTGCAGTAAAAATATTAGTAGAAAAGAAATCTAAGTGTATTTAAATGCCTGTGGCATTCTTGTGTAGCATAAGAAAAAGGAAGAAATAACACCATCCATTTTACAGTGTCTAGCCATCTATAGTAGTTTACACTGCCTGTAGTCAGTTTCCCTCCCACTGATTTTCTCTTGATCAATTAAATGCTGAATTATCCCCATCAGATCTCCATTAAAGTGTGACTACTGTCTGTATTGATTTCTTTGATATTTTGACCAGTTTGCATCTGGGGACCTCTAGGTATCCTGCCTACTGTGCTCCCACCTTGGCAAGAGAGTTCCAGCAGTGATCCATTTCTTTGTTTTGACATGAGCAGCCACAACCACATGTATGCTTACAGCTACAGCTCAGTTTCTCAGTTTCCCAGCATCTGATTGATACCCAAGCTATAATTCTCTTTGGGAAAAGAGCATGGGACACTTTTATTTGCCATCAGAGACTTATGTTTGATATATGGTTCCCATCAAGAGCTTTGGACTCTCCTGAGCCAGCAGCAGGTGCAGAAATGGCTATTCCTAGCCAGGCTAAAGATTAAACTGTGCCAGTGGTTTTTCTCTAATACCTGCCAATAACCAACACTGAGGTGAACAGCACAAGAGGAGGATGAAAATAGAGGAAACCTGTCCCAATAACGCTCTCCTACATTCTGGCAACCTGCTGTTCAGGAGTTTTCTGTGACGTTATGGTTCTGCACTTAAAAATAGCCTGTGACAATTTCTTCTACAACTTTTTCTAACTGCATTTGATCCTTTGACTGCACTGCAGTGCATGCAGTTCAGTGGCAGCTCAGACACACAGTGGTAGAGACAGCAGGAGGCTGTTTCTGTACTGGAGATTTTATTCTGTGTGAGCCTGGAGCAGTGTGTGACACATGCTATGCTGGCACTGGGCCTATTGGAGAGCAGTGGATACCTGGAAACTGCTAAAACTTAAATTCAGATGGAGTACCCAGACTGCAGACACATTCAATTAATTTCATTAGACAAGGGATCTCCCCCAGGCTAAAAGGCTTCAAAGTGGCAGAGGAGATAAATTATCCTTCCAATTCAGACTCATGGCCATCCACCACCTGGGAGCCTGCTTGGATTACTATTAATTTTCCCCCCCTCTGTAGCAGCAGAAAATATCAGTAAATAGATTCCAGAAGCGGGGACATTTCCAGAATACAAACTCTGAGCTTCCCATTGATTGCTTCCAAACTTGACTCATGCAACATCCTCAATTCCACCCTCCCTGACCAAGCCTATCACGTTTTTCTTTATGTTTCTGAGGACTTGTTTAAAAAGACTGCCAGACATAATACTACCTCATCATTTCCTCCACGAGATAGATTACTTTTAGGGAGCCAGAGTACAGTGATTTTCACTGACCTTACAAAGAGACAGAGATAAATAGCCTTTAAGGGGAAAAGTTAGCATTCTGTCATAAGATGACATGAAAGAGCCTGGTAAAGCACAAATTGATTTGAAGTTAGGAGGACAGCATAGATGTGGAATGACAATCAATAGCTGTAGGAAAGAATTGTTCCATTTTTCAAGACACAGAAAAATTCACCTGCACTGATGCACAAGCTATTTCCACGCATATTTCTTCTGCAGATGGTTTAAATTCAACATATTGGGAAGTTGGGGGGTGGGGAGGAAGGGGAGGTGATTTTTTTCATAAGTTTCATAAACTTCTTCCCATGTATTTCATGGTTATACTAATGCTAGGGGGAAATAGAGTGAAATTCTCATCTTGTTCTGGCCCATCTACATGAAGAAAAGGGGCCAGGCTACAATTAAGTGCTCTGACGTATTTATACCTACTCCCAGCACTGCAAAGACAGCAGGAGACAGTTGCTTGTAAGAGGGATGGGAAGAAAGGCCAGGAGATCAAATGAGGGCTATGTCCTTGGCCTCCAAAGGACTGCAACAACCCCAGAAGTGCTGCAGCCCTGAAGGCAGCCCAAGACAGCAGCTGTGCTGAGCACAGAGCTGCTGATGCTGATACTGCACTGCAGAGGAGCCCTGCTCCCAGACCAGCAGACAACAACGATGCAAAGCTTTGATATCAGGGTTCACACTGCGGGATAGAAGCCCCTGAGGGGCTGGCCAGGAATGGAATGCCCTGGTGCTGTTCATATGAAGCCCTGTATAGAAGACTTTTGCCCTTAAACAGCTTGAAAATCAGACAGGTAAAGAAGAAAAGAAGGGGGTCTGTATAAATAAAGTGCACTGGGTGCAACAGACACATTCCACCTTTTCTGCCTCTTGCTGGGTTAAATGCAAATACATTGGATTTTACACAGACTGTGCAGATACTGGAAGGATGGGGTGAACACAAACACAGAGACTTCTTGCCTTAACAGGTGTTGAAAGGCTCCAGCCCTCCTGGAGGCAGGGCTGCTGCACATTCTCTCCCTCCCTGAGACAAGCAAAGGCAAAGCAGCCACTGTCCCTTGTTTCAGCACTGCTGGCACCTGCCTGGCCTGCTGGGCAGGAGCTGCCCCACTCTAGAGGAGGTGAGCAGGACAGGCTGACTCCAGGGTGGCTGAGCCACCCCTCTGGGAGGAGACTAGATATGTGTCTACATTCCAAATTATTCTGGTCTGCATTCCCCCTAATCCCATGTCTCCCTTTCCCTCAAGGCTGCGTGCAGATGATCTCCAAGGAACCCCAAATGGAGATCAATTCTGCGCTAGCTTCATGCATGTCATACCAATGTCTTTTGCATATGATAGCACCACAATAATTTTGTTTCATTTTTTAATCCTTTGAGCTAAAATGCTACTGAGAAAGCAAGGCAGTTCCACCCTCCATTATTTGGTCAGCCCTGTGCCACTGCTTTAGACTGTGCCTGGTAGGAGCTCTAGCACTTAAACCTGCTCCAGAAACTGAATTATTTGGCTGTGGTCTAAAACTGTAAAGACCAGGAGAGAATAAAGGGGAGCACAGCTGAAGTGAGGATGAATGACAAGAGGGTGCAGGAATCAGTCTCCCAAGTCACAGATGGACTCCTCTGGCAGCAGAGGAGGGTGCCACAGCACCAGAGATCAGCATCTTTCCTATCAGTCAGCTTCACTCCTGCTGCTGCTCCCAGGAAAGGCAGTGCCAGGCCTTTCCCTGCCACGCTCACTGGCACTCTGGCACAGTCCCCCCCATAGGAGGAGGGAGAGGTGACAGCAGTGGCTGCTGCATTCTGACAACAGATCTGTTGTCTCCATGGTTGCCTCCCTGAGCAGCCACGCACACTCACACATCTCTGCACACGCAGAGAAGCTGCCATGTATTAATAACGCTATTAGTAATATCTAATGGAATTGTCAAAGCCACCCAACGCTGCCATAACAGGGAATTCTTCATCATTAACAAAACCTGCCAGCAGAACAGCCAGCAGCATCCCACGGCTTCATTTTCAGACTGAGTGAGCTCAGAGCTGACTCTCTGTGGGCTGCTCAAACGGGAGGTTTCCCCCTGGCCAGTGTCTCTCAGGGGCTGGTGCTTCTCAGAGGCAGAAAGTGTCATTGGCAAAGACAACAGCCAGCTGTTGTTGACAAAATTAGAGCCAGAGCCCAAAATGAGGCTTTACTAACCTATGAAGAAGTTAAGCCTGAAAGAAAAAATCCAAATAAATAGTAAGCACCTTCATTGGTCCATCTGTGTCCCCTGGACCCAGACAGGATGGCAGTATGAGCCCTGCCAGCACAGCTACCTTGACTTCTCCATGCACTTGCAGCCTGGAGAAGGGGACAGGGAGAGTCCATGTTCCCTAGAGTTATTGTTAATATTTCACCTACATCAGGGTGATGGCCAGGTCCCCATCCTGCTCATTTCATGAACAGAACCTCAGCCAATATGCTGGAGACCCAACCAGAAGCCTCAGTGACCAAAACCACCAGCTGCTGCTGCCTCAGAGCATGCAAACCCCAAGATTGTTATTTCTTCTTTTCTTAGTTCCTTGCTCTCAGATAAAGATAATTGCTCAAATTAAAATGCTCAGGGAAAAAATTAAATTGCGAATGAAAAGGGCAAAAATATATGTCCCAGACATTTTGTAAATGCAGCTGATAGCATCACAGGATCTGCAGGATCACAGCTTCTGGGGAAGCTGTGAAAAGAAGATAAAGAAAAAGAAGAAGAGTAAATTGTATTTTGCAGAGGGAAATCGCTAAATTATATAATCAGCTAAATATTTTATATAAAAGTCATTTTATAGAAAAATAGGCTCTTTTTTCCAAAAAAAATGTCCTTTTCTCTATGCTTGAAGAGTGTTATTTAAAAGTCACCACCAACTACTGGACATTTTCCAGGACAGGAGAAGGAAGAATGAAAAACAAAAAGCAGCTGCTTTGTAACCAAAGCATTTTCAGTTTATTGGAAATCAATAAATTTCATGGCAGACACTAAAATTCTGGGGGTTTTTACTACTGTATGTGAAAAACAGTTAACAGCTTTGACTCACATGCTGTCCTTTAGCCACCTCCAGGACGCACTTTTATTCCTAGGACCATGGAGAAGGATGCAGGAAAAGCACTCTCCTGAGCACTCACCTGCCTTCCTCTGGATTGGTAAGAGAACCTACTGGTTGGCAAGGTGACAAAACCTCCTGGTGAGGAAAAGGAGGAGCAGCTGCTGCATGGAGGGTGTGGAATGAGAGGTGAGGCAGGCAGGAGGGCAGCCACGAGTGGCCTGCACAGGCTCAGGGAGGGCAAGCAGCAGGGAGGAAGAGTGGGAACCCCTTGGCAGGTGGAATGAAAACAGATGCAGGAGACAGAGGATTGCACACAAACTGACTCTAAAGTAAAACCAAAAAAGGACAACTTCCTTAAATGAAGCAAAGACAAGATTAAGGCTGAGACCAAGAAAAGATGCTTCTGCCCCCATCTCACCAAGGAGATGCTGAAGCTTGGCTTTTTTGCATTTATAAACTACCAGAGGCAGCAAAGGGGCAGAACTGTGCCTGGCAGAAAGCAGCAATATTCATCTGGTATTAGAAGCATTAGAGAAGGAGTGGAGCAGGAACAGACAGTATGCCAGGCTGTTCAAGTGCTCAGGGGATTTGTTTCAAACAGTGAAGGAAGATGCTGGCAGAGCAAGTCACTTTTCTAGGCTTGATTGCAATCAGGAGGTAGCTACTAGTTAAAAATCCCAGCTGGGAAGTCATTTGGGTGCAGTCGTTCTGACATGCTAGCACTTCATGTTCTTTGAAAGTGAGGCAGAATTAGCAGGAGCCCAAGGAAAATGCACACTCTCCCTCCCAGACTCCAACAGATTCAGCAACATGGCAGATAAGGTCTCCTAAGAACAGAATTTAAGCATATAGGAGAGAAAAGAAATTTGCCATTACTGAGACAAACCATGTTAAAGCACAATGGCAACCTATCCTCTTGGGATAGAAATATAGAAAGCTGAATTAAAGACCATTATTGTTGTGTTAAGAGCCCTATAGGGACCCAAAAATAGAAAAGAAAATAGTGAAAAGGTGAAAACTAGACCAGAAAGCAAAGAAACAGCATAAAATCAGAAATGCTAAAGCACAAATTTAATTACAACTAGTAATGGGCATAAAGCCACAAGTACAAGTGTTAGGTTATCAACAGAGGCAGAAAAAGAGCACATACAGGCTATTATTTAACAGAAAAAGAGGAAACTATGGCTGATATAAAGAAGGGTAAAGTAGCTTAATCCATCTCTGCTTCAGGCTCCATAACATACTTCAAAAATTAATTTGAACAAGGGGACAGAAATACAGGCCAGAAAGAAAGAAAATCTTGAGATATGGTCAAATTATCAGTGTATTCTGAAATCCAGCCTCAAGCACTGAAGGAACCAATTGCAAGAATATCTGATCTGTTCAGAAATCATCCCTGAAATACAGGCCTTGGAAGAAATCTCTGGAGACACAGGAAGGGCAAACACAATATCTATTTAAAATAAGGGGGAAAGGGAACATGTTGACTACTCAGTCTCCCTGGAAAAACCCTAGCAGAAATTGCTACCTGATCAATACATAAAAACCCAAAGGAAAACCAGCTGGAAAAAAAAAAAAAAAGGCAGCTCAACATAATGAATTTATCAAGCAAAAATAATTTCAGTTCTTCATTTCAAGACGACAAGTCCGTTGTTTATTCCAGAAAAATCTAATTTCATCTTTGACAAGGTAAGGAGAGAAAGGAGGAAGTAGTTGAGATATATGTTATAGCAGAGCACTCAATATTGTCCCACATGGCCATAGGCAAACCAAGGAAATACAACCCAGCTTAGCAGCATTTTTAGCTGTTTTGACCCTTGAGTATAGCCAGATACAAACTCCCTTGCAAACACTGTCTGGCCTTACCATCAAATGTTAATAGGCAAACATTCCTAAGGAAGAATTCTTGTTTGCAGCACCTGCAGACCACCTGCTATGGCTTTGTGCTCATCAGCCTTTCACAGGTGATGGGGTGAGAGTCTCTGGCCTGCATGGAATTGCCTGTCAGTGCAGCCAGGGAGGAAAAACAAAAATAAACAAATGGGAAAAAAATCCAAACAAAAACAAATAACCCACAAAAAACACACAGAAAAAAAAAAAAAAAAAAAAGAAACCACAAAAAAGGCAAACAAACAGACAAAACCAAAAAGAAAACAAACAAGCTAACAAAAACAGTAACAACACACCAAACAGTAAAGTGTCAGTGATTAATTGCCAGTGTGAAATCTCATCTGGGTCCCAAAAGAATCTGACCCAGTCCTGGACCTGTTCCAGCTCTTCATTGGTAGCTGAAACAACAGCAGAGAGTGTGCATTATAAAATCTGCTGATCACTCCAGCTTAAGAGCACATTTGTAGAACAGGACCTGAATTCAAAGTAGTGTCAATAAATGGGAGAAATGGTCTGAAATCAACAAGCCACAATTTAATAAAATCTTCAACAAAATATTAACTCATAGAAAACAATGCAAATGCTGAGACTTCAGACACAGAATAGTTGAGAAGATGGAGACGTATTTCAGGACAAAGGGAAATGGAAACTCAAGGGGAATTTGGTCTCATTTTGGTAAGTCTTGCTCATTGTTTTCTGCTAAAATCACAAGGAAACCTCTCTGTGCTGTCCCACTTGTGAGGGCTGGGCTGGTGTCTGACATCCAAGGCTGTGCACTGGGTGGGAAGATTGAAGCAAGTGAAAATGTAGAAGAAAGCTGCAGAAAAGACAAAAACTAAGGAAGCATGCACCAGAGGAGATGGTGAACAACACAGAATTTTCTGATCTGGAAAGCTATAAAGGCTTATGTTTTTTTAGAAAAGGTGTTAGAAACAGGTTTCAAACATAAATTAACCTTTGTTTCTTTTTTGGGTGTTTTGTTGTTTAAAATATTTCTTTTTAAACTGTACAGTCTTTCATCATATCTGCTTTAGATCTTAATACAGGCTAAATTCACTCCTCTGTTATTTTCCCTTCGCTCTATTGAGGAAAAAAAATAGGAATATGAAAAAAGCAGAGAAACAGGAGAGAAAAAACTAAAAAATTTAGAATTAAAAATTTATTATTTTTTTCAATTTTCAAAGATGGCAGTTGCCTAATAAAAATAAAACAAAAATAATTAATGTCAATTTTTATTTCTTAATTACAAAAAAAATATGAAAGAAATGGGAATACTCCTATTATTTTCGACAGAAGCCTAACTTGATATTTTTCACCAATCTTTCAGCTGCTTCAGGAACTGAGATTATCTCCCTGCCACTGAAGAAAAGTGCAAACACCACAGATCCCTTTCTAAGACACTCTTTTCTCACCTTCCTCCCAATGAAAAGTGAGACTTTATCTGCAGTACCACAGGGATTTTTTGTCTGTCATTCTCTATTGGTTTGGCCACCCTATTAGCAACAATATAGATCCTCGTCAGGGCTAATGCATCATCTTTGATCATCATCCTCGTTTACATTTCTCATGTCTTTTATTCACATCTCAGAACCCTCATTATTATACACATTTCCAAGCTTTCATTTCCCAAAGGGCAGAGAGGGAATAACAGGGAAGCTGGAATGTAACAAGATTTGGCACTAAGCTTTGATTTATTGAATCAAAGGCCACGGGGAAGGAGCCCAGAGAAAGGAAAGGGCAGGAGAGGAGTGGTGCACAACAATCATTTGCAAAGATCTTAGGTGCTGGCTAAACCTTGATTGTTAATGAGTGGCTGCTTTCTGCAGTGCTGAGGGTGAGGAGAAATCTCTGCAGCCTTTCAGCCCCACAACTTCATCTGACACAGCCAAGCAGCTGAGATGGAGCCCAGCCAGCAGCTCAGGAGTTGTCACCTCCCCATGGGCAGATACAGACACATCCCCTGGGATGTGATCCCTGGCCATGCTGGGAGACTGACCTCCTCTCTGCATGGGGGGAGACCCCTGGTGCAGCTCCCCTCTCTACTCAGACTGTGTAAAGACACTTCTGATCTCTTGGCTGTCCTGCCCTATCCCTCCTCTGCCCAACAAAGCAGCTCTGCTGCTGAGGGGGAGCCCTGTGCACCCCATCCCCTGCTGCACACCTGCAGCAGAGCAGTGGGGCTGCACAGGGGCTGCCAGAGAGCAACACAGAGGGGAGCTGGTGTCCATCATCCTCCCCCTGCCCAGCAAGGTTGTGCTGGCCCTGAGCATGTGGATGGAGGAAGTGGTTTTGACAAAAGTCCATCCTCCAGAAGAGTGCCAGAAGAACAGCAATGTCTAAAGCCTGATTCAAACCTCCTGCTCCTCTCCTGGTATGAATTGCTGTTCCCCACAAAAGCTTAAGTCCAGTATCTGTGACTTCAGTCATCACTTCCACAGATTTAAGGATGAGAAAGATGAGCTACAGCTGGAAATGCTGCGCTGCCTGCTCCAGCTAAATGAAGGACAACACTGCCCAGCAGCTGCAGCTGTCAGGACAGAGGGACGGCCACTGAGAGCCCACCGAGGGGTCATGGAGGGAGACAGCTCTGTTGCTCTTTGTTGCACAACTCTCTGCCATGTAAAAATAACAAGCACTCCTTCTGCAAGATCCCTCTAGCTGTTGACATCTGCAGATACAGCGAGCTCTTTGCAAAAAACAGACACATTTCCTAATCCACAAATTTGTACCCAGGACACTGGAGGTACAGGCAACCAACCTGCACAGTCAAAGGTGGCAGAAGTCAGCACAAATTGATCAGAAGCTTTGAGATCCTCTGTGCAAATACGCTAACCATGTGCAGAACAGAAAGTTTAGGCTGAGCAGAGGAGAGACAGCAGTATCACTGCTTGTGCTGTGTCTCTTTACTGGATAAACAAGAGTCCTGTAGATAAACAAATATTGTAAGCCTAGCATTTTCCCCACTTCCAGATTTAGATATAAACACACACATGAAAAAAGTTTCTTAGAATAAGCTGGACTGTTTTGGCTTTTGGCACTGGAAATGATAGAGATTTGTGTCAGTGGGGCTCCAGAGTACATTAATCCTTTATAAATGTTTTTTAAATAATACATGTGCCCTGAAAGAACATGTGAGGACTGCCTTATTAAACTGAGATCTAAATTTAAAGGTGTTTTTGAAGAAAGGCATAATTTATTAAACTGTTGGCAGCACCTTCCAGTCTCACAGAAAGCCCCCAGCACAAAATTCCCCTTCCTGCCCTGCTGGGTCACTCCCCAGCCCTGGCAAAGCCCACAGTACCCTGCAGCAGGACGAGGCAGGGAGCTCTGTGGCACTGGGATGCTCCTGCTGACCCTCCTGCCCAAGGGCTCGGTGCAGAGCCCAGCAGCAAGAAACAGTAAGCAGCAACTCGTGAAAACCTTGCCTTCTGTCATGGGAAGACCACATATGATGCCGAGTACATTAGTGTATAGTAAGAAATCCCTGTGATTTTTACCATGGCTTTCTAGCTCAACTTTGGTCTCTGAAGTTCTAAGCCAGCAAACTCTTATTTGTTATGCTTGTTTTAGGCATCTGGAAAATTTCCATGCTTACAGCACAGCCCCCAGTAAGTGTTTTACTCTGTCAGCAGCCTGTTGACCTACTTCAGAAGGAGAAACATGTATGTCCAGAAGCAGAGTTCTCCAGTGTTCTAGATTGCAAGGCAAGATGTATTCTATTCCCATCTGTATGGCAGATTTCCTTTGTCGAGTGGGCAGTCTGCCTTATCTCTCTCTGAGTGACCACAATCACTCCTCCCTCGGGAGGAGACGTCTGCTGATAACAGACTATTGAATGTCACTGCACAACTGATAAGAACTAGAGCATCCCATTGTGACATGCTCCACCCAGAGGGAGGAGCCCAGCATTCCTACCTGGATATAATCTGGAGGTTCTGGAATACCAGCACAGCTTCTCCACTGGATTTCCCTGAGGAACAGCAGCTGCCTCTTCTTCCACTGGATCATCACTGGAAGAATACACCCTTTTCTGCAAGATCCCTGCTCCAGCAGAACCACACCTGACACTCCAGGACGACTGCAGCCACAATTCCAATTGGACTGCTACCAACACCCTGACCCATGGGGTGTCATGTTGTGTTCTGATTTTGTCAGTGTTGTTTTAATTTACTGCATTGCTTATTTTATCCTTTTATTTTCTTCCCTATTAAAGAACTGTTATTTCCTGCTCCCATATTTTTTGCCTGAGAGTCCCTTAATTTAAAATTTATAGCAATTCAGAGGGGTGGGGAGGGTTTACATTCTCCATTTCAGGGGAGGCTCCTGCCTTCCTTAGCAGACTCCTGTCATTCCAAACCAAGACAAAGCCATACTGGTGATTCCCCTTTAGCTCTGGCACAACCAGCAGGAATACCAGCCTCCTTTTCCTTGAGAGTGGCCTCTGGGCACAGGGTGCTTTTGGGGATTCCCAAGAACCTGGGCTTTAACCCACTGAACTAGAGGAAGCACTGATCCCTTTTTATCCTCCAGAGGATAACTCAGACTTCTGCCATAAGGGCATGGCAGGATGGGGAGCAGGGGATGTGGACAGCTGACTCAAAATCTTCCCCTTGGTCCTATGGAGGGTCTGCCTGCCCTGGGGCTTGTTTGATGCATCCTACATTACCTACTCAGCAACGTTAATTTTTTGACAACATTTATTATCAGATGAACAATTTAATGACAAATAAAAGCATCAAAAAAACAGAGACAAAAAAAAAAGACAATTCTGACATTCTAGACCTCCAATTTGAGGTCTAACACCAAAGAGGTCTGCAATAAATTGGAAATTTTCTTCACACACTGGAGATCAATAAATGTAATTATTTGGACTTAAACCTCATGAATTCTGAAAAGCTGTTCGGATTTACTTGAAGAATAAGTGCTGCTTTATAGGATGTCAAAGCTGATCAGAATAACAACACCCACAGCAAAGACCCTATCAGAGGCAATGAAATCTTGCAGTCACTTGCTACGCTGGTGCTTTTCTTAAAGGAACATTACCAGGGCACAAATCAAGTTAAAAGAATTGATGTCCCTTCTCCAGAGCTATTAACAAAGCAAGCTGGGCATGTAAACCTCTCATCATTCCAGTCTCCAGCTCCTATCCTACACCTAACAGATTCTTCAGATTTCATTTGTTTTCCTCAGTAACACTAGCTGCTCAGGCTTATGATTTCTTTATGATGCTGAAATTAGACTCCTGTCAGAGATGGGGCTCAAATCCAAACCCGATTTCCACAAATCTGTATTCTGGGATTTGAGAGAAAATAGCATTGGCATTCAAGACACACTTGATATCAGAAAATTAAAACATGAACAGCAAGCTAAGTCAGATGCAAAATCCACACCGGTTTGGTCTTTTTCCAGAACCCTTACGTTCACTGGAATGAATCAGGGGTAATTCCACTAAAGTCAAGGTGCTGCTCAGCTGGAAAACTGGCATTAGAAGAGAATTTCTCAGGCCCTAGGGTTGAATCACTTTCACTTTACATTAATCCTCCCTGGTTTTCCAGCACTGCACATCGTGGCTGTGTTGAGCTCACAGCAGTACAGGACAAAGTCTGAAACAAATTTGTTCCCAGCAGCAGCCTAGCAGCCCAGAAGTCTATGCATTTTAACCAAAGCAATGTGCTGGAGCCAAAGTGCCATCTTTAGAGATCAGATCATTTAGGCTGTACTTGCCTTGGTAGCAGTAAACAGATTTTTAACCAGTTCAGAGGGTGCCTGAACTCATCTAAGCAGAAAATACAGCTCAGTCCCTCCTGTGAACCCTGTGGCTGAGCTGCCCCTTCCTGGCTGCCCAACCCACTTGATCATCTCTGTGCACCACTCCAGGCCCCTGGCAGCCACAACCTGCCTGAATACAATCCAGCAGTCACTGTTAGGATGCTGGTGTAGATTGATGTATATTCCAGGTCAGCATCTGAAACACTCCAGCCAAGACAGCCCCAGATCATGGCTTTTATTGTTCCTGCAAGACAAGCTTCAAGCCACACCATCTGCTGAGCTGTTCTTTTCCACTTAACTAAAACACAGGGAAAAGTGCATCCCAGTCCTTCAGCTGGAGCCCAAAGCAGCTGTCACTCCACATACCTGAAATCTGCATGTGCAGTGAGAGGGGCTGCTCACTATATGCAGAGAGCTGTAATTATTCCAGCAAGTCTTTCTGACAGAAACATAACTAATCTTTGCCTCTGCCAATCTGGTTCAGAGCATTTCCCACACTGCAATAAGCATCAAAGTCCACAAAACAACTTCTTAAAGTGGTAGAACACTGTCTTGATTTGCAAAGATCACCCAGGCTGTCTGCAAAGACAGAACCCATAGGCAAAGAGCAAGCCACTGTGAGATGATGAAAAAGGATAAAAATACCTGAAATTCTCCACATTTCAGGAAAAAAGCTGGAAAACATATTCAAAGCATTCATAAACTTCAAGGAGAAGTAAGCTAAGCAGTATCCTTCCTTTTTATTTCCAGCCACCGCAGGACAGGCCACTTTGCAAGAATGCTACTAAAGGTGGACATGTATTGGGATGTGGATGATGCCACCTGACAGTGCTGTGAGAGTTTTTATAGAGGCAGGTAGAAAAACCAAGTAGGATCAAGTCAGGCAGAGGAAAGGGAATTTATTTACTTTGTAGCAGAGCCTTTATCTCCCCCAAATGTCCAAAAGATATCAAGATAGGTCCTGCCCCAAGGAAGGGAGGCTAGAGTGACTATCAACTATCTGTGTATGTGTGGTTCACTCCTTGGAGACAGCTGAAATCTGAAAGGCTCCTCTTGCCCTTGTCCCTGAGCACACCTACACCACTACAGCACAGACACTCATCACAGGTAGGGACAGCCACTCCACATCAGGATCAGGGATTTTAGGAAAAAACCCACCCGGATCCAAAAGAAATGTTCACTCAGCAAAGCCCAGTTTCTAAGGAGAGAACCATTCTCCATAACTGACTCTGGTAAACCATGCTGTGCCTGGCATCTCTGCTGGTTGCACTTACTGCTCTTATAAGTCATCCATTTATCACCTACAATCAGCCTGTAAGACCTGGTTAAAATCCCCCCAGGAAGCAGGAAAACAAGCAGGATAAAGGCTAAGCTAGTAGAGAGGAAAGTTGGATGATTTTGTTTGTTTATGAAGTAAAGCAAAAAAATGCCACAGGTGACAAAACAAGGAACTCCATCCTTCTGCACATCGCCAATTTCACCACATTGATCATATTCCCTACAGACATGGGCAAATGTTGCCTTCATTTAGAGAAATGGGTAAAGATGATAAATAACCTGACAGCCCAAAATGAATCACGGTCTGTCCATGGCAACACCAGAGAAGATGCAGAGTAAGGGCCTAATTCACCAGTTATAACAGAGCTGAGACAAGAGTCAAGTTCAAGAGCTGACAAAACCAGCAAAAATTCCAATTGCTACCTGACATTAGGACTTTGATGTTGTCAGATACCCACAAGAATGTCCAGCTGATGCTTCACGTCAAAGGAATCAGCTTTCCAAAAGCCTTTGAAATGATAAGACAGAAGAACATTCCCCTTCTTCAGCTACACAGTTCTATGCTTCTGGGTTTTGGAGGTTTTCTCTTTTTTCATCCCCAAACAAGTAAATTGAGTTTTTCAGCAAATAATGACAGAGGATCAGTGGGGGATAGATGTCAGAGGCATCTCTGTATGCGTCACGCTCCCATTTCTATTATTCTTCCTTTACATCTTCTGTTTCAACCTGCCTGCATTACAGACAGATATTGCTTTCTGTTGCATGGAGATCATTACACTTGTAATTGGAAACCTCATGAAATTTTTCTTCCCTCATCCCCTTGGAGGAACAGCTGACAATAGAAACTTGGGTGTCAAACTGTCATTCAGATTATGGGAAAGGAGGTATAGCTATGGAAACAGCCTAGCATTTTTTCACTTTCTCTTTCATCCTTCAAGTACAGTTAAGAGTTGATAAAGAGGTTGCATAAAAAGCCCTGAGTAATTGGGACCAAGGTGAGCACAAATATGCTAGGTACAGACAGATGTTCTCATCAGCTGCAGTGGAATTTTGAGTCCTGACTACTTTTATATGCAGCTGATTTTCCCCTTCCAGTCCATGTTGGAAAGAAAGATTCTGTTCCAAGTCTCAACTCACAAGAAGAAATGCTCTTCCATAGGGAAGTCTCTCCTTCCTGCCATGCTGAAACCACACTGACTGCATCAGCTTCAACATGCCACCTCTCTCTGTGTTGTACTGCCTTGTATAAACTGAAATTAGGGGTTTTTTCCTCTAGAAGCAATACTTGCCATTTTGTCCTGAGTCTCTGCAAAGATTGGCTGAAGTGACCTTGGCCAAAGACAGGGTCTCCTAGGTGCTCTTGCTCTATCAATAGCTATATTTCATCATCTGGAAAAATTGCAGGGAACATTCTTAATAGTGATGATATTTGATATTCCTTCTATTACTGGTTTCACCATCTTGTGATAAAAGGCCCTGAGGCAGTGAGCAGAAAAACACAGCAAGAGTAGAGGCTGGAGTAGATACTAATGGAAAGGTCAGCCCAAGAGAGAAATGGCAAAGAAATTTTCCTGGGTAAAAAGAAGGGAAAGATGAAGTGGAAAGAATGGTATAGGAAAGGTTTTCACTTCTATTAAAAAAGAAAATATTAAATTGGGGCTTTAACACCTTGTTATGTGCAAATGCCATCAAAGACTGAGGCAAAAGAGCCTTCTGTCCATCTGTGGTGTAAGAGCAACAGAGATGCTTAAAGACCTTTTTCTCTATGTAGTTGAAAGGCTGCATAAGGACTGCAGTGAAGAAAAGAGCAAAGTGTTCCGTAATTATGGCGTATTTTCTAAAAGGAAAAATAAGAGTTTCAACAGGAAATGAGAGCAGATGTAAGGAAGTCTCCCTGTTTCACTAGTCAGGTTAGAAAACTTCTGCATTACCTTTTATAGGGATAGTTTCTTTTTTAAAGTTGTGTCTGTTTAAAATATAAGGAGCCTTGAGCTGGCCGTTGTGTCCACTGTCTCTTTAAAACAGAGTGAAGCTGAAGCTGGAAACTGTCATGCTGTACTTATTTATTACATGTTTACAGTGGCCTGCCATGAATGCTGAGCAGTTTCCAAACATTGAAGAAGAATGGAGCCACATCTCAAGATCTCATACTCTCAGAGAAGATGACGGAGGTTAAGAGAACAATATGCAATTTAGGTTTAAGATTCATTTTACACCCAGGCAAATTTCTGTCACTTTGGCAATGCTAAGAGGATTCCACATAGTAAAAAGGGTGATTTATTGTTATTTTATGGCTCCTTTCTATTTTCAAGATAAGAAAAAGAACCCTTCTATAACTAAAAATCGATCTTCAATGTACAGATCTGTTCAGTTCAGAGTAAACAACCCAGTAGAAATGTGTCTTTAAAAGGATTCTAAAAGTAGAAAGAGAAATGCTACCATACACCTAATGTTTCCAAACATCTTTGGCTTTTTCTGCCTTCAAGCATGCTCTGGGCTGACTTTCTAGCTGCTTAGCTGGGATTTCTCCTTTGCTGGCAAAGACGAGGCATTCCCTCTGCGCTCAGCAGCTGCAACACGTTACTGTCCCTGGGATCAGTGCTCTGAGAATTGAAGCCCCAGGCAGGGGAGTGATTTCCATCATCCACACAACATTCTCTGTGCTCCCATGTGGATGGTAAACTCACTGTGAGGACAAATGCACCCTGGCCTGAGCAGGCAGGAGGCTCCTGCTTGCACACCCTGAGACAAGCCGCTGACTCGGGGCAGCACCCAGAGCCAGCCAGAGGACGCAGACATGCACCTCTGTCTGCTGGCAAGGTGACACAGAAAACACTGGGAAAACACTTCTCTGTTCAGTTACCCATAGACCAGGAGTTGGTCTTCTCCATGACTGACACCCTCCCACTCTGTGACACCAGTCTCCCCAAAATTCTTCTGGCATGCATTGCTCCATCCCCCCAGGACCAGACACAGCAGCACCATAGAGCCAAGCCATTCTCTGCAAGGATGGTACTTGCTTCACCTCTCAGCAAGCTGCACACAGCAAGGTTTTATCACTGATTTATGAGACTGTCATGCTGCAGGCCAGATTCCAATCAGCCAGTTTGTAAATTTGAGTAACCGAGCCCTATCTCAGAGCATTTTTCCAGCATATGCTGTTGTAGCAGATACAGTTGTCAGCACAGGATCCCTGACAAGAAACAAAGATTTTTATTGTGTTCTCTAATGCAGTGATTCATCTTTTTTTTCAGGTTTCATGTATTATTAATTGTTATTATTATTTTTTATAATTTGTTAAGCACTTAGAGCATATTTCTCCACACACATGACTAAATTATGGTCCTGATCTTTGAGAGGCTGTATTTTCAGGAGACAGATTTTTCTCAGAGACTGCTATAAGCTCATCATAATTTCTGCAATATTTACAGTGTGTCTTAAAGGTCTACCGCCTAGATCTTCAGCTTTCATTTTATTTTTGTGGGCATTTCTTCTCCTTCTGTTTGCAATGAGATGAAAGAGACTTGGAAATCTAACAGATCTTTTTTAAAAATGCCTGCAGTTTGTTCTTATTAATCATTTGATTTCCCAGCAAATCCCATGAATTTTCAAGAACTACAGAAGACTCATGAAAAAAATGTGTGAAAGCAAATGGTGGTAAAATTGCACTCTTCAAGCACCACAAAAAGAAATACCTCATGTTTTATACTCATTATTGTATTTCCTGTACCATGGGTTGTGCTACATGAGGGTATACAGGAGAAATGAGCTCTGATCTCCTCTGGACTATGTTGTTGGTTCATGTACAGTAGTCTCTGATCAGGGGGTCTGGGCTTGACATGGTTCCTGCCCACCCTTTCCACCTCACCAGGGTTTCTCAGGGCATGTGTTTGCCCTGTGTACTACAAAGCAAAAAATGATCCAAGCTTTGAGACAAGGTTTTACTTAAGGCCTTCACAATCCTTGCATGAAGTGTTGCAGTTTCTGATTTAGACTCTCTTTTCAGATACAATGAATAAAATCATAAAATGGTTTGGGTTCAAAGGGACGTTAAAGATAATCTAACCTAACCCCACTGCCATGGACAGGGACACATTCCACTAAATCTATGTCCTGGTTTTGGCCAGGACAGAGTTAATTTTCTTGCTATGAGGGGATGGAACCTGGAGATGTGAGGGCATGTCCAGGTTGTCATTCTACACCAGCTCACCTCACTGTTGGAGGGCAGAAGGAAGGGATTCCTGCTTCCTGAAGAAGATGAGTATGGCTTGCAGTAGGGACAAAGAATGGGCACACAGAAGGTCTGTCCAACATTGGTTTTCACTGTCCATGGCTTAGTGAATATTTTTGCACGTCAGTCATCCTCTCTTTCATACACTGTTGCCATTGGTATTGTTGCCATTACTGTTTGTTCCCTTATCTCATTGGTGTTTCCAGTAAATTTTTCTTACCTCAACCCAGAACCTTTCATGGCTTCCTCAGGGGAAGGAGAACGAGCTGTGTGTGATTTGGGAGACTGTTACAGGGTGGGGCACAGGGCATTAAATTAGGGAGTGCCATTCCTAAACCACAACAGCCAGGTTGCCCAAAGCCCCACCCATCCTGATCCTGAACACTGCCTAGGATGGGGCACCCACAACTTCTCTGGGCAGTCCATTCCAGTGTCTCACTACCCTCACAGTAATGAATTTCTGCCTTGTATCTATCTCTCTCGACCTGCTGGTCATGCTGGAATAAAAGAAATAATATCCATGTCTACAGACTGGGACAGCAAGTGCTGGGATGTGCTGTGCTACAATGGCTGGAGTAGGAAAAGCAGCTTGCAGCAAGGAGTAAATGACAGGTGGGAAAACTCAGGTTAGACAGTGGTGGTATTGCAGCTGCTCCATGCATCTTTGAGAAGTGAGACCTCTTTTCAGCACCTGGAGGCAGGAAAATAGTTTAGAGAGATCCACAGTGCCTGATTCTGCTGGCCAAACAGCCACCTTTCACTCTCCCAGCTGAGAGCAATACCATATACGAGACAGGGGAGAGACTTGTGGTTATTTATTGTTTTAAAATGAACTAGGCATATTGATTATTTTTCCCCTTTTCTTTCTGAAAACACGATTAAGTTGGTATAACAAACAGCTCCACTAATGGACTGTGTCAGTAACTGATGGCCATCTTTGGCTGCAGTTAAATAAATCCTTCTCTACTTGTTTCACCCCAGTGTTCCTTCCCCCAGCAGTGGTCACACTGAAATCCTTCCAGACCCACCACACATGGTTGTCCTCTCAGAGTGAGTGTCATTATTTAGTCTCTAGAGGGCCCTGGTGCATGAAATGAGCAAATGTAGCTCCTTCATCTGGCCCTGACTCCTTATCCCATTTAAGCAACACAGGGCAGCCACCTTCAGCCAGGGGCTCAAGAAGGGCTTTGTGGCCCTTCAGAACCTGACTCTGGAGAAGCACAGCAAGGGGACAGCCCCAGACTGCTATCCCCCACTCCCACACAGAAAACGTGACAGGAGTGGGACATGCTGCTCACAAAGGTAAATTGGAAAGAGGACAACTCAGGACATCCAGTCATGCAGACAGTGCCTCTGGCTCTCTGGGACCCATTCTGAAAAAAAGTCCCTGAGTTCAGAGATGAGCCCATATAGAGTGAGAACATCCCAGCAAGGCTCCTGCAGGCAAGGAGTGCCACTCTTTTTTGTGCTGTCAGATCATACCAGACCATGTCCCCAGGTTTCTATCACAAAAGCATCACAGTGCCATGACTTTGAGCCCACCTAGGGGTAGGAGCTATGAGGCTCATTCCAGGCCACAGGATGTCCTCTGCACTTACAGCAGTGCTAGAACAACATTTGTTGTTGGACTGGCATTGCATATGGCCATGCACCACAGCTGCCTGAAGGTCTTCTGTTGGTCCATAATGCAAGTTTGGTGGAATTAGCCACATCTGTGAACTGACCCACAAGCTGGTGGGGCTGCTTGCACACCCCAGATTTGGCACATGAATCAAAGAACCACTGATTCAAGGGTCTGTTAGGCATGGGGCGGGCCCAGCTGAAAGCACCCACACCCTGAGCTGTTTCAGGGGAGGGAAAGAACCTTGTGCAGAGGGCTGAGGGCATCAGTCATCTCTCTGAAAGGATGGCAGAGAGCAACCTAGAGTATAAATAACTGAAACTCACAGCCCAGGACTTTCTGTCTCTGTCAGGCAACCCTCGATAGACAGTTGTGAGAAATACAGCAGCCACATGGTAATAAAAAACAGGCTTACATTTGTCACCTCATTGAATCCAGGTATAAAATATGATACATCTTTCTCCAGCAGACAATGTCTTCTGTATCATCTGCAGGCCAGGTTCAGCCCCGCTGAGGCTCCTGAAGGAAGGTACAGATTACATGCACATGTGTGCACAAGGGAACCTCCACGAGCACCTAACATGATGAACTGACCACCTTCCTGTAGGGGAAGCTCCTGCAGAGAGGATTAAACTGCCACCAGTTCTGACTATTCTTTCTACTGAGAAACATGCAGGTGTACTCAAAGGCAGAGGTTGGCTTCTAAGTATTCACCTGAAGTGTCTAACAAAGCAAAATCCCTGCATTTGCAGACAAGCTGACTGTCATGCTACATTGCCTTCTCATCACAGTGACACCTCAGATACTTGCAGAGTACTGGTGTGAAGAAAACTACACTTGTACACAGTGACTGTGCATGGACAGGATACTGCCAGGGAACTTGCAATGGTAATGGTGGTAATGCTGTGCTTTTCCAGGTGTTTTTCTACCAAATGGTGTGAGAAGTGGGACAGTTCTTCCAGAACTGCAGCAGGAC
The DNA here is from genome assembly GCA_024362935.1 of Setophaga petechia. Taxonomy (NCBI): domain Eukaryota; kingdom Metazoa; phylum Chordata; class Aves; order Passeriformes; family Parulidae; genus Setophaga; species Setophaga petechia. Next base: position 58,957,269 of record JANCRA010000002.1, read on the forward strand.
TGCAGGGCCACAAGAGCACAACTCAATACCCCTACACCATCCGCCACTATGGCTGCACAAGAAAAACCCTACAAATGCAAATATTTTCCAAGGAAGCACAGTTTTGGTCCTAAATTTATAAATGATGCTGAAAACCTAGAAAACATAGATACTTTCCCCAGCTCACCAGAAGAACCTTTTTCTTGCTGTCCTAGACTCTGCCAGCACTGGGAGTGGCTGCAATCATGCTTCCTGCATTGAGTTGCATGAATAGTTGAACTTCCTTGCGTCAGTGTGGTGTGTCTCCCTCAGATCATTCCTGGATTTTGCTTGAGAGTCTCCTCAGTGTGTCCAAAGTTGCTCTCATACAAGTTCCATTCTGTTACCTCAGACTGATGATACAGCTCCTCTCAAAAAATACAATGGAGATGTGAAAGGGATGTGGGCTGCACAGCTCACCTTGCAGTTTGGCAACAGGGCTCCAAAACCTTCAGCTGAGCTCTGCATTTGGCCAAAACAACTGTTATAGTATGGAATTGGGAGTTTTCTCTTTTTTTGTTTCCTTGTTTCAAAGGCAAAAAGAAGATGGAGAGAAAAGCAACCTAATAACAAACCCACTTCCACTCACAGTCAGGGAGAAGTCCTCCACATACTTCCAGCTTGAATGAAACCAAATCAGTTTCATCACATTTTCACAGAAAAATATTTTTAATTCATTGACCATCTATTTTAGTCATGTAGTTGCAAATGTAAGTACTGAGAATAGATGAAGTGGCAAGACAACTCTCTTTAAACAAAAATCCAAGGCTGTCCCAGAGTACCTTGAGCACCATTGCATTCAACACACATTCCTCACACCACCAGGAGCCTGAAAGTCCCCCGTGCTGCCATGTCCTGTGATGGGACCTGTGAGCTCTGTAGCTGAGCCAGGCATCCTCCAAAGGCTCTGCTGGGGAAGGAGACAGAAGCAGTGCTCTGGGGAAGAGGGGCATCAGCACAGCTCAAGGCCAGGAAGGCAGGGAGTGCCTGGCAGGTGTTCCTAGAAATTGTTCTGAAAGTCCAGCTTCCCATTTGAGCAAATATTTGTGTTGGCACTAATCACATCTGCCTTTCTCAAGCTCTCCCTGGTAATGCCTTCATTCATATTCCTGTGTAAAGTTCTGATTGTAGTTAAGAGTTTCCACAGACTCCTCTGCACGTACCACTGAAATGGGGTTACTTCATGCTCTGGCAGATAGATGGGATTGTACTGTGTATACTTACATTTTTAAAAAAAGATATTGCTAATGCATTTCAGTAATGATAATTTAAAAAAAGTCTTTCTAGCCATTACAGTAATGGCTTTGAGCTAATTGCTTGCATTTGCACTCAAATATAGTTCTCCCCTCTCTGACTCATTTCCATTTTTATGGAAATCAGCTTGCTTACTACACTTTTAACTCACAGCTCTTGAGGACCAGCTGTTGTCTGACTTCCTCACTCAGGTAGGAATATTATTCCTACTATTCCTACTGCACTGATTGCAGGAGGACCACTTGTGGAGGAAGATGCTACTTAGCACAGGTAAAATTTCCAGAACCTGACTTACAGTCCACAGGATGTTGTGGGAGATGCTGTGTGCTTCTTGTAGCTGATGAGTTACACCCTGAGGGATGCAGGCAGGCAGAGCCATCTCCCCTCAGAATTAGCTTTCTTGCAGTTCTCTCTATTGCCTGAAATAGAAAATTAGAAAATAAATAAGGGAGCTCTTAGTGACTCCCCTATGTCATATGCTGAACATGCAGCTGCTCCAGGAAGACTTTTCAATGTGGCAGTCCCTGTCCCCTCAGCCTCCTTGCTGATCACAATAATTTCCATGTTAACAGGCAACTGTTCTCCACAAGGCTTTATGTTGTACTTGGCACCAACCAAAAAGGAGGACCAAGATTGCTTTAAGGCCCTTTGAACTTCCTGTTTGACAAGTTATTGGAGCCGCAGGGGACGACAAAGGACTGTGAGGCTGGAAATTTGCTTTGCCCAACCTAGAGATAAGAAAGCCCGTCCCACAATGTGTAAGCTGAGGCCACAGTTCGATAGGGTGCACAGCAGCTGACAGCCTTGCTCCAGCGACTACACATGGCTTCTTTTCTCTTGAGCACCAAGACAAGAGAAATGTGACTTAGACATTGTTTAGACATGCATTTGGAGTCACCTTCAAGCATTTACTGAAGAGCACAGTGACTGACTCTGGTCAAGGATTGTTGCACATTTCATAGGAGAGCACAATACCTGTCAGAAAGTGTCTGCTGCCTAAATGCTGCAAAGCTCCCTCTGCTTGGAGCACACCCAGACTAGCTTGAAAGTGAGAACCATGAGCAACAGACCCTGAATTCCTGGGAAAAGAATGCCAGCTCTGAAACATGTGTTGGACACTGACTTGAAAACAAAAGGAAAATATTCCATTGCCTTCCTGATGTTCACGTGCTCTTTTACCACATGTCATCTGGCCATGCAGATTCAGAGGGTAGGAAGGGAGAGGTGCCTGAGAGAGGGATGTGTGCTCTGCCAGGGGTCTTTTTTCTCCAGGGCATCTGAGAGAACCCTTAACACCTGTTGAGCACCTTCATTTCATCTTTGCTCAGCACTGTGAAGTCTTCCAGTATGGGGAGGGCAGCTCTTAAAATACCTGTTTGTGTTGTTGACAGAGTCAAGTTTGGGCTTGAGTTCCCAGATCTGGTGAACTCAGGCTGTGCTGTAGTCAGGTGCAAGCCTCACAAGACTTTGGTCATGTTAGGGGAATTTGCCTAGGCACCACTGTCAGAAGTGTAGGTTCTGGTCATCTCCCCTTTCCATCCAGCAACTCAGCTGTTCGGAAGAGCCGCTATTTATTCCCTCATCCCACTTTGCACAGATCCATGTACTCAATGTTCTCCTCACCTCTTTGCATGTTATTTATCTGTCATTTTGTCCTTCTCACTCAAGACTTTTAAAAAGCAATCCAGTCTTTTCTAAGGCAAAGGCATCCATAGGTGTCTCCAGGAATTTGTCCAAAGATTGCTCTGTCCACTTCAGTGCTGGACCTAAAATATGGGACTGTAGCCCTGAAAACTGAATGAAGTTACTTTATTATTTTGTCCTACTGCATACAGGTGGCTCTTTTTCTTCAGTCATGACCCAGCTGAGGGAAAAATTAAGTGACTATCTTATAGATTTACATTCCCAACACAGTATTTGTTGCTTTATGCCCCTAAATCTATCTGTCAGCTCCTATTGCATATTAAGGCCCTTGCTGGAACAACAGCTTCACTGTTCTTAAATTAGTTTTCCTAGTTGATGTTTAAATGAAAAGAGACATCCAATTTGTGACTGAAAATGTTTGTCACTTCTTAGGGGGATCCAGACACACAAAATACAATTAACATCTCTGAAGAACATTGCATAGAGGTTCAGGAGCAGCTGACAGGGAAAATGAAAACAAATAAAATCAGTTGTTCTAATACCATAACTCGAGTGGCAAGTGCAATCTTCTCCCTTTATCTGAGGTCGGAATTGCTTTCCTGCAACAGCTTTCATTATGAAAATGTGGCACTTCTCAGCACCAGAATATTAAGACAACACATGCCCACGGGGGCCCAGATCATTTTAACGAGGAACAAACAATCCAGAATGCAGCTTTTATGGCTTTTTTCTGAGCTAACACCTGCTTTGCAGCAAATGAACAATGGTAATGATAAGCACGACAGCTCACACGTATCTGGGCTGAGATGTGCGTCATCAGCATCTTTTCCCTCTCACCACCTAAAGAAGGGCCCAGTGGCCAATGTCACTTTTAGGACTGGCAGAACATTTGGCCACTGGCTTGGGGCAAGCTCTGTGATTCCTCAAAGTTGTTGATCTTATGGGATGGCCCTGACCTGCTCAGGAGACTGTGAGATCAGTCAGGCTACTGAAGGTCTTGGAGTCTCCTGAGAAATTTATTGAGAAGTGGAAGGAAGTTTGCTCCTATTTTATTACTGGGGCTCAGGACTCTCAAGACAATTGCTTACAGAGTGAATAAATGACCCAGGCAGAATATAAACAGAAAGTCAGACCCCTGCTTTGTGGCACCTCCCACAAGGCTCCCCAGCTATGTATTTTTTCAACATTAGGTTGGGAATAGGAAGAGGTGGAGAAAGCAGGAAGCTGCTTACCTACCTGTAGTTTTCTGCAAGTAATTATATCAGATACCTTTCTTAAGGCCTGACATCACCATCCAGACAAAAAAAAAAAAAAAAAAAAAAAAAGAAAAAAACACACCAAAAAAACCCAAAAAAACCAAAACCTTGTAAGTGTACTAATTCTTAAATCCTGCTTTATTTATTCTCTAAATGAGCAGGTATCAGAGCTGGGTCTGTGCAACTGATGTGCCGGAACTCCTCACAACGGAGCCTCCTCGCCAGATCAGACTCGATATCCTGGGGCTAAACTCTGCCAAAGTTTACACAGCAGCACATTTCCCACCTTACTGGGAAGTTCCAGTGGTTTCTGCCACTGACATTGACTGTGAGAGCAGTTGCCCATGCTCTAGCTGGTGAAGGCAGTGTGGTGATGCCTGGCTGGCACAGCCAGCCCTGGAGCCAGTGCAGTGCAGCCCTCTCAGTGAGAGACAAGCCACCTGTCTGGAAGTGACCCATGGGCTAATCAAGGCTATGAGTAGAGCCAATCTGTTCTGTGAAATAATTTCAGAATGGTGAAATGTAACCTTGAGGTTGAAGTCCAACTGGTACAACAGCTAGTGAAAACATTATTAAAAATTATTTTTAAATACTTTTAATTCAAGTAGGAATTTCCCAGATCTTGGAACTTAGTGCAAAACCAAAATGTATTATCTCTGAGAATCATGTGATCTGCCTTCAGTTATTTGCCACTGTTGTTTCTCCAAAACTGTTCTGTATGTCTTGTCCTTGGCTTGCTTCTATCCATTTTTTGCACTACAGATTGCTTGATGGAAGAGAGATTATGCTTACTAAATTTGCTAGCACTAAGCTGCATGGGACTGCACGTACAGTGGAGGACAAGGTCAGGACTCAGCATGACCTTAACAGGCTGTAGAAATGGTCTGGGGAAGGAAAGCATTAGACAAGGAGTATGCATGGGATTTTACAAAACTGAACAACCACCAACACAAAAACAGGATTTAAAGGCACGGATTAGATAGGAGTTTTACAGGAAATCAACAACACACCCTATGGAACCTTAACCTGCAGCAAAAAACATGCAGGCTGCTCATTAGAAAATACATTTTAAAAGTAAGAGAAACAACTTGGTCATGTACCAAGACTCTGTGGAGTCTCCCATCACTCAAGATCTTTAAGGAGAGATGGGGACAAATGTCATTCATTAACCATTTCTGTACCAGTGATCCTGAAGGAGACAATGGACTACAGGGCCCCCTCTTCCACCTCTGCATTTCCAATGAACTCTGAGGCAGACCTGTGGCAGGACAGCTCTGTTTCTGCACACAGAATTCCAGATGAGGCACAGGAGAATGACTACCCCAGTTCATCCAAGAGCCTGACATCAGGAACAGCCAGGAGCACCCTTAACCTTGTAACCCATGACAGAATGCTTAGAGTAGAGCAAGCTTGGTAAATGTGCCATTAACATCTGCAGAGAATCTAAGATTAACTTGATTTAAGGATTAGTCTTCCTCAGGCTTAGGACTGAATCCAGTTTCTGGTATGGCCACTAAGACACTGTTATCACTTAGGTAGTGACTTGCACAGGATTTGCAATGCTGTAAAGCTGAGACACCTGGAAAGAGTTCATTTCCAGAGCGAAATCATGTAACAGAGCAGCCAGCTGTGGCCCAGCTCTCCCTCTGCCTTCCCAGTCCCTAGAGCTTACAAGTGTCTTACAGACCTCTTGCCTCAGCTCAGGTTATGAAAGGGGTTGTGCTTTTAAGTTCTGGAAGTTCCCCAGTTTGGTCCCTGGTGTTAGCCAGCATAGCAGTCATCCCAGTCACACTGCTGTTGCTTTATTTTTGCTCAGTGGATGAAAAGAGGATTAAAGTCTTCAGAGCTGCCAATCCAGATTCTTTTTGTTACAATCCCCTCATTTATGCAAACAAAACCTGCAAAGCTGGAAGGAGGCTGACACATAAGGCTTAGAGTGGAGTGTGGAATAGTGATGCCACATTTTGCCAAATAGAAAATCTATGTGCATCTCACTGGGAAATCAAACAGAAACCTTAAAGAAGATGGAGGGGAGCAGAGAGGATGCCACAATTCACCCACACACACTGAAAGCAAAAAGACAAGAAAACCCTCAAGACCTATGACTGACAAGATAAAGAGAGAAAGTAAATATCTTTGACTGGCAATATGCTTTGAAAACATATGAAAATACTTCTGTACCTTCTGGTTACTTCTGTTTCCCTTTGGGATTCCACTGTACTTGCTGGGATGGTAATGAAAGTGACAGAGGACAAAGAACACTGGTTTTCTGTTGGCAGAATTTTGGTTTTCCTCCTTCACTTTCCTTGAAACAAAATCATGATTCTTCCATTCTCCACAGCCTGATCCCTTTCTCCTTTCTCAAAAGAAGATTTTCTGGTTAAATAAAATAAATGATGGAAACCAATTCAGATGCAGGAGCTACAGATGTCAGCTCTGCCACTCCCTTTCTCTCTTTCCCTTGTTCCATTAATAGGAGAAGCTCATCACTCCTTTTGGAAAAGGATAAAAAATTTTCTTTTCAAGACAAAAAATACATTTTTACCAGCCCTCAAAGAATTACTGTTCAAAATTCACACTCTGTTCAGGATTGCACTGAACTTCTACATGTGAGCAGAATTTCCAGGATAATTCAGGATTTCTCAGAAGGGTTCTGAAAGGGAAATTTTACTAAAAAGATCTACTCTTGCATAAGCTTTATTCAGCCTGCCAAAAAATTGCTAGGTTTGTCTAATCCATCATGAGATATGACACATCAGAAAGCATGATGCAGCTTAAATGAAGGGTGGTATTTTGTAAAAGCATCTGACCTCATGCCAACACCCATCTGCATTCCCACTCTGCTCACGTCCCCGTTTTGTCTTTCTTGTTTACCAGGAGCTGGAGCCTGCCCAGCGCACTCGACTGCACACACAGGCACCCACTAGCAGAAAAATATGATGGAAAGCAAACATTTACCAGTGGCTAGCACGCTTCAACTTCTGTGTGGGCAAACTCAGTCCTGACAGAAAATGGTGAGGTTGATAGCCCTGGCTTTTGAAAGTCTCTCTGTAGGGAGACCAGGGAGCACAATGTGAAAGCAGAGGTTGTTATATATTCACAGGTTGTCCCAGGGCCATTGTGTGGGGAGACAGGCCTTTAGCTTCCATTCAGGCTTATCAAGCTCCTCTGAGGTTACAGTCAGGGAGCCAATTAGCACTAACAATGGCAGAGGTGATTTAGTGATATGGACATTTGTGCATAAGAAAACGATGGGTGCTGTCAGATCAGTGGAATAAAATATCATTCCTGGAGCAGCCCAGTCATGCCAGTTAGCTAGAGGCATCAGGTGTCCAGAGAAATGAACTGCAGATCCTGACCTAAATATAGCCCAATAAGTAATTTTAGTTTGGTTCTTTTGGGGTTTTTTGTTTGTTTGGTTGGTTTTTTTTTTTAATTTTGCTCATTACTCTGCTGTGCTGCCCTTATTCAGCAAAGCATTGAGGTATAGGCATAATCCAAAGCACATCCACACCCTGTCCTTCATACATTTAAAATCATGGACGTGCTTATCTGAATTGCTAGATGAAAGACTAGGAGCACTTTGTGGTTATCTCAAGCACCCACAACTCCTCAGGTCACACATCCCACAAGATGATGACAGAAGTGGCACAGGAACTACTCATAATCCTTGGGAACTGTAAATTATATGATGGTAACATATATAACTGCTCTGTATATCTCTGCCTTCATAAATGCATATACAAATACCAACTAATTCAGTAAATCCTAAATACATGCCCACATATATTGCCCTCTATCTCTTCAGCTTTCCCTGTGTCAGTCTGAATCACTGACATCTCATGGATGCAGAGGGATTCCAGGCAGAGGGAGAGGGAGGATTCAAGACTTGCAGTTCTTAACTTCTGCAGTTTCTAGAACTATTTGTTTCATCTTTCTCTCTTTTCTGCCTTTCCCTTCACTTTTAAATCCTTCACCCTCTATGAATTTTCAGTAGATTCTCCAAGAGCTCATGTTTTCTCCCCATGAGGAGGCTGCGCACAGATTTTCTGCACAGACTGTCACTTTCTCTTCTATCTGCCACTCCAAAAAGAAACCAGTTCTTTCACAGTCCCACACTGGCACTCACAGGTACATCTACTTGCAGCATGACTCTGCAAAATTACCTCTGTGCCTCATTAAAACCACCTAGAAACACCCACAAACAGCACTGAAGTCTGTGTCTGTAGTTTCTGAAACTGCTAACTACTGTGGAAGATGTCACACTCATGAAGAATGTATAAAAGAACAAAAGCACTGTCTCTGCATAAGGGTCCGTGGGCAGCCCACAAGCTGGCCCACAATCTCCTTTCTAGCCCACAATTTCAAGATCAGATATCTTTCATTCACACTTGCTTCAGCACGCAGACATCAGTTAGTATTTTCTAGGATCATTCTGTATAATTAAACACCTCACAAGATAGGGATCTTAGAAGGTATCTTATTAGATGCTCCATAGTGAGACGTACATTCATTCATTCATTACAGAAATACATTTTGTAACCAGCCCAAGAACATAATTTATCAAAACTAAGCATGCAAACAGAATGACAAAACACAACAACAGAAATCACTGCTGAAAGCTGTAGAGCTCTGCTGTTTTTTTGTGAAATGCTAATTTTTTTAAAGACTAGAAATGAGTGTAGGAAGGTCTCTGAGCTTTGGGCTAGAGGAGATGAATACATGAAGGACAGTGTCTCTTTGGTTATTTAATTTTTCTGCTTCCTTTGAAGTCATTGTGAAAGATTTGGTTATACTGAGATGTAGCTGCCTTGCTCACTGTTTCCCACAGAAAAAAATCCATTCAGTAGACAAAGAATTGTATTTTATTTTATCCTACCTGCCTGTTTAAAAAGACACTGTATTATAGAGCACCTGCAGTTAATAGGGCTGTGACATCTCAGCCATATCAGACAAATTTAATTCAGACATCACAATATGAATGCAACTAATTTGCTTTCAATGTGACCATCAAAGAAGCAGGGAAGTGGAGGTGTGGTTTTGTTTCTTTAGACTATAAAAGGAAGACTCAGAGAGTTTTTATATACTACAGCTTTTTAGATTAGAATTGGTTCATGTAATTTTCTTTAGGCATTCAGAGTTACCAGCAATTGTCTTCCTAGTTTCCTTTCTTCAGTAGAGAAATCCAGGACTGCTGTACAATAAAAGAGTTTGTATCAACTCAAATAATAGCAAAATTATGGAATTACAAGAGTCAAGAGACTGTCAAAAGGGAAAGATGGAGAGTGTCAAACTGGTCTGGTTACATTCATGTTAGTCTATTCACTACTGGGCATTACAGATGAAAAAGAAGGGTTTGGCTAAACATTCAGCATCACTGTCTTCGAAGGAGCTGCAGCAGCAGCACCAACATCTCGTTCACCAAGCACACTGAAGCCTCTCCAGCAAAATCAGGAACACCAAAACCAACATTGTGGCTGCTCCATGACTGGAAAATAAAAAGGGGGAGAGGGAGAGGAGAGGAGAGGAGAGGAGAGGAGAGGAGAGGAGAGGAGAGGAGAGGAGAGGAGAGGAGAGGAGAGGAGAGGAGAGGAGAGGAGAGGAGAGGAGAGGAGAGGAGAGGAGAGGAGAGGAGAGGAGAGGAGAGGAGAGGAGAGGAGAGGAGAGGAGAGGAGAGGAGAGGAGAGGAGAGGAGAGGAGAGGAGAGGAGAGGAGAGGAGAGGAGAGGAGAGGAGAGGAGAGGGAAGTCTTCAAACCCACCAACAAGGAAAAAAAGGGGACTGCTTTTCTTGTTTTTAGTGTTAGCATTGGAAAATACTATTTTTCCAACCTTTCTCCAAATACTCTGAAATTGATGCCCAGAAAGGCTAAGAAACTGTAGTTCACAAAATCTTTCATGGGGTTACCTTTTAACAAATGCCAGATTTGGCACAGCAGGGTAACACAGACCCCAACCCAGAGCACATAAGAGCCCCCTGCCTCATCTCCTCCTGCTGTAGAGGTTCTGCCTGTCCCCCCACTTCAGCCTGAAGAGTTTACACCAGAGGAGAAGTTTACACCAGAGCTGGAATCCAGCACACCCTCCATGCCAGGCAGTTTGTCCAACAGCAACAAAATGGAATAACTGAGAAGAGCCATCAGCTTTTACAACTGTTATATTTACAGCAAGTTCCAACTTCCTTTTCTCCACCAAGAGAAAGAAAATTTTGCCTACAGCTCAGACAAATAATGTTAAAAGTCTGGGTTTTTTTTCATTCAGGGAAAAAAAAGTTGCTTCCTAAGTGTGTTTGCAACTCAAGATGGGCAGCAATAATTGCCACAAGAAGGTAGGCAGTGAGGGCACAGAAATATTGTCAGGAGTTCAAGAGGAAAATGAGCAGTAAAGGTCAGGGGAGGGACGAAACAAACGTGGCTGGCAAGGATGAGCAGAGGCAGCAGGATATTTGGATGGCCACAATGTTGACAATGAGGCACACCTCCAGGGACAATTTGGGCTCAGAGGTGGCAGCCCAGCTTTGAGAGAAAAGCACACAGAGGGTATGCCAGGGCACGGACAGGCACCAGAGGCAAAGACCCCTCACAACACCCAAGCCTTTCATCCAGCTCACTGCTGCCTATTGCAGTGACAGCCTCCACGCACGCTGAAGCAAGGGCACCTGCAGTCCAGGTGCACAAGTGATGCTGCCACGACTCTTCAGTCAATTCCCAAGGGACATGGTCCAGGAGCAGGAGCTGTTTCTGGCCTGATGAGCCTGAAGGGAAAGACTGACAAGCTCTGCAAACCACTGAGGACGCCTGCAAAAGCAGCGGTGCCCCTGGCACAGATCCCGCAGCCCCATTCTCCCCACTGCAAATGTGCCGAGCCCACCCCTAAGGAATTTTCATCCCAACTCATAATGAGGTCGACTTCTCTCACGCAGCGTTTCCATAGCAACAAAAAGCCGATTCTAATCTCCAATATAAAAGACGCGGCGAAAGCGGCGCGGTTTGGAGTTCGGGGTTTTGGGGGAGCGCAGAGGCTGCGGCTGCAGCGCAAGCGGCCGTCCCCGGCTGCAGCCCCGCAGCGGCGAGCGGCCAGCACCGCCCCGCGGCCGCACAGGCGCCCGCAGCCCACACGGGCCACCCTCGGGAAGCGGCCCGGGCACAGCTTCGGCGTCGGGATCCCCAGGCTCCCGAGGCTGCCACCCGGGCTGCCGGCTGACCCCGACCCTGCCGCACAGGCACCCCAGGCTGCAGGAGCAGAGCGATGCCAGGGCTCAGGCTTTGACCTGGTGGGGAGCAATGGGACGGGGGGATTTCTGTCCTCTGCCTCCAGGTCCTGGCAGCCCCGGACAGGGACCGGGACATCAATTCAGCTGTGCGGGGCTGCGCTGAAGCACAAGCGTGATGGGAAGTGAGCACTATTCCCTCTCTGGCCAGTATCCTAATTCGGGGTGTGCTATTCGCAATTGCTTAGCCGGGCTAGCAAGCTCCAAACCTCCTTCCTCAGCCCTGCCATGACAGAACAGAGGGGAAAGCACACTGCGCTTCATTCACTGCAGTCTAAAGAAAAAAAAAAAAAAAAAAGCAGAATGTAAAATAAGTAGACCGGCACATAAAAGAGCAAAGCACACGGCTTGGAGCAGGGCTCCTAGGTAGTCTGTTAATGTAAGTAGTAGAAGTGTATATAAGTAGTTGCCCCAGAAACAGCACTTGCTTATGCTGGATGAATACCAATAGTAGCACTGTGGTTCTAATATCACTTCAGGGGCTCACTAGCACTGGCACCTGTGCAAAATAAGACTTCCATTTTCCCTGGCCACATCCTTGAATAACATTTCTTGTCTTCCTGGTTGTGATACATCATCCCAGTACCTTATTCAGGCCTGAAAAATGTCTCCTCCAGATCCCACATAAGGGTAGAAAGAACCAAAAGAACCCCAAGACCGGCTTTTGTGTTCACATCACCATTCTCCAAAACCAAAAAACACACACAACACCTTTTGAATTTTTATTTCTGAGTCATTTTATTAGAAATTACAAAGCAACTCTCTCCAGGAGAGCAAGGGAAAAAAACTCAACCCTGAAATATTTCTAAGTAATTTTGTTCCATATAAACACAAAGCAAAGTTACATATTTCTTTCACATGCGTGTACAAAAACATTTTAAGTAAAACATCCTTCACACATAACATGTGCATTAGTCTCAGAACTGAGCATATAATCAGATTGGCCTCACCTACCCTACCTAATCTTGTTTTCTTGTTTTCTTTTTAAATTGTACATTTCTATGCAGGAAACATCTCTTTTTCTGTACAGCATTATGCATATTCAAATTATCATGGATGGCCTTGGAATTAAATCACTAGGTAGGGTAGTCTGACATAAAACTGTACACATAAGTTGTTACACTGCCATTTATACAGCGAACTTTACTGGATACCAGGCAAAACTCTTCAAAAGGAATAAAAAGGTATTGCTAGAGGGGAAAAGGAATATGATACACAGCACTCTCTCAACTACAATCCTGTATGATTCCTATGCAAAACACTTCAAAAGCCAAGTAATTTACAGATCTTGCTCTCCAAATTGATATCAAAGTTCCTACCAATTTCAATCATGGCAAAATAAATCACTGTAAGACATCAATGCTACTGGATATGGACATGGTCAATACTCACTGTTCCCATTTTTCATCCACCCACTTTTGGAAAGCAAAGGAGAAAGATGAAAGAACTGTAAAAACTGCAGACTGTTGAAGCAGGTGGGTCAGCAGAGTGCTTCACCAGCCATCAGCAAGAAATAGCAGAGAGAGAGAGCAGAGCTTCATTCCAACCCACTGCATAATCTCAGTGTGGTTTGAAATTTGGGGATAACATGGTCAATGAACACACCTCACTAGTTGCCCAAGGCTGCATTAACACCTAGCAAAATTTTCTTTGATTCCTCAAAAGAACATATAGTCTGTGTCTGACTTTGTGAGCTAGTTTTTAAATTCCACTATTTCATGCATGATGAACGCCACTGAAAATATAAGAACCATAAATGTTCAGAGGCGAAGGGCTCACCCAGAAGGTAAAACTTCCACATGCATAAAAGGAAACATCAAGCACTCAAAAGTCAGCTGCAACCCTTAGCACAGTGGGGGAACAGGAGGTACACCTATTACTCTGCCTGCATTTTTAAGTGTATAAGCAGTGCTGATGGGTTTCTCACCTCTGCATAAACATGCAGCCCCAAAGAGAATCAATAGCACTTCTCCCTTACACTGCAACAACACAGCTGACTAAAAAGACAGTGAATATGAACTGCATTTAAATACACTTGAAGCACTCAGGCTTGGCTTGTTGTAGAGTGCGTGTTACAGGGTGAAATGGGTGTGGAAAAGGAATGTGAAATAGTAAAAACATCACCAAAAAAAAGTTAAGACAGAACATCTGCACATGAACAATACAGAGAAAGCACTTAAGATTAACACTTATGAGGTTTAACCAAAGCCCTAGAGAACACTATATTTTCATTTTTAGCCCACTTGAAATCTTGCAAATGAGTAAGCGATGCTGGCAGCAGTCACTCTGTCATTTGGCTCCCAAAAATAGTGCAATGGACTTTGCATAAGTACCTGGCTGCAAGAACACTACTACAAGAACCAGTTTGCAAAGCACCTACAGAGAAGGGCCCAATGACAGGTGCTCTCACAGTGTCAAAGACACAGGTGGCAAATCAGGCTGAGCCTCAGGGCCCCATTCTGGCACATTCTGTGTGTTGTGGGGAACGCTGATCTGCTGGTTTAGCTGAGATGGGCAGCCTGCTCTTAGCCCTGTACTACCATTTGAACTGCAAGCTCTAAATGTGCAGAAAAGAAAAAGCACTGGCCCAGCAGGAGGAAGTCTCTGATTCCCATCCAGGAAAGGCTTAAGTCACATCACTTAACTCATACACTGACAGTGTGGATGTCTTCAGCTGAGGTAGTCAAGTTGAACTCACTTCATGGGCACACAAAGTAAAAATAGACCTTTCTAAAAATGCCATTCATTCAACCTGCTTTATACTTCTACCTCAAGGCCAAAAGGACAGTGACCTAAGAAATTATTATTTCTATTCATCTGCAAGTGTGGTCCAAAGAAACAAGTTTAGATGTAGACATATAAATCTGAGTGAGAAGGTAGCACCCCAAATGCCTTCCTTGCACCTGGACAGCTGAACAGCAGAGTTGTGCTGGTCTCTGTCATCAGCGGCTTTGCTTAAAATCTGGTTGATACAGGACATTTCAGTGACCATCTAAGCATTCTCCAGCCAGCAACAGTCCAACTGAAGTGAAATAAAAGCTTGCAGCTCTCACAAAACTCTCTGAATGATTACTGCGCCTTTTTCTTGCAGAGTAACTATATCTCAAACACACTTCTAAAAGGCAAATATTACTATTCTTTTTTACAGCTGAGAAAACAGGGACATTGCAGCTTGGCTAATGGTGACTCAGGGGGAATCAAAATAAAGATTTCCTGGTATGCTCTTCTACTACTGACTAGGCTTAAAATAGTGAGAATTTACCCCCCAGGAGAGACCTTTAAAACTCTGATGGACAATTTTAACTTCATTGTCCATAAAAGCCTATGGTCACGCATTCTTATTAGACATTGAGACATTTTCTGTTTGGATTCCACTTCTATAAAGTAGAAGAGAAATACAGTTAGGAAAAAAGAATTAAGGCCAGGCATTTTATACAGAAACAAAAATACTATGCCTGAAGCTCATTCTTTCAAAAGATAAACCTGCAATTGTAAAGATAAATGGTAGGTTTGGTAAATTTCCCTCAACCATCCCAAGGGGTTACAGGTATAAAGCCAGTTTAAGTGGCTGTTCATTCTTGATTCATGTTCATTCTAGCTCTTTTGAGAGAGAGACACACTGAATCAAGTTAAAGACCGAGTTGATCAACTGAGGATTGTGAAGAACAAAAAAAATTCCATCAGTCAGCTGAGCCATAAAAGCAAGCAGCAAAATAGATTCTGTTTCAGACTAAGCTGTCAAGATAACAACCTTGAATATGAAAGCTCAGCCAGCCTGAAGTTGCTGCACTCAATCCAATGACAGCAAAGGAAAAGTTTGCATTGCCAGTACAGGCTCACACCATTAGTAAAAGCTGTTTCATTCTCTCCAGAAAACCATATCAACTTCCCTGAACAGATGATCAAGTAATCAACTAGGGAGTAAGCTCTGTTGGAAGAATTGGTGGAGAATGTGAATGTATTGGATGCAGAAGACATAGAACTGTGGCATTTAAAATCCTGAGAAATGTGTACAAGACAGAGTCCTGTACCTTTAGGTTAATATATTTTGTTTAATTTAAGGAATGTCTCAGCAGAACTGCACAAGGGAAATTCTGTCCTGGCCACCCCAAGGAACCCAGGTGTGCTCCTTTATCTTCAAAGACAGCCTTCTCAAAGTAAAAAATCAGTCCTTTCTGACAAACAGAAATTACAGCAGGCATGACAGAAGGCCAGCACAGATGACTGAGGAACTCCTGACTGATCTCAAACACCAACAGAAAGGTACACAGAAGTGGAAGTCAGCAGAGATACAGAAACACAGCCCAAGTATGCAGAGAAAATCAGGAAAGTCAAAGCTCAGCTGGAGTTCAAACTGGTAAGAAGTAAGAAGAAGGGCTTCTTTAATTACACTGGAAGCAAAAGGAAGGTTAAATAAAATATGGTTTACTGTTCAACAATGCAAACAACATGGTAACAAAGGATGCTTTTGTACTCTCAGACTCACGTACACAACATCTTTTTCACCTGTTTTCACTGTAAGTTCTGCTTTAAGGCCTGCCAGGTCCTGGAGCCTTCTAGCAGCTCTAACAGGAATGAAGCATTGCCCACAGAGGGGAAGACTGAGTTAGTGAGAACTTAGGCCCATTGGAACCAACAGGCTGAACATGAAGGCACTGAGGGAGCTGGCTAATGGCACTGTGAGACCACACTACAGCATCTTTGCTATGTCACCATCATCATCCTCAGTGACGGCTCTCCAACTAAAACACCCTGACTTAGGACTCTCCTGCTGCCCACAACAGCCAGCAAGCAGGCAGCCAGTACTCTGAGGGAAATTATTGTTCCTCTTCACTCAGCAATTGTGAGATTGAGTTTGAAGGATGTCATTCATTTTTGTGCTCCCCCTTACAAGGGCACTGCAGCAATTTCAATGGAAGGTCATAGAGCTGGTTTGGGGACTAAAGCACAGAAGTAAGGAGAGCTCAGGCAACATGGTTTCTCCACATTTAAGAAGAGAAAAGGCTAAAAAGAGATCTCATTGTATATAATCCCTTAATAACTGGGTTAGAGAAGGCAGTCAGACTCTTCTCAGAGATGAACAACAACAGAATAAGAGGCAGTGAACACAAGCTGGAACATGGGAAATTCCAACTAGATGCAAATATATTGTTTTTCTTACTGTCACTGTTGCCAAATACAGGAAAATGCTGCCCAGAGAGATTTGGCATCACCATCCTTATAGCTACTCAAAACTCAAATGGACAAAGTCCTTAGCAACCTGCTCTAACTGGGTGAGACCTGAACAGGAGGCTGGAGTAGAAATGCCACAAGGTCCCTTTAAACCAAAGCATTCAATGGTTCTGTAACTTAGAAAATCTCCTCACAACTACTTTTCACCAGCATGTTCCTCGTGAATCTGCCAAAGCAAGCCATGCTACCATCAAATGCAAAGGGTGATCTTCAGTCTCATCAATCAGCATGGAGCACAGAAGCAGCAAAGAGGGGGCTACACATCAAACCTCTCACAGTCATTTCATGTCACACACCAGGGCCAGCCTGTGTTGGAATCATCACAGTACTCTACTAGTTCCTTTCAAGTGTCTGTTGCACACCATCAGCACTGAATAAAACGATTTTTCCTTTTCACATCTTCTTCATCTTTTTCTTGCAGCGCTGGTTGAAGACAGGTGAGGATCCCATCAGGCTGTCAGCAGAATGAGAACCGTAGCTGCTCTCAGAGCCATTGGGGCTTTGTGGCATCCCAGCTTCACTCATGCCTGACATTGGTTCCTCAAAGACATCACTGCCTAGAACCCCATGGCCATGTACATTAGCCTCCTCATTTTCCTGTGGCTCCATTTTCACCTGTGCCAAGTTCCACAGTGGGGAAGCATTCACCTCAGCCCCTAGAAAAAGAAAAAGCAAACAGTAGTAACTGAGTAAAAAGATAAATCACAAACAGCACACAGATACAAGGGACAGCAGCAAAGGTAGAGATGGAGCAAAAGCAAAGCCACAGTTTAACTATGCTGCTGGGGGAAAACAAACAAAACACACCCAAGCACTGTGATCAATAAAAAATGTCTGTTGACTTATTTAATAGTCCAGCAATTACCACTGCAAAAATATGATGGTATCCTTTCACTGTTAGCCTGCACCTGATTTTCTCCATGAGGAACAGCTCCACATCACTCTCCAGAAGGAGTGTCCCAGCAGCAATGAGTACACCAACAGCACATGGACTAGACCCTGCATAAGCAGGACTCTGAGGCAGTCCAGAAGTCATTATGAGGACCTTGCAACTGTCAACATCCTGGGCTTCTGCAGAGGAGGTGAAGTGAGCGGGCAGAGGGCTAGGTAGATGAACAGTCCCAAATCCCACTTTCAGCACTGAAATGCAGGGACATCAAAGCTGCAGTCAGCCGCCAGCCTGCCTCCTTCTACTCAGCACCCACAGGTCTCATCCCATCCTTGAGCAGAACAGACAGAAATCCTTTTGGCTCAGCCTCACAGATGCCCTGCTGGGAAATAGCTCCTCCCAGCCTCACTTTTTTATAAAACATTTCTGGACTAGTGTGCAATCTGAGCACTGATTGAGGATTTTCTGTACAAGATTACCAAACCATATTCCTTGATAACAGCAAATGTTTTCTCCCCAAGAGAAGTAATTACAGATTGCATTATATCTATTTAAGTTTAAAGTGAGACAAAAATCCTATTAAAAACACACTAATTGGTCTCCTTGCTGAGATGGGCATAAACAGATCGGAACTGAATAAACTGTGAAATCTTTTCTCTCTTGTGTGGGGTTAAGCTCATGTAGAAATTTAAAAAAACACCAAAACAAAAAAACCCAACCTATCAAAAAACAAAAACAACAAAAAGACCCACTACAAAAACAACAAACAAAATAGGAAACCATTTTAATAAGTTTTCCAAACTTCATGTCTCAAAGAGCATGGCTACAGTTTGAAAGCACAACCAAAGCTCTTGTACTGAGCCAAACCTCTGACCATTCCCTATTATCAGTACACTACTAACAACAGGCCGTGATTAGCAGAAATTACAAAGAGGACAAATGCTCCAACACATGTCAGTGCTAAGAATTCTCCTTTATGAAGAAGTCAGGAATCTTTTCCAGATCAGCTTAGCCAAAACCAAGGTTCATGAGACCTTTCTGATAACACAGCCTACATTAGCTCAGTTGCCTTAATGGAAGCCTTCCTATGTCAATCATAAGTAAATGCATGTCTCTCAACAGCAATGGACACATCATTAAAATGCTGTTGCAGAGTTACAGCTCCAGTCTACATAATAATCAAAGGTGCTCACTAAACTAAACTGTGTCTTTCCTTCATCTGTTGCTCTTCATCGCTCAGCCTTATTCCTTTCAGCTCTGTCACCTGTCACTAAGAGTGTCACTAATGACTAAAAGTACTTAAGCATCAACAAAGGATGTTTCATCTTCAAAGCACTTTAACTTCAAAGTACTTCAGAAATAAGCTAATCTTCATGTTATCCTGAGAGGCGGAGGAACAAGGAACAATTTTGCCTCCATTTTCCCAACTGCAATGAAAGTAAGCAGCCAGCTCACAACGGCAGTGTCAGACATCCACAAAAACATAGGAAGAACATGGAAAGCTATAATGAGAGCTTGGCCCTCAGACACTGAAGCCTCTCTGCCCTCCCTGCAGGCTTCACACCTGCATTTTGAGATGGCAATGGTCTAATTGCAGCAGCTTTTTCTTGCTTCTTAGGATATTACAACTCTCCAACCTGCCCAGGTCTAGACTGGAACTTCTCAGAGATGAGATCTCCAAAGGCTCTTGTGAAGTGAAGAGGGATTTTCAGGAAGGAACAGAGCACTTGTACTCTTAATTAGAAAACATCAATTCTGTATCAGAGAAGCAAGAGGCATTTAATATACAGCTAGCATGCTAACCTCTTGGTCTCAAGTGGTAGATGCTAATACAAAGCCTTCCAGGTGAATCACTAGCAGCCCTGGACGGGCCAGAGGAATCTGCTGCTCCTTATCCCACAATATTGCAAACAGTTTACATTTCAGAGGTGACATGGAAAACAGTATGAGCTTTCAGAAAAACATCAGATGGATTTATGTTTTTTAAAACTCCTAACAATGCAAAAACACTAGTGGACTTAGAGGTATGCTCTAACCTCACTATACATGCTATTTAGCTTAGGGTTAATAGGAGGATAAGCTTCATTGTTTTTTAACCAGATTTTTAAGTGAAATAGTTATTGCAGACACTTCCAATGTTCAGATGGTTCCATGCAAAATCAAAACTGCCTCTTTTTCATTCCAGGATGTTCAGCTTCACCAAAGAGTGAAGATAATGAAACTTCTATGCTGATATAGAGCAGGCATGGCCATAGCAGATGCTCCAATTCTCATCACCAATGTTCTTCAATGTCACCAAGGGATAGCACTTTGAGGAAAAGAGTAGTCTCCACAACCCCACTAATTCACTCACCATTTCACTTTCCATGGCCTCAGCCAAGTACAGCAGGCTTTAGGGTACAGACAGTAGGAGGGATTCCCAGGAGCCCATTTCATACCGAAAAGCTTTCATAAAACAGTGACTGTCATTACCAGGGTAATTTCTGAATATGGAAGACACCCCCAAGTACCATTCATATTTCCAGAATTCATTCAGTGCCTGAACTATGTAAGGAACATGGCTTTCAAGTTTGCAGGAACATGAATCTCTGGACACAAATCCAAACCTAACCAGGGAAAACAAGATCACAAGGAACTGTGATCTGTTTCCAGGAGAAGAAAAGAAAGTTTCTTCTTCCTACTTCCAGGAGAAGTAAGAGACCCCTACCTGAAGTCTGTGGGGAAGCTTCTACTTCCAAGTTGGCAGAGAAGCGCTCACTTTGACCTCCAAGAACTCCAACAGGCAAAGACTGGTCACCAGAAGCCAGATCTCCTTCCAGCTCTTCACTTATGGGGAAAGTTATATCACTAACAGGTTCCTCTTTAATTTTCACAGGTTTTGTGTCTTCTGCTGCCTTTTCAGGGTTGACAATCTTCTCATATTCTTCAGAGAGCTGCTTGCTAACCTGTCAAAGATCAGCAGGTGAAAAAGAGGCCAGAAAGGTGAGAGTGACTTCAGAGGCTCTGATAGCAATTACACTGCAGTGCACTCTGTTCCCTGAACATTATTAACATCTGACCTGAATGAACAAGTAAACAACTTACCAGCTACACAAGAGATGTTTTTTCCATTTAAGTGTACCTTCTGTTTTGTAACAAGGGATTTTAATAAGAGGTTTAATCCACTAACATCTGACTGATAAATATGAGCACCATTATTGTGTAAACAGAGATGATGAGGCTCAGAAATTTAAACAGAGCATGGAACAAAAGTAAAATGTCTCAGTCTTACTCTTTGGTTTTACCTATAAGACTGTTCCCATTCTCCAGTAACAAATTCACCCCAGCATGAAAAACCAAGTGCTTTAGATCTTCAACAGCCCTGTAGTCCCCACTGGGGAAAGCCTGAGTATGTTCTGTCAGATTCACAGCAAAAAACACAGAAGTTTTCTCCAGTCAGAGAAGTGAAACAAATACAGGAATCAGATTTAGAACTACCCTGCACTTCCAGAAACTTAACAAAAATAATTACATTTAAACATTTCATATTTCATCTGCTTCTAACAAATACTTTTTTATACAACTAAAACCTAACAGTCTGTGCTCAGGAAAATTGCAAGTTGACCTCCAAGAACTCCAACAGGCAAAGACTGGTCACCAGAAGCCAGATCTCCTTCCAGCTCTTCACTTATGGGGAAAGTCATATCACTAACAGGTTCAACCTGTGCTCAGGAAAATTGCAAGACTTTTTAACAGCAGAAGCAAGGAAGAAAAAGAACAGCAAAGCCTATTTCCCCCTTCTAGATACACCTCCAAATAAAGGAGCTACTGTGGGCCTCAGTCCTGCATAAAGAACAATGACTTTTAAGACAATGATCAACTGCAGGGTGAGAGTGAACAATGCAGAAAACCCAGATTCCAAAACGACAACAAAACCATTTGAACAAAAATGAACAGAACCAGTATTTTGAGCAGGAATGTTTCTAACAAAGACAACTCTTTGGAATGTGATTTTTATATAAGAAGGGAGCACCTGTGAGACAACTCACATCACAAAATACTACCCTACACTCCTAAAGCTTAAGGAAGTCACTCCTTGCTTAAGCAAACATAAACCACTCTACAGCCTAGAAATTGATCTCGGCTTACTTGTTTTCCAGAATGTTAACCAGCCAAATATCCTGCTAAAGGAGAAAATTTAGTTCCTCGGTCAGTTCTGATTTTAACTCTACTTGATAATTTTGACTGGGTAATTCAAGAGCTGGGGGACTCTTCTTAAATTCAGGTATGCCATCAGTAGAGCATCCTTAGTAGTCTCACTAGGAAGATAAATAAGGGGCTCTGTCTTCCAGTCATAAAGTTCCTGTTCTCTTTCCCTTGATGACTCCTCTCCACACCCAGCAGGTTTTCCATGCAGCTTTCCCCTCAGTAGGACTCAGGAATAAGCAACTGTACCGGGGGTACATTTCCTGTGCCGCCAGGTGCCTCATGCTCTGCTCACCTGAAGCATGTAGCTGTGATAATCCTTGATGCGGTGCTGCCAGAACTTCTGCAGGGAGAGCACGCTGCCGATGCCCACCTCGTGGAAGACCTGCTCCATGACGTCAGGGAAAGGCGTGTGGCCGAGGCGCGCCTCCCGGTCCACGGCGAAGCGCAGCAGCTTGGTGAACTTGAGGCAGTACTCGTGCGCGATGTCGGTCAGCGTCTCCAGCACGCTCTCGTTGGCGCACTCAAAGCCCGTGTGCGCCAGGATGGTGGCCATCGACTGGTACAGAAGCTGCCGGCAGGAAGACCAACTCAGCTCTGTCACTGGCTCCCCTTTTCCTCTGAAAAACAGGAAAGACAAAAATAGCACGCTTGCAAAAATCTGAAGGACTGGATCAGTTGAAGAGATACTGTCAATAATAAGGTGATGTACAAAGGGAAAGCAGGGGGTTTGGGGTTCTCCACAGCTTCTGTTATATATGAACACCACCTAATAAGTGTTTATTTGCTTTTCCTTCTTCCCCTCCCTCCAAATCAGCACTTCCAAGTTTCATTTTCCCTTCTAATGCCACAAGATTCTTTGGATGATTCATGAATGTGGGATGCTAATCTTCTGAACCCTTAAGCATCTCCCTTCCCACCCAAGAGCTTTTCTCCTCATGGAGAAATAAATGGGTGAATTAAATGGGTCCTTGACACAAACAAAAAAAGGCATTTTAAATAACATGAATGCAAATAATTTCCCCTCTCAGTTAATTACATTGCTCTTCCTTATTATCTCTGATGTCACAGGCCTAATAGTCAGATACAAAGGCTTCTGGAATAGACAAGATTGGAATTTCTAAAGTAAAAGACACACATAAAAAAGGAAGAAATGGGACACACGTCCATTTCATAGAGGTACACTGTAGCCAAAAAGACTGTTTCTCTGCTCTCATTTCCAGTAGTCACTAAGCATGACACTGAAAGAAGCATCCCCATATGCAGACTAAGATGTGAACACCAGGTCCTGGAAGGACAGAGAAGTCTGCCCATAAAGCACCATTCCCTGGTCTTGGGTTTAAGATTTCCCTCCTCTGTCGGTAAGCAGGAAGGAGTGACTACACAGGATGGAGGAGATGGAGAGCAACTGACACGAGGACTTCAAACATCACTTTATAGTCACCCAACCAAATTCTTCATTAACATGAGTTAACAAATAGATATTCCCCAGAGGAGTTAGGCAAAGCCTCTGATGGAGAAACACAGATCTACCAGATTTCTCAACTTACAATTAAGGGTATGTCATCTACTTGCCCATATCAGTAACACGGACTTCAAATGCCAATGTCAAAAAATCAAATCCCATTACTGCTAAGTGTGATACTCATACACTTTTTTGCACTCCATTCAGCACCAGGGGCAGAACTGAGCTAACAATTTCACTCTCCATTTGTTTCTGATCATTTTCTCCCAACATCTTCCACATCACACTGGAGATTGTCCTCGCTGCTACCCTAGATCACCAGCATCACCACATACTCTTTCCACTAGAAGGACCTGATTTAACAGCACACAGACAGTACTGATGGCTTGATAAAGTTCTCACTACTCTCCAGCAATTTCTGAGGAACCCTTCAGTCTCACTAAGAAGTTAGGCCACAGAGCCTCAGCTTCCCCTGATCCTCAGAGCTGACACACAGAAAACACAGCAGTAAAACACTGAAACACTGCAGTAAAAAAGTGAGGAGGAGTGAAAAGGAAGGTGAAACTTAGAACTATCAGGATGAAGATTATTCATTTTTAAGAACGCCAGCACCACACTTTCTGATTATTCAAATAAAGAGGGAATCACACTATATTAAGAGTGGCATATGATCACATTTCTAAAGAGATATTAAGAACAGTATGTGAATCTCAGGTCATGGATTCATCCCAGCTATTAATTGATGGAAAATGATTAGCATCCCAATTTCTACTCAATTATGTAACTACTCTGCAAAGAAGACAGCAGGCACCCTGACAAGATTAATTAAAAGATCATCAGTTTCTTTATAAAAAAATGTCACCCATACTATTTTTGCATCTCCCTCACTCCTCCCTCCACCTCAGCAGCAGAATTCTTAAGTTCACAAACAGCCATATGTCTCACACAACACCAGGACCAAGAGTTTACAACAGAAATAAACAACCATCAAAGAAAATAAACCAGAAAACAATCTTAAAAATCATGTCTATAAAAAAGAATCTCTTTTTTTAATATAAAGGACATACCTAGCTGTCCAGCAGCCAGCAGTGGAGACCATCTTATGCTACCAAAACTGAATGCCAGGCTACTATTAGTACAGAGACATTCACTAAAAACACTGCAGATAAACTTAAATTAGACAGATTTTGGCAATCCCAAGCAGGATACTTAGCCACTTGTAAAGCAGAGTAAAACAACCATTCAGTAATGCATATCACTGCTCAGAACTAGCAGAGAATATTGTGTCTCTTTTAAACTCCTAGAGGAAAAGAAACTAACTGTGAGCATTGAAATGCAGCTTGGTCACTATGCTGGAAGGCATATAATCAACTTGAAATCTAATCAACTAAAGACAGAGAAGAAAGACATTTCAGGTACTGTACTCAAATCCAAATCTCCATGTCTTGCTCTTGGTAAGGCCAATCAATTTGGTTTTGTTTTTCTTATGTTTTCTTCTCTTGTTTTCCTGTTTCTCATAATAAACAACAGAGAAATATGACTAAAAGCCAGAACAGAGAGCAAGAATTGAAATATTGTTGTAGATGTTAATAGAAACCAACAACCAAAATAACTTTTCTTCATCTGCTTTAACTTCCAGGTACCCTCTGATAAGAATGCACATGAACAAAAACAGTCCTGTAGCCATATTTATGTTGAAAGCAGTTATCTAATGTCAAGCCTTCCCAAAAAGGACAAGCAAACTTCTTCTTTTCCATGATGATCATAGCTAAAGAGCCTTTGTGTCAGATTTCAGCCAGATACTCAGCACCAAAAATGCACCCATCCAGATATTATCATTATGTAAAATGCCACCCTCTGCAGCACTTAGTTCTTTTCCTGAAAGGCTCAGTCATATATCTACAAGTAAACATGAGTGCTTTAATCCCTGAAGTTTTGTCACCAGAGATTAGCAGGACAGGGAATTAGTCCTGTGACATGGAGGCAACCTCCCCTACAGGATATATAGTATGAAATTTACCACAAATACTGGCCAACCTGCCACTCTTCTATTTTGTATTTCTAACAGTGCTATATATGTTATATATCTGGGTCACCAACACCAGATGATGTTCCAGACAGAAATCTGCCTGTCCAGCTACAAATTCATTAGACCCAAGGACCAGCCTTCTCCCACCACTACCAAAAACATGCACAGCTTTACAGCAGAAGACATGAAAATAGTGTCCATTTATACCAACCAGACTTATTTTCTGATTTAGTCAGTTTTCAGAATTCACAAAAGGCCCCCTTTCTGTGTCAATCAGTTAAATGACATTGAGCTACCCCACAAAAGCAGCACCATCCATCCCTCCAAGCTCCTCTCCTGCAGGGCAGTTGTTCTTGGAGGGGAGGGGAGCTCGTGGCTCCTTTCTCATGTAAGTGTCTTCAGGGAACAGGCTAAGCCAGCACAAGGATCAGCAGTTGAGGCTCAATCAACTGCAGGACTGGACTGAAGTGCCCTGCTCCCCCCTAGGTGAGCATAAGCCAGCAGCAGATGGAGGGAGGGGCTGCTTTTCCTAGGAACAGGACAATTTGATGAAACATTATGCTGTGAAGTTGAATTTCTACCAAATGAGCTGAAACGAGGCTGCTTTAGAGCCATTTTCCCAAAGCAGTAAAATAAAGGAGAACATTGTAGAAGCAAGATACACTAGTCAGAGAGAGCACCAAAGAACACAGCACACTAACTCAAACCAGAAAGTTGTTTTCTTTCAGGAAAGAGCCTTTTTACACCTCATCCTGGGTAAGTCTCTTTTTAAATACCTCTGCTACATCTACAGAAGGCCACATAGGTATGAAAAAAAGATGCTTAACAGATAATGGTAAAAATAAATTGGGTCTCAGTGGCATACCCAGACCAGTCAGCTTAGAAATGGACTAAGCCAAAGCACTTAGATCATCAGGGGAAGTGTCTCCTGCCCACTTTAATTACCACTGCTCCAAATCCTTCCCTACATTAAAACTGCTACCCCACTGACATGTACTCCTCTACTTCTGCACAGACATTTCTTCACTACAAATCCTTTTGCCAAGAGCTGTCCTCCCATTGCAAGCTCCCAATTTTGTTTACAGATTACCTTTCAAGGCAAGCCAACATGGCCAGGAATGCTAATGACCAAATGACTGAGAAATCTGTTAAGAACCCAAGCATGCACACACAAGAAGAGGCACATGAGTAGGTCAGGCTTCTTTTGAAGATGAATGCAGGCTAGTCTGAGGAAGCTGAGCAGAGAAGATGGAAAAGCTAGCATCTGTTATATGGTAAGAGTCTCCTGTCAAAATGGTAGTTTCAATTCTACAGTTCCTTACTCATTCTTCATCAATTACACTTTAATATTCTTTTCTGTTTCTACACCAAGCAAAACCAAATGTTAATCCCTTATTGTGCATTCCAAGAACTGTAACATCACCAGGACCAGATGGTACTTCATCCAAGAATATTAAAGGAATGCAAGGATGAAATAGCTGAATAACTGTGGTGAGTCTCCTCTTGCTTTCAACTGCCTTGGCCCGTGAGGACCAGAAGACAGAAATTGTGAAAACGTTTTCCTTTAATACTTTCAGAAGAAATGTGGAAAACTGCAGGCTGGGATGCATGGATATATTTTGGTGCATCAGGGAAATTGGAAGAACTAGAGGACACACCAGTAAATATGTTATACTCAGAAAGAACCCAGAGAGCTCATTTTTAACTGTAAAACCTGCTTCAGAAACCTACCAGAGTCCTCCAAATCTATCAACAAGCAAGGAGATCAGAGATCTCCACTCTGGAGTCCAGGTCCTCCCTGGTGGATCTGTGCCAGAATCAACGTATTTTTTATAATGTTTTTTTAACATATTTATAAACAGTCTAGAAAACTGTAGGAAGGAACAGTGTAGTAATTATAAAACCATTGTTAGTACAGACTTTGGGGGATTGATAACACCAAACCTACTCCAAAATAGCCATAAATTAAGTGCTGCCTCTTCCTCATCATACAAGGAGGTAGGGGTTACATATGGGGCAGAGGAAAACCAAAACCAATCCAGGAGATAACAAAATAAAAGACAAGGGAACAGTGTATCAAAGTATGAAAATGAGTAACAGGGAAACAGAAGAGGACACGCCTACATTAACTAAATCAGTGATCTGATTTATCTTCCTTTCTTCTCCTATCTAAATGTACCTACATTATGTCTCAGAGCCAGACTACTGACCCATAAAAACAGAATTAAAATATGGATTTATCCAAATACTGTAATTCTGATAACTGTACTTCAGAAGGCAGCACAGAATTAAGCACTACCATGTTTTATTAGAGGGAAGAATGTTCTTGCTTTAATTTGATTTTACACACTCGGAAGCATCAGCAAATCACAGAACTTCATTTTTGCTACTAGAACAGCATCTATAAAACAGTTGCTATTCTTAATTCATGTGTCTCAAAACAGCTAGGAACAAACATGCAACAACAACTCAAAGCCTTCCCCCTGGAAAAGCATATATGTGTTTGGGTTAGCAAGCACACAATTAAGTTCCAGAATACACTGCAGCTCATTATAAATCCACTCTGTCAGCCACAAAACATTTCATTTCAAAACTGTCTCCAGTTTCCACAACGCAGTCCTTACACTCCCCCACGTGGCTGACCACCAAATAACATTTCTTTACCCGGACCCCAAAAAGTCAGAAGGAACAACAGAAAGACAAAGCAGCCCTCAAAACGTGGGCAGAGCCATAGAAAACTGAACTTCAAGCTGAAGCCACTGAGGAGGACAGAACAGAACACTTCTCAGTTCTACAAACCACAGGGCCACGGTGCAGGACTCACAGGCCCTGACTACTCTCACAAAACCCTATTTCCCTTCAGTCTCTGCTCTCTGCTAATTGCTTTGTATCTTCTGAGAAGGATGTCAGTGCTCTTCCAGAAAAAGCACTAAAGAATCACTCTATTGTTCAGAGAGACTCTGTTACCAAATGCAACATCTTTCAATAAAATGCATTTTATACAACCTCAGGCCATTAAAGATCTCAGTGGGATTTAACTGATAAATTACATTCCATTGATGCACATTTACCCAATTTAAAAACTAAAATGTCTTATCCTCTCCCTCAAAATGTTCATTAGTGGACACAGTAGCAAGGATTAATCCCTTCATTTAAATGCACATAACCTACAAAGTACTCTAAGATATTGCAAGAAATGCAACACCTCCTTGTGAAATCAGTGCCTGTCAGAGGGACTGACAAGCAGTGGTGGCAATACTATTTAATCAAAGGCTGGCAGCAGAGGCAGAATAAGCACGAATTTTCTTTACACTTTGTCCAGCTGGTGGAGCCAGTGGCAGAGACAAGAATTCTCTTCACTTGTGCTCATTTCCAGCTCTGACTGGAAGCCCACCAAACTGGGTGGAATATGATAGTCACCGTGTCACAGTCCTCAGCCACTGAAACCTTACAAATACATTATCAAATCATCTTTGCAGAACCTACAGCTGAACAGACTAAACCTAGTCACGTGTTTTCTGGATTTGCAATTACAGTAACACAACTTTAGTTGCAAGTGATCTGAACAGAAGAGGCTTCACATCCTGCAACCAAAACCGTCGAAATACCACTGACAAAACCACGCACACACATTTAGCATGGCACTAACAAGAGAGAAATCAGCACCACAGATCCACATTTCACAGACAGGAAGGAAAAGCAAGCAACGTGCCTGCTATTCACACTTGGAAAAATAATTGGAAAAATCCAAGTATTTCCTTTCTAAAGCCTGTTTTATACTTTATATACAACTGCTTGACCCTTCAGCCTAAGGGAATCAACATAACTACACAAACATTTTAGAAAACTCAGCTTTCCTTCAGCCAAGAACTAACCTAAAGAAATACCAACACACCTGTAGAAATCACTCTCTGGGTCACTGTGCCTCAGCTGAAATGGCATTTTGGGGGTTTTGCTATCCAGAGGAAGCAGGTCATCGGGGAGAGGTGGGGAGGCCGGACAAGATGGCAGAGGTTCATTCTCTTCGGTTTTGATGCCCTCTGCTTGCTGCTGGTTCTGAGCCTGAGCGGCGGCGATGAGGCTGCGCAGGCGCCGGTTGTGCTGGATGAGCTGGATGGTGTGAATGGTGAGGCTGCAGGGCTCGGAGGGGATGTCCAGCATGGTGGTGGGACGGGGCTTGTTCGCGGACGGCTGGTGCAGTGGGGGATCCTGGACTTCCACAGTGCGAAACTCCCGCTGCAGCAGGTCAAAGGAGCTGCGGTTGGCCTGGCTGGAGGAAACCGGGATCTCGCCCCAGTAGCGCAGCATTTCTGCATAGGTCACCTGTGCTGCTCAGGACCCAGAAGAAGGCTACCAAGTACTGCGGACACCAAGGACCTTGTTGCAGGGCAAAGCACTTTGGGCAGCAACAGACACAGTGGCTGGGACGACGCCAACTCAAGTTACGGCTGCCAAGCGCGCTGTCGCTCAGTGCCTCGCCGAGCAGCGCAGTGTCCTCGACGGCATCAGGCTGCCACTCTGGCAGCTTACAGATCGCATCGCACCTTTTCCTGAGGGGATAAGGCAGAAACAAACGCACTCATGAGACGGAAATCGTTTCTGTGTGTAACAAGGGCTGGTGTGGGCCCACCTGGGCCTCGCTGAGCGGGACCCGCGGCGTGGAGAAATTCCGGGGGCCGCACTCGACTCGCTCGCCCCTCGCCCTCTGTCCCTCCCCGGGCCCGCGGCTGACCCACACCCCGGGCCCGCGGCCCTCCCGCCCCCGCCTACCCCTGCGCTTTGCTCCCCTCCGGGCCGCCCAGCCGGAACTGCGTCCCGGTCCGCCACCGAGAGCGGCTCCCCCGCCACCCGCGCTCCTCCGGCCCGCAGGAGGAAAGCGGCTGCCGCTGCCGCCACCGCTGCCTCTCCCGCCGCCGCCGCCCTCCCTAACTCGCCCCTCGCGCTGCCCTGGGCCGTGCTGGGCGGCGGCGGAGCCACCCCGGGATCTGCGCCGTGCCCCCGGCACTGCAGCGCTGCGGCGCTCGGCCCCGGAGGACTCCGTTTGGAGACGGACCCGGGAAGATGGCGGAGGCGGCAGAGGCAATGGAGGCCGAGCCCGCCGAGCCCGCCGAGCCCGCCGCCTTCAAGCGCCCGACCCGTCCGCTGCCCGCCGGCCCCGGGCCCGGCGAGCCGGGGCTCAGCCCGCCGGGAGCCCCCCGCCCGGCCGCCGCCGCGCCGCCCGCGCCGCGCTACGAGGAGCCGCCGTGGGGCAGCCGCCCGCCCGCCGGCTCCGGGTACGGGCTGGAGGTGCTGAAGGGCGGCGTGGTGCTGGGCTCGGTGCGGCTGGAGGACAGCAGCTGGTTCTTGGTGGGGCGGCTGCCCGGCTGCGCCGTGTCCCTGGAGCACCCGTCGGTGTCGCGGCACCACGCCGTGCTGCAGTACCGCGGCTGCTCCCCCGAGGAGCCCAGCGGCGCCGATGCCGCCGGGTTCTACGTGTACGACCTGGGCAGCACCCACGGCACCTTCCTCAACAAGGCGCGAGTGCCGCCCCGCACCTACTGCCGGGTGCGGGTGGGCCACGGGCTGCGCTTCGGGGGCAGCTCCCGCCTCTTCCTCCTGCAGGTGGGTCGGGGTTCGGGCTCGGGCGGCTCCGGAGCGTGTGCGGGGTGCTAAAGGCTGGCCCGGGTCAGGCTTGGGAGTTTCCCCGGCTCCGTCGGGTGGCCGCCTGAGGTGTGGGGCGGAATGGAAGCAGCCCAGCGCTGCTGTGTGACTGCGAGACGGGCTGTGGGTGTCTGCTGCCGGCTCTGCAGTGAGCTGTGGGGCTGCGAGTCTCTGCTGATGTGCCGTGAGTCAAAAGGCGTTTCTCTCCAACAGTGTGATGTATTAGGAATGTCTTTCTAACAGCATGATCCCCCAGCGAATAAAGAACTAATATTTTTTTGAGAAAAAGGGGAGTGTTTATTTAATATGCACTTGGACAGCTCATTGCATGTTGTATATGCACTTCAGAAGCTGCTCATTCCTCAGGGTCACTCGTGTAGCTCTGACGTGAATTTTTGCCTTTAGCCTTTTAAGTACAGTTGTATGTGAGCTGAATCTCACTGCAGGTACACAATAATGCTTATTTCTCCCTGCGCTTCCTTTGAAAATGCCATTAAAACTAATATATTTGGGAATGCAAACCATAACTAATGGTCAAATAATTCTACTTTTTGAAGAGCAGTGTAATGATGTGCTTATGTTATTATATGTAAGCTGCATGTGTGCTGGAAATACGTGTTTGGGGTTTTTAAAAAGACTTCTGCTGATTTTCTGTTTTGGCTTAGGGACCCAAAGAGGACCAGGAGTCTGAGTCAGAACTAACTGTGACTGAACTGAAGGCACTACGCAAGCAGCAGCAAGCAAAATTAGAAAAGACAATGTTGGGAGAGGACTCTGATGAGGAAGATGAGAAAGAGGAGAGAAATGAAAGGAGTCAGAATACTGACCTGAGCTGCTCGTGGGGCATGGGTAAGTGATGATGTGTCAGTTGGCTGATATTCAGTCTGTAAGCCTGTTTTCACTGAATATTAGGGTTAATATTCCATCTGGCTGCCAAGAGTCACAATCCAGTCAAAGTTTTTGAGTACAAATTAATCCTTTTGCTGTTAAAAAGAAGGGTAAGTGACAAACTAACATACAGTGAGCTTCTTTTAAACATGAGGAGGTAATTTGCCTATACCAATAAAAGGCCATGAAACTTAGAGCTTAATTAATGCTCTTTGGTTTGCTCCTGTGATGATGTCCACACTTTTGCCCAAGGGGTGAAATTTAACTGCTTGAGACTTCTATGCAGTATAGCTGCCTTTACATTTAAATAGGAAGTCCATGTATTAGAGCTAGGTAAATTATAATTAATGAGCTTTTAGCAACAAAGTGAGTTGGGGTTTTTTTTGAGTGAAAATGTATAAGCTCATAAACCTTTGAAAGTACTGAAACTGACGTTGATCTGCAAAACTGATTCATGTGTTGGAATAACTAATAGCAAAAAACCTATTTTTTTATTGGGTACAGGAATAATGAAGTTAAGGGAAGTAATTGTATGGTGTAGCTGCTACTTCTTTCAAACTAATGAAAGTGTAAATATGCTGGTGTTCTCTTTCTCATGTTTCACAGGGTTTTTTTGGACTTTGTATGTCTTCCAGGTGAGGATGCTGAGGAGGATGAGGTTGAAGAAAACCCTATTGCTGTTGATTTTCAGGATGTTCAAGATGCCTTTTATATGAAAGACCCTAGGAAGGCCTTGCAGGGTTTTTTCGATAGAGAAGGTAATTATTTCTTTTTTAAATAAATGTGGGTTTTTTACTTAGCAAGCTGTTACTTTGTTGTTTATGTTTCAGGGGGATTTAAGGTGTTTTGTGGGAGCAAAACTTTTCTGTTACACTGTGGGTAACATTTTTTGTTTCATCAGGTTTTGGTGAGGATTTGTGGTGGTTTGTTTTGGGGTTTTCTCATTAAAACTTGGCCCACCATTGTATATCTGAGTCTTAGTTACTAATTCCTAAACTGCAGTGAGCAGCTTGTATTCTGGAATATTCTCCAGCTTGTATCCTCTGGAGTGACACTCAAACTTCAGCCATACTTTGAAGCTATGCAGAAAAATCAAAACTCCTCAATTTCCAGACTGTGTGCTTTGGAGATGGCTGTAATTGTGTATAACTGTAAAATGGGAAAATCTAAAATGACAAAAGGCAACAATTAAGTGGTCTAAAGTTTCAGTGGCTGCTAGTGAAACTTAAAGAATATTCACTTACTTGTTGAAGTGAAAAAGCAAACTTCAAGACAAACTGTGTCTGTGAATTCAGATTGCAAACTGTTGTTGCTTCAGCATCATTTACTTTAATACATGCAGACACAAGATTGTTTTTTCTCTTTGAATTACATGTTCCTAAACAGGCCACATTGAGATTTTTTTGGTCAGAAAAAGCCTTGATTTTGGGGAAAAAAAAACCAAATCAGCATAAGTAAATCAAAATCATGGTATGTAACAAGAGCTTATTATCCTTTTTGTTTCGAAGAATGTCCCATTACGTTCTTCTCCACTGTAAAGATTATTTCTGCTTATTTCAATTTTAGTTACTACATCAATTTTCTTTTCTTCTCTAGGAGAAGAGTTAGAATATGAGTATGATGATCGTGGGCACAACAGCTGGCTATGCAGGATCAAGTATGTACATCTCCATTCCTTTGGTACATGGAAGTTCACTGTTTTTGAATTTGCAAACAGAAGCTGAAGGAATTACTTGTTGTGTCACACTTGGCAAGAAAGCCAGCTGAATTTAGACTTAAGCCCTGATACTGAGTCAGAAGTTCAAGGATCAGTGCCTAGTTCAGTGTCTGGGCTCCTTTTTTCTTCTGACAGGATTTGGTTTTCCTAGGGGATGAAATTTGAGAAAACAGGAGTCTAGGTTCTTTCAGCTCCCCTTGTTTTGAGCAGTATGTGATATAGAATACAAGAGTAGGAAACAATCTCTTTCAATTCCTAATGAGAAAGATCAAAAAAACCCTCAACTTAATTCTACTGTGTGCCTGATTTCAGTTCCTGTATGGTATAAGACAGTTTTTGAGGGCTTCCTGCTAGAGGCCACATGCAATTCTTTTATAAGACAAGTGGAGGTGAGGTGGAAATTAAGTCAACAAGTCTCAACATGGTAATGGTTGTACTGCTTAAAAATCCTTTACATCTCATGGAAACTATTTGTTATTCATGTTGTATAGATACAAGGTACCTATACTTAAAATGATTCAGGGATTGATATTTAACCTTTTAACTTCCTGTATTTCTAATGGAATAAATAGAGGAAAAATTATTGTTTGGACCAGTGAAATACAGACTGACTTGCATGATTAGGAAATCATGCTTGTGTTTTGATTGGTTCTGTGTGAAATGAAAATTGGAAAAATTTAACACAAAAAAAAGATTAAATGAAATGGCAATGCCATTGTAAAATAGCTGAGTAGCATTCCTGAGAAGCTGTTGTGTCTGAGCTGTTCTCTGATCCTTCAAACTGAACAGGTTGCCTGTGGATGATGCATCAGGGAAGCAGCTGGTGGCAGAGGTTCTCCATTCAGGAAAAAAGAAGGAAGCAATGATACAATGTGCTCTGGAAGCTTGCAGGCTGCTGGATGCTCGAGGAGTACTGAGGCAAGAAGCAGGTGAATAACTGTGATCATTCTAAATGCCCTAAATTAGGGATTTGAGATTGCTGTCTTGAATTTGCTTTATTGCTGAGTGATATGCAAATCATTTTGTTTCTTGCCTTCTCCTGTGCCTTTCTCAGTATCCCGGAAAAGGAAATCAAAGAACTGGGAAGATGAGGATTTCTACGACAGCGACGATGACACCTTCCTCGATCGAACTGGTGCTGTGGAAAAGAAACGACTGAACAGAATGAAGAAAGCTGGTAAAATAGAAGAAAAACCAGAGACTTACGACTCCCTGGTAAGAACAATTGTTATGACACGTCAGGGTTACTCTCTCATACCTGTATTATATTGTGACTAAGAAGAAATCTTAGTGGCTCATGGCAGCGGATGAAGGACATGCCAGACCAGGATACTTTTAAATTAGTTCTAAATAATTGGAAAATAATTCCAACTTTTAAGTCCACAGGACACATCCCAAAGAAATATCTCATTCTCTTTCAAAGAATAAGAATCCTGGATTGACAGGCATATGACAAACAATAAATCCTACAAAGACAGTAGGTTGTGACAGATAGGAAGGGTTGGAGGGCTCAGTGGTGGTATAACACTGCTGCAGAAGAATTATGTATACTGTCGTGTTTCAGAAATGGTTTAAATAATTTTCCATGTCAAAAAATGAGTAAGTTGTTTAGGAAGAATCTAGATTTTTCTAATTTTTTTCTGCCTAGGAAGTCCTGGTCAAAGCTCAGAAGTAGAAAAGTGGAAGTAATGTGATAGGATACTTGAGTAACTGTTAAAATGAGATTTTAACAAGGTAAAGTCTTCTAAGCATGTTGTTCTCTTATAGGTCACAAAGCTAAAAGAAGCAGAAAATGAGCTTTCTGAGATAACAGAGAAGCTGAAGGTTTCAGGGAAAGGTAAGGCATGAAGTTTATTTGATCACAGTGCTTTCCATAAAGAATAATACAGAGCCGAAAATTATCTTAGAGATTTCTCTTTTCAAAGGTTTGTATTTTTTTTTCTGTCAGTGTCCACTTTTCACAAAGGGATAGGAAGGTTTTCAGATCACTTAGTTAGCTTGAGAGAATTCTTACAGTCTTCATCCAATAGTTTATGTACTCTGTTTATAGTCACTTGCTAATAAATGCAGCTTTTTCCAAAGCAAGCAGCATCTAAGTAAAGTGGCAAGTGTACAAGCTTCTGGAGTTCTGAAAGGGTGAATTTAATATTGTTTATCTGCCCATATTGCTGAAACTGACCCAATTTGAGGAACACTGTTTTTTCTACTCCCTTAAAAAACATTTGTAAGGGAGGAGGAAAGAACTTACAGAAAAGGTAATATATTTTTTATTTCACTTCTCTTGTTCTAAACACACTGTATTATGAAAAGGTGGGAAGTGAGAAATGTGGAGACAAAGCAGTTGACACTTAACTACATTCAGTGAACATGCCAGCACTGGAGAGTGCCATTCAGGCTCTAGGATTGTGCCTTTGTTTCCAAAGGCAGAGCCTTTCCAGACCAGTGATGGTATCTGTTAGTGAGTTATGTTTAAAAGCAAACTGTACCAATGGCTGCATTTTGCTTTCTGTTACTGATGATGTCTCATGGAGTGAAAGGAAGGCAGGAAGGAAATGTGTTTAGTTAGGCTGGTTGTTCACACAAAAGCCTTACTGGCAGAGTTGGCATTAATAAAGGCTGCACCATGAGTTTGTCGGAAGCTTCTCTCCAGGAAGCCTAGCAGCAGTGTGACAGCCAGGCTATCTTCTGTGTGTTACATGGCTGTGTTTCTTCCTAGTTATTCAGCTCTGCACCAAAACTCATTTATATCAATATCTTTGTTGGTGATTGATTATACCAGATCCCTGTTCAAAAAGCAGTACCATTCCACCAAGCATACAAACTGATGTTCTGTGTGTTTGAAGGAATTGTTTTCTGCCTTATACTTTTGATAAATAATTAGCAATTGACCAGCAAAATAAGGTAATGCTTAGATTGTCCGAGGGATATAATTCCAAATTTATCTTCAGATACCTTTGTTTCTACTGATACTGTTTCTCAACAAGACTGCTGAATTACATTGTAGCAGAGACTGGGTGAAAGGAGAGTCAGTTCATTTTTATACTTCTGCTAACACCATATGATGCTACAGGCCCCTTCCCTACCAAAGCCTGGTCATGCAATCCCAATACACGTTTTTGTAAGTTGCAGGTGGTTACACAGCTAGTTTAGAGCCTTGGAAAAAAGTGCAGTCTTGGCACTTAGTGAAGCACAGAATCATTCAGTATTGAATGGGAATTCCCAGAACTATGCCAGGGTAAAACAAACATAGCAAATATTGCATCAATCAGCTGGTTTGTTTGGGTGTTTCTAGATCCTTTGGTTTTCTCTTATTTGAATGCTTTAGGTTAATCACAGATGCTGAGAAAGCCAGGAGCAGTGTTGCTGACCATGGAACATAACATGACATGTCATGATATGTTCAGCAAAACTGCTGCATTACATCCAGTTCTGAAACCTCAATGCACTTTTCTTTGCTCTAAATTATTATTTGGAGCCTAAAGACAAGAGTGTAGAGACACCAGTGGGTGAATGACAGGCTAAATTGCTACACCTCTTACCCAGCACTTGGAGAAATTAAGTAGTTGTCTAAAAAAGCCTCAGTAGAAGTTCACAAATTGTTCCCTGGGGTTCTTCAGAACTAATTACTGGTGGACTGACTTGGTATCACTCATTCACTGATGCTGCTGAATGCAGATCAAATATGTGAAGCTCTTCAGTCTCATCTTTGGTTGCCTGTTCAGGAAAAATATCAATAAGTTGATGGTGCAGTAAATAGCCCTGTAGCTTTTTGTCACTGGGATATAAAGTATAATAGACATGATTGATTCACCTCCTAGTAATGTCAGATTTTAATTCAATAGTGTAGAAAACTGCTGCAACAGATAAGGAGTGCTAACTGTAGCTCTGCAAGCTGAGCTGGCTGGTATTAGGCCCTGTTGGTGGCATTGAGCAGAGAATCCAATTTGCAAGAAGGGGTGATCCAACTTCCTGAGCATCACTCACTGACTGAAGCACTTACACCACTCTGCAGTGCAGCAGTGAGCTCTGGATTTAATTGTGGTGCTTTAATTGTTCTGAGGAATGTGACTACTCACTAAACCACATCATTGTCATTTGATGTTTAAATCAAATTATCATTCTGCTCAGCTCCTGCCTGCAAGGAGGTTTAGATGTTGTTAATACCTTCTCATTGTTGGTTTTTATCTTGGTTCACATAAATAGTTGTGATGAAAAGAAAGAGTATTTCTATAAGAATTTCTTTTATGACATGTTTTGTCACCATTTATGCTTGCATGGAGGTGGATGCTACAACTGTTTCTTATCTTTTGAAGCCTATTAGTTATGTATATCTTTGAACAGTTACTGCTATAGCTTTTGTGTATTTTCAAATGGTAAACTCTGTTTTGTTTTACATCAGAAATATCCTTTTCAATTGAATCCATTTGTAAGCATGAGTCTTATTAGACTTTCTTCTAATTATTTAAGTCTTGTATAACTGCTCAAATATGTACTCTTTAGAATAACTTGGTCTGTTTTATTTTTATGCATTTAAAATTTCAAGTGCTACTTATTAGCTCAAGCTGAACTGAAAATAGCTCATTGATCAAATAATTACACTTGTGCATATATACAAAAACACTAATAAGGCAGAAAATACATATTGAATTTGCCACTTTTCATTGAATATTAAAAGGCAGAAAACTATCTGTCAAAAGACTTGTTAAAATTCTGGCAAGAACATTTTTCTGTCTTTGCCCCCAAGTTATTTTTGAATACCATATAACAACCAACTTCTGAAATACTATTCAAGCTATAGAAAGGCATTTTTCTGGATCTTTTTGTTTGGTTATTTTAAATCCAGATATTAGAAGAGTATTTCTTTTTCTTACTCATTAGAGATTTAGTTTAACCTCCTGAGTGTGACAGTGTTCACAGGGGTTTTCAGGATGAGGGAAGAGACAAGGATCTGACTTCATATTTCAGAAGGCTTAATTTATTATTTTATGATATATATATATTACATTATAGCTACACTAAAAACAAATAGCAGGAAAAGGTTCATTTCAGAAGGCTAGCTAAGAATAGAATGGAAAAGAATAATAATGGCAGCTGTCTCGGACAGAGAGAGAGCCAGCTCTGCCGTGACTGGTCACTAAATCTAAACATCTACAAGAGACCAATCATGGATCTACCTGTTGCATTCTACAGCAGCAGATCACCATTGTTTACATTTTGTTTCTGAGCCCTCAGCTTCTCAGAAGAGAAAAAATCCTAAGGATTTTCACAAAAGATGTCTACAACAGCCGAGTTTTATTTTAATTAGTCGAGTATGCATAATATTGTTAATATTTTGAAGTTAGGTGGAGTAAAAAGACTGTCATTACTCTTTTTCAAGTTCAAAGCAGTTTTCTTGCAGAAAATCTAGTCAAAATGAAGGTACATTCTGTGTGATTGGCCTAATGCATGAAATTTGGTTTGTATGCACACTTTCAGGAGTACAAGGCAGCATTGATTGATTTTGAACTTTACAAATGTTATGACATAAACATCCCAGGAACGTCAAAATCTGATTCCCTATGCAGTGGTGTAGGTTTTCATGTGGCTGGGATTAGTTTAGTTTGTGCCTACAAAAAAATCCCTAAGCCACTTTTTTAGGGAGAGCAGATATAGAAGTGAGATGAGCCACCAGGAATAGCACTCACAAAGAAACATTCCGGATTAAGAGAGGCTTTTTTAGGTAAGTGGATTAAAGTTTACTTTCAGGCTTTTGTTAGAAGAAATGCTTTCATCTCTCCAGGCCTAACAACCTCCATTATTTCACAATTCAACAGAATCTCACAGAGAGGATAGTTGTTCCAATGTACCTTATTCTCTAAAGGCAGGACCTGATGATTACAGTTAGCTCCCTACCATAACATTATACATCTTCCTTTTATCCTGCCTAGTCCAGTCCCATCCAGCAGCTCAGGATTCTTTGGATGAGTTCATGACTGAAATGAAATCAGGATGCACTCTGGACAGCGTGGCACGAAAGAAGCTTCACCTGCGGTCGTTTGAACTGAAGAAAGAGCAGCAGAGACTGAAAGGCTTGATAAAGCTTGTCAAGCCTACAGAGCTGCCTGAGCTGAAGCCCCAGTAAGTCTTGGTGAAAACATAAAACAATTACTTTTCCCTTTATTCTTATCCATGGGCAGTTGTGCAAGCCCAGTAAATAGGCAGCTTTCCAATCACAAAAGCAGGGCAGCCCTCCAAACTACCTGGCTCATCTCTTTAAGGAGCTGCTGTGCCTCTGGGCTACTGCAGCCTCTGTGGCTGAGGGGAATGCACAGCACTGGAGTGAGACCAGCCCAAGCTGGCAGGATGACAGGGGTAAGGGACTGGAAGCAGACTGTTAGCTTCTTTTATTTTTTTCCCATGTGCATCCAAAAGGAACTGAAGAATTTTACAGATACTATGTATAATATGAAACCCACTTTCATTCTGTGAAATGTATTTGGAAGTCAAATGTAGTGGTTGTTCAGCTACTGCCTAGCAGCACCACTGCAGTTTGAGAGGGTGTGTGCTGGGTTCATTCACTAGTGGCAGCTTGATTAGAGGTTAATTACCTAATCCATTTAAATTAAGGTTTGGCCTCCAAGTGTGTTTTTATATATAAATATGTGTGTATCTATGCTGTTGAATTTAAGGGAGTCTATGTGATACAGAGGGTTTTTTCCCTTGTTCATTTATTTTTTGCTTCCTATTATGACATGTGTCTGAATCCTACAACATCTGTATAGGATGGAGGAGTCATCTCCTGCAGCATCCTCCTTGGATGCTGCAAGTGGCAAGTGGGAGAGAAATAAAAGAATTTTTATGTATCCACTTCTCATAGGCAGACTTTTCTTTTTTTCCTTTTTTTTTTTTTTGCATTTGTATATATAAGACTTGTTTGATACTTTGAATACTGTTTCCCTTTGTGTCTAATTTTTATTAGGAGTGGCAGTTACAGTCTGAATGCAGAAAACAAGCCTAAAAAGATGAACCTGCCTCTCTTTGGTGCAATGAAAGGGGGGAGCAAATTCAAACTGAAAACTGGAAGCCTAGGGGTAAGTTGGACTTGTAGGTGTTGCAGGTCAGTGGCTGTTTGTGGGACCACCTTCTCAGGCTGTGGGGGCTGTAGGTGGCAGCTGTGTCTCCTAACATGCATGGAAACAGCATGGAGGTGCAGCCTGTGGCAGTGGAATGTGCATGGGCAACGAGCAGGGGCTGTTGGATGTTGTTTGCTGCCAGCAGTTGCCATTCCATGTCCTTGTACAGCCAGTTTCCTGGGGCACAGCTGTGGTCAAAAGGCAGTGGATCAAGAGAGGCAGTCTGGGGACATAAGGCTGAAGCAGTGCCCTGCCTCTGCAGCCAGTCCTTTTCTTGTTTTTCTGCATATTCATAGCCAAGATCATATCCATGACTGATGCAGTTTCCAGTGTCCCTCTTATGAAAAGACTGCACTCCTTGTTTATG
This sequence comes from Setophaga petechia, assembly GCA_024362935.1. NCBI lineage: Eukaryota > Metazoa > Chordata > Aves > Passeriformes > Parulidae > Setophaga > Setophaga petechia. The sequence continues at coordinate 58,998,233 of JANCRA010000002.1, forward strand.
GACTGGACATGATTTTCCATCTTCCATCTCTACTAATAACTTTTCCTTCAACCCAAACTATTTGTCATCCTGAGAGTGTTTCCTTAGCAGCTGTCTCTGACAGTGCTGTGTGTGCTTTCTCCTGTAATGAGTGTCTGTGACATCTGCCTCTGTCTTGGCGCTGATGCCCAAGTCTGTGTCTTGCAGAAGTTGCCTGTTAAGCGTCCAGACATCCCTGAAAACTTGTTAAAAACAAAAGATGATGGACCAGAGGAGGAGGAGGAGGAGGAAGAGGAAGAAATGGAAGAGCAGCAAGAAGCAGATGCAGTTAACAGCAGAGTGTCAAACCTGGAAATGAAGATGACAATAGAGAAAGAAACAGGGAAAGAAACTCATGGTCCTGATGACTCCCCTTGCAGTAACAAAAATTTAGAATCCCTTCAGGATGGTAAACCATTGTTTCTGATTTTTCTAGTAATGAAGATGAGTCTGTTACTGATGAACTTTTAAGAGCTATGTGATTCAAATGTTTGAGCCTATTTATTTTCCATAGTTTACTTGCCATGAGTCCAGAGTCCTTGTGGCAGCAGCTAAGGTTCACATGGTTCTAGGTGAATCTCTGCTTGGCAGTCAGTTTTTCATGCTTTTGGGTGAAATAGAACAAATCTCCTGGATGTAAGGAAGTCCTATTTTGATAAGCCCTCTTTCCATTAAATTGATTGTCCAAATGAAAACAACTCCAATGTTTTGTTGGCAGTAAAAGTGGCATAATAAGAAAACAAATGTCTGTGCAAAACTTCAGATCCATTTGTAAGGAGGAAAAACAATTTCAAAAGTGGTAATGGAAAGGTACCTTTGAGGTATCTCCAATCTCTCCTTTCCTGTACCAGCCTGATGCATTTGAAAACTCAGTAATGATGTTTCTCAGTGAGCAATATGTTTGATAACAGAAAGCTAGTTCTGGCTTTTTGGCTTAATGCTGGACATGTTGCTGCAGAAAAGTGCTTTAACAGATCACAGAATTTTCTTTATTGTATTGCAATAGACTTGGTGGATGAAATCATTTGGAAGACTTTTGAGAGAAGAGTTCTTCCTGAGACAGATGCAGCAAAGAGCTTTGTGCTTGGTCTCAGGGATGCACTCTGCTCATCAGAGTTACTGCAGGGCCACTAAGCTCTTCCTTTCTTGTGTTGCAGGGGTTGATTCTCTGCCTGAGCCAAAGGTGCTGAGGAATGAATCTCAGATGGGACCCTCACAAGAGAAATCCCAAGGTGAACAGTACAATACAGACTTTTGTAATAGCATATGGGTGTAGAAACTAACTAAAGGACTTAGTATCTTATGTGGGTCAAAGGAAACCGAGCCTAATCTAGAGCCTAAAGAATCTAGAATTGAAATGAAAGTTTGTGTTTTGCTTGGGAAGTGGTAAGGGTGTGGTAAAGACTGGGCACTTCCACTGTGTTACAGCTGTCCTTGCTTTTCATAGTCATTAATTGTTTAGAGTTTTTTTTTGTTCCAAAAAATCAGCATGAGAAGAATAATTCATTTAGGAGACTGTGATGATGCTTTTTCCTCTGTTATTCTTTTGCAGTAGCTCTTAATGCTACAGAAGGGACAAAACTTTCTTTTATAAAGTAACAAATGCTACATAACATTAGGTGATAATCTGCTGGTGACCTAGATGATGCCTCTGCCTGTATGCACAAAAAATCAGATCTTGAAAATGAAGAATGTTGGTGGTACATGGAGGAGATTTTTATGACCTTTCTATTTATTTTGTAACTCAGACTCCTTAGAATCTGTCCTCATTGTCTTACTCATAGGGAGCCATGAGAGTATCAGTATTTCAAATACTAAGTGGCAGAAAACCCAGGATTCCTTTCACTCATCAACTCTAAAGTTTGGTGTTTGTTTTTTTTAAAAAAGCAAATTGGTCCTGCACATTTCCTGCTCCTTCCCTTCTAAATCAATCACTGTAGTGATGACAGAGAGTGTCTTTCAGAAAATAAGCATCTGCCATTAACTAAAGTTAATATTACAGAATCACTAGTAGAGGATCTTGCTAAACTATGTTCAGTTGCATGACTGACAGTGTATTTAACCTAAATTAAGTCCAGGAAAAACAATAAGATGTTCAGCAGTATTATTCTCAAGTAATTGTGGTGCAGTGAGATATCATGGATTTCCTTATGGATGTATAAATTTTTATGTGAACTTCCTGTAAGTTTATATCATAGAATTGGTCATTTGTGCTGTGTCATAAAACAATTCTGCTTCCTTTCCAGCATCCAAGGTAGTAAATAAGGAACCTGAAAAGACATCTGAACAAGTTAAGAAAATCAACAGCTCAAGCAAGGTCAGTTACAACACCATGACTCCTGCAGCTTAAGAGGAAGGCATTTCTAGGCTCTTTGTTAGTGAAATAGTAACAAGTTGATGGAGTCTGACTTGGTGATTAGCAGTGCTTCTCTGCTAAGACCCAAATGTAGAACTATACACTGCCATTGAACACAGAGTTTGGGGTCTCCAATGAAAAGGTAAAACACAGCATTTCAGGCATGCCAGAGGCTCTCTGTTCAATCACAAAAGTTTTTTTTTCACCTTTTCACTTGGCAGTTACTGATTTCTGCTTCTTCTGTATCACAAGTGTTGTGGAAGATAGGTGCTCTCCAGGCTTTGGAATGTCAATGCAGACCTTTCCTTGGAGAGCAGCCTGGGAAATACATATTGGCTGACCCAGAACACTCTGTACTAAAGCTGCAGTTAGTCTGTGTCAGACCTCATCCTTCTCTGTAATATGTGAAAGAGATGAGTTTAAAAGATTAATGTCTTTTGCAACCAAGTTATCACTAAATTTGAGTGGCTGTACCAGATAATGTTTCTCCTGTGCATAAGATTTGTATTAAGATGTAAATTATGTGAGCTTTGCACATTTTGGGACTCAGTCAATTGTTGCCTTCCTGAGGCTGGGAAGGATCTTCTCTGACAGCCTAATGATAGTTGTGAGGCTCTTCCCTTCAGAGGGCATCCCACACCCTTCTGCTGACTGCCACCAGAGGAGATTACTGTACTTGGTAGACCATGAATTCTGACCACTGGGACAGTTTCTTTGTGGGGACCATCAAATTTTAGCCCTGCAGCACTTACTGAACCTCAGATCCCTGCATCCTGTGTGTGCTGACTGCTGCTTTGTTAGTCCTGGCCAAGGACCGAGGGATTGGGTAGGCACAGTCCTCAGAACTGTCTTTTGTTGCTGGCCTTGCTAAAGATGCTGAAGAAATCAAGAGTTTATTTATACTGGTGAAGCCCAAGTTTTACCACTGTTATGAATATGGGAGGACAAGGCAGTTTTTCATGCTGAGGCAGTCAAGTCAGCACCTCTCATCAGCAGAGAGTTTGCTGTAACACTGAGCATTCTCCAAATGCCATATGGCTTAGGTGTATTCTTTCTCCCATCACAAATCACTTTTTCCACATGCTGTCTCTGCCTTTGGGCTCGGATCTTGCATGGAAAGTATCAACCAGAAGTCAGTTGGGTTTTTTGGTTTTGTTTTTTTGGGGGTTTTTTTTGGTTTTTTTTTTTAATATTTTAATAACTTTGAATCATGTAAAACTGGAAAAACAATTTTCAAGTGATTGTTCACAAGCCATATTTAAAATCTGTGTAGCTCTGCAGTCTAATGTTTCGGAAAACATTAGTCTTCTAAAAAAGTTGTTTTAGATGTTATTTTGGGGAAGGAAGGTATTGAGGGAATGAAAATTTGTTTCAACTCATAACTTTAGACTGTAATGATGGTACAGAGTAATGCAAATCAGTGCTGAGTAACTTGGCATTATTTTGAGCTCTTAAGTCTTGCACTCTACAGTTGTATGATTTCTTTACCTGCAGTTGTTGGAAACAGCAATTGTTGAGAAAATGATGCTGATGTGGCAAAAACTAAAAATCTAGTGACAAAAATATACTGCGGTGTCAACAACTGCATTGCAAGTGACCTGTTGGGGTTGCTTTAACATTCCAAGATGCCAGTGAGACCTGAAAACAATGAGTGTTCTTTTGTTTTTGAAAACTAAGTTACCCTTGTATAATACCTGAGCTTTTATAAGCTCCACTTTGAAAATCACCTGAAACCCAAAGTTTTCAGTGGTATTGTGCATTGAAATCAGTAAGGCACCCATTGAATATCCTGCTCTAAAGCTTTTCCCTGCATAAAGACATCCTATGCCAAATGACATCACTAAACATTAGGCTTAAACTGTCCTGAGGCAGACAGGTTCTGTTTTGGGGGGGGAAATTGGACTGGATGACCTCCAGTGGACCCCTCTAAACAGCATTTTTATTAGTCTGTGACTCTAATGGAAATGAACTGGATCTATTTGAGGGTTTGATTTTCTTCTCTATTACTGTTTTCATCCCTGATTCTTGTGGAAATAACCCTCAACTCTGATTATTTGTCTCTGAATTAGTTAGGGACTTAGTGGTTGTGACACACTAGTGGAGGGATACAGCACCTTAAAAAATCTTTGCTCTCTTTGCAGGTCCAACAACCTTTTTTTTCCTCACAGTACCCAGATGATGACCCAGACTACTGTGTATGGATTCCTCCTGCAGGTATCAACCATTTCCTTACTGGTTTTAGTCTCCTGACTCAGGAATCTTCCTAATAAATCATCAGGATGTCCTTTTAAGTCCTTGGAAAAAAGCTCATCCAGGAATACTTTACCCAGAACCTGATGTTTTGTGGCATGCTATGCCCCATGTTTGTTGTATGGCCATGCAAGTCTTGCAGTGAGGTACAGACCTTATCTGTAGTAGCCTCATGGCAATGGAGAGACACACCTGAAGGTAGTTTTTCAGTTTTGTAGCACCTGAGAGAGCTAACTGCATTCACACATGGTGGTATGATAACCTAGTTGAAAGACTAGCTCAAACCTTTCTTAGGGATAACTGCTCCAGCAGTGTCAGAATTCTCAGTTTTCACAGAAGTCTGTGAAATCCAAAAATGCTTCTTTGCAGTTTTTTTCGAAAATCATTGGAATACAAACACTGGGTCAGGTCTTTTGGAGAAAAGTATTGATAATGCTTTGGTTAAGGCACTGAATAATTTATGCCCTCATCCAACATATTGAATATTTTTTTATCTTTAGTTCCAGAGTGTTTTTAGCTAGGTGAAGTTATTTTTAAACAGGGTAATGAATGTTCAGTTCCTCTAAAATAGAAAACTCATTTTCGTGCATTGAGGTTTTCAGAGTAAGTTCAAAGCTTGGCCTTCACTTGATAGATTTATTACTATAATTTTTGTTAGGCTGTTGCAAGGTTATAGAAATAAGAATAAATCTCACTGAAGAAAACTGTAATCTGGTGAATCATCTGAATCATCCTTCAAGGAAATGACTGCACATCTCTGACATGTGAATCCACACACAGGAGCAGAATCCTGGGTGCAGTAACGCCCAAGTCTGATCTGGGATAGTTAAGCAAGCTGTGTCCATAAGAGGGAGCTCTGGTTTTTGGCTCTGCCTGACAATAAATAGTCAAACTTTCCTTCTAAGCTGGCATTGTGAGGACTCCAGAAAAAAAACCCAAACAAAACAGCCACAGAAACAGAAATACCTGATGTAATCTTAACACTGTTAGTAAAATTGAAATTAATTGTAAGTGTAAATCAAAAGACCCATTGCAATATGCAGTCTGACTTTTTATCCTCTGTGCTTGTATGGCTGGTGTTACCTGAAGACTCTTTCATACAGGGATACACATTTCTCTTAGGTGAGGGATAAAAGGAATAATGTAACTCTTCCTCTTCCTTTTTGTCCATTAGGTCAAAGTGGTGATGGCAAGACTCATCTCAATGAAAAATATGGCTACTAAGCTTCCAGTGCCCCAGAGTTCATCTGAGGCTTGAAGGACTGCTCTGTTTTGGACTCTTTCACTACACATTAAGTGACAGATAAGAGACTTGGATTTCCAGATGCTGTTTAAATTCAAGGGCATCAGCAGCTGCTCTGGCTCTTAGCTCTCTCTCCGTGTTCTCTGTTTGTTTTCCAGATACTTTTTAAAGTAAAAGCCCACACATTCTTCTGCCTCTTCTTTCACTTTTAGCCTTGTTTGTTTTGTTTGGTTATTTTTTTACATTTGGCTTGAAACCATAAGCTCATTTTTCCTTTTGTAAATAGCAGTAGACAAAAATATTAAAGGAATACACCTCTGTATACTTACAGGCTTGATAAAATTTATTCATATTGGGTTTATGCAATTAAAATAAAAAACACTACTGTTTTTTTCTGTGGCTGCTCTTTGAAAATACTGTCACGGTAATCACAACCTAAAACTTGAGGGTTTATTTTTTTTCCCTTTCTTATGGAAAAAAAGAACAACTTTTGCATTTGGAAAAGAAAATTGTTTCCATGTCTCCCTTGTGCAGTTGTTGGAATACCTGGTATGGAGTGTACAGGAAATAGTGAGTGAAAGGTATTGTAAAGGTCCAAAAATGCCAAAGAACTGAAGAGGCTGGCACTGCTTGGCACAGGGGATAACAGAAAAGACAAATGGAAGGATAGCCTGGAAAAGCCTATAATGGAGCCTGTTCTTTTTCTGTCACAACATGAGCAAAGTGCCATCTTAATGCAGTTTAAGGCATGCCTGGTAAACAGTCTTTGTCTGGAGAAATCCCCTGGGTGACTCAGGATTGTCCCAGAGCCTGTGCTGTGGTAAAGGCAAGGTCATGCAGGAAGTGTGAGGGTTTAAATAGCTGTAGGCACAACCATACAGGGGCAAGGAAAACTAGAAATTACAGTCTTGCAAATCAGGGACACACATCCTTTGGGGTGCTTCCACAGGCAGTGGCTGCATCCTCATGGACAAATCACAGGAGGGCACCTCAGAAGCTGGGGTGAAGGGATAACCATACAACTCCTTACTTAGCAGGCTCAAGCTACACAGCAGCATCTTTCTGCCTGTAATCTTCAGCATATGTAGCAGGGTTTTGTCTGCATCTGCACACCAGGCTGGGCAGCCTAAAGCTTCCTGCTTCTGGCAGAGCCATATCATTATGTAATCCAAGGAAAGGCTGTTGCCTCTCTATTCAGAATGCCAGACCTCATAGGTTTCACAGCTGTAGCACTTCCCAGAGTGTTTTCCAGTTCCAGGGTGTACCAGGCAACTGCAAGGGAGCTCCATTCATCAGCAGCAGGCCTAGCAGGTTTCAGACAGGGAAAATAATGATTTGCCATTTATGCTCATGAAAAGCACTAGAGCACAGAGCCCATGTAAGTACACCTTTATTGTTACCATCCTCAAGTAGGTGATCAGTGTATCTTTTCATCAGGGGCTGCTTTGTAGTACAGACAAAGGGCACTGACCCGCTGCCAGAAAACATCTCTGGGGATAAGGGCCTGGACAGTTTGGTCTTGGCTAAAACCATGAGCTCCCCATCTGTTTCTTTTCTTAGCAGCTCACTTGTGCTCCCATCTGAATCTGATGGTAAGCCCTGCTTTCGTTAGGCCATCCATCTTTTGCTTCACTGTGTAACATGAACACCCAAAGGTCACCCCCACTGGATGGTTCCAGCCATTTTCATGGTGGCATTTGATATGGAAAAAGCACCCATTATGTTTGAAAGTTGTTGTCCTCCCATCAATGATCACTTTGCCACCCCAGAAGCAGTTTCTCACTTGACACTCAACAGCTGTGTAAGCATGACAGGTTTGAATGTTCTCCTTTTGAGCCAGGTATGTATGTCATTCGTCAAATACCTTTTCCCTCCAATAAGAGCTATAAATCTTAAGCTATAAAAAGTACATGGACATGGGAGTAGAGGCTACCATATTACACAGAAAGGTATCTACACAGCACTAAAGCTTCAACTTTTCATCAAATTCTTTCTCATCCACTGTGTGATAGGCCATCACCATAATCTTATCTCTGTATGATCTGCAGACCTCCCTCCAAATTTTTAGATCTTGCTGGCAGTAGTAACTCAGCTCTTCCTGCAAGTCAAAGCTCCACTGATGGCCTGTGTACCTGTCAAGAATTGGGTTTTTTTCCTGAAGCACCACACTGTGCAGCCTGTAATAATCCTCTTGAGGAAGTGGGCCTATGTAACTGATGTTTTTGTTGAAAAAATGGAAGAAATAACTTTTGGAGCCCTTGATACCCACAACACAGAGAAGACTGCTTAGTTTCATGACTAAAAAATGTGAAAGAGTCTATGAAAATGAGAACTCTGCTTGCACATCAGTTTAACACCCTGAGTAATTAATTGCAGACATGTTTTTTCTTTCAGAAGCTGCCTGACAATGGAGCAGCCATCATAGCCTCTGGCATTAGAGAAGCATAGCCCTGAAACTTGTGTCATTAAGCAGCTGACTCAAGTCCACGTGTCCCCTAAAGCTCCCATTCTCCTTCAATTTTCCATGGCACTCCTTCATTCCATGACCTCCCTAACCCCACAATGATGTTCACTGCATCAGAGGAGAAAAGGGTTCCTGGGATATCTAGAACTGTTCCTTGGCTTAAGAGCTCCCCCAGAATTTCTTTCCATTCAGTAAGAGGATGATGAGTACATTAACATACAGCAAAGAGAACAGACAGGTCCCACTGAGCATGACCTTCCTATGCACAGAACACTGGTTTTTCATGGAGCTCTCTTGCTCTGCTCAGCAATTCTGCACCACTCCAACCCCTCACTGCTCCAAGCACTCCAAGACCTCTGGCACAGTGGAAAGAACCATCACTGGTGGGTTTTAACCAGGCAGCACTGATGTTTGTCTGACCTTAGAACAGAGATAGGCTGTGGGGTCCTGTGTACCCCACTCCCCACAGCTTTTATGTCAGAGTAGTGGGTGGAAAGCCTTCTCACACCTCAGTTCTCTTTGACTTTGCACAAGCATAATGACTCAGTCTGAAACTTTTTTCAGAATTCCTATTGCTTAAGATAACAGTGGAAGACTGAAGTAGAAGCTGTGGGAAAGACATGAGCAACACCACCAGGATCAGACATTTGGAATAAGTCATCAGGAACTTACTCTGTCCCATCCCAAACCAGTGCTTTGTGAGCTTCATGCATCAGTACGTCATTCAAATTACCAAACCTCTCCTTTTCCACATGCTACCTCACCCTGAACCTCTGGAGTGACCAGTCCCACTGCTTGTTTGCTCTGTGGAAGCCACAGATCAGGCCAATGCCTCCTTTACCATCCTCCTTACATTTGAAAGTGAGGATAGAGGCAGACGTTCAAATACTCACCCTGAGGACTTGTGAGGGCAGCTGCTTCCACCATAAGCAGTCTGACAGGACAGTCTTGGCTGTGTGCTGGGTTTTCTGTCTCCTGTTTGCTGCATTTACCAATGGATAAAGAAACTTCCAGCAAAGGCTTCAGTTCAGGCATGGCTGCAAGGTTCCCCCTACCAAGGGCAAGTAGAGCTCATCCCACCACCCACCAATCTCTGTGTGACACCTCCACATCAGCACATCAGCTTACAAGGTCATTTTTTCTAGATTACTTGGTAACTTTGGCCCAGCATTGCTGCATTTTCTCTCAATTTGCTCCGAAAGCACAGATTAGAGCAAACAACCTCCAGATGGAGCCCACGATGCACAGACCTCACCACACCTGAGGTGTCCTGTGAGCCAAGGAGGAAGCCCAGCTGTACCTGGGTTATGGTCCCTGAAGGATGCTTCCTCTTACTTCTCTAAGGAAAACTGAGGCTGCATATAACACTCCACTTTTTGGAATGGAAAGGAGCGTTCAAAAGGTTCTTCAAAGCACTCAAAGGAGCAGAACACCCATTTGGTTACCTACTAGTTGAACTGTGTTTACAGCATTAAAAAGCTACAGGACACAGGGAGACATCAGTAACAAGGAGTCCGTCCTGTAGCAGCTCACAGGCCTTGCTCCAGCATTCCCCAGGTGATTGTTTAAAGCTGCTGTCTCCTGCACAGAGGGCATGATTAGCTCGTATTCTCCTTGGAACATGTGTTTACCTCATTATCATACTTACTTTCCACTGCTACAACACTTCCAGTTCTGTACTCACCTAATATATACTCTCAAATTTATGAGGCATCAATGCCCTAAGGCCCTTGATCACCTAATGTTTGGGCAGCTGGCTGCAGTTTCATGCATAAAGAATATATATTTTTGATACCTGTGCAGTATCACATTCTGCTGTTCTGAGGTATAAAGTACACTCAGCATAGCTGTAGACTTGATGAGGGGGGACATTTTTAGGTTTATTTTTTTACATTCTGAAAATGAAATGCTGTCTTAAGAGCTCTCAGTTTCATTTTCAGTGAAGTGAATGTGAGGTAAGACGTTAGAAATGTTCTTTAAATCACAAAAAGATCTATATATCAGCCTAATTTGCTTAATTCTGCTTTTAAATTGTGGAATTGTTTTGTTGATTGTTGTGCAGCTGTGTGGATGTATATGCAGGTGTGTATGTGCTCTTTCAATCATGAATATATTACTTTGTTCCTCTGCTTTGACCTGTTAAACCACTTGAAACTCAGGTTTACTCTTTTGCTGGATGCAGGCTGCTGAAACTGCAGTCTTGGGGCATTTTGAGCAGCTCACTTGTTTATGCTGAGTACCTGTTTCTAATCCAGTTTCTTGCAACAGCCAGAAATTAGATATGTGGGCTAAGAATAGCACATTATATGAATCCACCTGCAGGTGACTGCTCAGGGGAAGTTTAATGGCGATTAGGCTCATAGAGCAGCAGATCAAAACCCATCTGTGCTGGCCCCAGCAATGAGGGTGCTTGGATGCACATCAGAAGGCTCACCAGCTCCCCCAGACCCAAGGCAAAGAGCTTCTCTTGCTGTATGGATCATGTTCACACCCCTGTACACAAAGACGTTCTTGCTGAAGCCTTGAGCATGTGGCCAACAGGCAGCGTGTGCAGCGCTTCAGGTTAAATGCATCACGTGGACTCTGACAAAAATTGATCTTTGTGTGAATCAAAAATCTTCATATGTACGGAAGGTTTTAAGAGCTGGCGTGTGTAATACAAGCAGAACAGAGTTTGCTCAAAAAGGCAGTTCCTAAAGGGAAAGATTTATCCAGTTGCTTCTCTGAGTTTCTTCTGTTTGGCAAGTGATCATTTTCTTTTCACGCAGAAGCCAGGGACTAACAGACACCTCTTGAAGCCACCCCTTGACAATGGCTTTCCTGATGTAATTTGATCTTGTATCTTTTCTCACACCAGACTGTTTGGCTGCTGCTGCTGCTGCTGCTGTTTCTCTGTCCCACTATTGCTTTTCCTGTATACTGAAGTCAGTTCAAGCTGCATTGTTTCCCATGGGACAGGACATCATTGTGCTGAGCTTCTTCCTCTTTTCATCTTCATTCTCAAGCCCAACTCTACCTACCCATATGGCAAAACACCCCCATCATACTTTTGTCCTGCTTCTGAGTTGCAGGAGAGTTCTGCTGGGAGTTGAACTTAAACAGAAACCAGCCTGAACCATGATTTTTTTTCTCATCCATGAAGCAGAAAATGAATCTGAATTTGTATTTCAAAGATTTGAGAGAAGCCTCCAATCCCAGTGGAACTTGAATCAGTTTTTGGGGTTTGTTTTCTTTTGGGAAAGTAGACTGGGGGAGACACACACCTGTCTCCTAGCTGCTCCTTTTCTTTGGATCTGTCACATCTTTCTTTTTGGGGGGGTCCATCCAGCACAGAACAAAGTGGGCACTATCTGTGGCTAAAGCAGGTTTAGCTTCATGCTGTGCCCTCACCTCTGCCAGGAAGGGCTGGCTCCTGCCATGGCAGCTGTCCTGGGCAGGAGGTGTGTTTGCCATTTGGGCAGAGCTGAGCAGGCTGCTGCCTTCTGAGCCAGCAGTATGAAGTGGCACAACACCAAGCAGCCACTGCCAAATTTCGCCCTTCTCGTTCTCCCTCGTCAGAGAGGAGTCAGGGAAGAGTTGAGATTGGCTCCTATTAATTTCTTTGGGCAGGAAATGGCAGAGTTGTCAGCTTTTGATGGGGTGGGACGACACTTCTTTGCAAAAAGCCAGAGAATTGTTTATCTGAAATCTCATAATTCACTCATTCATAGCCTTATTCCCCAACCACAAATAATAACCCCACTCCCATTACACCTCTTCAGGCTGCTCCATGACAGCAGGGCAGTAACATCCTAATTGCTCTTACATGTGAGGGTAACTAGAATGTGTTCTGTGGTGGAAAGATGATTTATTTTCCTGTGTTGAAAGCACAGCTGTAAGTACACAGACCTTCTCTGTGCTTTCCCCCGAAACAGCTCCCTTGGCTTCTCAGGTGTCTCGCCACAAGACAGATGAAACCATTTTCTCCCCCCAAATTAGCAGATTTGCCTGAGAATTGTCATCTGCTCTTGCAAAGCAGTCAGACAAGGAGACATGTTGTGAAGCACTGATGCTCTGCACGTTCTCCTCGACTGCTCGAAACACGCAGACAAGTATTAAACAGTTTAGGCTCTGGCCCAAGCAGAATCAGCTACTGAGATTGTTCCCTGACCTACTCCCAACTTCTGACTTCCCTGTGGCTTTTACCTCTTGCTGCCCAACACATCCAGCAGTAAAGTGTGGCTAATTTTACAGAAATGCAGCTGTACTTGGTGCGTGTGATCTCTCTGAGAGACACTGGCAGTACATGTAGGGCGTTTGTGAAGAGCTCTGTTACTCAGGTGCAACCAAGTGTCTCCTCCCCCTGGAGATGGGATTGAGTGGGAGTGGGAAGGAAAGAGGATGACAGGAGCTCTCTTGTGTAGAAAAGGGCAGAATTTGAGCTATGTTTGAAATTACTATTAAGAAAGCTTGCTATATACTTTGATGGGCCACTGAGAGCAAATGGGCAGGAGATACAATTTTATTATGCCAAAGAAATTATGTGGTGCTTAGCTGTTATGGCACTGGAGTAACTAAAATCCTCTTGGAATAGGCCCTGGTTGCTCCCCAAAGACAAATATGAAGATGTGCTCTTCTTAGAGTAGTGGTGAGAGGTTACAGCTCTGACTGTACGATTGCTTTCATGTTACAAAGTGAGAAAAGCATGAAGGAAAAAAACTTCTACCATCCATTAGGGAGAAAATTGGCTGGGAGGTCCACAGGTGCAGAGAGATTAATCTCCATTTACCTCCAGCAGAAATAGATTCCGTGCCTGTGAACACTAGCCACGTATTTCTCTCTAATCCTCCTTCCACAGGCCAGGTCACACCAGCTGTGATGTGTTTGGGGACAAACCAACTATGAAATCCTGAGCAGCTTTCCCAGCAAGAAGATTGTTTCACAATCAAGCAGATTCATCATTTTTGCCTCTATGCTGGGAGATAGTTTGGCCTCATTCTTCTTATGGCTCTAAGCCCAAGACATATGCAGCTGTGCCCAAGCAAGTCCTGTGTCCAGCAGGATTTGATGATAGCTCATCTACAGTGATGATCTGTGGTGGCTACATACAGAAAGAGAGGCAGGCTATCTACCAACAATACTGAGTATCTAAAATCAATATTGTTATCTTGTTTAAAAATTAAATTAAATCTCCAGCAAATTGGATTTCATTTTTGAATCCTGCCTCCTCTTCATCTAGAATTGCCAAAATGTGTCATGTATGAAGTAGGGTTAACCCAAACCAGTTGAACTCTTTCACTAATGGCTCATCTTTGTTTCTAATAGCTGCTAGGACCTGCTTAATGTTTTGTTGATTTTTTTAACAAGCATCCAGTGCCAATGGGACTTCATTAAACAGGGTTTTTTTTCTTTACTATAGTTCGTCCTCCAATTCGTGTTTTGTAATAAGCATGCTTAAAGAGGAAAGAAATGTCATGGCCCAAGCCATGAGGGGGGCATGTGTCTAAATAATACAAAGGAACTGGAGCTGTGCAACAGCAGGAGAAGGAAGAAAATGCCAGATCCTCTCCACAGTCACTTGGAGTTTACTAGAAATAGGAATAGTTGCACTGGGCCAGAGCAAAGTCCACTTGCTTGCTATCTCTCAGATGCACAGAGGAAGGACAAAAGAAACCTTGTGTGTGTGTTTGTATGTGTATATGTGTGTGTGCCCAGATGTACTCAGATGTACGTCAGACTGTCCTCAGAGCTGCATGGCACACAGAGGCAGCAGTCACAAGGTGCAGGAAAAAAAATCCAATTAGCTAACAGGAGAATTTCTTCACATCTGTAAGGGGTCAGAACTCAGCTGGACAAGGGTCTGAACAATCAGGTGGGGCTGTCTTTCCAGGGATTAAACATGAACACCTCCAGAGTTTTCCAGCCTGAATTATTCTAATTCATATATATGCATATACATACACATGCACATTCACATATAGAGTTTTAAAATATATGAAGATATATATATGCATGTATGTGGCACATTCCCTCTTCATATTCTCTGTGGAAAAGTGTGACATAACCTGTTGCACTGCTGGCTAGTCTTTTCAGAGAAAAGAGAGAAGATCTTGGGGACAGGACCCCCCAAACACATGTGTTCAGCAGTGCTATTCATGCAAATTACTCCTGAAATGAGTTGGGCTCCTGGCATGGGCCATTCTCATGAAAAGGTGTGAGAGACCTGCTTTAGAACTATAATTTGAAGTCAAACCAGAGAAATCATGCTACAGAAGACATTCCCTGTCTAGGTGACCAGTATAGCTACTGAATCTTTCTTTTCTGAGACTGAGTAAGTGTTTGACCAACAGATAAGGATGGATGCTGTGGAACTGAAGGTCAGATACTGGGGAACCTGATGATGACCTTTCTTCTGTAAGGAATGATAGTGTGAAATGAACCCTGTGCATGAGGGAGTGAAGGGGCTGTTGCCTCTTAAGCTCTGGTTTTAGTTGTTCCTTTGGACCCTATTACCTTTTGCACAGAAACTTAGTTTATTTCTACATTCTGCTTGAGCCTAAAGCAATTTATAAGTCTTGTTCTTCCCCTTGTGAGTGGGTGGGAAGCTTTTATTTCAGAATCATTCAAATAACCGGATTCAATTTCACCCTCATAAATTTGATCTCCTACACACATCCCCTTACTAAATAAGCAAATATTTTTCCTAAAACCAGTTTGGCTTATTCCTAGGTTGACCTTTTGTCAACAAAACATGAAGATATTATCATGATTGGAAAAACTTCTCTCAGGCCTATAAACTGTCAAAGAAAAAGGGGAGAGAGGAGGAAGGAGAGGCTGGGGCTTAGAAACCTCATTTTAGAAATGTCAATTGGGCAACCAAATAGCATGAATCATAAAAACAGTGAAAGAGGCAAAGAGACAATGTGTGAACAGTTATTGCAGTGAAAGAGCTGGTAAATCATTGTATATTTAACAATCTGTCCATTCGGCTGGGAAATGATGTTTCACTTGGTCCCATGGCACAGCCAGGGGTTTTCCAAGCAGCAGGATGGGCTCAGCTGGCACAGACCCCTCAGGCCAGCCAGGGCAGGGGGATGACACTGGGGTGCCTTGCCGGGTCCTCAGCTCGTGTACCATCATGAATGGCTCATGCCAGCTTTGCCAGGGAATCCACCCGGGATGTACGGGGTCCCTCCTCCAACCCAAGTGTGGCTGCCAGCCTGGTAGGGAATTTTCACGAGCCACAGGTGAGGGGAGAGCTTCTCCCAGGTGCCTGCCACCTTCCTTTGCCAACAAAATTAAAGCTAATGAATGTTTGCTCTTTAGTCTCCCCATGGGAATTATCCTGGTCAGGAGTGCTAGTCCTGCTCCCTCCTCCAGAAGTCTTCCAGAAGACCTCCAGACCTCTTCTACCTCTGCTGCTCCCCACAGGTCCAAGCATATAGGTTTGACCCATGCAGTGGCAGGATTTCCCTGGAAACAGCCAAGGGCACAAGCTGGTCTCTGTTTTTCCTTTCCTCGTACATGCCCAGGCAAGGGTGAAGTGAGAAGAGTGGTTGGACACAACCTGTTCAAACAAGCTGTTCATACACCTAAATAAAGGCTTTTCCAGAAGCTGAGAAATGCTCTTGCCATGGCTTTGGCAGTTTTAATGTAATTGAGAGGAAAGGCCTGGGGAAGCACAGGAGAAATGGTTCCGTGAACTCCAGAGCAGCATAATTCCTGCTTAGGAAAGCTTGCTAGTAGTCACACAGGACCTCAGAAACAGCAGGAAGGAATGACATATCCCAGTGACCTCTCTTGGATGTGCTGTCCCAGCTGACTCAAAGCCCTCCCATCACAGCATCATGGATTGGCAGCTATGTGCTGTTGGGGAGCCAGGAAGGACCCACCACCAAAAGAAATCCCTTTTCAAGGGATTGAGAGGCAGTGGCACCCTGAAAGATTTTTCCTAATCAACCACTGACATCAACATTTTGGATCAACCAGCAGCTGCTTTTCCCTTTTTACCCTGACTGGGTACAGAGAAGCAAACATGATGGCTCAGGGGACAGGACAGGACAGTCCAGTCCAGGCTATGATGTCCTGGAGCACGCTGGCTGTCACTCTGCTCAGGGAATCATCCTGTCCTGAGCTTTGCCTCTGAGTTGCCCCCTCTCTTCTGGTGGCACAGGCTTGCTGTGACATTTGCACGTGTGAGGCATCACTGGCCAAAGCACGGCCAGTGAAGGAGAAAAAACATGATTAAATTCACTGTGGAGTCAGGTTAGGTCTGTTCCACTGACAGAGGTTTCTTCCTTGAGGCAAAGCATCATAAGGAGGAGGCAGCTGGGCAGCCATGGGGTCAGGCAGGGTGGTGGCTGTTTGAGCTGAAGTTGCTCTGACCTGCTCCCATCTTTTCCTCCTTGTCTTAGACAAGCTGCATCCCAAACCAGTCCCTGTGCATCACCACCAACAGTCACATCATCAGCTCCAAAATGACACAGGAGAGTTGCTGGAAGAACCAAATGGTGAGAGTACAATGCTGCCCTAGAGGGCCAGGATATCCCAAAAAGTGCTCTCAGGACTGGGTGCAGGGCAGACAGTGCCCCACACTGGCTGTGGTCAGTGAAGTGGCAGGAGTCTGTCTCTGCTTTTTGGTGCTCATGTTCCAGCTTGCCAGGCTGGGTGTCTCCCTGGCATCACAGAGGGGAGAGAGGAGGGGAACATGAAAACACAGTTCTTAACAGATTTAGGGGAATGCTGAGGCTGTAAATCAAGATCTTCAATGCATTTCATCTCCTTCCTTTTCAGTACTCAGCAAGAAAATAAATGCATACCCAGGAAATCAGGAACAGATGCACAGGCGCATCTTGGGACACATAAATTAACATGGAACTGAGGGTAGGCAAGAGTAGCAATAAAGGCTAATTAGACCACACAGGCACCACCAGCATGGGACTGTATCTCCAAATGTTGCCAACACCCAAAAGGTCCACAGCAAAGTGAACCCTTCCATTTTTTGTGGTTACAGTCCAAGGACAGGACATTGGCTATGAGAACCTGATGCTTTGATGACTGGATGGGTAGTGATGTTCCCCAAGAATAAGCAATTACTGAGGGAAATTAAGTATAAATAAAGCAAATGCCCTGTTTCCCTCCTTTTGGGGCAAATTTCCTCTTCCCGCAGCAAGTAAGCTGTGAAGCCAGAAAGAAATTAGGGCAGGTATTGGAGAGCCATTGTAACCTGTAGCTGCTCTTGGATTTGAGTGTGGCCACCATCATATTCACCCTGTATGCAGAAAGGTATTTTTTTTCTACTGAAGCTATTGATGTTGAGACATTTTTCTCTTGTTCCCAGTGCTCCATAAGCCCTTACTCAGCAGTGTCCCTGAGCATCAGCCTGCAAAGTTGTGCAGAACACAATCCTGCAGTGCCCACAGAAAGGAGTACAGCCTTGATGAACTCCCCAAAGGACAGCAGCAGTCCTTAGGTCCCATGGAGTCTTGAATGGCAGAGTTTGACTCTTGAGCACCTGGAGCACCTCAGGACCATGTGCTCACCATGCTCCCATCTTGCTCTCCAAGTTTCTGCCTTGAAAATGTCAGACCAGCATCTTGTGTGTGCTTTATTCAAAGGTCAGCTAAGCCTTTCCTGAATAAACTGGAGGCATCCTGTGGCATAGTCACCACAGTGATTTATACTTAGGCCCAGGTAAAAGTGAACCTCAGCTCAAAGTGCCTGTTCATTCCTTTACATTCCCCAGGTTTGATTGCACGCACTGGACTGCAAATCCAGGAATGTCATGGCTTGTGTTGCACTTTGTACATTTGCTGAGCACTGTTGGATGCCTGGGAGCTGCATGGACTGCAGGCTGGCAAGGACTGTGCTGTGTCAGAGCACAGAGAGATGGCTGCCATGCCTTAAGGACATCTGAGGTGCTACCACTGTCAAGAAATGGGAAAAAAACAGCAACACAAACACAGCAGTTCCTGCCCAGCACTGCTGTTGGGAAGGCAGCTCTGCTCATCAAGCACTGAGGGACAGCTGACCCTCTCAGGTGATCACAGCCCAAAATGTCCTCACTGCTCTGCTGGGCCATGCTGGTTTCCTCCATACTCCACCATTAAGGCAGCTTCTTTCCCACCATGCTCAAGGACTGAGATGGCATTTCTTTATCCAGAACCATGTGCACAGTTTCCCCAAGGTGCTATTTGACATGGACTCTTGCCCAAGGCCTCACTTGCTCCAAATAAGTGCAAGCTGCTCTCCAGTGAGACCAAAGCATTTGCTTAATATCTGAGTTAATTCCTGTGTTCCCCAGACAGGGCAGAGATCAGGCATTTGGAATAAACTATCTGTGCAAGACCTCCCTCCCAAATTACAAAGGACAGAAGCACGGTCTCTCTTTTACCCCTTCCCTCCAACCACAGTAGGTATTTTTCCTCCTTTGTCTGTCATTTACCTCCCTTGGACATTGTTTTTGCAAGTCCTAGTGGCATTCTTTTCTCCTCTCCTCTCCTCTCCTCTCCTCTCCTCTCCTCTCCTCTCCTCTCCTCTCCTCTCCTCTCCTCTCCTCTCCTCTCCTCATGTATATTGCACAGCCCATTTGCCCACACAGGCAGGAGCTGGGTTCCATCAGGCCCCTAGAGTTACCATGAGCTGCCTGGAGAATGTTCTGGAAGGGCATTGCAGGCCATCCTCCAGTGGTCAAGCACTTTGGTGGGGTGTTGGCATGGAAGACTTCACAAGTCAACAGGAGAAGTCTGAAAATAGCACCAAACCACAGAAGGTTTGGGTTGACAGGGACCTTTAAGGACCACCTGGTGCATCCCCCTGCAGGGACATCTCCAGCAGGGACATCTCCAGCTAGCTCAGGATGCTCAGAGCCCGATGCTGGCCATCTTCAGCACAGCACAGCGTGTAGCAAGGAGGGATGTGGTACTTTCCATTGTCAGAAGAGTATTTTCCTCCATGTCCTCCAGCCTTTTGCTGAAGGAAATATTTTTTATTTCTTCAGTGTCTCCAGATCAAAAGGACTATTTCCCCTCCTACCAAACAGACCATCTTAATGCACATGCATGTGGTCTCAAAAGTCACCTCCCTGAGCAGCCTGCCCTGGTGAGTCTCCCTCTTTCAGCACAGGACAATGAGAACAGAAGAGACCTGGGCTGCATCCAGTCCCTTGCTGTCACAGGTAAAGGCCAAGACTTGTCCACAAAGTCCTCTGCAGAGACTCAGCTCCGCAGAGCTGTTCTGGGGAATGTTTGGTTAGCAAGAGTAATATTTATGTTAAGCATGAATGAGAATCAAACATCAAGCACAGGTTTCAGTTCTGGTTTGGCATTTCCTGAGCAAAACCCCAACAACATATGAAATCTTTAAACCTTCAGGTCTGCATTTCACACTGTCTCTCATGTGAGTGTGTGCCTCCAACCAGGCTATCCTGGTAATCTGCAGCATGGCAATAACAAGCTGCCATTTAGCTGAAAGACCCTGCTCCCCTGTTTCACCCACTGAGTGGGTCCCAAGGTGCACAACAGGCTGTGGAAAGGTTTCTAGAAATCACTTGGGGTCCTGCTGAGAAGCAGCCACCTCTGAGCATATTGCAGCACTCACTGAATGGCTTCCAACAATGTGAGAGCTCCATTTGTGAGACTCTGAAGGAAATTGCATCCAGTTGTCATTGCAAAAGAGGGAATTTAAGGCATGCACAATGTAATTATTCCCACTGGGAACTGCCAAAAACAACAGGGTGGCACCCCATTGCTGGGGGAGGAGGGGACAGAGGAGAGGAGGGAGAAGCTGTAGCATATCTCCAGCTGTGTGTCGCCAGGACTTTGATGTCCTGTCTCCTCTGAGCACAAGCTCATCCCCACAGCATCTCAGGCCCTCCCGGTGCCACAGGGAAGCCCCACCAAGGAGCCACCAGCTCTTTGGCTGCCTCGTGTGGGAGCAGGGACCTGTACTCTGGAGAAACAGATGCCTCGGGGTAAGGCCACCAGCAAACAGTTTGGAAGGTCAAAATTTCATTTACAACATGTTATCAGCAAATCACCTAGGTCCAAGTAGGCATTTAGGTACTGAGTTCTCAATTTAGCAGGAAATTGGATATCTAAACATTTTTGAGGATCTGTATGTAAAATGAGAACAACAGCACCTCAAATTTTAAGGCAGGTATTTCTGAGGTGACAGAAGCTCCTCCTGGTGAGGTGGGCAGCACTGGCAGACAGAGAGGGGCACTGCTGTCCTTTACTGGGCTCTCCCCAGCCAGGACTCATAGGGGAGGCTCTGTGCCACCACCTCTGCTGCCCAGAGCCCTTCCTGGCAGTGCCCACAAGCCACAAGGGCTCTGCCTCGGGGAGCTCGCTGTCTTTGCAGAGGTCCTGGTGCAGGGAGCCAAGGACAGCCACGGCTGGGTGGTCAGGCTGGAAAGGCCAGGGAAAGCACACATCTGTCAGCTGTCCCAAGCTTCCCCACCGCCCTCTGGGCTCTGCAAAACATCCTCAATTGTCACCAGGGCTTGAAAAGACGCGGGAAGCAACACCTGGATCAAATCTAGGCTTCATTAACCTGTAAAATGTCCTTTCTTCTCTACCCAAGCTCTTCTCCTCCCAGTGCACAAAGCAAAACATAGCAAAGAGCTCTGGGGGAGGCTGGGCCTGGAAGAGGCTCAAAAGAATCTAATCTCCTTCTTCTGTGTATGTTTTTGCTCTGTAAAGACTTTGTATATGTTGTTGCTCCAGATGTCAGCAGCAGAAGGGAGCAGCCAAGCTGCTGACAGCAGCAGCCACAGGAGAGGGATGTGACAGACACACTGCCCAGCCAGGGGACATCCTGGCAAAGGTGGCACTGCCCTCCTGTCCCCACAGCAGCACCCAGCTCCGCTGGCATTCACAAACCCATTCCCACTGCTGATCCTGCTGGTAGGAAAGACAATCTGGCTGCTGTTGTTAAAAGCAGCAATGTCTCAGCTGCTGTCCCATGAGGAGGACAGCTCAAGGGAAGGCCTGGATGGGTCTGAGCAATGGCTGGAGCTGGATGTCATGGGCAGGACAGCGTTGTACCCGCTGCCAAAATTCAGGAAAAGTCCCACAAATAACCAGTTATACATGAAATGGCCAAAGCCTGCTGATAATCTCCAGCATCAGCTCTAGATTTCAGTAGTTGTTTTGATCTGTGTGTTAAATATTCCCAGTGCCTTCCTGAAAGTACATTTGCAGAGGTTTAACAGCAATTAAATTCATATGTATCTCTTGCATGGGAGCTCAGCTTCACTGAATATGGTTTCAATAATCGAGTGTTATTTGGTTTACATGCTGTAATTATGATATTAAATCTATTCCTAAACCTCACTGCAGAAGACATTTTTTTAGTGTATGGCAGCCTTTGCAATGGACAGCATGAAGCAGAGGTAAAAGGTGACAAGGTAGGTGTGGGATGAGCACTCATAAGATTACCCAACACCACAAACACAGCTGAGTGGGGTTCCTGGCATCCAGCAAGGGATATGGGTGACCCTAAGAGAGTCACAAGATGGATGAAGAATTTCTGCTTATAGCTGGGGCTTTAAGATTCACACAGCTAGGGCTCACACTTAGCATGAAGATTATGCTCCCCTAAAGTGACAGGATGTAGGATCCCGAATCTTAGCCCTTTAAATTTGCCCAGGCCTGCTAGGAAGGGCTCAGAGTTGCAAGGGGAATTTACCATTTGGAGTAAAGCTTTATGGAGAACCAGAACCATAAATCAAGCACAAGGTACTTGATACTATCTCTGGCTCAAAAGCCTTCAGCACTTTCCCTCTCGGGATTTGTATCTCCTTCCTTGTGGCTGTCTTCTGAACCTGCAGTGTAAGCTTTTGTAGAAAGATGCTCTGTTGGTACTGAATGCTTGATACCCAGAGATTTTGCCTTACAAGCCATAGCCAGTGCCCCAGTGAGGACATATCCAGCCCATGTAGCCCAGGAGATAATCAGTAAGAGGTGGTGAGGAGAAGTATTTGAGATCTTGTATTTTCTCTCAGTTGTGAATGTGGACAACCCTGCCCCATTCCATGGCAAAGTCAGATCATGATGATGTGAACAAACCTCCTTGAGCCCACTGGAACTCAGAGAAAAGCTATATGCAGGCAAGTAAAGGTGAAAAGAAGTTATGGTTTATGCTTTTCATCTCTCCACCTCACAGCACGTGCTTTTCCCTGCTGCCTCCCACCATCACCCCAGCTACACTGCAGAAAGGAGTGCCTGGAGACTGGTTTGGTGGGAAGGTCAGTATATAAGGACTAAGTGAGGGTGGAAGCTCTGGACAAGCTCCTGCCTGGGCCCAGGCAGTGAAGTTGCATTCTGTGCCTGCCCACAGCATCATAACAGCAGTGCCTTGTGACACGCCAACCTTGCCATGCCAGTAAGCTGGACAGCATGGCCCAGGCCCTCTGGGCTGTGTTACACGACCAGCTGAGCAGGATCCAAGTGACTGCTCTTCTCTTTAAAATCTGTGACCACAAAAGAGAGTTAATTTGTTTGTCATGTGTTGAGTTGATGACTTTCCTCCAAACAGAGGAGCTGTGGGAAGAGAAACAGTCAGGGGCTGAGATGAAACGGTACCTCCAGTACTAAAAGCGAAGCAGATTTGCCTGCAGTGAGTTTTCCTTTCCAAAAGCCATGCCTGGATAATCTCAGTTTCTACCTAAGAGATAGCAGAGCTGTCAGGACATACTGCGTGCGGCCACACAAGGAAACACAGACGTGACCCCTTGGCTCTCAGGAACAAATGTAAGGGGGAGCAGGGAAAAGAATTAGCAGGGGAAGAAAGCAACAAAACCCAAATTCACACAGCAAACAAATGTGAGAGCTTCTATTTTTACTCAGTAATCTACATGCCTGGCCTCCTTCCTATTTATTCCACTTTTAATCTACAACAAATATCTCTGAACTGTGCTGAGACAATAAATCTGGGGCCCTTTGAAGGCCTTGGGCGGCAGTGCAACAACAATACACTTCATAAACTAAACATTTTGGAGATTCACTTTCCCTTTGATCTGCAGTGGTACCCCCACTGCATGCGTGTGCACACCCTGATGCACTTGCATGTCCTGCTGAATCCACCATGCCATGGGAGGTTGGGTTGTTCTCCACCACTGGGGATGGACATGAGGGAGGTCATGGATGCTGTAACACACAACGTGCACCCACTCAGGGATGCACATGTGAGCAAAGCTCTTTTGGTAAAAGGACACTGTCAGAGATGTGACCACTCCAACATTGGTAAACAGCAGAATTTAAAAGGTCATAGTTGCAGAATTAATTGTTCAGTGGTAGGGGCAGGAAGTGGTTATAAGCAATAGGGTTTGTTTCTTTCTAAAGCACAGTGAGAGAAAAGGAAAGGAACTTTATTGTATGATATCTTCCTTGTGCCCACAGGAACCTCAGCAGGGTCACGTCCACGAGACTCACTATGCAGCCTTCAGCCCTGAGCTGGCAGAGTAAGTGAAGGCAATAGCTATTTGTCATCCTTTGTGCAAGCCTGCTCTGGACACTTCGCCTGTGGGTTTCATGGACAATTGTTGACAGTGGAAAAATAAAAATGTGATCACTTCACCACTCTAGTGGCTGTATAGCTGAGCCCACTATGGCCTCCCACAGCCACTGAGCTGAAGGGATGCAGAGCATTTATGAACTGCACATTAATCACCAGTGCATCACTCACTTAATTCCCAAATACAGCTCCCCTGGGCCAGTAAAATTGCTGTAGATTAGCAAGTAAATGGGATCTCTAAGCACAGCAATTTGGGACAATAAATAAAAAAAAATCCACGGCTCAAAGGAAGAGAGTGAAATCTGACTGTGAGAGGCATGTGTGGCCCAGGCTCATATTTCCTGGTCACAGAAATGTGAAGTCCCTCACAGCCTTTGTCAGCTCAGTCTCCAGGACTCAGTACTCACAGAGCTCTGTCACAGCAGGCTACAGAGATCAATCCTACTGAGCCAGAAAAGAAGTGGTCACGTCTGGAGACACCCTGGCCTCTTCTCTGAGGACTCTCAGACAAGAGCCAGCCTGGATCAAAACTCTTTGGCTTACAGGAACTGACAGGATCACAGTAGGAGTGAGGAGATCTATGGGCATGTCCCCTTCACTGCAAATAGATCAGCTGCAGCACTTGCTGTGTGATAGAGATGTTACATCCTGAGGAACAGACAGAAGGCTGCTGCCTGTCATTCTTACTCATTTTCTGGATAATCCAGCCACTTGCAACCCTGCTATTTTGCAAACATCAATTCAAACTCCAGAATAAGAACTTCTACTGTTTTTTTGGGCTCATTCCTGACAACTATGCCCAGAATGGTTAAGCTGTCACCAGAAGGTTTCCCCTAACTTAGTTGATTCTGGGGAAGAGCTGCACCAGGCACACACAGCTGTGGGGCCAAAAAAGCAGGGCAGTAGCTGAAGCATTTTGAACCAACAGCATCCTCCAGCCCCTGCCCTCCAGAAACCAAGGGGAGGACAAAACCCCGACGTTTAACACAAATTAATTTCCTGCGAAGGCTTCAGAGTGAGTTAAAAGCACAGGCGAGCGCACACAGAGAGCCCAGAGCCTGAAACCCGAGCCGGAGCAGGCTGCAGCGAGCCAGCCTGATGGAGCGGGGAGCTCTCCATCCATCCATCCATCCATCCATCCATCCATCCATCCATCCATCCATCCATCCATCCATCCATCCATCCATCCATCCATCCACCCATCCATCCACCCATCCATCCATCCATCCATCCATCCATCCATCCATCCATCCATCCATCCATCCCTGCGGGAGGCCGATGTGAACCGCACTGCCCCACCCTGGCAGGCAGAGGGGAGCGCCAGTGTTTGGACAGATGCAGGTCTGTGCCATGGAGAGAACGCCTGGGCAAAATCCTGACCCTCCACTGCCCACTATGGATCCCGCCATAATAATTTTCCAGGCTCCTTTTAGCCATCTTAGAAGGTGTTGTTCTCCAGTTGCTTCTCAGGTCCCTCTCACAGTAGGTCTTCTAACCATGAGGATTGTCAAAGCCAAGCTTCAGGCAATTCTCCCTACCAAAATCAGAAGATTCTTCTTAAAATGGAAGATTTCTTTTTAAAGAATT